>CM065808.1:174827093-176027093 GCA_033398695.1 Orobanche coerulescens
TGCATCGACTAAGTGTGTAAGAGGTAAGTGTTCGTTTGGCTTACTTGGCTAGGATGGCACTAGAGTATTTTGTTGTTTGTTTTAAATCCTTTATTTGTGGATTTTGATGTTGGGAGACGAACCTTGTGGTCGTTCTTGTGTACTGTGAGTTGATGAGATTTGGGGCTAAAATCCCAATGGTTTTGTAAAAGTCATTTTACGGATTTGGGGCTAAATTCCCAACGGTTTAGTAAAGGTCATTTTTCGGAAAGTAAACCTTTGGGGCGGTGACCCCTTTCGTATTTTGGGTTTTGAAAAGTAGGATTTGGTAATCCTAAATCGTTTTCTATTAAAACTCTCGATGGTATTTCAAATCATTTTATAAATTGTTTCCCTTGATATTTTGATCTTGAAATTTTGGGAAGTCTTTACTCAAACTCTCGCCTCGGGAAGTGTTCATCTTGTTGTATTTGAATCTTTGAGGATTCCGAATTATTATCGTTCGTGGAATGTGAATTGTATGACTCGTATTTTTGCACTTGTACTTGCACTAGCAAAACAGTGGAGTTTTGCTAACCCCCGAGTATTCGGGGGGTGGATGTCTATTTTTGCATTCAGGTTTTTGGAGCATAACACAGGGTCGGCACGAAGGATGATGAAAGATGATCGATACTAATCACATGAGGAACCATACATTGTTTATTGGTTCGGTTGTACTTTATTTTCCGCTGCTATATTTTTCCCGTTGTACGGGTGTGGTTGTGTTTTGACCCTGCGTGGGCATGAGTTGTATTTGAGTTGTATGTATTTATTGAAAGACCAAATCGGTCTACTGAGTCGTTTTAGCCTTAAAGGCATGGTTGAGTTGTTGTATGTTGTTACCAGCCTGGTAGATCCTTGAGGAAAGGTTCTACGGCGTGTAATATCCCTGAGCGGATTGGGGGTGTTACATTTATTGCGTATCACAATTTTTTATTCAAAAAATCTAAAAAACCCGACAAAAAGTAAAGATACTCACGTGTATGTACAGTAGTTGTGATTGTGGCTCACATCTTCCTTTGATTTTACGTTTAGAAACGGCTTAAACGCCTTCTATGAGTCGGGGAGAAGCTTCCCATCCAATTTTCTTACAAATTGGCAAACTGGGTCTTTTAACGTCAGATTCCCAAGACGTTGTTCATATTCTGGTTTGAATTTATTCCACAAACATCGAATCCCATAATGTACGACTCCACTAGGATGCGTGTCAAGAGAAATTTCGATATCATCTAAATTCTCCTTATTCAGACCATCCTTGATGAACTGAATTTTATCTTCTCTGTTTGTGGAAGGAATTCCTAAAGATCGACATCTTGAATCACAGTTCCACCTAGCACATTTGTAGCAAACGGCGATTTTCTTTGCTCGTCGTTTCTTGGCATATGAACTTTTTCCAAGCCCTGGTAAAAATCTAGTTGGTGTTTCCGTGAATTCACCTGCTATTCTCACTTTGGCTTCAATAATGAATCGAATATCAAAAGGTATGCCGTTATTCATAAGCAACCTCATCCTTTCAAGTATGGCTTGGTAAAGTTTCAAAATGACTTTTTTACTAAGAAATGGAAATCGTTTTTCAATTGTTTTCAAAGTTTGTTCCATAATTAAAAATAAAAATAAAAAAAATATCTACAAAATCAGTTGTTGTGGGAAACTGAAAAATCCGACTTTACTAGCCACGGAGTACCATTATCCGCCACTTGACCGGACAAACACAATGGAGTATTAATCCACTGTAACACCCCCAAGACGTTCAGGGCATATTACAGCGCCGTGGACCCCACACTGTGGAATCCACCAGGCTAACATACCAACAAGACATTCGACAACGAAAAGCTATCATTAATAAAATGACAATTCAGATAAAAGACTACAAACCGACAATTAAATTCTGACATCAAATCCATTTCCCAAAACGGGAATACAACATTAACAATTTCAAACAGGAAGTACTCGAGTGCTTAAACCAATTTTTATAATACATAAATCCCAAAATCAGACATCAATAGTAACCGACAGACATAACATCGAAAATCAAATACTGGACCATATCATGTTTGCCCATCATCCTCATACGTCCCGAGTGCTCGTTTATCCCCACGATCAATACCTGAAATACAAAAAGTATTTCCCCCATTTAAGGGGTTAGCGACAACTGCTAGTGCAAGTACAATCCATTTGAACTACATTCTAATCAGATGAATATATGCGCCAAAAAGTCATTTTAGAAAACATTTTATATTCCGGAATATTTATGATGTACACACAAAACACATTATCTCCAACAAATCATAATTCAAAGTTAACCGTTGGCACGAGACTCACGGCCACCGTACCCCGCAGAGCCCCGTCGGACATCCCTGGGTGGCTAACCACAGTTCGTGATACGCACACACACGGCAATACGTATCCCTAGAGGCCCCGTCGGACCGTCCCTAGGTGAACATACACATATCTCCCCACAACAACCACATATAGCCATAATTCAAATACTAGAACATGTAAACAAATGTAAAGTACTTGCCTTTGAGACATTCTTGAAGAAACGGAGATGAAACACGACTACGAACGGTCCGGGTGGAAAGCGACGGTTCCTAAACGAAGGATCAATACAGTTCAGTCCCAACGGACAACAATATTCTACTGGAATACACCCATAACCCCGGTTACAATATACGACAATAGACGGTCAATTGATACGGGCGAGGATTTACGCAAAATCTCCCTGTATCGATACTTCGCGGATTAAAATCAAGGAAGCTGGATTTGGAATCATTCAATAATCACAATCGGTGAAGAATATCGTAACATACTGGAATAATTCGGTTCCAATTAGCAAAACCCGGAAAAACCCCCAAATTTGACGAGTTAGGGTTCTAGACGAAAATACCTTGATTTCGGATGATGGATGACGATTATGCTGATGATAATATGTTGGCACGACTCTACGGTGATGGAATGTGAATAGAACGCCGATCGATGATGGAAATCGCCTCGAGGTCGCACGTCGAAGAAACGAAGGAAAAAGAATGAAATCATGCTGTCAAATCGCCTACTGGGCTTATAATTGTCAAGTTAGCGCACGCTAATCGCCATATGCGGCGTGCGCTAACGGGCCGCGATACCCAGTGGCTATCGCCACCATTCGTTAGCGTCGCTAACAATAAGGATTAGCGTCGCTAATCGCTTCTTCGATAGCGCACGCAAGGCAACAGGTAGCGTGCGCTACCTACACAAAGATTGATCGCTGATGTCATATCGCCAAGAAGGCTGCCGAGGGTACGATACACGATACACACGACGAGACCAGAATCCAGGAACATGAACGCGAAGCATACAAGACGACGGAGCTAAGCGCCGAAAGAAAAATACAATTCCGACCACCGAAGGGTCCGTAATGCGACAACGAAAACAAGATTCCCTAAACTATTAGGAAATTACAAAAATGGCCCAAGTGCCCGAAAATCACGAAACGACGTCGGATTTACGAACCGAAAGTCTCCACATGACCAACTCAACCATACGAACTTGCACAAACCAAGAAACAACGGAAACGAACGAGTTTTACAAGAATCGAACGTTCATACGGCAAAACATGTCATAAAATGAAATTACGTGAAAACATCATCAAAACTCGTCCAAATGGAAAAACTCCAAGAACAAAATAGATTCAAAATGTCGAAACGGTTACAAGCGAGTCGATAAAAATAAACATACACCAAAAATGGAAACCGCTAAAAATGGAAAAGTTACGGATATTACATTCTCCCCCTCTAAAATAAAGTTTCGTCCCGAAACTTAAGAATCAAAAAGCTCGGGGTATCTCGAACGCATATCCTCCTCTAGCTCCCACGTCGCTTCTTCTACTCCGTGCCTCGACCATTGCTCCTTAACCAAAGGAATGGTTTTGTGCCTTAACTGTTTATCACGACGCTCCAAAATTCTGACGGGCCTCTCTTCAAACGTAACATCCTTCTCGATCTCCACGTCCCCAAAGTCGATAATGTGGGATGGGTCCGGAACGTACTTCCTCAACTGGGAAACGTGAAATACGCTATGAACATGACTCAAAGACGGAGGTAAAGCTAAACGGTATGCCAACTCACCGACTCTCTCTAAAACCTCGAAGGGTCCAATATATCTCGGGCTGAGTTTTCCCTTCTTCCCAAAACGGAAAACTCCTTTCGTCGGAGATACTCTCAACAGAATGTGATCTCCCACCTCAAACTCCAAGGGTCTACGCCTAACATCCGCATAAGATTTCTGTCGACTCTGAGCAGCCAACATCCTCTTTCTAATCAATTCAACTTTCTCTCTCGTCTCCAACACAAGGTCCGGCTCAGTGCCAACCAAATCGGACGGCTCATCCCAACATATCGGTGATCGGCAACGTCGGCCATAAAGTGCCTCATACGGTGCCATCTTAATCGACGCATGCCAGCTATTATTATAAGCAAACTCAATTAAGGCCAAATGCTCCTCCCAATTACTACTCCAGTCTAACGCACACGCGCGCAACAAATCCTCGAACGTCTGAATGGTACGTTCGGACTGCCCATCGGTCTGGGGATGGAACGAAGTGCTCAAACGTAACTGTGTCCCCAATGCCTTATGTACCGCCTGCCAAAAGTGCGATACAAACCGGCCATCTCTATCTGAAATAATGGTCCTCGGCGTACCATGAAGCCTCACTATCTGTGCAATAAAAATACGAGCCAACTTTTCTGGACCCCAAGTATCCTTGATGCCCAGAAAATGTGCCGACTTAGTCAGTCGGTCTACAATCACCCACACCATATTCATACCAGTCTTCGTCCTCGGTAAACTCGTGACAAAATCCATAGAGATGTCCTCCCACTTCCATTCCTAACGGGAAGTGGTTTCAATGTCAATGGCCGCTGATGCTCAATCTTGACTTGCTGACAAGTCAAACACTTAGCCACAAACTGAACTACCTCTTTCTTCATATCGTTCCACCAGAAATTCTTCCTCAGATCTCTATACATTTTACTCGAGCCCGGATGGATCGAGTAAGGTGACGCATGAGCCTCTCGCATGATATTACGTCTCAATTCCGAGTCGTTCGAACACACAACCGACCTCGGAATCTCAACACTCCGTCCTCATGAATAACAAATCCCGGGCTTTCCCCTTCTCTACACTCTCCCGAAGTGAATAAACATCGGGTCCTCCAACTGTCCCGATTTAATGTCCTCGACCAGAGACGAAGAAATCTCAAGAGTACGCAATCGCCCGGAACTCTCTGGCGGTACAATCTCAATGCTCGGCTTCATAAAATCACGCCGAAGTCCCGATGGGCCGTAAGCAACTCAAGCGCTCGAAGCGACATCGATTTCCGGCTCAAGGCGTCTGCTACCACATTAGCCTTGCCGGATGATAAAGGATCTCGAGATCGTAATCCTTAATCAATTCCAACCACCTCCTCTCGCCTCATATTAAGCTCTTTCGCGTGAAAATGTACTTCGTGCTCTTGTGATCGGTGAAAATCGACACGACGAGCCATACAAGTAATGACGCCAAATCTTCAACGCAAAAACAATCAAGCGGCCAACTCAAGATCGTGCGTAGGGTAATTCAATTCATATGGTTTCAATCGACGGAAGCATAAGCAATCGTCCTCCCGTCTTTGCATAAGTACGCATCCGAGCCCTTGGCCCGAAGCATCACTATAAACCGAGAAACCATCATTACCACTCAGCATGCCTAACACGGAGCGGTCGTCAACCGCTTCTTCAACTCCTCAAAACTATTCTCGCCTCTCATCGGTCCACACAAACTTCTCTCGACTTCGTAACAATCGAGTCGGGGTCGAGCGAGTTTAGAGAACCCTCGACGAATCTACGATAATACCCGGCTAATCCCGAAATGCGGACCTCTTTCACGTTCTTGGCGGCGCCAATCCAACACTTGCTCTACCTTATGTGGGTCCACACGAACACCCTCGGCCGAGATCACATGACCGAGAAACATAACTTCCCGTAACCAAAACTCGCACTTTGAGAACTTCGCAAAAAGATGCTGAGTTCTCAAAATATCTAACACAATATGCAAATGACGGGCGTGCTCCTCCTCGCTCCTCGAGTAAATCAGGATGTCATCGATAAAAACGACTACACACTTATCGAGGTACTCGATAAAGACTTTGTTCATAAGCTGCATGAACACGGCTGGTGTGTTGGTTAGCCCAAAAGGCATAACCACAAACTCGTAGTGACCGTATCTCGTCCGAAAGGCCGTCTTCGGAATATCGGTATCCTTCACTCGGAGCTGATAATACCCCGATCTCAAATCAATCTTCGAAAATACAGTTGCCCCTTGCAACTGATCAAACAAATCATCAATCCTCGGGAGCGGATACTTGTTTTTGATGGTCACTTTGTTTAACTCTCGGTAGTCGATACACAAACGAAGTGACCCATCCTTCTTCTTTACGAATAGGACCGGTGCGCCCCAAGGCGAAGCGCTCGGTCGAATATATCCCATGTCTAGCAACTCTCCCAACTGTTTCTTCAACTCAAGCATCTCGGCAGGCGCCATCCGGTATGGCGTCTTAGATATAGGTGCTGCACCCGGCTCTAAATCGACGGTAAACTCAACCTCTCGGCCCGGCGGCAAACCCGGCAACACATCTGGAAAAACGTCAGGATACTCACATACTACCGGAATAGACGAGAGCTCGACTCCCCCTTCTTCCGATCTCAAAGCGTAACACCAATAGCCCGTGCAACCTCCCCGAAGAAGCCTCACCGCCCTCAAAGCGCTGATCAGTAATCTCTGACTACCCCGCTTACGCCCCACAAAAGAATGCTCGGTACCATCAGAGGCTAACATCGAAACAGTCCTCGTTCTATAATTCATGATCGCCCCATGACGGTCCATCCAATCCTCACCCAGAATCAAATCCTCATCTCTAATATCTACCGCAATCAGATTAGAAGGCCAATCCCTCCCCGCGATACTCACAGAAAAATCTCTAATCTCACGGTCCCCCACGATGCTATCCCCGCTAGGAAGTTTAACAACAAAAGGCTCACAAGCAACAAGGCTATCAACATGTAGACGACGCACACAATCCATAGATATAAAAGAATGCGTAGCACCAGAATCGAACAATACGGAAACAGGATGGTCAAGGATGTGGACTGGTAGCCACCGCCGTCGCGTCGGGATCTCGGCTCGCCTCATCTCATACACACGGGGCGGAATGCACCCCGCACTAGAAGCTCCTCTAGAAGGCTGACCACGACCTCGACCTCTACCAAAACTCTGCTGGCCGAGGAACCGCTTGCTCGATTCTCACTCGGCTCTCCCGCACTGGAGCAGATATCCGAGTAATCGGAGCCCGAGCCGCATCCATACAAAACTTAGCACGGTGACCCATACGACCACAAGCAAGACAACTGGATCGGAGGCCTATCACACTCACTCATCATGTGACCGGACGATCGCAGCTGAAGCACGTAGGACCACGAACGGAACCAGCAGAGAGCAGACCTGAACTGTTCCTCGACCAACCGATGGCGCCCGACTCAAGACTCGCAAACCAGATCGAGCCTTCGGATACCTCCCGACTTGCCTCCCAAAATCGACCGAGGTCTTCTCGCTTCTTTCCTTCACTGCCGTCTGCCGCGTAAAACGACATCTCGTAAGCCATCGCTTTATTCTGATAATCTTTCAAAGTCGTGCACCCCAGACCAGACATGTAGTGGCGCACCCTCGGCTCCATCCGCATATCAAAGTGGCGGATCTTATCAAGCTCATCTCGGACTTGGTTTCTCACATAGTGCAGCTGTTGATTGTAGTCCTTGATAGCTTGAGAAATAGGAACATCTTGGGGCTTAGCCTCAAAGAAGGCTCGGATCCTCCCCTCTTTCACTGGCCACGGACAAAATTCATCTTCCATCAGCTCCCGGAACTCTGCCCACGTAGCTGCCCGGTCGCGCGGTTTCACCGCTTGCCACCATGTCGCTGCCTCCTTGGCGAGGAAGTACTGAGCAATGGGTACTTTCCTCTCCTCGGAACAATTAGCAGCCTCAAACACTTTCTCCATCTCAAATAGCCAATTCTCCCAACCAGAGGGGTCGGAAGCACCATCAAACTGCGGAGGACGCATACGAATCACGTCCTGAAGTAGCTTATCATTACCGGATCCAGTAGGCGGAACCGGGTTAGCATTAGCATGGCCGACCAGAACGGCCTGAGTCAGTAGCGTCATCTGGTTCGCTACTTGCTGCAATATGTTGGCCACTCCAACATTCTCATGAGCATTACCGGAGCTAGCAGACTGGTCCTGCTGACCTCCGGAACTGGGGGGAATACTGTTCGACAAAGAAGGCGTCGCCGAACCAGTTCCCGAGTGATCGGACATGGCCGCCCCACCGGCTGCGCCACGTCCCCTACCGCGTCCGCGTCCTCTACCAGCAGGAATTCTGAAGAAGCAACGGGTAAGTACAATTCAAACGCAAAACGCAAAAGATACTAAGACAGGAATAGAACAGAACGGTGAAACGAGTCAAGTTAGGAAAACTTACGAGCACCGGCGTACTGAGATGATGGCATAGCGGTGATACTGTCCCAAAACGACACTTAACTAGACCCGAATGACCGACCGGACCTAGGTATCCATAAACCTAAGCTCGATACCATATTCGTAACACCCCAAGACGTTCGGGGCATATTACGGCGCCGTGGACCCCACATGGAATCCACCAGCTAACATACCAACAAGACATTCGACAACGAAAAGCTATCATTAATAAAGCGACAATTCAAATAAAAGACTACAAACCGACAATTAAATTCGACATCAAATCCATTTCCCAAAGCGGGAATACAACATTAACAATTTCAAACAGAAGTACTCGAGTACTTAAACCAATTTTATAATACATAAATCCCAAAATCGGACATCAATAGTAACCGATGACATAACATCGAAAATCAAATCTTGGACCATATCATGCTTGCCCATCATCCTCATACGTCCCGAGTGCTCGTTTATCCCCACGATCAATACGAAATACAAAAGTATTTCCCCATTTAAGGGTTAGCGACAATCGCTAGTGCAAGTACAATCCATTTGAACTACATTCTAATCAGATGAATATATGCGCCAAAAGTCATTTTAGAAAACATTTTATATTCCGGAATATTTACGATGTACACACAAAACACATTATCTCCAACAAATCATAATTCAAAGTTAACCGTTGGCACGAGACTCACGGCCACCGTACCCAGAGCCCCGTCGGACATCCCTGTGTGGCTAACCACAGTTCGTGATACGCACACACACGGCAATACGTATCCCTAGAGGCCCCGTCGGACCGTCCCTAGGTGAACATACACATATCTCCCCACAACAACCACATATAGCCATAATTCAAATACTAGAACATGTAAACAAATGTAAAGTACTTGCCTTTGAGACATTCTTGAAGAAACGGAGATGAAACACGACTACGAACGGTCCGGGTGGAAAGCGACGGTTCCTAAACGAAGGATCAATACAGTTCAGTCCCAACGGACAACAATATTCTACTGGAATACACCCATAACCCCGGTTACAATATACGACAATAGACGGTCAATTGATACGGGCGAGGATTTACGCAAAATCTCCCCGTATCGATACTTCGCGGATTAAAATCAAGGAAGCTGGATTTGGAATCATTCAATAATCACAATCGGTGAAGAATATCGTAACATACTGGAATAATTCGGTTCCAATTAGCAAAACCCGGAAAAAACCCCAAATTTGACGAGTTAGGGTTCTAGACGAAAATACCTTGATTTCGGATGATGGATGACGATTATGCTGATGATAATATGTTGGCACGACTCTACGGTGATGGAATGTGAATAGAACGCCGATCAGGACTTATGGAAATCGCCTCTGAGGTTGCACGTCGAAGAAACGAAGGAAAAAGAATGAAATCTGCGCTCAAATCGCCGCCGGGCTTATATAGTGTCAAGTTAGCGCACGCTAATCGCCATATGCACGGCGTGCGCTAACGGGGCGCGGCAGTCCGGTGGCTCGCCACCATTCGTTAGCGTCGCTAACAATAAGGATTAGCGTCGCTAATCGTTCTTGATAGCGCACGCAAGCGGCGAGGTAGCGTCGCTACCTACACAAGATTGATCTGCTGATGTCATATCGGCAGCAGTCATTGCCGAGGTACGATACGATACACACGACGAGACCAGAATCCAGGAACATGAATGCGAAGCATACAAGACGACGGAGCTAAGCGCTGAAAGAAAAATACAATTCCGACCACCGAAGGGTCCGTAATGCGACAACGAAAACAAGATTCCCTAAACTATTAGGAAATTACAAAAATGGCCCAAGTGCCCGAAAATCACGAAACGACGTCGGATTTACGAATCGAAAGTCTCCACATGACCAACTCAACCATACGAACTTGCACAAACCAAGAAACAACGGAAACGAACGAGTTATACAAGAATCGAACGTTCATACGGCAAAACATGTCATAAAATGAAATTACGTGAAAACATCATCAAAACTCGTCCAAATGGAAAAACTCCAAGAACAAAATAGATTCAAAATGTCGAAACGGTTACAAGCGAGTCGATAAAAATAAACATACACCAAAAATGGAAACCGCTAAAAATGGAAAAGTTACGGATATTACATCCACAATATCGGGGTCTTTAAGAAGAACCTCTTCTACCTCAAAAGATTTTAATTCCAAATATGGTTTTAACCGTTGGCCATTTACTTTGAAAATATTATCATTTTTTGGATTTTCAATTTCTACAGCTCCGTGAGGATAGACCGTATGAATAATAAATGGACCAGACCATCGTGAACGCAAGTTGCCTGGAAATAATAACAAACGAGAGTTAAAAAGAAGGACTTTTTGACCAGGAGAAAAAGTTTTTCTCAAAATGTGTTTATCATGAAAAAATTTCATTTTGTCCTTATATTTCCTTGCACAATCGTAAGCATCATTTGTGATTTCTTCCAATTCATTTAATTGAAGTTTCCTATGAATTCCAGCCATGTCTAATGAAAAATTTAATCGTTTTATGGCCCAGTATGCTCTATGTTCCAATTCAACAGGCAAATGACATGGTTTTCCAAAGACAAACCTAAATGGAGACATTAGATGGGAGTTTTAAAAGCGATGCGGTAAGCCCACAATGCATCATTCAATCGCAAAGACCAATCTTTCCTTGTAGGATTAACAGTTTTTTCAAGAATATGTTTGATTTCTCTGTTTGAAATTTCAACTTGTCCACTTGTTTGAGGGTGATAAGGAGTAGCAACTTTATGTGTAACACCATATTTTTTAAATAGATGATTCAAAAATTGGTTACAAAAATGTTTTCCTCCATCACTTATAATTGCTCGTGGTGTTCCAAATCTGGAAAAAATATTTTCTTTCAAAAATTTTATCACGACTTTGTGGTCATTTGTTTTGCAAGCAATTGCTTCTACCCATTTTGAAACATAATTGACGGCCACAAGGATGTAAAGATTGCCAAAAGAAATTGGAAAATGTCCCATAAAATCTATGCCCCAAACATCAAATATTTCAATAATTAAAATTGAGTTTAAAGACATCATATTTCGTTTAGAAATTCGACCTAATCTTTGACATCTATCACATGTGCTGCAATATGAATGTGTATCTTTGAAAAGTGTTGGCCAATAAAAACCACATTGCAGAATTTTAGCAGTTGTTTTCTTTGAACAAAAATGACCTCCACAGGCATGATCATGACAAAAGGAAATGATATTTTGTTGTTCATGTTCTGGCACACATCTCCTAATGATTTAATCAGGACAATATTTGAACAAATATGGATCATCCCAAAAGAATTTTTTTACTTCGTTTAAAAATTTTGTTTTATCTTGATTATTCCAATGAGATGGCATGTTACCAGTAACAAGGTAATTGACAATGTCGGCATACCAAGGTATTTGAGAAACAGACATGAGTTGTTCATCAGGAAAAGTTTCATTAATGGGAGGTTCTTTATCAGTAAAATTCACGATTAGCCTAGACAAATGATCAGCAACAACATTTTCAGCACCTTTTTTATCTCGAATTTCTAAGTCAAACTCTTATAACAATAGAATCCAACGGATCAAGCGAGGTTTAGAATCTTTCTTAGAAAGAAGATATTTTAATACAGCATGATCAGAGTAAATTATGATTTTCGAACCAATCAAGGTCGAAATTTGTCTAAGGCAAAACGACTGCAAGCAATTCTTTTTCAGTTGTAGAATAATTTAATTGGGCATCATTTAGAGTTCTGCTTGCATAATATATTATAGTTGGCAATTTATTTTCTCTTTGACCCAATACTACACCGACGGCATAGTCGGATGCATCACACATTATTTCAAAAGGAAGATTCCAGTTTGGAGATTTGATAATAGGTGCAGAACTCAACATAGATTTGATTGTCTTAAAAGCTTTTAGACAATGATCATCAAATACGAAAGGTGTGTCTTTTGAAAGTAAATTACAAAATGGCCTTGAGATTTTGCTAAAATCTTTGATGAATCGACAGTAAAAACCAGCATGGCCTAAGAATGACCGAATTTCTTTAATCGTTCGTGGGGGTGGAAGACTGGATATTAAATCAACTTTAGATTTGTCCACCTCAATTCCTTTTTCAGAAATCACATGTCCTAAGACAATTCCTTTTTTAACCATAAAATGACATTTTTCCCAGTTTAGGACAAGATTCTTCTCCTTACACCTAACCAACACTTGGGTTAAGTGGTGTAAATATTCATCAAAGCTAGATCCGAATACAGAAAAATCATCCATAAAAATTTCCAAAAACCGCTCAACCATGTTAGAGAAAATGCTCATCATACACCGCTGAAAAGTAACAGGTGCATTACACAGACCAAATGGCATTCGTCGGTAAGCAAAAGTGCCGAAAGGACAGGTAAAAGTGGTTTTTTCTTGATCTTCAGGAGCAATGGGAATTTGGTTATAGCCGGAATATCCATCAAGAAAACAATAATAAGCATGACCGGCTAACCTTTCTAGCATTTAATCAATAAAAGGAAGTGGAAAGTGATCTTTTCTTGTAACAGAGTTCAATTTTCTGTAATCTATACAGACTCTCCATCCAGTTTGAATTCTGGTTGGAACAAGTTCATTTTCTTCATTCGTGATTACAGTTATGCCAGATTTCTTTGGAACTATATGAACAGGACTAACCCAAGAGCTGTTAGAAATAGGGTAGATGATCCCTACATCTAAGAGTTTGATTATTTCAGCTCTTACAACTTCTTTCAAATTAGGATTTAGTCTTCTTTGAAATTCTCGAGAAGTTTTCGCATTTTCTTCAAGGTGAATTCGATGCATGCATATAGAAGGACTAATACCTTTAATATCGGAGATGGTCCAGCCTATTGCTTCTTTATGTTCTTTAAGGACATTGATTAATTTATCTTCTTGTTCTTCATCTAAATCAGATGCTATGATGACAGGCAGGGTTTCTGATGGTCCTAAAAATGCATATTTTAGAGATTCAGGTAATGGATTGAGCTCTATCTTTGAATCCTCAATAGGTACTTCATTATTCATTTGGCTCTCAAGTAGTTCAGTTTTAGCTTTCCATTTATCATTATCCAATAATGGTGTAGACTCTAGTAAAGAATTTACTTCATTAATCGAACTGTCTATGTCAAAATCTGAGCCAAAATGAGCAAGACAGCTTTCAAAAAGATCATCATCGTCTATTTTTGGAAAGAAATAAGGACCCATACTCTCTATCATATTTACCTCACATACATCATCATGATCATCATGTTGTTGAGAAATGTTAAACATATTTAGTTCAACAGTCATATTTCCAAAAGAAAATTTTATGAAGCCATTTCTACAGTTAATTAATGCATTTGAAGTAGCTAAAAATGGCCTTCCTAAAATGACAGGGATTTGATCTTTGGTATTCTCAACATGTTCAGTATCTATGACTATAAAATCAACAGGAAAGTAGAATTTATCTATTTGAATCAGAACATCCTCTACGATTCCTCGAGGTATTTTTATAGATCTATCAGCTAGTTGAAGTATCACAGATGTTGATTTTATCTCCCCTAATCCTGTAACACCCCCGATGTATTCAGGAATATTACAGCGCCGTAAATCCTTTACATAAGGATTTACAAGGCTGATTAAAAGAAAAGACAATAACAGGTACCGCTTTATGAAATTACTGAAGCAAAATACAACCGTCTGGTTCAAAAATCGAAATACAAATATCCAATGAAAATTTATTACATCATTAAAATCCCAACATTATAAACAGGCGACGTACTCGAGTACTTATTGAAATATCCAACAAATAACAGACAGTAAACCCGGCCGGAACATCACTTTGCACCCTCGTCGTCATGCATTTCCAGTGGTTGTTTCCCCGCCCTCCTGGATCCTGAACAAACAAAATGTTCACCCCCGAAGGGGTTAGCACAACGATGCTAGTAGAAGTACAATAATCATACAACAGTGATATAATCAACAATTATATCATACAAGTTTCTCCAACGAGAATATCCACAACACATATCATATCATAACAGTTTCAACATACTGATGGTATTCCAACGATCCAGCGCACACAGCTATAGATTCCCATGATGATCCCGTCGGACCAACACATGGTGGAACTACATCCAACGATCCAGCGACACAACTATAGATTCCCATGATGATTCCCGTCGGATCAACACATGGTGGACATATAATCACAACATATTTACACGATACAATCACATTGTCATAATATAAACATTTCTAATTAGAATACTTGCCTCGGTTCGAAGACAAGAATAATACTTCCACGAGAACAAAACGCTCGAAGGTTGCCCCTCCCGATCAATCACGTAGCAAAGTTCGAACCTTAAATAAGAGAAATAACATGGAATTCACCTTAGGTCGAACGAACATCTAACAATCCGAATTACGGTTGAGAGTCTATAAAACGAAACTGTCTGACTTGAATAACGTACGTTACATGTCCTCTGTAACGTCGCGTTTATTCGTTAGCGTCGTAAACTATGAAGTATAGCGTCGCTAAACATATACCAATAGTTCCTCTCGATCGATCGTCGATAGTGTAACGGCGCATGCATCAACGTAGCGTGCGTTAACAACGTCATATAACGTCGTTAGTAACCAAACTTAACGTCGTTAATCATGCATGTCGATTTCTCACCGGACGGATGGTAGCTCGATTAGTGACGAAGTATTACGAAATTCTTAGTGAGTAATCTAATATACCTTCAAATATATATATCATACTCATGAATGATCTTCGGATTAATATCTTCAATTTCAAGGATACGGATAACATCGTAATACTATTTTCAATCTTGATCGAAATACTCATACAAGGTTCGGTTGGTCTAAGGTTGATGTAATTGATCTAATATCGTCATTAAATCCAGGCTTATACCGATGGCGAACTACTTAATCATCTATGCAAGCAAGATTACAACTATGATGATTCTTTCCAAAATCCATTGGTAAAAGTGGAAATTGACACTCAGTTTACAATCAACATGACGATAACATTTGATACGGTTAATAATTCACTACCCTTATCTATGGCATAACCAGGTTCAACTACGGTGTTCTACACCATAATAGTTCGATCATTATAGTTTAAATATGATACTAGGTCGCATATGTCGTCAAAGTGATCTACTGTTCTTGGTAATGCGATCATATCATCTTAATCAACATAACTTCAAGATTGGAAGTAGTATAACATACCTTAAGAGGAAGATAATACTGAGACTCTAAGTAAAAATCCAACTCCGGTTGCTTCAACGCCGACTCGCGATGATTTCTACTCCAAAGTCCAATATAAGTTGTCTTCAATGATCAAGTAGTGTCATACAAGCTCAATGATTCAGTAACAATTGATATAAAGGTGTTAAAAGAGGCTGGAAATCTTCTGGGGACGAATATGATGAAGTTTAGGAGCAAAAGGACGAGTTGAAATGAATTGGGGTGCTGCTCCTTTTATAACTTTCTGAGTGTTACGTACGCTAGGGCTACTTCATAACGTACGTTATCGCCCAAAATAGTTCACTGTCTGATTTCTGAACTTCATTACGTACGCTATACTAAACGCGTTACGTACGTAACCCATATAGTTTGCGTACGCTACACAATGTTCATAACGTACGTTAAGCCGTTGACTTAAAAAGGTGTCCAGATTCATGCCGTGCAAATCTGGTGGGTATCTTGGTCGAGCCCACCACCATGTACTCCATGTGCTAGCTGGCCCATCCAATAATTGACCGCATTACGTACGCTACGCTTCATCCGTAGCGTACGTTAACATTAACAGATTACGTACGTTAAGTTACACTCTTAACGTACGTTATCACGTATATGCATGGAGGAAAATTTATATGTTGCCACACCCATGAATAAGGATACAAATACGATAATGATCATACTCCATTATCAATATCATCATTCCCAAAATAATACAGGGTTCAAAGTACAGATGAAATACACAGTAATAAATCCGGTTATTACATACTCTCCTACTAAAAAGGAGTTTCGTCCCGAAACTCAAGACGAAAATAACTCGGGATATCTGGACTTCATGCCATCTTCCGTTTCCCATGTGGCTTCTTCCACTCCATGGCGTGACCATTGAACTTTGACTAAAACAATGGGTTTGTTTCTCAACTGCTTAACTCGACTCTCGAGTATCTTGACCGGTCTTTCTTCAAACGTCCCATCCTGCGCGACTTCGATCTCGCCGAAATCAATGATATGACTGGGATCTGGTATATACCTCCGTAATTGGGATACGTGGAACACGTTATGTACATGGCACAATGACGGTGGCAATGCTAATCTATATGCCAACTCTCCAACTCTCTCAAGGATCTCAAATGGTCCGATATATCTCGGACTTAGCTTTCCTTTCCTTCCGAAACGGAATATCCCCCGAGTAGGTGAAACCTTTAAAAGTACGTGGTCTCCAATACTGAACTCCAAAGGGCGACGACGTGCGTCTGCGTAAGATTTCGGCGACTGGGCGGTCAATGACCTTTCACGAATCAAGGCTATCTTCTCTCGAGTCCGCACGATCAACTCGGGTTCTGCTTCCGATCAAGTCCGATGAATCGTCCCGGATAGGGGCGATCTGCATCTCCTCCCGTATAATGCCTCAAACGGTGCCATCTTAATGGAAGCATGCCAACTATTGTTGGAGGTAAATTCAATCAACGGTAGATGAATTTCCCAATCGTTGACCAATCTAAGGCGCAGCCCTTAGCATGTCTTCCACCGTTTGTATAGTTCTTTCCGATTGTCCGTCGCCTGCGGGTGATAAGTCAGATCTTGAAGTTCATTCGGTCCCCAAGGCCTTATGAATTGCTTTCCAAAAGTGAGACACAAAACGGCCGTCTCGATCAGAAACAATGGTCTTCGGCATACCATGTAATCGAACTATCTCCGAAATAAATACTCGTGCCAACTTCTCTGGTCCCCATGTATCCTTAATGCCTAGAAAATGAGCTGATTTGGTTAAACGATCAACTATCACCCAAATCATGTTCATTCCTGTCCTGGTTCTCGGCATATTAGTGATAAAGTCCATCGATATGTCCTCCCACTTCCATTCAGGAATCGGGAGTGGCTTCAACATTCTGGCAGCCGTTGATGCTCGATCTTAACCTGTGACAAGTCAAGCATTTCAAACATAGTCCGCTACATCTTTCTTCATGTTGCCCCACCGTAAATTTTGCTTCAAGTCCTTATACATTTTAATGGTGCACAGGTGGATAGAATAGGGTGAACTGTGAGCTTCCTTCATAATCGTCTGTTTTAGAATATCGATATCAGGAACGCAGAGTCGGTTCTGAAATTTCAAAATTCCATCATCATGAATTAGGAATCCAGGGGCCTTTCCCTTGATTACTTCATCACGTACCCGAATCATTAGAGGATCATCCGCCTGTCTGGATTTGATTTCTTCGGTTAATGATGAAGTTATCTCCATCACGCACAGTTGTCCTTGGACTCTTTGTAACCACACTTCGATTCCTTCACGAATCATCTCTCGTTGAAGGCTAAGTTGGGAGGTCGGTGTCTCCAGATTCGAATAGAGACAGCTTGCGGCTAAGTGCATCGGCCACTACATTCGCTTTGCACTGGATGATATAAAATCTCCAAGTCATAGTCCTTGATCAGCTCTAACCATCTTCTTTGTCGCATGTTCAACTCTTTACATCGAATATGTACTTGAGACTCTTATGATCCGTAAAGATCGGCGGTGAGTCCCGCAGATAATGTCTCCGGATCTTCAAAGCAAAACCACCGCCGCTAGCTCCAAATCATGTGTTGGGTAATTTACTTCATAAGGTTTCACTGTCGCGACGCATAAGCGATCACCTTATCATTACGCATCAATACGCACCCAAGTCCTTGGTTGAAGCATCACAGTAAACTATAAATCCCCGGTTCCTGCGAAGTGATAGAATCGGTGCCGTCGTCAGTCTCTTCTTCAATTCATCAAAGCTAATCTGACACAACTCATTCCATTCAAACTTTTGAGTTTTCTGAAGGAGTCGAGTAAGTGGGCGGGAAATTTTGGAAAACCCTTCCACGAACCGACGATAATACCCAGCGAGTCCTAAGAAACTTCGGACTTCTTTTACATTCTTCGGAGGCTTCCAATCCATAATTGCTTCGATCTTCTGAGGATCTACTCGGACTCCTTCAGCTGACACCACATGGCCGAGGAACATTACTTCTTTTAGCCAGAATTCACACTTGGAAATTTTGGCGTACAATTGCTCGCTTCTCAAAAGTTCCAATATAATCCGCAAATGTTGCGCATGTTCTTCCGGATTCTTAGAATATACCAGAATATCATCAATGAACACGACCACAAATTTATCCAAATATTCGATGAACACTCGGTTCATCAACTGCATGAATACAGCAGGCGCATTAGTGAGTCCAAATGGCATCACTATAAACTCATAGTGTCCGTAGCGAGTTCTAAATGCTGACTTTGGAACATCAGGTTCCTTAATCCTCAGCTGATGGTATCCTGATCTTAGATCGATTTTTGAAAACACTGTTGCTCCTTGCAACTGGTCAAATAGATCATCAATCCGTGGCAACGGATACTTGTTCTTAATCATCATCTTGTTCAGCTCTCGGTAATCAATACACAATCGAAGCGATCCATCCTTCTTTCGAACAAAAAGAACTGGTGCTCCCCAGGGTGAAACGCTTGGCTGAATATAGCCTTTGTCCAGTAATTCTTCGAGTTGCTTCTTCAGTTCGTACATCTCCGTAGGTGCCATGCGATACGGTGCCTTAGAAATTGGTGTAGCTCCGGGTTCTAGCTCAATCGTGAATTCTACTTCCCGTCGTGGAGGTAGTCCAGGCAACTCGTCAGGAAATACATCTGGAAATTCGTTCACAATAGGAATGGATGAAAGTTCCGCAATTTCATAATCTTTCTTCATTGCATAACACCAGTACCCGATACAGCCCTGTTTCAACAATTTGACAGCTTTCATTGCTTTGATCAACTTTCCTGAGCTTCCTGGTTTCCATCCTTCAAACAGTACTTCGGAGCCATCATCAGCGATTAGCGAAATATTCCTCCTTTGGTAATTCACAATTGCTCCATATCGATTAAGCCAATCGTCTCCGAGTATTAGGTCGTCTCCTTGCATTTCTATCACAATTAGGTTTGAGAGCCATTTCTTACCCCCAAATAATACAGGAAAATCTCTAGTCTCTAAGTTCCCAACAATCCTCTCTCCACTCGGTAAACCAACAACATAAGGTTCACAAGTATGAAAACCGGGAAATATTCAAACGATTTACACAAGACAAAGAGATAAAAGAATGCGTAGCTCTGTATCGAATAAAACGCTAAGCTGGTTGGGAAAGAATCTGGACAAGACTGATGCGGCAGCGACATCCTGATCGTCTGTCCTTCTCATCTCATACAGGCGTGGGGGAATAGATCCGGCACTCGATGCCCCCTTTTGGTCCCATTGTCCTCTGCCTCGTCCACGGCCAAAATTTTGAGGCATCTGAACACTTTGCTGCGTCTGTTGAATACTAGCTTCCTTCTGAACTGGCTGTGACGAACGGGTTCCTTTGTATTTGGTGGCGTCCTTGCAGAACGTCGCACGGTGCCCTTCCTGTCCACAGTCAAAGCATGTAACTGGGGTGCGCAAACAATCGCGCCAAAGGTGGCCTGGGCGACCACAATTAAAACACTTCCTAGCTGTATCCGTCGTGGCTGACACTGATCCGTAATTCTTTCCGTTCTTGGATGGGTGCGGAGGTTTCTTGAAAGAAAAAGAAGTCTGGGTCTTGCGGGGCCCACTGCTTTTGTGCTCTGTAAAAGTACCAGAGACTTTCTGTTTCTTCGACTCCATAAACTTCTCCATTGCTGCTTCTTTAATTTCATACGCCAACGCCTTATCCTGGTATTGGCGGAGAGTGGTACATTCAAAACCGGACATGTACCTCTGGATTTCTGGTTTCATTCTCATTTCAAAATGAATCATCATCTCTGCATCTGTTCTGACCAGATGTCGAACAAATGCTAATTGCTGGTTAAACGTCTTGATCGTCTGGGATACGGGTTCATCTGATGGCTGAGCAGAGAAAAATTCTCGAATTTTGGCTTCCCTCACAGGACGAGGCACATCGAGCCTCCATCATCATTTTAAATTCCGCCCAATCGGCATCATGATCTACGGGTCGGATAGCTTCCCACCACTCGGACGCTTCTCCTGTCAGAAAGTACTGGGCAATAGGAGCTCTCCTGTCATTTGGGCAATTAATTCCAGCAAAAATTTTCTCCAGTTCCTTCAACCAATGGTCCCAAGTGGGAGTCTCGGAAAAGCCGTCAAATTTGGGTGGTTGCATCTTTGCCACCTCTTGTAACCATCGGTCACCTCGATTTCCCATTTCTGGAATCCTTTGTTGTCCATCTCCCTGCTGAATTCCTGCCGCCACTTGCATTCGGTCCACGACCTGTGCGAACTGAGTCATCTGGTTCACGACTTGACGAAGGATTTCGTACACAGTTCGGTTCGTTATTGATGGATTGCCGCGCTCGCCTGAGCTATGACTAGCCTGATTAGAAGGCGACGCCTCCCTTTCAGCATTCCTCCGTCCGCGCCCACGACCGCGACCACGTCCACGTCCGCCTCTCAACATACTGTAAGTACAAGTACTTAATATACAGGAAACAACATTGTTCTAATGTTCAAGTATAAAGAGACATAACATGTAAAGAATGAGATAGAGTTTTAGGAACTTACAACCACCGTTCGCATGAAGACGTAGGCAGTGCGGTGATGTCATTCACGGTCGGTTACCTCAAAAGACATAAATGACCCCTACTTTAACCCAACGGCCAAGATATCCATAATCTTGGCTCTGATACCATATTCTGTAACACCCCCGATGTATTCAGGAATATTACAGCGCCGTAAATCCTTTACATAAGGATTTACAAGGCTGATTAAAAGAAAAGACAATAACAGGTACCGCTTTATGAAATTACTGAAGCAAAATACAACCGTCTGGTTCAAAAATCGAAATACAAATATCCAATGAAAATTTATTACATCATTAAAATCCCAACATTATAAATGGACGACGTACTCGAGTACTTATTGAAATATCCAACAAATAACAGACAGTAAACCCGGCCGGAACATCACTTTGCACCCTCGTCGTCATGCATTTCCAGTGGTTGTTTCCCCGCCCTCATGGATCCTGAACAAACAAAATGTTCACCCCCGAAGGGGTTAGCACAACGATGCTAGTACAAGTACAATAATCATACAACAGTGATATAATCAACAATTATATCATACAAGTTTCTCCAACGAGAATATCCACAACACATATCATATCATAACAGTTTCAACATACTGATGGTATTCCAACGATCCAGTACGCACTATAGATTCCCATAATGATCCCGTCGGACCAACACATGGTGGAACTACCATCCAACGATCCAACAAGACACAATATAGATTCC
Organism: Orobanche coerulescens; assembly: GCA_033398695.1. NCBI lineage: Eukaryota > Viridiplantae > Streptophyta > Magnoliopsida > Lamiales > Orobanchaceae > Orobanche > Orobanche coerulescens. Next base: position 174,849,195 of record CM065808.1, read on the forward strand.
CATGATGATTCCGTCGGATCAACACATGGTGGACATATAATCACAACATATTTACACGATACAATCACATTGTCATAATATAAACATTTCTAATTAGAATACTTGCCTCGGTTCGAAGACAAGAATAATACTTCCACGAGCGAAACGCTCGAAGGTTGCCCCTCCCGATCAATCACGTAGCAAAGTTCGAACCTTAAATAAGAGAAATAACATGGAATTCACCTTAGGTCGAGCAGACATCTAACAATCCGAATTACGGTTGAGAGTCTATAAAACGAAACTGTCTGACTTGAATAACGTACGTTACATGTCCTCTGTAACGTACGTTAAGCTTATTCGTTAGCGTACGTAAACTATGAAGTATAGCGTACGCTAAACATATACCAACAGTTCCTCTCTGATCGGCCGTCGATAGTGTAACGCGTGCGTTACGTGCGAGCGTAGCGTCGTTAACAACGCGTCATATAACGTCGTTAGTAACCAAACTTAACGTCGTTAATCATGCATGTCGATTTCTCCGGACGGATGGTAGCTCGATTAGTGACGAAGTATTACGAAATTCTTAGTGAGTAATCTAATATACCTTCAAATATATATCATACTCATGAATGATCTTCGGATTAATATCTTCAATTTCAAGGATACGGATAACATCGTAATACTATTTTCAATCTTGATCGAAATACTCATACAAGGTTCGGTTGGTCTAAGGTTGATGTAATTGATCTAATATCGTCATTAAATCCAGGCTTATACCGATGGCGAACTACTTAATCATCTATGCAAGCAAGATTACAACTATGATGATTCTTTCCAAAATCCATTGGTAAAAGTGGAAATTGACACTCAGTTTACAATCAACATGACGATAACATTTGATACGGTTAATAATTCACTACCCTCATCTATGGCATAACCAGGTTCAACTACGGTGTTCTACACCATAATAGTTCGATCATTATAGTTTAAATATGATACTAGGTCACATATGTCGTCAAAGTGATCTACTGTTCTTGGTAATGCGATCATATCATCTTAATCAACATAACTTCAAGATTGGAAGTAGTATAACATACCTTAAGAGGAAGATAATACTGAGACTCTAAGTAAAAATCCAACTCCGGTTGCTTCAACGCCGACTCGTGATGATTTCTACTCCAAAGTCCAATATAAGTTGTCTTCAATGATCAAGTAGTGTCATACAAGCTCAATGATTCATTAACAATTTATATAAAGGTGTTAAAAGAGGCTGGAAATCTTCTGGGGACGAATATGATGAAGTTTAGGAGCAAAAGGACGAGTTGAAATGAATTGGGGTGCTGCTCCTTTTATAACTTTCTGAGTGTTACGTACGCTAGGGCTACTTCATAACGTCGTTATCGCCCAAAATAGTTCACTGTCGATTTTACGAACTTCATTACGTGCGCTATACTAAGCGGCATGCACGTAACCCATATAGTTTGCGTACGCTACACAATGTTCATAACGTACGTTAAGCCGTTGACTTAAAAAGGTGTCCAGATTCATGCCGTGCAAATCTGGTGGGTATCTTGGTCGAGCCCACCACCATGTACTCCATGTTCTAGCTGGCCCATCCAATAATTGACCGCATTACGTACGCTACGCTTCATCCGTAGCGTACGTTAACATTAACAGATTACGTACGTTAAGTTACACTCTTAACGTACGTTATCACGTATATGCATGGAGGAAAATTTATATGTTGCCACACCCATGAATAAGGATACAAATACGATAATGATCATACTCCATTATCAATATCATCATTCCCAAAATAATACAGGGTTCAAAGTACAGATGAAATACACAGTAATAAATTCGGTTATTACAAATCCAAGTTGTGTATAAACAGAATATGGTAATAAATTCACACTGGCTCCTAAATCAAGCAAGGCTCGTTTAATGATGTGATCTCCAATGACACAAGATATTGTAGGACTACCAGGATCTTTATACTTAACAGGAGTTTTACTTTGGATTATTGAGCTAACATGTTCAGCTAAAAATGCCTTTCTTGGAACATTTGTTCTTCTTTTTACAGTGCAAAGATCTTTCAAGAACTTAGAATAAGCAGTCACTTGTTTAATAACATCAAGGAATGGAATATTTATTCGAACTTGTTTAAATATTTCCATTATATCTTTGTATTGCACACTTTTATTTTTTGGAATAAGTCTTTCAGGAAATGGAGCTTTTGGAACGTAAGGCTTTTCTTTTTCTTTAGAATCTTTTGATTTTGAAACTTGTGGTTCATTTGATTTTTGTTCCGGATCATAGTCAGGCTTTTGTATTTCTTTTCCGCTTCTAAGGGTAGTTATGGACTGAACTTCTGCATTAGAAGAGTTTACTTCATATTGTCCTTTAGGATTAGGGATGGACTGACTCGGAAATTTTCCCTTTTCTCTTTCAGCTAAAGTTGTTGCAAGTTGACCAATTTGTGTTTCAAGCTTAGAAATAGCCTGTGAGTTTGATTGTACATCTTGCTGAGTTGATTGAAACATTTGTTGAGTATATTGCATTAATTGTTACAACGTATCTTCCAAAGATAGTTTCTTTGGTACTATAGAAGGATACTGATAAGTATTTGGAGGATATTGATTAGGACGGACATTTTGTTGATTTGACATATTCATTTGATGTCCTCCTTGATTCATTGGAGGCATGTTTTGCTTTCAGGAAAAATTTGGATGATTCCTCCAATTTGGATTATAAGTTGGAGCAAATGGATTGTCCGAAGATTTTCCATATGAATGTAACACATTGATTTCTTCATTAAAAATTTCTTGATTTTGTGGACCAGAGGGACAAGATTGAGATGAATGAAATGATTCCGCACATGAAATGCAAAATTCATGTTTTGAGTTTGACGAGGGGATGGATTGTTTCAAGACTAACGCATCCACTTTTCGTACTAAATAATCTATAGTAGATTTTATTTCAACATCTTGTTTAACCTCGTAAATTCCACCTGTTCTTGGGGTCGTATGCATCGATTTGGCTCTAGAGTCGAGTGAATTCTATTGTTGTGAATTAATTGACATATTTTCTAGCGCATTCCAAGCTTCGTCTCCAATAAGGTGAAGAAATTTTCGACCATGCATTGATTGGATTAATTGGCGATTGTTTTGGAGTTAAACCGTCATAAAAATATTTTACCAAATGCCATATTTCAAAACCATGATGGAGACACTTAAGGATTAAATCATTAAATTTTTCTCAACACTCATAAAATTCTTCATTTTCTTTTTGGAAAAATTCTGATATTTCTCTTCTAAGACTATCAGTTTTGGACATTGAAAAAAATTTTGCGAGAAATTTATTCACTAGTTGGTCACAACTAGTAATTGTTCTTGCTTGAAGAGAATTTAGCCAGAATTTTGCTTTATCTTTGAGAGAAAATGGAAATAGTCTAAGTTTGACAGATTCATCAGAGAAATTTTGGAATCGAAAAGTAGAACAAATGTCGAGAAATTTCTTGACATGCATATACGGATCTTCTCTTTCCAAACCGTGAAAAGATGGAAGAAGTTGAATTATTGATGGTTTAAGTTCGAAATGAGTTGCATTAGTCGTAGGCGACACTATGCAAGAAGGAGAATTAGCACTTACTGGAGAAAAATATTCTATTAAAGTTTTCTCTTTTGCAACTCGATTATTCTGATTTTCGATTTCGTCCATTTTTTGTATCGGTTTTGTTTGTTGAACTTCAATTTTAGTTAAGGACAATCTTCTTCTCGTTAATCGACCTTTATTATTTCGTTGCCAAACTTGCATTCACCAGTATTTCAATTTTTTTTAACTTTGCATACAAACCAAATTATGATAGTCGATCGAACTTCCAGATCGTTGGAGGCGTCACAACGGTCGCACTTAAAATCCAACTTTCTTCGGCATGTACAACAGAGGCCTTTTTGCCAAAATTCAATCGATTTTCAAAATCAGTTTGTACAAGATTGATATTTAGCTTTTCTCTATTCAAATCGAACAAAGTAGTGAGTGAAAAATATCAATCCCTTGTTGAATCTTTTAAAGGATTTTATTGTTTTAATTATTATTTTTTTATTTTTTTATATTTTTATTATTATTAATAATACAATGATAATTATTACAATTATTACTAAAATTATAGGATGTAATAGATTGCAAAGGAATAAATTTACTAATTGATCTACGGAAGCAATATCTATTGATAAACTAAATTGTACGACGAGAAATATTGCAACTAAACTAAATGTCTAAGAAAACTGTAAATAGAAAATAACAACTAAAAACACAATCTAAATTTACCACTACAAGATTCTATTAAAACTAAAGTCAAGATATAAAAATTAAAAAAAAAATCTGATTTTTTTTATATTTTATATTTTTTTTAGTTTTTATATTTTTATATTTATTATAATTTTATTATATTTTTAGACTAATAATATTGAGCTAATATATATATCCAGATATATTATTTACTTTTTTCACAAAAAAAAATTCAGATTTTTTTTTAAAATAAAATAAATATTACAAACTTTTATTTTAATTATGCAAACAATAAAAATAGTTTTTTTATTACAAATTTTCGTCTCTGTTTTTTTTTAAATTTTCAGGTTTTTAATTTTTTTAGTATTTTCCCTTTTTTTATTAAAATATTATAATTTTATTTTTTAAAAAAATAAGTTTCTGTTCTAAAAAAAAATTCAAAGTTCAGAATTTTTTTATTATATATATTCCAGATTATTTAAATTATTAATTCTTAATCTGATTTTTTTAGATTTTTATGAAAAGTAAAAAAATTTTAATAAAACTAGCAGGTTTTACTTTTTAAAAATAAAATAAATAATTCAGATTTTTATTTATTACAGAAAATAATATTCCAGATTATTTTTTAATTTATTTTTATTATTTTTTATTTTCTCGAATTTAAATTAAAATTTTTGATTTTTTTAATATTAATATTCCAAAATTACAAAAATATTACCTTAAATTCTGAAACTTTTTTGTATTTTCCAGATTTTTTTAAAATAAAAATAAATAAGTTCTGATTTTTTTAAATTTTTTTAGATTTTTTATATTTTTATATATTTTTGGACTTTTTTATTTTTTTATTATTTTATTATTATTTTTACGAAAATGAACAGTAGCTTTTATTATTATTAATTATATTTTATATTTATTATTATAAGTTTTTATTATTTTTCAGAATTTTTTATGAACGTAAAAAGAAAATAAATTCTACTACTAACTATTATTTAGACTAGGGCTGGCAATTTCCGACACGACACGATAACCCGACACGAACACGCACGAAATTAATAGGTTAGTGTTTGGCCTTATCGTGTTCGTGTCCTTATCGTGTCGACACGATAAGGACACACTAATTTCGTGTCATGTTCGTGTCGGATTCGTGTCGTGTTCGTGTAACACGATAACTTTCGTGTTCGTGTCGTGTCGTGTCGTGTTCGTGTAACTCGGTAATATTTATATATTTTTAGCATTAGTTTTATTATCATTTTAAATATTTTAAGTTTATTTTCTAATTTTTTTATTTGAATTTATCGATTCGTGTCGTATCGTGTCGTTAGCGTGTCGTGTCAATACGAAAAATATCGTGTCATGTCGTGTTTGTATCGTGTCCGTGTTTCAACCTTTTGTGTCGTGTTCGTGTTCGTGTCGGGCATATACTTAACAGGTCGTGTTCGTGTTTGGCCTTATCGTGTCGTGTCGTTATCGTGTCGACCCGATAACGACCCGACACACACGAATTGCCAGCCCTAATTTATACTAACACAATCTAAAATGGGTATTAAAAAGACAGATAATAATAAAGAAAAACAGTAAAATAAATAATTAGTAGAAGAATTTAACTAACTTGGTAACGACAGTCTTCTTGTACTTCGTTTGCGCCTCCCCGGCAACGGCGCCAAAAACTTGTTGTTGGTTGATTCTTTAGTCTAATACTCGCAAGCGCACGATTTGTTCGATGTAGATATGCGGTGCAAGATCGATTCCACAGGGAGGACTATAATAGTGAAGTCAAATTATTCCTATCGTTTTGAACCAAATTATATTAAATTCTAACCTAGTCCCAAATAATTTGATTTTTTTATGGTTATAATAATTGCATTAAATAAGAGTAGTTTTTAAGTAGATTTTAGACAAATTGATTTTAAATAATTTACTAGGGTTTAGAATCTACCAATGTCTATTTATTATTTATTTTATATTTTAATTCCAAGAAATTCAGGGAATAGATTCTGAAATCAATCTCACTATTTCCCTATAGATTTGACAATAAGTTCAAAATTATAATTCAAATATAGATTTTCCTTCGCTTAAAAAATGTAATTTCTAAGCATTATATGTATCAAATTTAATGGAAAACAAATAATCAAAGAAATTAACTAATATCAATAATCACAAAGCAAGGGGGAATTTATAACTATAAAAAATACGTGATATAATTGATGAAATAATATTCCCCTATTGAAGCGAAAATCATAATCGTTAAAAACATTTATTTGGAATTATTATATAAATATTAATAATAATATAGACATGGTTTCATCATAACCCCAGTAAAAGAAAATTACTCACTCATAATAACAACACAAATAAATAAATATTTTATAATATTATTACTTAAATATAATTTTATTACACAATATTTTTATTTCTCTCCCTTACAATAATATCTTTCTTTCTTTTTCCTTTTTTTCTCTCCTCAAAACACTACACATTCATCCCCTATTTATACTACTTCAAAATCAATAAAATAATAATTTTTACAATTTTAAAATCCCACCCTCAATAATTCACGGCTGCCCATTAATGCTGATGTCATGGATGACATCAGCAGAGAGTTGAATTTCCGGTCCAATCGGGTGTTGACACGTGGCACAATATGGTTCGTCTACTTAATTGTCCTTCGAACGGTCATAACTTCTTCATACGAACTCGGATTCGGATGAATTTTTTTTAAAACGATCGTCTCGACGAGACGAATAAAATGAGACCAGTCGTGACTATATTTGAATTTTATAAAAATATCGCCCTTGAACCAATTGATCTGTCTTGTACCGGTTGGTTAACCTGCATATATAATTTAATTCCAATTAATTATCCAAAAATGACATAAAATTATAGAAAACTCTAACAAAATGAAATAATATAACTATATGGTAAAACGAATAAATTATCACACAACACACAATTATATATATAAAATACTAATAAAAATATTACTCAAAATATACTAAACATTCGACTGTAATGTGCAGGGGCACGTACGTACAAATTATCCTTCTCGCGAGTAACGCGTTTCAAGTGCGGACTCGAGGGTCACAGAATCCAGTTTTGAAAATTGATTACCGAGTCTTCCGGGGTACGAGTTTCAGCAAAGATATCAGAATCGGCTCTGAGAGGCCCATGAAAGATGTTTCTGTCGGTTGCTTTTCGTGTTGTTACCTTGCTTCCGTTGTTGTGGGTTACGGGGACGATATTTCTTTTATAAGAGGTGAAATGTAATACCCGTATTATTTTTGACTTCTGCATTTTCTCTTTCTCAATTCTATCGACTCGCTCATGTTCATTGTAATCTTCTGAACTTGTTTGGTGTCTCGGTTGCCATCGTTCGAACAGGTTATGACCTTGTTTCTGATCAATTTGTTTATCGTTGTGACTTTTCCGAGTTCGGTTCTATTCTTGTGAACCTTGTCCGAAATTAACGTCCTTTAGTTTCTACAAGTTTTTTATATATCTTTGGTTGAAGTGTGAACTTTGGAGTGATTGTTCGACCGTTGTTATTCGATCATTGTTGCTCGATCATTGTTGTTTGATCGTTGTTATTCAATCATTGTTGTTCGGTCGTTGGTTTCCGATCGTCGTTGTCTGATCGTTGTTGTTTGATAGTTGTTGTTCGATCATTGTTATTCAATCGTGGTTGTCGGATTGTTGTTGTCCTATCTAGTATGGTGAAGAATTGTCTGTTAGGAGTATGCCCTCGAATGCCACTCAGAGGTTGTTGAGTGAGGGCATTGTACTTATAATTATGTAAATCATTTATATAAGGCAATGAATGTTTCTTTATTTACTGGTAGTTACTGGCATTCCCAACTCGTAAATATACATATAGAAACTAGTCCGTGTATTTGAGAAGAAAACGTTCCACTCCTTATTGGATAAAGGGGTCGGCACTGGAAAGGTTTATAGCTCAAATACTTAATCGTTCGCAAGTCGATGAAACTTGACTGGGCGTTAAGTTTATGTAAAGACTTGTATGACGTGTTCTTTGACAAGGAGAGTGCCTGTTGAACACTAATGGTTAGTGGGAGCACACGTTATAGGTATGCTAATTGGATTAGTATACTCGAACCGATTCACCCTCGATTCGTCACACGGATTTCACTCCGGGATAGTCAATGATGGAATCGAAAGGTTGTGATAGGCATTCGTGAACCTTCGACTTGAGGATTTAGTAGGGATGTGCTTGTGACGTCAAGATTTTCATTAGAGTAGTTCGACCCTGTAAACCGGAAGGCGGGGGTCAACCTCAACGTGCATCTTGATGGGCAAGTAGCAGGTCCTACTGAATACCAAGATAGAATTCTTTCTCCTGTTAGTGAACGGGTTATATGTCCTATGCGGTTATTGGCAGATGAGATCATAAGTCTTTGGCCAAAGGATTGGAGCTAGCTGTATTAGATACACGAGAGCTCGATGATCTCGATTTGCATTAACGCATGCATAGCGTCAAGTACAGATAGGGTTTGACTGACCGTGACCCTATAACTTGATCGGGACATTTGAAAGAAGGGTTTATACGTATACTGGTATTCACGATAGAATGGTTCTTGAATGATCCCAATCATTCGTTCTCAGTTGGGGTACAGTGTAGGCCGCCAGGCTGGCTAGGTGGTGCTACTACTCTTTGGTTCCTCCCATTGCTGACTGAGACGGACCTACCGAGTCGCGCATTAGGATTGACGACGAAATGAATCAAGCTAATTCTCTCATTATGTGTATTAGATATTGGATATCTAAATTTGGGACATTAGATGTCTAAATTGATTTATTGGATAAATTGATTTACGGCCTAATGAATTAAATAAATTACTCGGTGATTAATTTAATTCATGTATATAATTATTTCTTGGAGAAATTAATTATATTATTTTATATTTGATATGTTTAATTAATTGGATTAATTAATCGATATAAATACATCGAAACGGAATCGGAGTTTATCTGTTTGGAATTTCAGGAGTCCGAAACGAACCGAACTCGTCCATTTTTCATCATGGCCACCCTCCTATATTCCACCTAATTTTCCCTTTTCTTTTGTTTCCATTTTATATGGATGATATTGACATGGTGGGGATACCTCTCATGTGAATGAGTTGTATAAGTTTGGTGGAAGGTGAATAAAGAATATATATATATGTAAGCTTGTGATTGAGAAGACTTCATCATATAACATATATAATTCACACCTTGGAGGAGAGATATACATAAGTGAGTTTGAAGGAGAGAGAGAATAGAACTTAGAGTTCATTTCATGGTGTTCATACTCATCTTCATCTTCTTCACTAACTTCTTCTTCATTTTTCTTGGAGAAAATTGAGAAAAAAATATTGAGAGAATTTTGATAAACATACTTGGAGTATATTCATCAAAATCAATAGCTTCATCACCTAGCTCTAGCCGTATCCTCGGAGGATAGCAAAGTGTTGTCATTCCGTTCGTTTTTCCGGCGCGTGGCAAGTAGAGACGCGGTGCTTTCGGCGTTGGATCGTTCAAGGGCTTGAAGCGGAATAGATTCGTAGAGATCAAGCAAAGCTTGGGGAATAGCTCAAGAGAAGGTTATCCATCTAATCAACGGACTACAAGGGTGAGTTTCTATATCTCTTGTTATTCGTTTTGATATTCGTATATACGTAGCTCGATCGATCCTCGTAGGGATTCGGATCGAATTAATTTTCGTTTTACCGCTTCCGCTGGGCCTTCGTTTTAGGCACCAAATCCCAACAGTGGTATCGGAGCGTAGGTCTCGCGATCGTATATACAATATTAGCATTTGGAATGCTTGATTAGATGGTGAATGATTTGGAATCATTTTAGTCATAATCGTGGTATATATTTTTACGTTCGTTGTAGTTATATTTTTCGTAAGTTTATGTCTAAATATAAATCTTAATTTCATGGAAATATGATTTATATTGAAGATATGAATGTTGAAAAATATTGATATTGGATATCCGGTCGAAAATCGAGCTCCGAATCGTCGTCGGACGACTTTTCGGACAAAGGGCGAGAAGGCTGCCAGGTGACTCGGCCGTGTGCAGTGACACGGGCCGTGTCCGGCGATCCCAGGCCCTTGCCAGCGGGCCCGACCGTGTCAGGAGACACGGGCCGTGCCCGGCCGGTAGCTGCCGAGCGTGACTCGGCCATGCCAGGCCAGTCTGCCGGAAAGATGCCGACAGTGACTCGGCTATGGCAGGCCATTTTCGCCCCAGCTCGATTTTTTCGTGTATTCTTGAAAATTAATCTACCTCATGTTAAATTGGATTTAATATGATTAAAATGATTTATGGTATTTCATTTTATAAGGGAAATTTGATTAATTGGAATATTTATGGTCGACCGAATTATTTTGAACGTTATCATATTACCGATTGTGTGAATCGATTGGATCGGTTCGTATTGTTGATTGGATCAATGTATCTCTACGTTTTTCATTTATATAGTATTTATTGGATGAATGCTTTTGAATGGGGATGTGGTTCGTGGACTTAGTTTTGAATCGTTCGTTTTATTCGATTGGGTTGTAAAGGCCGTTGTTGCTACCCAAAATATTATCCGGAGATAGATATTGCTGGAATGGATGGATAGCAAACAAATGCAAGAGCACTTCCGTGAGAAAGATAAATAACACAAGATTTGCCGGGGTTGTTAGTCCCGGGCTTGAATGCTCTCGCGAGATATTATTAATACTAATATTCGGGGATACAAGTACTAATGTAAGAATACAATTACAATGAGTGTAAAGATTCTTGTTATCTTAGCTAGTGAGCGTGTAGATTGCCGGAAGAACCAGATTTGATGCTCTCTGAGTTCTTGTAACAAAGGAGATGAACAGTCACGGCGGTGAGAGATCGACGGTCTCTCACGGCGAGTATTTAGCTGGATGCTTGGGCTCCTGGGCTTATGAATCTCTTGGAATCTGTCTAGTGGAGACTTGCTGCCTCTGCCGATCGTCTTCTGGATGAGAGATTCGGAGAGAGAAGTCCTGAGATGGATTCCGGCGAGAAAGCAGGGAGCTTGTATGTTCTACTGTATTTCGGTTGTTGGTGAAATGAATTCCGAACCGTAGGTCAAATGAATTGGGAACCTTTTTCCAGTAGGAGGAGGCTCTCTATTTATATGACTTTTTTATCTGCCGGGCGATTGCCTTTACTGCATTATAATAATAGGGCGATCGTCTTTTAGCACATGGGCTTGTTCCCTTAAAGTCATGCTGCCGGCAGCGATCGGTATCTGATCGATGGGAGCTGCCACGTGTCTGAGTTCTTTATCACGGGCGGTCCCACTGACAACTTTCGGCGCGCCTGCCGGTAGGTGAGGTAGGTGACAGGCTGTGGTCAAAGGTCTTGTCTGTCAGCAAAAGATCTTGCCTGTCAGCGGAGATCTTGTCTGTCAGCGCCTTTTGTGGATCTGCACGTGGGTGCTGTTCTGAGATCCAGTCCTCGATGACTTTGACGGGCGATCATCCCTGCTCGGGACGTAGGTCGACCGTCCTTAGCCGGATACTAGAGTCGGTCGCCAGCTGCCAAATGGCGATCGCCTTGGGAGTCGATCATTGGGTACTGATGGTGGTCTGATATCTTCGATTAGGCGAGCTAGCCAAAGTTTGACTGGAGTTGACTTGGTCGCTCGGCCTTATAGTCGATCGCCTGTCGGGATGAATAAATCGTGACACAACAATTGCCCCCCAGCTCGCTCATACGTTGGAAACGTGGGGTGAGGTGGCTCTCTTGGCGATTGCTGAACTTTTGACGAGCGACTTTGCGTTTCATTGAACTGGCAATCGTCTTTGAGCTGATATATCCTGAGTTCGGACGACCTGGTTGGCCGCTAAACTGTGCGGGAAAAAGCAATGGGCGTTGAAAAGTCTCCGCGCACGTGCCGGGTTTCTATTGGAGGGTACCAACGGTCATTAATGACTCCTCGGCTGACGCGTCCTTTAAAAGATGCGTACGCGGGTCTCGAGGGAGTCAACTAATGCGTCGTTTGAGATCCGACCCCTGGGATTTTCTCTTATTGCAAACGAGTCCCTGCCTTCTCCTATAAAAGGGCGCAGTGCTGCAGTTTCATACTCGCGCGTACTTATTGGAGAAAGAAGGACTTGCTGTCGATTTTTCTGAAGATCTTAGTGCCGACCGTCGTTCGATTTCACTTCCGGGTAAGAAAAATCCTTTTCTCCTTATCTGTCTTTGAGAATGGGCGGAACCTCATCATCACGTGGAGTGGGTACCAGTTCTGCCGCCGGGACATCGACTGTCCGGGGAGAATCTTCTTCCGACTTCCACCTGGAGACGGCCGCTGAAGCTATTCGGGCCGGAATCGACCCTGCTGAAGTCGAGGCTTTATTTAACGAAGCCGATGTTGCTAAGGAGGCGGCTGCTGAAGAAAGACGATCGCAGATTGAGAGAGATCTGGCGATTAGGGCCTACTGGGAGCAGCATAGTGCTTTCGTCCGGGCCTATAAGGCCTTTGCTGAGATAATGGAGAAGTTGGCCGGTCCTACTCCGATATTCGATTTCCGGGGATACTCGGTCGCCTACCCCTATGTGCTTCCCAAACGGTCGCAGTACCGGGCTGCGCAGCGATCATTGTGGTCGCTTGGCCAAATACGGAGTTCGACGTCCAGGAAAGATCTGGCCGTCTGGAGGACGAGGTTCCATGTTCCCTCAGATGTGGACATGTTCGCGCCGGCGGAGAATGAGCGGGCCGATCAGCCTCCGATGGGTATGGTCGCCGTGAATGAGGCGATTATGGAGGCCGGGCTGCGCTTCCCTCTATCTTTTGCTGTCTCCCATCTGCTGGCCGCTTGGAATGTGGCGCCACTTCAGCTGACGCCGAACGCCTGGCTCCAAATTAACTGTACTCTCACCCTTTTCGGCGGTCACCGCCTGTACCGCCTCCCATCGCCGTTGGAGATGAACCATTTGTTCAAGCTGATGGCTCAGAAAGGGTCGGTCGGCGGTTACCACATTCAGGGCCGATCTGGTCGGGTAATCCATGGAGTCCCGAATAAGATGCGGGTCGATCAGACTAAGTGGTTCTGGGTCGCCGGCAAGTGGAGGGCTTCTGCGAGTGACAATCCCTCGGGCGAGCTGGAGATCCCCACTGAGTTTCGGGAGAGGAATCCCGGTAAGGGTTTAGACTCTCCATTCATTCGGATGCGTTTTGGACTGATCTAATTTGATTTCGGTTTTGCAGGTTTTCACATTCCGGCGGTCGAGGAGCTGCCTTTTGACTTTCTCTTTGTCTGGGAGCGGATAAGGAGTTTGTCGGACGACGACCTTGACGCCAACCGGATCAATAAGGAGAGTCGCTGGTTGTCGGCTCGGCTATTCCGCTTCCCGAGACATCTCTTGGTGCCAGGTATGAGTTATGCGACCTTCACTTCTTAGGCGATCGCCTTACTTGAGGACAGTATCTGACTATTGATCGATCGTCTTATCTGCAGAGTTTCGCTTTCCTCGCTTTTTGGAGCCTCCGACGGAGATCGCCATGTCGAACCCTGGAGTTCTAGGCCGTCTCCGCCATAAGAGGTCATCTCGGGCCCCACCTGTTGCGTTGCCAATAGTTCCGGAGGCGGAGCCTCGTGTGGAGCCGGTCGTGGCTGAGGAGTGAGTTCCGGAGGAGGGGCTTTGAGCGAATCGCAAGAGGCCGAGGCCGGAAGAAACTTCGGTTCCTGACCCGGGCGATGAAGTGACGATCGTCGCGCCTCCGATCACCATCGTTGCTCCGGAGAATGAGCCGCCCTCTGCGGCTTTTATGCGGGAGATGGCGATCGCGGATGCTAAGACCCCTCGAGGGAAACCGTATTTCGGTCGGGACCCCGAGAAGGCTGAGAGGTAGATTGCATTTTTGTGTTGAAAATTGCAACTGCGTAGGAGTTGTGTTAACTTAGTTGTTTTGATGCAGGATCCGTCGCGCAGATCCGTCTTGCCCGCCGATGGTCGTGGATTTCCTAGCGAGCCGATCTCCTCGCCATTCCTGCGACATTCCTCCATACGCCAAAGTGCATACCGCTCTGCCGAAGGCATGGACGACCGATCTGGATGCGATCGCTAGTCAGCGATCGGGGAGTTCGATGCAGGCTGTTCTCGCCCTTTCTCTCCAGACGGCGACCATGGCTGTCCAGGCTGCTCAGGAGTTTGAGGGGCGGCCCTCCACTATTCGCTTGCAGGCGGATCTCAAGGCGACTCGGAAAGAGAACGCCGAGTTTGCTGATAAGATCGCGGCGATGTAGAAGGACTCTCTGGAGGCGGCCAAGCGGGCGAGCCATGAGCTTGAGCTGGAGAAGAAGGAAACCGAGCTGGCTCGTTTGGCCGTTGACCGATTTCGGGACCAGATGCTGAATGTCGTCCGGGCGCAGAAGGTCGCTGAAGAGGAGGCCGATCGCCAGAAGGTGACGATCGCTCGGTTGACCAGCGAGCTGACGGAGGCGAGGGAAAAAGTTGCTGCGAGGTAGGCCGAGCTCCAGGAGTCGCAGCAGGCGACGGCGGAGCTGAAAGGAGAGGTAGAGGCGACCAGGGCCGATCCCTTTCAAAACTTGGAGTTGTCAGCGAGTTCGCCTATTATTTGGTGTTCGCTGACTCGATCCGAGCAGCTAAGAAGGGAGGTTTGGAGGTCGGGCCTCTAGCTGAGAACTTCAAGTCATATGCGTTGGAGCATCCTCTCCATCCAGCTTTCTCCTTGCCGATCTTGGACCTTGCGGACATCGGCGTGGATTTGAGCTGGTATCCGTCTCCGGCCAATCTTGCTCATCCCGACGCTCCGAAAGATGAGGGGACCGCGCCGGATGCTGATGGCGAAGGCCAGGCAGGGGCCTGAGGCACTTCATTTTTGATGTTTTAGCTTATTTCCTTGTAGTTTTGTAGCTTTCTTTTTGTAGTATTTGGGCCTTCGGGCGACCATGTACTCTGATTTTTTCAAGTAATGAAATGAACGTTTGAATTTCTGACTTATCACTTGAATGATGGTTATTTTTGAGTCTTTGTTTGACTTTGTACAAATGTGTGAGGAGAGATCGTTGCGAGGGTAGTTCCAAATGAATTGATAAACTCATAAAGATAACTTTTACAACAAATTCGATCGCTGCACAACTTGCTGAAAATGACGACCTCAGTATGTTGTTGAATAGGGACGATCGTCGTATAGGTAGTCCGCACTCTTATTGCCCCTTGTTTTCATTCACTTAGCGGAAGTAAGGGGATGAAAATAATTCGTTAAGTGAGCGGTCTTCAACTTTGTCGAATCCTCGAGGACGGTCGTCCGTCTTGAGGAACCGTGCACGATCGCGGAGTTCGATGGACCGACTCCTTGATCATGTCTTGATGCGCGAAGACATTGAGTGTCTCGTGACTCACTTTATTATGAGGGTCCTCTGTTAGGATGCGGCTCGCCTCGTATTTAAACGAAGGGCGTGCGGTCTCGGTCTAGAGGAGTCCTTGCGTGGGGCAGCGTCGGATGATTCAACTCCACGCCCGCGGCTTGTTTAGCTCTGCTTCTACCTCGGCCCACCATGAAGATGGCGAACCTCGACGGTGTACGTTGAGACGGGGGTTGTGGCACGTCGCATTGTCCGGGTTCACCATGTTAGATGATGAACCTTTGAGAGCGAGCGATCGTGTCCACTGATTAACTTTGGAGGGCCCTCAGACTACGCCGGCCTCGTATTTAAACGAAGGGCGGGCGATCTTGGCCCAAAGGGACCTTGCATGGCCTAAGAAGTCGGTTCCATCGACCACCAGGACCATGGCTGCACTCTTCCACCTTGGATCGTCATGTAGATGCCGACCTTTGACGGCGTACGTTGTGCGGGGGAGGCGATCTCGTGCCTTAGTACATCATATTAGATGGTGAACTGTAGATGGCGATCAAGTCCTCCAGTTTCTTAAATGAGGAGGGAGATCGAGGAGACTTCCGAGGTCTCCTTCTCTTGATTGAAGCATGTAGAGATGGTCGCCGAGGTTGATCCAGGGGTCGGCTCGTATGAGCTTTCCAGCCTGCTTTGTGTTCGACTCGGACGATCGTGTATATATATTGGTAGGGGCTTTGGCTAAACCAATAAGATGTCCAACTTGCCTTCCTCGAACAATCTCCAGAGCTGTTTGAGGAGGTCGCGGCATTGGTTGGTGCTGTGGCCGGGACTCTTATGGTAGGCACAATATTGGTTGTTGTCCAGGTGACCGTGGTCCCTTATTGCCTTTGGATTTTTGAGCTCTTCGTGCCCCTTGATGGCATAGAAAATATGTGCCGGAGTTCGGTTGAATGTATGGAGGAGATGGGCTTCCATGTCCTCGAATGCCTTGAGATCTCCGGATGATTTGGCGATCGCCTTCTTTGCTTTGGCGATCGCTATCTTCTGGACAGGAGGTGGCGTTTCTTCGCCTAAGTGGAGGGTGAGTAGCCTTTGCCTGGCCAGAAAGTTGGCAGCTTTAGCGCGGAAGATCGCGTAAGTTGGGGGAATATCCTTGGAGAGATGTCTAAACATGGGAGAGTGACCGCGGAATCCCCCCATGACCGAATAGAGAGCGAGCTCGTCAGCGACGGTTCGGCCGTGAGGATGATTTCGTCCACTCGATCGATGTAATCTGCGTCGACTCGTCCTTCTCACGCTTGATTTTCATCACGCGGTGGGGCCTTCAGTCTGGCGACCTTTGCCGGGCGAAGTATGACGTGAAGTCATTCGCCGATTTCTTAAAGGAGGTGATTGATCGTGGTGGTAGTGAGACGTACCACCTATGGGCGGCTCGCCCAATGTTAACGGGAAGATCCGGCACTTGGTTGCATCAGATGCCCCACACCCAGTCATGTAGATTCGGAATTTACTCAGGTGAGTTTCGGGGTCCGATCTCCCCTCATACAGAGGTGTTCTGGGAGGAGCGATCGTTGGCTGTATGAGGGCAAGCTCGATGTGGACCGCGAGTGGCTCGGTCGGCCCGGTGATCTTTTTGCTGGTGCTTGCCCCAGTGTCCAAGAGTGCTTTTATCTCGTCGAGCTGGCGTTGTATGGCGGCCATCGCCGTGGCCTGACTGCTTGCGGCTCGGCGCTCGGAGCGGGAGCCGAGGCGATTGAGTACTGATCCCCTGGCGATCGGGGCGGGAGTCAGATGGCTGACTTGCATTCGGCTGTGAGGTGGGTAGGCCGAACTCCTGGTGACGGATTCGGATTCCGTCTTTTCAAGGTTGGAAACAGAATGCCCCGGTCGCCAGGATGGGTCGCGCCCCAAGCGATTGAATATGGATCTGTCCGGTCGTGCGAGAGCCTTTCCTCGCGAATTGGGGCTTTCTGACGATCGCTCGTTCAGTAGCCCGTTGAATTTCCGTTTTCCCATGCGGCGGATGATCGAGGGAGTTATCGCGGGCGACACACATGCTCTCCGTCACTCCTCCAGGATGGCCATAGCCTCCTCGATCTGTTCCTCGGTTTGGAACTGATCGAGTGAGAGGTTGGGGCCATCTCTCGGGAGCGGGATCGAGAGTCTCGTGTTGCTGCGGCTTCCCCCTATCGTCGGCTGGGGTTCGGATTGAGCCGGGATATGGTGTCCGGCGGTTCGGAGAGCGGCTTTATTCGATGTACCGGCGGATGTCATGATTCTGAAGGTTTTCTTTGAAGTGCAGTGAGTGTCACTTCAAGTATATGCCCCGAGAACAGTGAGTGTTCTTTGGGACGGTAGAAATAAAAGTTTGAGGGTTAGATCCCCTTCCTCTAGCGCCAATTGTTGCTACCCAAAATATTATCCGGAGATAGATATTGCTGGAATGGATGGATAGCAAACAAATGCAAGAGCACTTCCGTGAGAAAGATAAATAACACAAGATTTTCCGGGGTTGTTAGTCCCGGGCTTGAATGCTCTCGCGAGATATTATTAATACTAATATTCGGGGATGCAAGTACTAATGTAAGAATACAATTACAATGAGTGTAAAGATTCTTGTTATCTTAGCTAGTGAGCGTGTAGATTGCCGGAAGAACCAGATTTGATGCTCTGTGAGTTCTTGTAACAAAGGAGATGAACAGTCGCGGCGGTGAGAGATCGACGGTCTCTCACGGCGAGTATTTAGCTGGATGCTTGGGCTCCTGGGCTTATGAATCTCTTGGAATCTGTCTAGTGGAGACTTGCTGCCTCTGCCGATCGTCTTCTGGACGAGAGATTCGGAGAGAGAAGTCCTGAGATGGATTCCGGCGAGAAAGCAGGGAGCTTGTATGTTCTACTGTATTTCGGTTGTTGGTGAAATAAATTCCGAACCGTAGGTCAAATGAATTGGGAACCTTTTTCCAGTAGGAGGAGGCTCTCTATTTATAGGACTTTTTTATCTGCCGGGCGATCGCCTTTACTGCATTATAATAATAGGGCGATCGTCTTTTAGCACATGGGCTTGTTCCCTTAAAGTCATGTTGCACTGATCGATCATGCAGTCCGATGGGTAGCTGCACGTGTCTGAGTTCTTTGTCACGGGCGGTCCCACTGACAACTTTCGGCGCGCCTGCCAGTAGGTGAGGTAGGTGACAGGCTGTGGTCAAAGGTCTTGTCTGTCAGCAAAAGATCTTGCCTGTCAGCGGAGATCTTGTCTGTCAACGCCTTTTGTGGATCTGCACGTGGGTGCTGTTCTGAGATCCAGTCCTCGATGACTTTGACGGGCGATCATCCCTTCTCGGGACGTAGGTCGACCGTCCTTAGCCGGATACTAGAGTCGGTCGCCCGCTACCAAATGGCGATCGCCTTGGGAGTCGATCGCTGGGTACCTGATGGTGGTCTGATATCTTCGATTAGGCGAGCTAGCCAAAGTTTGACTGGAGTTGACTTGGTCGCTCGGCCTTATAGTCGATCGCGTGTCAGGATGAATAAATCGTGACACAACAGCCGTTTTGAGCCTATTTATTTTACTAGAAAAATTTGTATCTAGGATGCAATTTTCAATGTAAAATTTATATGTAATGACGAAGAACGGAGGAAGATCCATTTCGAGAAGACGAAGATTCAAGACGAAGACTTGTAATTAGATTACGGAGTTTTTGTTTTCTAGGAACGGTCCATGAACCACATGTTGGTAGCAACTAGGTTGTGAATGGTTGTTTCATATTGTATGAATGCCACAAACGCGCTTAAACGATTAATGTGCAAAGTGTAACGTTAATCGCGATAATTCTCCCACAACAAATAATTAAGTTTATAAGGTTTCAAGGTTTTTCTTCCCTCCATCGAGTTTTCGAAATTGAAATCCAAACCGGATGTGCTATGCTTCCGAGTTATCGGGGTAGTCGTTCGGGAGGACGGATAAATTACCAGGAGCGCATTAGATGCCTTCGGTTGGAGCAAATTTTATCCCTAGAAACCTGATAGGTTGCCGGATAAGATTGATTGTGAAACCGATTTGCGTCGATGGTATAAACTTAACTTGTTCACGAACCATAGAAACCGTATAGGTTGAGGAGTGAACAAGGGGAAAAGAAGATCGAATCATCCATTAGATGGGTTGGTGTTGGACACCACTTTATGAAAATTAATAGACTAGAAACCTGTTCGGTTGCCCTCTATTAATATTTATAAAGAACTCGATCACCACTATGAAGTAGAGCGACGATACTTCCGGATATCACATGGGAGTGTGTTATTCCGATAAAAATAGTGGGAGCTGGGTAACAAGAATAGAAAAGACCTTAATTCTATACTCAGAACATAATTGAATGAGTCACTAATTAATCTATCGTACTTAATGCAGACTCAAATCTCAATATGACAATGAATCCACTCGCAATTCTGCTCGAAAAGAACACCTTAATGGGACCTAACTTTGTGGATTGGCTCCGCAATCTAATGATTGTCCTCAGTATAGAGACACTGGGATACGTCTTGGAGACGGACATTCCGGCACCTCCTGTGCGGACCCGAGCCAATCAAGAAGAGATTGAAAACCACGAAAAGTGGGTTAAGGATGACGTGAAAGTCCGTGCTTATATGATGGCTTCCATGTCTAATGAGCTTCAGAGAGCTCATGAGAAAATGACTTCTGCCAGGCAGATTCTATCTCACTTAACCGAGCTTTATGGTGATCATAGCAGAACTGCTAGATATGAGATATCCAAGCAACTGTTCGGTGCAAGGATGAAGGAAGGTGAGAAGGTTGGGGAACACGTCCTCAAAATGATATCCATGATCGAGAGATTGGAGGCTCTTGATTTTAAAATGGATACTTCTCTCCAAACCGACCTTATCCTACAATCTCTCCCTGATTCCTTCTCATGGTTTGTTATGAACTTTAAATGCAATGAGATTGCATGTAATTTAGCTGGGCTAATGAACAAACTTGTGACCGCTCAGTCTCAGATGAAGACTCCGCGAATGAAGGAGTCTGCTCTTGTGATTTCTTCTGGACTTCGGAAGTCTAAGAATAAGAAGAAAAAGACCAAGAAGCGAACTGGACCACAAGCTAAAGACCTTAAGGGAAAGGGCAAGGCCCCAATGGTTCCAAAGAACAAGAAGAAGAAGGATGTTTGTCTCAAGTGCGGTGAGCTGGGCCACTGGGCTAGAGATTGTCCGATTCTTCATGGCACTTCAGGTACAGAACTTTTAGTTTTGGAAACAAATTGTTCTCGCATGTATTTTCTACTTCTGGATACTTGATTACGTGCTAGTTCTCATATTTGTACCGTGAATCAGGATCTGGAACAAAGTAGGAAGCTTGGAGCTGGAGAAGTTATGATCACAGTCGGAAGCGGGCATAGTGTCGAGGCGACCGACATAGGATCACTTCTTTTGGGTTTAGAATCCGGATTTGTTTTGACTTTAGAAGATGTACTTGTTTTGCCTAAGGGACACAAAAACATTGTATCCATTCCGGTCATGGACCGAAAAGGCTTTTCATTTTTCATTGGTGATGGTTCCTGCAAAATTTATTTTAGAAATAAACTACAGTCTTTGCTACATTGTTGAATGGATTGTATCATCTAAATCTCAACAACAAAGTAGTTGTGAATACTATGACTAGAAAACGTGGTAGGGATGAAACCAATCAAGTTTTGAAATGGCATCTTAGACTTGGTCATGTTGGTCAGACCAAGGTTTACAAGATGGAAAAAGACGGACTTATGGGTCCATTAGGATCAGATCCCTTTCCTACTTGTGAATCTTGCCTTAAAGGCAAAATGACTAAGTCCCCCTTCACAGGGACTTTTGAAAGAGCCGCTGATAAACTGGGATTAATCTATACTGACGTTTGTGGTGCTTTGGAAGCAGCACGTGACGGATATCAATATTTCATTACGTTTACAGATGATCATACTAGGTATGGTTATGTATACTTAATGAAACATAAATCCGAGGCCTTTGAGAAATTCCAGGAATTCAAGGCCCTAGTCGAGAAGCAAACTGGTAATCATATCAAAGCACTTCGGTCGGACCGAGGTGGCGAGTATATGAGTACGGAGTTTGACGAGTTCCTTAAAGAACATGGAATAGTTTCACAACTAACACCTCCAGGTACTCCTCAGTTAAATGGTGTGTCATAAAGAAGGAATCGGACCTTGTTGAACATGGTCCATTCCATGCTGGGCTATACTGACTTGCCGATTTACCTGTGGGGGTATGCACTCCTAACTGCCACTTACATCTTGAACAGATGTCCTTCCAAATCTATTCCTAAAACTCCACATGAGATGTGGGAGGGAAGGAAACCAAGTCTTAATCACATTAGGATTTGGGGATGTCCCGCCTATGTCAAGAAGACTAAGGTGGAGAAGTTGGAAGCTAGGTCCGCGAAGGGATGTTTCATTGGATTCCCATCTGGGACGATGGGATATCTATTCTACATGCCCGAAGATCGAAGGATCGTTGTTGCTTTACAAGCACACTTCCTGGAAGATGAGTTCATTCAGGAAGGCGGAGCAGGTAGAAGTATTTCTTTAGAAGAATACAATGAAACTCCTCGGGAGACACCTGTGCAAGAAACTGGAACCGAACCTTCTGAAACACAAGTACAACCACCTCGTAGGTCTAGTAGGGTGTCTCAATTACCTGAGAGGTATAGTTTTATGCACTTGGAGGAACTGGGTTTCCTCGAGGCTCCAAGTGATAAACAAGAGACTGACCCACGACCAATGACCTAGCAATGGTGGATGTAGACTCCATGAAATGGTATGGCGATCTTCATGTAGTTGGGACCTTCATTTTGATGAGACGGTCAAAGAGTTTGACTTCGTGCAAAATGAAGAGGAATCTTGTGTATACAAGAGGGTTAGTGGGAGCAAGATCACATTCTAAGTACTATATGTAGATGACATTCTACTAATAGGAAATGATGTGGGAATGCTCAGTTCTGGGAAAGCTTGGCTTTCGAGTAATTCCTCCATGAAAGACTTGGGAGAAGAAACCTATATTCTTGAGATTCGACTCTACTGGGATATATCGAAGAGAATGATATGTTTTTCCCAAGCCCTCTATATAGATTAGATCTTAAAGAGGGTTCCTTCCGATGCGACATGGAATAAAACTCACCTTGAAGATGTGTCCTCATAGTGAGGAACAATGAAAGGAAATGAGTTATATACCATATTCTTCGGAAGTGGGTAGCCTTACATATGCTTTATTGTGTACAAGACCTGACATTGCGCATGCTGGAAGCGTGGTAAGTAGGTTTCGGGCTAACTTGATCAGGGAACATTAGACCGCCGTAAAGAATGTTCTCAAGTACTTTAGAAGTACTAAGAGATCTAATTCTTATATATGGTGGTGGAGTACAGAATGTGGTGGGATTCACTGTATTGGACTTCCAAGGACAGAAAGACGATTATATGTCTACTTCTGGCTATATTTACTCTTAATGGAAGAGCAGTATCTTGGCATAGTGCCTAGTATAGCGTATTTCTGATTCCACCAGTTAGGCTGAGTATAAAGCGGCCACGGAGGCCTCCAAAGGAAGGGTTAAGAAGTTACTAGGTAAACTTCTCGTGACACCTTGTGCTGCGCTGCCAGAGCGGTAGCACAGGCCTAAGAGCCGAGGTTTTCCAACAATACCAAACATATTGAGAGAGTATCATCTCGTAAGAGTATTTGATCGCAAAGAGATACATTGTGCTGCATAGAGTAGAGTCAGCCGACTACGTCACTGATCCACTGACCAAGCCACATTCTCAGATTAGCTTGGAGCATAATCTGGAGAACATGGGTATTAGATACCATAGTGTGTGGCATTGAGTGCAAGTGGGAGATTGTTAGGAGTATGCCCTCGAATACCACTCAGAGGTTGTTGAGTGAGGGCATTGTACTTATAATTATGTAAATCATTTATATAAGGCAATGAATGTTTCTTTATTTACTGGTAGTTACTGGCATTCCCAACTCGTAAATATACATATAGAAACTAGTCCGTGTATTTGAGAACAAAACGTTCCACCCCTTATTGGATAAGGGGGTCGGCACTGGAAAGGTTTATAGCTCAAATACTTAATCGTTCGCAAGTCGATGAAACTTGACTGGGCGTTAAGTTTATGTAAAGACTTGTATGACGTGTTCTTTGACAAGGAGAGTGTCTGTTGAACACTAATGGTTAGTGGGAGCACACATTATAGGTATGCTAATTGGATTAGTATACTCGAACTGACTCACCCTCGATTCGTCACACGGATTTCACTCCGGGATAGTCAATGATGGAATCGAAAGGTTGTGATAGGCATTCGTGAACCTTCGACTTGAGGATTTAGTAGGGATGTGCTTGTGATGTCAAGATTTTCATTAGAGTAGTTCGACCCTGTAAACCAGAAGGCGGGGGTCAGCCTCAACGTGCATCTTGATGGGCAAGTAGCAGGTCCTACTGAATACCAAGATAGAATTCTTTCTCATGTTAGTGAACGGGTTATATGTCCTATGCGGTTATTGGCAGATGAGATCATAAGTCTTTGGCCAAAGCATTGGAGCTAGCTGTATTAGATACACGAGAGCTCGATGATCTCGATTTGCATTAACGCATGCATAGCGTCAAGTACAGATAGGGTTTGACTGACCGTGACCCTATAACTTGATCGGGACATTTGAAAGAAGGGTTTATCATTATCTTTGGTATTCACGACAGAATGGTTCTTGAATGATCCCAATCATTCGTTCTCGGTTCTCGATTAAGTACAGTGTAGGCCGCCAGGCTGGCTAGGTGGTGCTACTACTCTTTGGTTCCTCCCATAGCTGACTGAGACGGACCTACCGAGTCGCGCATTAGGATTGACGACGAAATAAATCAAGCTAATTCTCTCATTATGTGTATTAGATATTGGATATCTAAATTTGGGACATTAGATGTCTAAATTGATTTATTGGATAAATTGATTTACGGCCTAATGAATTAAATAAATTACTGGGTGATTAATTTAATTCATGTATATAATTATTTCTTGGAGAAATTAATTATATTATTTTGTATTTGATATGTTTAATTAATTGGATTAATTAATCGATATAAATACATCGAAACGGAATTGGAGTTTATCTGTTTGGAATTTCGGGAGTCCGAAACGAACCGAACTCGTCCGTTTTTCATCATGGCCACCCTCCTCTTTTCCACCTAATTTTCCCTTGTCTTTTGTTTCCATTTTATATGGATGATATTGACATGGTGGGGATACCTCTCATGTGAATGAGTTGTATAAGTTTGGTGGAAGGTGAATAAAGAATATATATGTAAGCTTGTGATTGAGAAGACTTCATTATATAACATATATAATTCACACCTTGGAGGAGAGATATACGTAAGTGAGTTTGAAGGAGAGAGAGAATAGAACTTAGAGTTCATTTCATGGTGTTCATACTCATCTTCATCTTCTTCACTAACTTCTTCTTCATTTTTCTTGGAGAAAATTGAGAAAAAAATATTGAGAGAATTTTGATAAACATACTTGGAGTATATTCATCAAAATCAATAGCTTCATCACCTAGCTCTAGCCGTATCCTCGGAGGATAGCAAATTGTTGTCATTCCGTTTGTTTTTCCGGCGCGTGGCAAGTAGAGACGCGGTGCTTTCGGCGTTGGATCGTTCAAGGGCTTGAAGCGGAATAGATTCGTAGAGATCAAGCAAAGCTTGGGGAATAGCTCAAGAGAAGGTTATCCATCTAATCAACGGACTACAAGGGTGAGTTTCTATATCTCTTGTTATTCGTTTTGATATTCGTATATACGTAGCTCGATCGATCCTCGTAGGAATTCGGATCGAATTAATTTTCGTTTTACCGCTTCCGCTGGGCCTTCGTTTTAGGCACCGAATCCCAACATTGTCGTTCACCGTTGGTCAGCTGTTTCGATTACGGTCATTTGGGACACCGAGCCGTGCATTGCGAGACGGTAGCCGAGAGGTTTGGGGATCGAGTTTGCGTCTCTACTCCGAAAGGACACCGATATGCCTAGTGTGGTTTCGAGAATTTCGACATGGTCGTAGTTCTCCGTGGTAACGCTCACGAATCGTAGTGTGTTTAATTTTTATTTTTCGACTGTGGGTGTTTTCTTGTAATATGTGCCTTTTGTTTTGTGATTATTCGTATAATTGATTTGATTGTGCTACCTGATTGGTGATACTTGACATTTGTTGGTTTTATTATGTCTCTACATGTTGCGTTGTGATGGTCGACGTGGAGCGTGATTTCACGCCGTATGTTTCTTCGCGATGCTTGTAATGTTTCGCCACTGGTTGCGAGTTTTCGGTTCTTGTGTATACCGTTGAGTGTTTCCTGGTGGGATGTTGCTCCTCTCTACTTATTTTAAGTTTCGGGACGAAACTTCTTTTAAGGAGGGTAGTATGTAATATCCGCAATTTCGATTTCTGGTAATTTTCTTTTTTGGAGAGAGTCTATTTTGGCGACTCATTTGTGATCGTTTCATCATTCCGAGAATAATTAATTCTACACTTTTTGACATCCGAGTTCGTTTCGGTGTCGTTTTATTGAGTTCCGTGTTCTTAGGCGACTTTTCCGCGCTTGAGTTCGATTCATGCGAATCTCATTCGAAACTGTTGTTTCGGGTTTCTCGTAAGTTCATTTAACATTGTTATACGTGTTGTGAGCTTCGGTTTGGTTATCCGTTGTCGTATCGTGATGTTTCGGGCGTTTGGGCCATTTCGTAATTTCCCAAAGTTTTGGGGTGTTTGCCTTTGCATCGTCCTTTCAACCTTCGGGTTGTAGAAACCATGTGTTTGTTTAGTGCTTAAATCGTGTTTTTGAATTTTATACTATTCGTCGTGTTCGTTCCATACATTTTCGGGAATTTGAGTCGTCGAGTGGCCGGCCAGGTGCGGCAGGGACTGGCCAGGCGCGCACGAGCATGGCGCGCGAGCTGGGCGCACGATCTGGCGCTCGTGCGGCCCTGACTGCACGCACACGAGCGGGTGCTCGTGCTCGGTGCTCGTGTGTCTCGGAAGACACCTGGCAGTGGGGCGCACGACCCGGCGCCCGACCGGCCGCTCGTGCGTGCCTGCTTGTGCATCGCTGGGCAGTATATATATGGTCGGACAGGCTACTTCTTCACCCGTTTTCTCACTCATTTCACCTCCTCCGCGGACAAGACTTGGATAACACGAAGTCATGATGTTGTTCTATCAATCCACGAAGTTCTTGAGTTTCTAACATCGATTAATCATTCCATAACCTCCTCCGATCGACCCAGTCAAGGTTAGCTTTTCTACAAATCTAATTTTGGGGAAATTGGGGATTTCGTTTGATTTCGTCCATTTAATCTGATTTAACCTATGTTGGTGATGGATTGTTGATTATTAGGTTGTATTCTACCAATTTCCTTGTTGTTCCATGGTTTGATTGCCAAGGATTCGTTGTTTTGTTGAATTCCTAATCGACGCCTTGAAGTTGTCCGGTAGAATGTCATAGAGGGGTTTTCGGACGTTCTACAATTATTCTTCCTCGTATGATCGTTGATTTATTAATTATATGATGTTATGGTCGAGTTTCTTGCGAAGAACCCATGTTGAACCCTTCCATTCGTCTTCGTCTTCATTTTCGATAGCATCAAGGGTTTCGAAGCTTCCCGGTCGAGCCGTGTGCGACGGAGTACTTATGTGCCGATTTCGAGGCAAGTACCTTGTTCACACAATTCTTGTTTTGTGGATATGATGATCGGTGATCATCTAAATGTGTGCGTTTGGTTGTTTGAGACGAATTTTCAAAAGATTGGTTTAGCCTCGTTAAAGGCTCTCTTTCAAGCCCGTGTGTATTTTGTGATCGGTGTGTTTTCGTAAATGACTATGTGAGTCCTATGGATACATTTTGTGTTGATGTTGTGCTTGATAATGCGTGTGTACATATATTGCCTCATTTCGGTGTGTTGTGGCTTGACGTTGTGTCGTTCTAAGTGTTTGATGTCTCTGGGTGAATTGTTTGGATATCCTTGTTGTATTGTGAAATGTGTGTGAATGTACGGATATGGGTGGGGTCTACGGTGACACATGACATGCGATCATGTGGTCAGGATGCAGCAAGAGATTAATCCAACCGTGAGAGCCTCGGGATACCTACGGTGACACATGACATGTGATCATGTGGACAGGAGACAACAAGTGATTGATCCAACCGTGAGATGACGTGGCAAGTGATCACGGTGGTGTAAGGAACCTACGGTGACACATGACATGCGATCATGTGCTCAGGAGACAACAAGTGATTGACCCAACCGCGAGATGATGTGGCATGTGTTCACGGTGTTATGTATATGATTTGGATGTATTGACCAGGTCGAGTACCTTGGGTGTGATCGAGATTTCGTATCTTGGGTGGTTATGTTTTGCTGATTTTTATGTCCGTCGAGGACACGTGACGTGGGTTTTGAAGCCTGTGAATTGTTGTTGGTTTTTATTCGAGAAAGCAAATCTTTTCGGTTGTGACCCCTGTTGATTTTGGAAAGAGAAGGATTCGATAATCCTAAATTGTTTTCCGTTAAAACTCCTAAAGGCATTTTAAACCGGTTTACAAATTGTTCTCATGATTTGTGATCTTTCGAATTTGGAAAGTTTTACTCAAACTCTTGCCTCGGGAAGTACCCCTTTGTTATGTTTGGATCTTTGAGGATTCCTGATTATTGTTATTCTTGGAATATGATTTATATGACTCGTATTTGCACTTTGTACTTGCACTAGTAAAATAGTGGAATTTTGCTAACCCCCGAGTAATTAGGGGGTGGATGTCTGTCTTGCATTCAGGTTTTGGGGAGCATAATGTAGGGTTGGCATGAAGGATGATGAAAGATGATCGATATTAATCACATGAGGACCCGTACATTGTTGTATTGGTTCAGTTGCACTTTATTTTTCCGCTGCAGTATTTTCCCCATTGAACGGGAGTATTTTGTAATTGACTCCTGCGTGGGCATGCATTGAGATTGAATTGTATGTATTTATTGAAAGACCAAATCGGTCTACTGAGTCATTTGAGCCTTAAGGGCATTGTTGAGATGTTCGGTTTTGTTACCAGCCTGGTAGATCCTTAAGGAAAGGGTCTACGGCGTGTAATATCTCTGAGTGGATTGGGGGTGTTATAGTAATAGAGTACTATACTTAAAAGCATGCTTTGAGTATAAGTGGGAGATTGTTAGGGTTGTATACTGCAAAGCATACTTTATGCTAGTATTACCTTATTTCCTGTAACTACCTATGAGAATATTAATTACATATAATCACATGTTTTGCATATTTATTCACGTTATGGTTATGCAAATGAAATGTCTAATTATTTTATATTGTAGATAATGTGGTGTGTTGGTGTCACACGGAAGATCACATTATCGGTGCCTTAGATAATATTATTCACAACCTATATAATTATTAGACAAATTATATGAAAGGTTGTAGTGTATGCTTGAGATTAGTTGGTCTTTACTATTAGCATACATTAGCGTATTTGCATACGTTGAACATGATCGAAGTGAGATAGTGTCTTCTGTACTGACTGTAAGAAGAACGCAAATCTCGGATAATTATTATTTCTTAATTCTAAGTATATAATATTTAATTATGTATTTATAATACTTATTACTTTGATTTACCATAGGTGAGAGTCAAACTGATCGACTCAATAAGCTTCGTATCTTGGGCAATAATATTATTTATATGACAGTTATTATTATTACTAAAAATCGTATCCAGACTCGTGCGGGTTAATGATGTCCCCTTGAGAAGCTCGATAATGATTATTATATTAAACCTTGTAGGTGGATTTAATTCCGATATAATAATAAGGTTTGAGTGGTACTACTCTTGTATAAGATATTAATTAATTAAAGGTGTTAGTAGCTTATAATTAATTAATGGACATTTGATATCTTAAACACGGGAAATAATATATTTAAATAAGGAGTCCGCTTTCGTAAATTGAGATTTGGGTTGGAAGTGCAATATTAATTTTTTAGTAGAATGAATTGATATTAGACTCAATATATTAGGAAATGTCCTAATATGGAAAGTTGAGGTCTATTAGGAGTCCTTCCCTAATCCTCCTCAAGATCCCTAGTAGTAGTCCAAGAGCCTATAAATAGGATACGTAGGGGTTCGGTTCGGCCGTGATGATGATCTTGAGGTTGTGAGATTGATTTTTATTTTTGTGTTTAATTGTAGATCTAGACTTGTGTCTTTGATTCTACAACTTAGATAACACATCAATTTGCTAAGAGTGTTCATAAAATACTAGAAAGCAAGGAAAAATCGAGTGACCACAAACAAGCATATTTCGGTCGAACCATATTGTGTCCAAGCAAGATCGGGTAGCTCGTTTCCCACACAACGTCCTGGTTAAGGCGGATCATACTCTAGAAGGTCTAAAGGTATAAATACAAGGAGATCAAGACGAAAGCAACCACTACGCTTCAAAGGTAATATCCTATGATATTTTAGATCTAGATTAGGATATTCAATTACCAACATATTTATTTAATAAATAATAAATAATATTTAAATTGCTTGTTAATCTTAGTAGTTAATTAATTAGCATGCCTAAATAGATCTTGTGCTCGTGGATGCGTAAAACGCGTTTATAAACTTTCACCAACTTCACTTCCGCTGCGTTTTATTTCCAACAGAAGAAACATACCTTTGTAGAAAAAAAAAAGAGTTGGCGGGAGGGAGAAGAAGAAATTCGCGGGAGAGAGAAGAGATGAGCCGGAGCTGATGTGGGTTTCCTTAAAGATCTGTAAGGATTGGCTAACATATAGCCAACCATGTATAAACCCCTAAGCTAGGGCAAAGATAGCGAAGGTTATTGGAGTTGCTCTTACTACTGAAGAAGCCAATGTCTCTTAAAAGCAATTTAAAAGTCAGTCACGTGACTAATAAAACGAAGACGTTCATTAAAAACTTGTAAATGTTATAATATACCATGAAAGTGACGTTTCAATTACCCCTTTGTTTTTATATAGTGTGAATGACTATTATGCCCCTGATGTAAATATATAATTACAATTGTGCCATCTGAAGTTTTCCTATAAATAGGACTTCAGTTATTAATGAAAATCATACCTGAGAATCATTCTCTCTATTATCTCTCTACTTTCTCTCTCTATTATTTCGATTTTACAACACGTTATCAGCACGACTCTATCCAGCTGAGTAATATGATGAAAGTATGCTCTACAGTTGCATCCCCTGGATGAACCTCTGTATCAGAAATCGAATTATTACAAAAATCTCAAGATCTCTCTACAAAGAAAAATTCCGATTTTTGTTCTTTCACCAATATCATCTTCTAATTTTCGAAAACAAACGAACGGTCAGTCTCCACATACTACCCTTTAATCTTTGCCGAAAACAAAGAAAACCAAAAAAAAAAAAAACATGGCTTCGCTGCCGGTCAACTTCGGAATCCTGGGATGCGCCGACATAACTCAGAAGATATCACGGGCTATAGCCCTCTCCCCAAACGCCACCGTCGGCAGTCGTTCCTACGAAAAAGCCGCCAAATTCGCCAGAGAAAACGGGTTCCCCGATACCGTTAAGGTCTACGGGTCGTACGACGCCGTTCTTGATGACCCGGAGGCGGACGCCGTTTACGTGCCGCTGCCGACCAGCCTGCACATCAAGTGGGCCGTACTGGCGGCACAAAAGAAGAAGCACCTGCTCTTGGAGAAGCCCGTCGCGCTCAACGTGGGGGAGCTGGATGTGATTCTCGAGGCGTGCGATTCCAGTGGGGTGCAGATCATGGACACTACGATGTGGATTCACCACCCCAGGATTGCTAAGATGAAGGAGTTTCTGTTGGATTCTTCCTGGTTCGGCGAACTCAAATCTAGAAGAAAAAAAAAAAAAAAAACACTGAAGAAAGAAGAGCTGAGCAGATAAGAACGAAAAAGAAAAGGTGGACCGAAGAAGAAAGAGGAGATGAACAGGTAAGAAAGAAAATGACAGGTATTGACAAAACTGATTACTAAATTGATTACTAAAAAAAATTAAAAAAAAAAGTTAAAGGACAGCACAAAGTATGCTGTCCGCAAAGCAAAAAAAAGAATAACAAAGTTGACATTAAAATTAACCAATTCATCTTCATCTTCCGTCACGAAACCAACAGAAAAATTAAAAAAAAAATATTCTTTTTATTCATTAAATCCCAAATTCGGTTTTTCTTAAATATAAGAAACATATGATATCAGAATTAATTTTTCTTGATACCACCGTGATCCATTTTACGAGAGCTTCGATTTGACACTAATATTGATATGGGTATTAACTCTTTTCATATATGTCATTATTAAATTTATTAAAATGTACGAATTAATATCCAACCCCGAAAACCGCAAAGATTTATGAATACATACCCTTACGCGTGCTATTAACGGCAATCGATATTTTCGACCTATACCTCGACGATGACTATTTTGAGGAATTGATTGGACGATCCTGCTTTGGTAGAGGCAGTTAATTATTTTGCAGTTTAAATTATGTCTCTTACTTATCTCAAAGTGGTGGTTTAAAACCACATATTTATTGCGTTTATTTTATATAATTATAATACTTCCCATGTAATGAGTTCAATTATCACAAGACGGATGGTTTTACATGTACGCAATTTATATATTATATATCACCATCGTGGTTGGTTATACCACATGAATGGTTCATAAATCCTGCTCTCAAAGAAGAAGCAGTTGATAAAAATAAATCCTACTATGGAGAAGTAGTTGATCGATTATCTAAATCCTGCTCTCAAAAAAAGAAGCAGTTGATAAAAATAAATCCTACTCTGGAGAAGTAGTTGATCGATTATCTAAATCCTGCTCTGAAGAAGCAGTTGAAAGAAATAAATCCTACTCTGAAGAAGTAGTTGATCAATGATCCTGCTCTCGAAGAAGAAGCAGTTGATGGAAATAATATCCGATCTCCATAATTATTAAATATGAATAGAGAAAATTGAGCAAGTAATACCATAAGCTATCACCGATTAATTAAAGAAAAATCCATGCAAAATGCATGGTGGGATCATTTGACAAGTGATATGGAAAACTATCGCTGGAAAATAATTGCTCAATAAATCTCATGTTGATTATATCACATGATTGGATCATTGAAATCATATTGATTGACAATATTCATGGGGAAACATATATCACATATTTGTGAAAATATTATATTTGCATAAAAGCAAAAGATGGTCTTATTATTGCTGAAGAAGCACACAACAGTCGAAGTGAAAATATCGAAACTAGCTGAAAGGCAGTAAACACTCGACAATATGAAACGCGAAAAAGAAAATACATATGAAACCCATAAAAAGAAAAGGGGTGCGTCTCGAGAGTATAAAACTCCGTAACTCTGCCACCCCATGGCATAAGGGTTTATAATGAAAGATCTAAATGATCTAAACTTCTTTTTCATTTGGCGCCAATACTTTGTGGCTGATGAGCTTTGACTTCCAAATTCTTAACTGAAATATATGCCTGAAACTTTATAAGTATATCAGCAACAGTATCAGCACATATTATTATATCTCGTGATGGCTGAGATATAAACTTGTGATCTACTCCTTGATCCAGAAAGGCAAGCAAATCGCTGAAGAAATTATTAATATTCAACAAACCTATAGGTTTGGTATGGAAGTCCTGCTCAGCCCATGACGTGATGTTGAATATCTCATTGAGTGTGCCATAGCCACCTGGAAGAACAATAAAGGCATCACTATTATTCACCACATACATCAAACTATCATGCACAGACTGTGTTTGAAGCATCAACCCAGTTGAACCCCCTATACTACTGGTTCTAACTGTGGGATAGTGTAAGGCACTTGTTACTCTTATTCTCCCATTTTGTGCAGTCTCTAAAAGATAACCCAAAAATCTATAATTACTCCCACCATACAATATATCGATTTTGTGTTTTCCTAATTCTTTTACGAATTGATATGCCATATCTATATGTTGGATATGACCTATCAATTTGGATCCACCTAAAATACATATAGTTTTAAATGGATGAGATCTATACGAGGATTCTGAGAACTCCATTTTTCTACATTAGACTTTCAAAATACTTTTATGAGAGATACATTTTCTGATTTGTGGATCCCAAATTTAAAGAACAAACTTCTTACTAAACGACAAATGACTTCACTATTTTCATTGAAAATGGAGCGGCAGATAAGTCATTACTTTTGACAAAATTGCAAAAGAAAACGAAAGATATGATATTATATTTTTCAATGAAAATGACGTTATCGATCGGCAGCTGAGAAATTTAAATATTGGAAAACATTATTCATCAACTTGCATTATTTTTTCTATTACCTTATACCAACTTTGATAGAACGGACTTACAAACTGGATCTTTTGAGATTAATTTTTCATGACTATAACGTTCCCGTTCATCCTTGAATTGCATCCACAAAGCCATTAGTTCACGATGAACGTATCCACTCGGATGTGCATCAAGAATCTATTGAATATCATGATCCATAGATTCCTTACTCAATCCATCCTTGATAAATGCTATTTTATCTTCTCGATTTTTGGATACAAACCCCACAGATTTGCATCGTGTGTCACATATCCACCGAGCACATTTATAGCACCCACCTAATTTTTTTTTGCTCTCCGTTTCTTTGCAAAACTACTCTGACCTGTACCTGGAATGTACTTAAATGAATTTGAAAATTCGCCAGATAATCGAACTTGTGCTTCGATCAACCATCGAATATCTTCTGGGATGCCATTTGTCATTAGCACCCTTAATCTTTCAAGTCGAGCTCGATAAATTCTTTTTATGATATTCACTGGAAGAGATGGATAATATTTGCGAAGATTCGAAAGCATTGAATCCATTATGATATTCAGACCCTCGGTATGGGTGAATTTTGTGAATACAATGATAATCTATTTATAGATTGGAATTACGCGTATGAGATTTGACTCCGCGTCATGAAGCGTATGAACTACGGATCTATATATTTGAATAATGAACATAATATGACATGTGGGAGCGGCGACTCCATGTTGAAAATGATGTGCAATAATGGCACCGAAAAATGATGTGATATGCCGGTAAAATACCTATATGGTGATACAGACACATCATGTTTTCAAATATTTATTCTCGATTAATATCACTACTAGCCAATATTGGGAATTCCTAATAAATTTGGAATATATTGAGGGGGAGTATGGGCCCACTTCCTCTACATGTGAACTACTAGATATTATGGATCCACTAGATAGTCACATGTGTATATGACTCGTAATCAGAAATTTACGAGATAATTTGCTCACGGTTTGAGCATATATTCCATATCAGATTGAGCTAGTAATATATCCCAAATAAACTTGAATAGATCCCAGAAAGGATCAAGATATGCGCATACAAGTGGGATATCAATTGGCATACTATTTGAAGTCTTCCAGCCAATATCGAGAACATAATATATAAACTCCCATGACTGAAGATGAATACTGAGATACTGGCATATGTGTTTGGTGCTCAAGAAATCTCTTAGCATGAGGGGGAGTATTAATAGTTGGAAATATATGAAATGCATCATATTATATCCTCACAACTGAAATATGAACTTGAAAGTTCAAAGATTCATGACAAATTATTAATCTTTGGTACCAACTACAACTGCTTTGATAAATACGTAATAATTCCCCGAATATAAATCAAAGCAAATGATAAAATGAGGCATATACTTTTGAGAAGTATATAAACATAACCACAATGTGTAATCCCAGTGGGTGATTGATAATGAGATATCTCGGCAAGTTATGTTGCCATGGGGAAGTAAAAGTGTCGACACAATATAGCGCTATGAATGAAATGAGGATATCAATGATTGGAAAGAGGATATCGATAAATGATATGAGGATATCCATTACTGTGAAATATGGATATTGGAAATGAGGATATTAAAATCCATGATTTGTGAAAATGAGGATATTGAAATCCATCGAAATTGAAATATATGCTCTTATAATAAAATGAAATATATGGGCTTACTGAAAGTGACTCGTAAGGAGATTTTGAACATATTATCAGTGCGTGCAGTCACTCAAAACGTTGTGAACGAAAATTATATGTTGTACTCTTTTCCTTGACTGAGGTTTTATCCCACTGGGTTTTCCCAGCAAGGTTTTTAACGAGGCAGCCTAATCACAACAAATATGGAATCTCCAAAAGAAATTTGGAATATATCGCAAAGAATATGAGTTCGATATTACAAATTGCACTGAAGATGATACTCATACTAATCCCTGGAGGATTATTGAAATGCATGGGGCATATTTATAAAATACGCGTTGCACTCTTTTTCCCTTGACTGAGGTTTTGTCCCAATGGGTTTTCCTAGCAAGGTTTTTAACGAGGCAACTGGAATGGCGTATTAGCATGAATAATGTGCTCTTTTCCCTTCATTAGGATTTTTCCCACTGGGTTTTTCCTAATAAGGTTTTAACGAGGCATATTCATGGCATAATGAGGAACAGTACAAAGATCAAGATTATTCCTCAAAGTTTGAAAACGGAAGGAGTAGTTGTACTCTTTTTCCTTCGATCAAGTTTTTCCCACTGGGTTTTCTTGACAAGGTTTTAATGAGGCAACACGTGGATACTCCCAACAACGAATGATATACATGACAGATTCACTCAGTTTTTATCCCACGAGGTTTTACTGAGACGGCACAAGAATATTCATAAAAGAACTATCGAGATAAGGGGGAGCAAATTTACGAGATCACCGATTGCTGAAGTTTTATCCCACGGAGATTTCCTACCAACATTATGATGCAACATGATATGATTGTCACAAGCTCAAATACAAACAGTTTGAAAGTTTTTCTCCCATTGGGTTTTTCTTCAAACTAGTTCAGCAGATATTTATGTAAATAGTCATTCAAGGGGGAGTGTTATAATATACCATGAAAGTGACGTTTCAATTACCCCTTTATTTTTATATAGTGTGAATGACTATTATGCCCCTGATGTAAATATGTAATTACGATTGTGCCATCTAAAGTTTTCCTATAAATAGGACTTTGTTCCGGGAATTATTATTCTCGTGATGTGTCTTACCTAATACTGATTGTAGATACATAGATGGAATGTTCTAGATCCTTCTAGAGGTAGTAGGATCCTATTAGATGTCTTACCTTATCTAGGAATCCTATGTATGGAAGGACTCTCATTGTAATGCCTATATAAAGGCTCCTCTATCAGTGTTATGAATGAATTGATTTGCTGTCTTTTGTTTTCTCCTCAAACACGTTATCAGCACGTAGTCTACCACTGAGACCAAAAAAAAAAAAAAACCCATCCGAAAACTCAACAAAAAAAAAACGGAAAACCCTATCAGCAGCCGCCAACCATCAGCCCTACCTCCACCAGTCCGCCGCCGTCGCCCCCCCGCTGTGACGCCTGCAAACCCTAGCAGCTACCAACCGTCGCCGCTCCTGCTCGTTTTTCTTTCCCCCGCGCGACCAGCCGTCACCGTTCGCCCTGCTCGTCGCGCAGAAACCCCGCGCTACCAAGACCTGACCCGCGCGCTGCCCCTCTCACCAGACCCGTCGTTATCTTCACCGAGTACAAACAGCGTACTCATCGTCTTTCCAGCACACCAGATACGCTCCGTCGCCGCCGGTCGTCTTCCCATATGGTCTGCACAAATCAGATCCAATCCGTCCGCTGCAACTAAAATCCGGCCCACTCGCCCAGTCCGTGTTTGGCCCGTCCCGGTTTGTACCTGACCCGGTTGCCGACCCGATCTGGTCGAAGCACCGCCGGATTGTCCACACGGTTTTATGCACGTGATATTTAATGTTTGAAAACCTAGTGCAGTCGAGACAAACCTATCAAAATCGAAAAAAAAAAAAGCCGAGAGACGAGAATTTCCGCGCGTGAATTTTCTGCACAGCGCAGTCGTACGAAAATCACGTTTTCCGATTCGTTAACCGTCGGATCGGTTTGAAATTTTGGCAGCAGCTTCCCAACACAAATATCTGTATATTCAACGGTGGAGATCGGATTCTGAGTAATATTGACTACTGAATCTGCCGCCGAACAGAAGCATATTTTTACGAGGAAATTTGGAGATCCGACCTCATCCAATACCGAGCTGCTGCACCGCCGCGCTCGAGTCCTTTTTTGGCCGATTATCGAGCCCAGTAGCCCTTTTCGGGCGTTTCTCAACTCTCTATTTTCTTAATTCATGATTCATTTATCATCAACTTGTGTGTTTATGAATCTAACTATGTTTATGCTTTACGTAGCATATAGGAAAATACGTCGCTCATGATGATGTGCACGCTATGGAGAAAAAGCCATATTTATCCCGTTCAAGGATCAAAGTAAATATAGAACGGAGTACCCACGGAAATATGTTGCTCATATAGAGAGAATCTCCCGTTCAAGGATCAAAGCATATATGGAACCAAGTACCCGTAAGATTTTATTAAGTTCCCGTTTTTCAATTCCTCTCTTTTTGGGAAATTTTTTTCGGGAATTGGGTATTTGGGTTCTTTATCTCCCACGCTACTTTGCGGTGGATGAGACAATGAGAGGTGGTATCACTCTCGGATGTCGAAGTAAACTGTGTGACGGTCCTGGGGGAGTCACGGATAATTGTTGAAAGTCGATATTTGTGGTTGTTGCATACACCACGTTTTGGGTGCGATTTGATGTCGCCGTTTTGTCGATTTTAAACCAACAATTAAATAAAACGAACATTGTCAGTAACGGTAAAGTTATGACTTGTTCATGATTAGTCACGAATTTGTGACGTACAAATGGGACAAACATCGACTGCGACGGATATGTCGTGGTTAAAATCGATTTGTGACGGATTTGTCACGTTGAATTGAGCGACCACCACGTTGGTCTTGACCCAATCCCATACTTGGAAAACTCCATCTTTCATCATATTAAAATAAAATATTACATGTGGATGTAGACATGTATCGTCTCCTTGCAATAAGATATATGAAAGAATGTACGAGTGATTCTCATGAATTTTAACATGTAAAGCAATGGCATATTGCGTTAAGTACATTAATTCGTTGACCTCGATTATAGTTCGTATGACTATAGGTCCGAATACTTTTCCGAGTATTTGTAAAGGCAAGTGCCTTATACATTTGACTATGTTTAGTCGATCTTATTGGATGGTCAAGACAAGTTGGTTATGGTATATTCATTATGTCTCATGATTCAAAATGCTTAATTATGATGCACCGCGTTGTATCTATATAACATGGCTATTATGACGTATACTTGCAAATTGAGAATTAAAATACTTGGTTGATTTGATGTACTTTGGTGGATTTTGTCTACACTTTGATCATGACAAGGCGCATCTTCCTTGGTATTTGTTTATGCTTTGAAAGTTCAAACGGAATTAGTGGTTTTTAAACAGCCTTAGCTGTACCGACATTCCTACTTTCTCTGCAAGTCTACCAAGTTGGAGTTACCGAAAGGATCATTAGTCGAGATAAGAAATCGAACACCCTACTGCGTTTAAACGCACATATGGCTGTCATTGCCATGTTTTTGCATCAACACTTATGCCATTGGATATGGTCTCAACCTTGTTTTCTCACTAAACTTGGGAAAAACTAATCAGCCAATTAAAACATGCACTGTGATCTGAGTTTAATGATTTGTGTGGTACACAATAAATGGATAGAAAGATACGGAAGTCTAGTTTCCAGAACATCTGACCGTTCCTCCATAGTCTTCCTAACAAGGGAGTTATTGCTGTTTTAGTGAACAAAGGTCAAGCTGCGCGGAATTTTATTTCCAGGGATTGTGCTAACTTTTGTCCCAACCAACTTGGTTCCCATCTTGAATTTGCAAGTGGTCTTATGACACATGTTTTTCAACATCTTTTTGGCCGAATTTGCCATAAGATGATGTAGTTTTTGGTATGCGTTGTACGCTAAACTATCATCTTTCAAATGTTGAAAAACAGTTTCCTTGGGGAAACCCAAAATACGCACCCTTATAAGAAGGTCGAGCGTGTGCATGGTAGTGTTACACCATGCTTGTGTCGTAATTTTGCCCCTTAGGCATATAACCTTGCCATGTTATGCACTCAATATGATAGATCATTTTGATCATATCAAGTATAAAATCTCTATGTTGTTAGAGTATTCGCTATTTTCATGTTTGTAAAAAAAATTTTGCAAGCGAAATTGAGTGCGTATTAAGCTATTTTCAAGGAACACGATATTTTTGGATTTCGGTTTATAAATCCATTGTGACTATGATGACTAGGTCATCACAATCAATGAGTGGTATAATACTCAAGTTGTTGAATGCCGAATGGCGTTTTCTAGTCATATATGATCCGTAACAATTGAACCATGTTATGAATCGATGATACATATGCCAAAGTGTATCACTCATAGCATCTCATTATGATTTGTGAGAATAAAATCTTATGCATCACTTGTATTGGATATGTGAAAAGGAAAAATATTCATGAGTCAATATGGTCCAGACGGTTTTGTAACCAGAAGATGTATTGGGACATTGACACATTTAGGCTTTAATAGTCCGGAATTTGGACAATTTGATGATCCATATACCACGGTATTGTCATGGACATCATTTTACTTGAACAAAGAAACCAGTTGGATCAAAGACACCAAAGTACGTTGGTGGAGTCGTGAGCAAGGCTCATGACCGATGATGATATTTATGTCATTCGCGTCTTGTTTTAATAAACATGTGTGACGCCAAAGACCCCCCCAATGATCCTTCTTAGCCATGTTCATTGATTTAAGCCTATTATTTGGCACGATTAGGAGACGACACCCTCCTATGCTAAAGAGAATAATGTAGCGACTTGCATAAGCATGGTGCTAAGTCCTCCCTTTTCACCGAG
Organism: Orobanche coerulescens; assembly: GCA_033398695.1. NCBI lineage: Eukaryota > Viridiplantae > Streptophyta > Magnoliopsida > Lamiales > Orobanchaceae > Orobanche > Orobanche coerulescens. The sequence continues at coordinate 174,889,820 of CM065808.1, forward strand.
TCCTTATACATACATGATCATAAGTATTAGCCTGGGTGGCTTATGATGCTATGATGGTGTTCACAAATGGTCGTACTCAAGTGATAACATTTATATGTTATGTTGTTCCTTTGACAATGATTGATAAGTTGATGAAACCTGAGTTATGGTTGTCCAACTTGCGGACCAGTTCCTTTTAGACCAAGTCTTAAAGTGAAATTTTAACGAGTACTTCCTAACATCCAAGGCTACCTTCTCACAAATTTTGGTGCCATTTGGAGACTTGGAAGGAGGTGAACCAGTTAAAGGAATTCTTCACATACCACCAGCCGTCCGAACGACTAGTTCAATGTCATTTCGACCCGTTTTTTACCACAAGGTTGATAGTTTTGGAATCCTAAACACCCGTTTATACATGCTCACGAAATTTTGAGGTGTTTGGGGCTGGTGAAGGGAGTGAACTCTTCAAGAAAGCACTAGAGGTTCGATAAAACCAACGGCCTATCATCGGTTCAATCGTTTCTTTATGTTCGATCCCGGTGGTGCATGGTGGCGGTTTTGTTGGATTCTCAAGACCAGTAGCTACGGTTATGTAGCATAGGTCAACATGTCATACTCGCCTATACCTATCATCATTCAAATGCTTAGTTACAATTGTAACCATATGCATTTTGTTAACTGGATTGTGTTAACAATGAAAACCTTTATCGTCCACATGTTCATGTGCCAAAGTGTGTTACCACAACGCATTATGACGGGTTATAAATGATGAATATGACATGCGCTTTCACTCATAGTCCGCTTAAAAATATACCTTGGCAGACGATCTCGTAAGTCACTTTGATGAGCCAGTCTTCCCGTCGTTAGGGGGAGATGCGAACGATCATGTTCGAGTAGAACGACTTGGAATTGTCGTAGTTTGTCCCTACTGTGTCTCACCAAGTTCCCTAAAGTGACGAGATTAAATACATGCTTCAAACATGTCTGAAAGGATTGTGTCCGGTCATGGACGTTCGTCACCTATGAATGGTGATATGGTAACACCACAAATTGTGGTAGATGGTGTTACTAGGCCGTGGATCTCATCGAGTATTGGGATGCCACTTGGTTCGATAAATACTCTCGCTAAGAATGTATGCGAGCTTGGTACATGAAAATTGATCATATGATCAAATGAACTCATCCGTCTCATGTGATTCTGGATTATAGTCATTATTGGGGGATGCCTCAATGAATGCCAATCCATAAAGAGTACTCTATGAATAAAGCCGGTACATGAGGACGTGGAATGTGACCTTAATCGAACCATACCTCGTTGAAAATCTACAACGTTGTAGCCTTGGCCTAAAATGGAAACATATGCGACTCCAGTATAAACAAAGTGATAGCCCTTTGTTGAAGTGGTGCCGACACTCCAAAGATAAGATCTATCCATATACTTTGTTAAAGCGAGTGAGAGAAGGAGTTAAACTCACCTCATGGCGCGAGGTTTCTCATGAACGCACTGGAATCGACTACGATGACACGAAACTTAGTCGTGCTATCGTAATGGATGTTATAGCATCCACTATCTTTTCAGTTAGATAGTTTCCCAAAAACTGACGTGCAGCTTGTGGTTAAATCTTATCTTAGTGGGGAACTAAGTTAAGTGATAAAAAGGATCTCGTGGTGGATCAGACTCAAATTAAGTGGCTACTGACCACAGAGCGCGTCGACAAGTGATTGTCGGGAACGCATACTAAGTATATACTTGATTTGGAAGAGATATGAAGCTTTTGCGTGTATAACTAAGGGTTTATAGTGATGTACTCTTGTGAGACTAAGAGATTCCGCTAAATCCAAAGTTAAGAATGAAAGGATCTTGGGGACACTTGATGATGCGTATTCATCAATCGGTTTAAGGCAATCTAAGGGACGGTTTCCCTAAAAGACGATAAAGTAATGCCTATATGATTCCCAATGACTAGTCGAAGTCATAATAAGACTTTGCTCACTTAAGTGATGATGCAGTCTTAAGAAAAGTACGGTATTATGTACTCATGTTTGACTCGATGTACTCATTCGTAATAATCCGGTAAAGCCAATGTGACGATGGCCTAGTATGCGCTCACGTAATGTCTGTGATTGACAAGAAGCTTGAGGCTCGCTCTATCATGATAAAAAGGACACTTGAAAACTGATACCCGAATCTGCCCAGAATGTGTTGGTCTATCTCTCATATGACCTACAGGGCACCTCACTTGATGGAAAATGGTGAAATTGGTGCCATTGGAAAGGTTTGTGTCTACTTTCCAAGGAAACCAACCATTTGATCACATCCATCATGTTGAGTGACATATGACCATTGTTGCAAAGTAGGACAGGATATGTCTGGTAATTTGCTGAGTCAACTTCGATAGAGCTTTGTGATCTGCTCAGGTCGATCTACGTTACGTACTGTATGTGAATGAAAAGCTATGGGTGTCTAGTTTTCATAAGTTCTTACAGTTTCGTTGATACCTATTGAATCGAAGAAGTAATGACTGATTTAGTGCATGGAGGTCAAGACTTTGGAAAACTTGATTAGTCTTTAGCGACTCTGCACTTTGGATGTGTCGCGCTCTTTTTGTCCTTAGACCAAGGTTTGTTTTTTTTCCATTGGGTTTTCACTTGGTAAGGTTTTTAACGAGGCGACCTATGAGAACATCCATACAATGATGCGTTGTACTTCTGTTCAACTTAAACCAAGAGGTATTTTTCCCACTGGGTTTTTCCTTGGTATAGTTGTGAGGGCAACTTGGCATCCGACTCCTATGATTTGAGGTACTCATCAGGGGGAGTCGTTATGTATACATCAGGGGGAGTATACATGATATGTTATGTTGGTGCGTTGCAATCTTTTCCTCATCAAGCCTTTATTTTTCCCATGGGGTTTTGTTTTTGGCTTGGAATAGGTTTTTACGAAGGCAACATCTTCTGCACCATTGTTGTATTAGTGCTCGACACAGGGGGAGTGTTCCGGGAATTATTATTCCCGTGATGTGTCTTACCTAATACTGATTGTAGATACATAGATGGAAGGTTCTAGATCCTTCTAGAGGTAGTAGGATCCTATTAGATGTCTTACCTTATCTAGGAATCCTATGTATGGAAGGACTCTCATTGTAATGCCTATATAAAGGCCCCTCTATCAGTGTTATGAATGAATTGATTTGCTGTCTTTTGTTTTCTCCTCAAACAGACTTCAGTTATTAATGAAAATCATACCTGAGAATCATTCTCTCTATTCTCTCTCTAATTTCTCTCTCTATAATTTTGATTTTACAACAGTAAAAGTATTATTAATAAGAAAGTCAAATTTTATGTCATGTGCCTACAAATTTTCAAACACTTCTTTATAAACTATATTTGTAGTTTTGTTGCATAATTACCCGTTTCTATTCAGACAAAATCTTTAAGTCTTTCTTGCTTTTTATTTTAGAAATCCCAACATACAGTTGTTCATGATTAAAAATTGATCTAGGAAAATAAAACCAGACATGAGCTAGAGTTTGTCCCTAACTCTTATTAATAGTCATTGTAAAGGTAATAATATGCGGCCTATATTGGGGTGGGCTGATTTTTGGAAAAAGAATGGAAAGGCAATAATTAATTTCTTGCTGTGTGGCCGATTTTTGGAAACCAAAAGAAAAAAATAGAAATGTAATAATATTCTGCTGGGTGGCTGATTTTTTGGAAACAAAAAAAAAAAAAAATGGAAAGGTAATAATTAATAGGGCAGAGATTTTTACCCGAAGAATCGAATTTTAATAAGAATCGAACCGAAAAATTCGATTCTGGTTCCGGGGTTTTTATTATTAACCGGTTCTGGTTTAATTCGGTTCCTTTTTAATAATTCGGTTCCGGTTCCGGTCCTGTTTTATGATGTTAGAAAAAACCGGTTTGGAACCGGTTCTATATATATTATATATATATATAATAATAATATTGATATATATAAAATTTTACATAATATAGGTATTAAATAAAGCAAATTAAATGTATTTTGTTCAAAACATTACACATTAAATTCGGTTTCTACTCAAAATTCGTTTTTTTTTTTACAAAATTCGGTTTTTTTGCACAATTCGGTTCCTAAAAGAACCGAAAATCCGGTTTTTACACATTAAATTCGGTTCCGGTTCCTAATTCGGTTTCGGTTCCTAATTCGGTTCCTGAAAAAAAGTGGTCAAAAACCGAACCGGTTTATGTATTTAAAATCCGGTTCCGATTCTTTAATTTTTTTTACTAAGAACCGAATCGGTCCCAGCCATAATAATTAATTTGCTGGCTGGCTGTTTTTTTGGAAACAAAAAGAAAAAAAAAACTAAAAAAGGTATCTACAAAATGTATAATTGTAATTTTTTGGTTGGTTGATAAATGTGAAAATCAATTTTTTAATATCAAACCATAAAATTAATAAGTTATATATCTCTGTTCATAAGAGTATAAGTTATTGATACTATTTTGTTTTAAAAAACTAGAATGTCCTCCAAAAAGTTATTGATGTTGACTTTTTTTCTTTTTGTATTTTATTTAATTTGAACTCTATTTTTTTTATTTTTCTCATCTCCTCCATTTATAACAACCGAAATTAATGTTCAACAACTAAACTTTACAAATAAGTATTGTTAACAATTGTTAATATATAAGTAACAACACGTAAATTGGCGAGTTGTTTTAGAAACTAGTGAAAAGTATGTATGTTCTTCTACACATGATGGCTGCACGCAATGGCTGCACACGATGGCAACCATGAACATGTCCACGATGAGACTAACCATCGTGTACACAAGAACATAAACATTTTTCACTAATTTTTAAAATAACTCGTCAATTTGCGTGTTGTTACTTATATACTACAAAGTGTATGTTAAAAATATACATATTTGTCAAGTTATATACTGGATTAACATAATTTATTGCATATCATGTGTAATTCAATAGTATATGAGTTATTTCATACATGTGATGGACTTGTATATACGAACTTATACATTGAGAACCTATATACTATACATGATATGCATTAGATTGTTTTAAATCAATCTATAACCTTACTAATAAGTATTGTTAACAAATACTTCCTAATATATATGTAACAACACGTAAATTGGCGAACTATTTTAGAAATTAGTAAAAAATGTGCGTGTTCTTGTACACACGATGGTTAGTCTCATCGTGGGCACGATCATGACTGCCATCGTGTGCACATGAAGTTTTTTTGGCTAATTTGATTCATCGTGTTATCGTTGTGGATGTTTTGTGATTCTAAAATTGCTTGCTCAAATATTAACAACTACATAACATCGTATGCAAACTCATATTTGTTATTTCATGTAATTCATTAGTATATGAGCTATTTCATACAGATGATGAACTTATATATACGAACTTATACATTGAGAACCTATATAATATACATAATATGCATTAGATTAAGTTAATTCAGTCTATGACCTTACAAATAAGTATTATTAGCAAATACTTGTTAATATATGAGTAACAACACGTAAAATGGCGAATTATTTTAGAAATTAGTGAAAAATGTGCATGTTTTTGTGAACACGATGGTTAATCCCATCGTGGGCACGGTCATGACTGCCATCGTGTGCAGATGAAATTGTTTTTTTTTGCCAATTTGATTCATCGTGTTATCGATATGGATGTTTTGTCATTCTAAAACTGCTTGCTCAAACATTAACAACTACATAACATCATATGCAAACTCAGATTTGTTATTTCGTATAATTCATTAGTATATAAGCTATTTCATACAGATGATGAACTTACATATACGAACTTATACACCGAGAGCCTATATACTACACATGATATGCATTAGATTATGTTAATTCAGTCTATAACCTTACAAATAGGTATTGTTAACATATACTTGTTACTATAAGTAACAACACGTAAATTGGCGAGTTATTTTAGAAATTAGTGAAAAAATGTGCATGTTCTTGTGCACACAATGGTTATTCTCATAGCCATCGTGTGCAACCATCGTGTGCACAAAAACATGCATACTTTTTACTAATTTCTAAAACAACTCGCCAATTTACGTGTTGTTACTTATATATTAACAAGTACTTGTTAACAATATACTTATTTATAAAGTTATATATTGAATTAACAGCATGATGACCGTGGGCAGGATGCACATGATGACTGCTATCGTGTGCAGTACAAAGTTGGTCTTTTTTTTAAAGAGAGAGAAAGAGTGGGTTGGTGGGACCGTTTAATTAGATTACGTTCGTTTATTACTTTTCTGTTTCTTTTATCTTTTTTATCTTTTAGTTGTAGACATAAGGGCACTAATGTCTTTTAACATATTTTGGTATCAAAAACTTATACTCTTGTAAATGAGGATATATAACTTGTTACATTAATGGTTTAGTACTAAAAAAGATAGAGCCCAATATAGGGTAGTTTAATTGAATGCCAAGTGTCAAATGAATTGTTCAATTAGTATATAAGGGGAGATATGAACTCTCAAAATATTTGTAATAAATTAGAAATTGTTTCAGGAGAAAGTAAAAAGACGGTAAATAGAGTCAATCAATTGTATTCATAACACTGATAGATGGGCCTTTATATAGGCATTACAATGAGAGTCCTTCCATACATAGGATTCCTAAATAAGGTAAGACATCTAATAGGATCCTACTACCTCTAGAAGGATCTAGAACCTTCCATCTATGTATCTACAATCAATATTAGGTAAGACACATCACGGGAATAATAATTTTCGGAACACTCCCCCTGTGTCGAGCATTATTACAACAATGGTGTATAAGATGTTGCCTTCGTAAAAACCTATTCCAAGCCAAAACAAAACCCCATGGGAAAAATAAAGGCTTGATGAGGAAAAGATTGCAACGCACCAACATAACATATCATGTATACTCCCCCTGATGTATACATAACGACTCCCCTGATGAGTACCTCAAATCATAGGAGTCGGATGCCAAGTTTCCCTCACAACTATACCAAGGAAAAACCCACTGGGAAAAATATCTCTTGGTCTAAGTTGAACAGAAGTACAACGCATCATTGTTTGAATGTTCTCATAGGTCGCCTCATTAAAAACCTTACCAAGTGAAAACCCAATGGGAAAAAACAAACCTTGGTCTAAGGACAAAAAGAGCGCGACACATCCAAAGTGCAGAGTCGCTAAAGACTTATCCGAAAATCAAGTTTTCTAAAGTCTTGACTTCCATGCACTAAATTAGTCATAACTTTTTCGATTCAATAGGTATCAACGAAACTGTAAGAACTTATGAAAACTAGACACCCGTAGCTTTTCATTCACATACAGTACGTAACCTAGATCGATCTGAGCAGATCACAAAGCTCTATCGAAGTTGACTTAGAAAATTACCGGACATATCCTTTCCTACTTTGCAACAATAGTCATATGTCACTCAACATGATGGATGTGATCAAATGGTTGGTTTCCTTGGAAAGTAGACACAAACCTTTCCAATGGTACAAATTTCACCATTTTCCAACAAGTGAGCTGCCCTGTAGGTCATATGGGAGATAGACCAATACATTCTGGGCAAATTCGGGTATCGATATTCAAGTGTCCTTTTATCAAGATAGAGCGAGCTTCAAGCTTCTTGTCATTCACAGACATTGCGTGAGCGCATCCTAGGCCATCATCACGGTGGCTTATCGGATTATTACGAATGAGTACATCGAGTCAAACATGAGTACATAATACCGTACTTTTCTCTTAAGACTGCATTATCACTTAAGTGAGCCAAGTCTTATCATGACTTCGACTAGTCATTAGGAATCATATAGGCATTACTTTATCGTCTCTTAGGGAAACGTCCCTTAGATTGCCTTAAACAGATTGATGAATACGCATCATCAAGTGTCCCCAAGATCCTTTCATTCTTAACTTTGGATTTAGCGGAATCTCTTAGTCTCACAAGAGTACATCACTATAAACCCTTAGTTTTACACGCAAAAGCTTCATATCTCTTCTAAATCAAGTATATACTTAGTATGCATTCCCGACAATCACTTGTCCACGCGCTCCGTGGTCAGGAGCCACTTGATTTGAGTCTGATCCACCACGAGATCCTTTTTGTCACTTAACTTAGTTCCCCACTAAGATAAGATTTAACCACAAGCTGCACGTCAGTTTTTGGGAAACTATCTAACTGGAAATATAGTGGATGCTATAACATCCATTACGATTGCACAACTAAGTTTTGTGTCATCGTAGTCGATTCCAGTGCGTCCATGAGAAACCTCGCGCCATGAGGTGAGTTTAACTCTTTCTCTCACTCGCTTTAACAAAGTATACGGATAGATCTTATCTTTGGAGTGTCGGCACCACTTCAACAAAGGGCTATCACTTTGTTTATACTGGAGTCGCATATGTTTCCATTTTATGCCAAGGCTACAATGTTGTAGATTTTCAACGAAGTATGGTTCGATTAAACTCACATTCCACGTCCTCATGTACCGGCTTTATTCATTGAGTACTCTTTATGGATTGGCATTCATCGAGGCGTCCCCCAATGATGACTGTAATCCAGAATCACATGAGACGGATGAGTTCATTTGATCAGATGATCAAGTTTCATGTACCAAACTCGCATACATTCTTAGCGAGAGTATTTATCGAACCAAGTGGCATCCCAATACCCGATGAGATCCACGGCCTAGCAACACCATCTACCACAATTTGTGGTGTTTCCATATCACCATTTATAGATGACGAACGTCCATGACCGGACACAATCCTTGCAGACATGTTTGCAGCATGTATTTAATCTCGTCACTTTAGGGAACTTGGTGAGGCACAGTAGGGACAAACTACGACAATTCCAAGTCGTTCTACTCGAACATGATCGTTCGTATCTCCCCCTAACGATGGGAAGACTGGCTCATCAAAGTGACTTATGAGATCGTCTGCCAAGGTATATTTTAAGTGGACTATGAGTGAAAGCGCATGTCATATTCATCATTTATAACCCGTCATAATGCGTTGTGGTGATGCACTTTGGCACATGAATATGTGAACGATAAAGGTTTTCAGTGTTAACGCAATCCAGTTAACAAAATGCATACTGTTACACTCGTAACTAATCATTTGAATGATGATAGGTATAGGTGAATATGACATGTTGACCTATGCTACATAACCGTAGCTACTAGTCTTGAGAATCCAACAAAACCGCCACCATGCACCACCAAGATCGAACATATAGAAATGATTGAACCGATGATAGGCCGTTGGTTTTATCGAACCTCTAGTGCTTTCTTGAAGAGTTCACTCCCTTCACCAGCCCCAAACACCTCAAAATTTCGCGAGCATGTATAAACGGGTGTTTAGGATTCCAAAATCATCAACCTTGTGGTCAAAAACTGGTCGAAATGACATCGAACTGGTCGTTCGGACGGCTGGTGGTATGTGAAAACTTCATTTAAGTGGTTCACCTCCTTCCTAGTCTCCAAATGGCACCGAAATTTGTGAGAAGGCAGCCTTGGATGTTAGGAATTACTCGTTAAAATTTCACTTTAAGACTTGGTCTAAAAAGTGGGTGAATCGACCTTTACAATGACTGATCCGCAAGTTGGACAACCATAACTCAGGTTTCGTCAACTTATCATTCATTATCAAAGGAATAACATAACATATAATGTTATCACTTGAGTACGACCATTTGTGAACACCATCATAGCATCATAAGCCACCCAGGCTAATACTTATGATCATGTATGTATAAGGACTCAGTGAAAATAGAGGACTCAGCACCATGCTTATGCGAGTCGCTACATTATTCTCTTTAGCATAGGAGGGTGTCATCTCCTAATCGTGCCAAAGAATATGCTTAAATCAATAAACATGGCGAAGAAGGATCATTGGGGGGGTCTTTGGCGTCACACATGTTTATGAAAGCAAGACGCGGATGACATAAATATCATCATCGGTCATGAGCCCTGGTCACGACTCCACCAACGTACGTACTTTGGTGTCTTTGATCCAACTAGCTTCTTTGTTCAAAGAAAATAATGTCCATGACAATACCGTGGTATATGGATCATCAAACTGTCCAAACTCCGGACTATTAAAGCCTAAATGTGTCAATGTCCCAATACATCTTCTGGTTACCAAAACCGATGCAAGCCGGACCATATTGACTCATGAATATTTTTCCTTTTCACATATCCAATACAAGTGATGCTAAGATTTTATTCTCATAAATCACAATGAGATGCTATGAGTGATACACTTTGGCATCCAATACATATGTGACTAGAAAACACCATTCGGCATTCAACAACTTGAGCATTATACCACTCATTGATTGTGATGACTTAGTCATCATAGTCACAATGGATTTATAAACTGAAATCCAAAAATATCGTGTTCCTTGAAAATAGCTTAATACGCACTCAATTTCGCTTGCAAAATTTTACAAACATGAGCATAGCGAACACTCCAACAACATAGAGATTTTATTCCTGATACGATCAAAATAATCTATCATATTGAGTGCATAACATGGCAAGGTTATATGCCTAAGGGGCAAAATTACGACACAAGAATGTTGTAACACTACCGTGCACACGCTCGTGCTTAGGAAACTGTTTTTCAACATTTGAAAGATGATAGTTTAGCATACAATTTATACCAAAAACTGCATCATCTATGGCAAATTCGGCCAAAAAGAGGTTGAAAAACATGTGTCATAAGACCACTTGCAAATTCAAGATGGGAACCAAGTTGGTTGGGACAAAAGTTAGCACAATCGCTGGAAATAAAATTCCGCGCAGCTTGACCTTTGTTCACTTAAACAGCGATAGCTCCCTTGTTAGGAAGGCTATGGACGAACGGTCAGATATTCTAGAAACTAGACTTCCGTATATTTCTATCCATATATTGTGCACCACACGGATCATTAAACTCAGATCACAGTGCATGTTTTAATTGACTGCTTTAGTATTTTCCAAGTTTAGTGAGAAAGCAAGGTTGAGACCATATCCAATGGCATAAGTGTTGATGCAAAAACATGGCAATGACAGCCATATGTGCGTTTAAATGAAGCAGGGTGTTCGATTTCTTATCTCGACTAATGATCCTTTCGGTAACTCCAACTTGGTAGACTTGTAGAGAAAGTAGAAATGTCGGTACAGCTAAGGCCGTTTAAAAACCACTTATTTCGTTTGAACTTTCAAAGCATAAACAAATACCAAGGAGGATGCGCCTAGTCATGATCAAAAGTGTAAAAATCCACCAAAGTGCATCAAATCAACCAAATATTTTAATTCTCAATTTGCAAGTATACGTCATAATAGCCATGTTATGTGGATGCAACACGGTGCATCAAATTTAAGCATTTTGAACCATGAGACATAATGAATATACCATAGCCAACTCGTCTTGACCATCCAATAAGATCGACTAAACATAGTCAAATGTATAAGGCACATGCCTTTACAAATACTCGGAAAAGTATTCGGACCTATAGTCATACGAACTATAATCGAGGTCAACGAATTCATGTATTTACCGCAATATGCCATTGCTTTACATGTTAAAATTCATGAGAATCACTCGTACATTCTTTCATATATCATATTGCAAGGAGACGGTGCATGACTACACCCACATGCAATATTTTATTTTAATAGGATGAAAGATGGAGTTTTCCAAGTATGGGATTGGGTCAAGACCAATGTGGTGGTCACTCAATTCAACGTGACAAATCCGTCACAAATCGATTTTAACCACGACATATCCATCGCAATCGATGTTTGCCCCATTTGTACGTCACAATTCTGTGACTAATCATGAACAAGTCATAACTTTACCATTACCGACAATATTCGTTTTATTTAATTGTTGGTTTAAAATCGACAAAACGGCGACGTCAAATCACACCCAAAACGTGGTGTATGCAACAACCACAAATATCGACTTTCAACAATTATCCGTGACTCCCCCAGGACCGTCACACAGTTTACTTCGACATACGAGAGTGATACCACCTCTCATAGTCTCATCCACTGCAAAGTAGCGTGGGAGATAAAGAACCCAATTCCCCAATTCCAAAAAAAAAATTCCCAAAAGAGAGAAATTAAAAAACGGGAACTTTAATAAAATCTTACGGGTACTTGGTTTCATATTTGCTTTGATCCTTGAACGGGAGCTTCTTTCCATATGAGCAACATATTTCTGTGGGTACTCCGTTCTATATTTACTTTGATCCTTGAACGGGATAAATATGGCTTCTCTCTATATCGTGCACATCATTACGAGCAACATATTTTCCTATATGCACGTAAAACATAAATATGGTAAGATTCATAAGTGTACAAATCAATGAACAAATGAATCATTAAGTAGGAAAAGATGGAGAGTTGAGAAACGCCCGGAAAGGGCTACTGGACTCGATAATCGTCCGAAAAAGGACTCGGGCGCGGCGGTGCAGCAGCTCGATATTGGATGACGCCGGATTTCTAAATTTCTTTATAAAAATCTGCTTCTGTTCGGCAGCAGATTCAGTACGCAATACTACCCGGAATCTGATCTCCACCGTTGAATATATAGATATTTGTGTTGGAAAGTTACTGTCAAAATTTCACACCGATCCGATGATTAATGAACCGGGAAACATGATTTTGGTATGACTGCGCTGTGTAGAAAATTTACGCGCGAAAATTCTCGTTTCTCGTTTTTTTGTTCGATTTTGGTAGGTTTCCCGGCCCGGTGAGGTCCGGCCTGGAGGAGGCTGATCGATGGCACTAGGTTTTCAAACAGTGAATATCACGTGCATAAAGCCGTTTGGGCGATCGACGATGCTTTGATCAGACCGGGTCGCAGCTTTAGGCAATAGTCGGTTGGACGAAAACGGTCTGAAAATGGGACTGCCGGGCGGGTCGGATCGGGTCAGCAATCGGGTCAGGTGTGGGTCAGCAAGATGCAACTGGGTCGGGGCTATGCTGGAGCCGGGTCGCGTTGTCTGGAGGGTTGTTAAGGTTTGCAGATCGCGGTGAATAGCGTGGCTGGGATGTGTCAACTGTTCCTGTCTCGTGTAGGTCAAATTTTACGGTAGCCGACGTCCTGTATTGTGGCGATGCGTCGTGAGGAGTTCAAAAAATCTAGGGTTGATGGCGGACGGTTCGCGTTGTGATGATAGCTCTGGTCTAGTCGATGGTCGACTCCGATTGGAGTTGTAGAAGTCAGCGCTCCAATCACTTTTGCGTTGGTGAATCGCGGTGGTAGGTAGCCGATCTGGATTGAATCGCGGGCTGGTGGATGGTGGCGAGCCGCCTGGCGGGTGGGAGCAGGCTCTGGTCGCGTCGGAGCAGGACAGGTGGCGGGCGATTTGCAGAGGGATGATGTTGTCGGCGAGCAGGTCCGGGGGATGACGACGGCGATTTGCAGAAGGAGTTGCAGGACGAGGGAGTTCCGAGGGGGGTAGCGGCGTTGCCAGGGAAGAAGAAGATGACTAGGGTTTCTGGAATTGGACGAATTTTTCAGGAATTGTTCGTCATTTTTTTTTCTTTGTTTTCTTTTTCAGAATTTTCAGGGATTTGGACGAATTTTTTTTTCTTGCTCAGTTGAAAGACTACATGCTGATAACGTGTTTCAGGAGAAAGTAAAAGGACGGTAAATAGAGTCAATCAATTGTATTCATAACACTGATAGAGGGGCCTTTATATAGGCATTACAATGAGAGTCCTTCCATACATAGGATTCCTAGATAAGGTAAGACATCTAATAGGATCCTACTACCTCTAGAAGGATCTAGAACCTTCCATCTATGTATCTACAATCAGTATTAGGTAAGACACATCACGAGAATAATAATTTCCGGAATAGAAATTGTTGGAACATTTAGTTCCATACATAAATTAATAATATTTTGATGATTAAAGTTGCTAAACAAAACAAAGCAACAAAGAGACGAAGCGAGCATCGAAGGAAAATGAAGTGCAAAATTCTGGAGGAAAACAAAGCTAACGTACGTAACATGGATCGATTAACGTACGTAATATTATAAGGCTTACGTACGTAATGGAGGATTATTAACGTACGTAAACAAGTTCTAACCAGATGAACGTTGGAGGAGTCAAAGTCAGAAAAGCATGCAACGGACATATGACGTCAGCAGTGACGTAAGGCTTAACGTACGTAACCAATGAAATGTTAACGTACGTAATCAAAAATGACGAAACTCCCTGAACTATATTGTGAAGATGCTAACGTACGTAACCATAGATGGTTAACGTACGTAAAGGGACTTACGTACGTAATGTAAGAGCTATAACGTACGTAATCAGTGCACAGGAAGCTAACGGCTAGTTTGATCATGGAGCCTATAAATACCATAGTTATGGTATTGTTTCAGATACAACAACTCAAGCAAACGAGACATACATCTGAGAATCATATTGATACTATTGTTGTTGTAATATTGAGCTTACATTGAGTGATTGAGTGTTATACACAAAATCATACACGAGTGGTAAAAGAAAAGATACGATTGGATTCGGTGTTATTAGGATCAAGGATCCGGCATTATTAGAATCACAATCGATATCTAAGTGAGGTTTATCTAGTACCCATAGAAAGCTAGAGCGGTTGATTCCTTGTCCGATAGAAAAGGAAAACGGTTTAACTTGGACCGACGCAAAGACAAGTACGAGTGGTTTATCACGGACCAATAGAAGACGTGATTGTAAACGGTTATACCTCGACCGATAGAAGAGAGGCGTAGAGGTTGCTATCTTTAACCTATAGAAAAAAATAAAGAGAGGACGTAGGCTCGTTTATAGCCGAACCTCTATAAATCTTCGTGTCCTTTATTTTCCGCAATTTTATTTACGCTTCCGCAAACGGCGCAATTATCCGACCCCGTACCCAACCGAAATATGTAAAACTTTGTTATTTTCAGTTATAAATCTCATACGAGATTTTCTAGAAATTTTCAAAATGTAGATTTTTCTAAAAAATTATATTTTTAACTCGTATATTTGTGTAAACATAATTATAAATATTCGAGAATATTACGCTGGATAGTTTTGGGGGTTTTTGGCAAATGGTCATCGGGGCACTTATCACTTACTTTTGTTGGAAGTTCCGCAATTTTTTTAATAAAAAGCGTAGTCTTTATAACAAAAAAGATCGAGTTTTTAGTATTTAAATTAAAATAGTCTAAGACATATTTGTATTATTATGTTAAATTTAAATAAACAAATTTATCTATTAAAAACTACATTTCAAATCACAATCCCTCACTAAAAGCACGAAAAAAATATACTTGACTTATTTATTTTTGGGGGCTATGGTTTACACCCCACTTCACCCATTTGATCAAATTTTATCACATGATAAGATCCAACAGAACTCTCTCTCTCTCTCTCTAAATTATATTCTTCTGTGTCTACAAAGTCTTACACGGGTGGCTGATGTGAAATGGCATTTAGACTTTCGAATGTAATCTTTCCAATGATTTGGTCTTGTGAACTCACGAGATAATATATATATATATATATATATATATATATATATATATATATATATATATGTGTGTGTGTGTGTGTGTGTGTGTGTGTATATATGTATATATATAACCTCACGAGAAATGTCTCACACAACACACACTATATATGTAACTATGTCTAAAAGAGATTATTTGATCAAATTCTGATGTTCCAGGCCAGTGGTCAAAACGACTGCGTTTATCTGAATGAGAAGCTGTTCATAGGCATTCAGAGAGGAGATTTTGGGTGAAAATTCTGCGGGAATCTGCTATACATTTGGTGGTACGTGTCCATATATATATATATATATATATATATATATATATATATATATATATTAAAAAATTAGAATTAAATTATATATATATATATAGATATTTCATTTAATACTAATTTTTTTAGTGTAGTTTTATTTTTTACGCTCTCTTTCAGTTTCTAGGGTTTGATATAGATTTTTTTATAATTTATTTTCCAGAATTTTTGTATTTATTAGTTTTAAAATTTAGTTTTAAGGAAATTGATGTCATAGTGATAATCAAATTTATTAGGTCTCCGGTCAACAATATAAAAAAAAAACTAATTTTCGTGGTTTAATATATAAGCAATTTTTTTGTAGTTTCCTTTAATTTGATGCTATTTTCCCAAAATATCCTTAATTTAATGCTGAATATAAATGGTCAATTTTCTTCCAATTTATTTATATAATTATCCCCAAAATTTGATTTTGTTTATTACATATAATTATGATGATTTTTTTTTCTTTTTAAAGGCAGGAAATTGCTTTGTTTTGATAAAAATGTCATTTTTTTATCAAGACAACTCAAATCCAGGTGGTGACGACGCTCACTATTTTTATGGAATGGAAGAAGCTCAATTTTCTACATGGATATCATGTTTTTTTACCGATCAGGTACAATAGACCATAAATAATAAATATTTATACTATATTAGTAAAATTAATATTTGTCACCTCACCATTAACAAAAATAAATTTGATTGTAGGCTTTTAGGTCTCGTGAAGATATGATGAATTGGGTGAAAAATATGGCATACTCGCTTGGTTATGTCATTGTCACACAAAGATCAAAGCAATACAAAAATGGTCTCACGAATAAATTGGTTCTTATGTGTGACCGTGGTGGTAAACCTAGCGGATCTGTATCAAGTATAGTTCCAAAAAGACAGATTGTCCGTTTAAGTTGGTAGGTAAATATTCATTGGAACATCATTATTGGAAGATAAGAGTTGTATGCGATCAACATAACCACCCCCTACAGTGAATCTAGAGGGTCATGCATATGCAAGACGTTTATGAATTCCGTTTGGTTGTAATACCCGTAATTTCAATTTCCGGTAATTTCTTTTTTTTCGGCGGAAGTCTGTTTTGACGACTCTCCCATGACCGTTTCGTCATTATGAGAATGATTAATTCTGCACTTTTTGTCATCCGAGTTCGTTTAGGTATCGTTTTGTTGAGTTCCGAGCTTTTTAGCGACTTTTCCGCACATAAGTTTGATTCTTGCGAATCTCGTTCGAAACTCCTGTTTTGAGTCTCCCGTAAGTCCGTTTAACTTTCTTAGACATGTTATGAACTTCGGTTTGGTTATTCGATCACGTATCGTCATTTTCGGACGTTTTGGGCCATTTTCGTAATTTCCCAAAGTTTTGGGTAATTACTTCCGTTGTCGAATTCCGAGCCTTCGGGTGGTCGTAATTGTGTGTTCTCTTAGCTCTTAGATTTGTCTTTGCGAGTACGTCGTAACCGTACCTTCGATTTATACTCAGGTTCGGGTTTCGGGGTCGTCCGGCTTGAGTGGCCACATGAAGTCACGGCCGGAGCAGGCTGGCTCGGCCGAGTTACGGCCGTATGGCGCTGGCGCCTCGGACGAATGCGATTCGGCCGTAAGGCGTGATCGGGTACGGCCGTACGGGCGCTGGGCATCTTCCGGACGAAGGCCGGTTACGGCCGTAATGTGTGCCAGTTACGGCCGTAAGTGTCCGACAGTTGCTGGGCAGATTTTTTGACGAATGCCGGTTACGTCCGTAAGGCCTGCCGAGTACGGCCGTAAGGGCCGAGTTATGGCCGTAAGGCACTGCCGGTTACGGCCGTAACCCTACCGGCTATATATATCCTGGGCTCGGCCAGACTTCGTTTTTTTCATTTTTTCCTCGTTTCTGTGCGGCTGCGGACGGGAGTGACCGGTAGGAGGTGTTCTTGGCCGATTCTACTCATTTCTAAAGCATTTTGGAAGATCCTTGTTGATTATATCAACATCTAATCCGTGTTCTTCGCCGAATCGAGGTAATCTCTTGAAATCTCCTAGGGTTGACTTTCGAGATTTCTTTTTAATATTTGTTGTTCGTCCGATTTCGATGATTTGGTTGATGTTATTGAACCTTATTAATCGTGTTCTATGGGTTGTATATCCATATTTCAAGTTTGTTCAACTCGATTAGTGATTCGAGTGTTCTTGGGAGTTATCGAACATTGAGTGTTCGATTAAATGTCCCAATGAGTTTCCCTTCGATAGTTTGTTGGGATTTCCGTTGTTTTGGCCTTGATTCTCGTCGTAACCATGTGTTATTGTTCCTTCCGTAGGTTTATAGGTGTTCGAGGATTCCGATGTTGAATCCCGTTTGGTGATTGATGATTCGTGTGGTGTTATTCTCGTAGTACTCGTGGTGCTATCGCGTTCTTGATATTGTTCGGGGGTTCGGGGCTATTCGACCGCGTCCCATCCGTCGTCTCGTTGCGATCGTGATTTCGAGGCAAGTACCTTGTCCATACAATTCTTGTTTTGTGGATATGATAATTAGTGACCGTCTCTATGTGTTTATTTGATCGTTTGTTTCGAACTTTCAAAAGATTCGGTTTAGCCTTGTGAAAGGCTTATTTTCAAAACGCGTGTGTTTTGTGAATGGTGTGGTTTGAGAATGACTATGTGAACTCTATGGATATGTTTGGTGTTGATGTTGCACTTGGTATTGCGTGTGGGCGTATATTATTTCATTTCGGTGCGTTGTGGTTGGACGTGGTGTTTTGCTAAGTGTTTGATGCCTCTTGGCGAATTGTTTGAATATCCTTGATGTGATATGTTATTTGTGTGAATGTGTGGATATGGTTGAAGGTCTACGGTGACACATGGCACGTGATCATGTGGTCAGGATGCAACAAGTGATTGATCCAACCGTGAGAGCTTGAGATAATCTACGGTGGCACATGGCATGCGATCATGTGGCCAGGATGCAACAAACGATTGATCCAACCGTGAGATGTGTGTGATTTGTTTCGCTAGCCAACTCGGGAGGGTCCTTTGAGGCCTCGAGTGGGATTTGTGGCTTCGTACCGGTCCTAGGCGATGCGTGTGCGCGATTATGTTTTGTTGATTTTTATGTCCGTCGAGGACACGTGATATTGGGCTCTGGCCCTGTGAATTGTTGTCGGTTTTCTATTTGTGAAAACAAAAACCTTTGGGCTGTGACCCTGTTGATTTTGGGAAAGAAAAGGATTCGGTAATCCTAAATAGTTTTTCTATTAAAACTTTCGATGGCATTTTGAACCGTTTTATAAATTGTTTTCCCTTGATTTGTGTTTTTTCGGTTTTAGAATGTTTTACCAAACTCTTGCCTCGGGAAGTACTTTTCATTACGTTTGGATCTTTGAGGTTTCCTGGTTATTGTTATTCGTAGAATGTGAATTGTATAGCTCGTATTTGCACTTTGTTCTTGCACTAGCAAAACAGTGGAGTTTTGCTACTACCCGAGTATTCGGGGGGTGGATGTCTGTATTGCATTCAGGTTTTGGAGCAGAGCACAGGGTCGGCACGAAGGATGATGAAAGATGAACGATACTAATCACACGAGGATCCGTTGATGTCGTATTGGTCTAGTTGTATTTTCTTTTCCGCTGCAGTATCTTTTCCCCGTTGTACGGGAGTTTATTGTATTTTGACCCCTGCGTGGGTATATGTTGGAATTGAGTTGAATGTAATTATTGAAAGACCAAATCGGTCTACTGAGTCGTTTTAGCCTTAAAGGCGATGTTTAGATGTTTGATTTTAGTTATCAGCCTGGTAGATCCTCGAGGAGAGGGTTTACGGCGTGTAATATACCTGAGTGGATTGGGGGTGTTACATAAATGGTATCGGAGCTTAGGTTGTGGAAACCTAGGCTGTCGGGGCAGTGGTGTCTGTTGAGTTCTTGTCTCGTCGGATTTTGTCTGACTGAGTTGTGTCGCGACGCGTCGTCTGAGTTTGTTGGTCGTGATTAATATCGTGGGGCGATCATCATCTTCGTGCGACCTGTGGCTGTAAGCCTCCCTTCTTTGTGTTGTGCCTCGTGTGACACGAGCTATTTTTATGATTGTTTGTCCAGTGACGAAATCCTCTTATGGATTTTGATTTCGTGATATGTGGTTATTTGACCCTAATATTTCGTTCATATGAGGAGTAGTGTTGCTGGATTGTGCATGTTGAACTGTATTTATTTTATCCGCTGCGTGAGTTCTTTTGTAATGACTTTCGGTATTTTACCGACCGAGTTTTATTTCAAAAACGGATTCCCTTAACCGAGTTTTTGGCATTATGGCCTTGATCGTTTTGGCGAAATTCTTATGACGGTATTTAGTATTTTGTAAATGGCTTTTGTAAGTTTTTGAAATATTACCGTCATCGGCCTTTTTGACGTTGTAAATGGTTTTTAGCCTGGTGAGTTCCGGCGCGGGACCCACGGCACTATAATATTTCGTGTAATTACCCGAAATTTTTGGGCATTGTAGCCCATTGAATTATCTTTGAAAACCTTGAGTATCTTAGAAATTAAATTTCGAGACGTACTTTTAAAATGAATTATTTTCTCGTGGTACATCCAAGGTGCCACAATATATTTCCAAATTCTTCTACCTCGAGGACCAAAATGTTTTGAGATATTTTCAATGTTTTATAAACACTTTTACTTAGACCCGAGGGTCGAATATTCTGAAAGTTTTTCACTAAAAGAAAGTGTCCTCATTTTTAACAAATGCGAAATGGTTTTCCAAAGTCTCGATAACGATGTTTCACGTTTGTATTTTTTTGAAAGGTGATACTCAAGATCAACCGGTGTTTTTCTAAATCATTTTCCAAAGGAGGTTTTCGTTTTTAAAACCTATCCAGGCCCGTTTGAAGGTTGGGTATGTATGTATGATGTTCGCGTTGTCATTATGATGTTTGCTTCCGAATTGTGATTGAATTGGTGGTGTGAACGTTGAGTCGTTCGCCACGCATATGTTTTGTTAGCCCTTTGTGGGAGGGGTGATGACGATCTTTAATGTTGTCATTTCGCGGTGGCTTGCGTGTTATCGCACCTGTGTGAGCTGTTAAAGCTTGGGTTTGTACGTTTGTGTACATGTGTGATTGTTTCATGATGTTTGTAATTATGTGCTGGTTATTATTCGGGCCGTTGAGGTCACCGAACGATACCGTCGTTGCTGTAGTGTTTGTGTGTGTATTACTTTACGATGGTAATCATTGTATATGATATGTGTTATGATTCTTTGTTGTGCTGAGTTGGCATCTCCGCTATGTTGTTTTGCGGTGTTTTGCCCCATTGTATCTAGTATTTGTATTTTCGGCATGCCGAGCCGAGGCGTTTCAACAGTGATGCGCCGGGGCATGCACGTGCAAATTGTCCTTCTCGTCAGTAACGCATTTCAAGTGCGGACTTGAGGGACACATAATTCAGTTTTGAGAATTGGTTACTGAGACTTCCGGAGTTCGCGCTTCAGCACGGATACCAGAATCTGCTCTTAGAGGCCCATGGGAGATTTTTCTGTCGGTTGTTTTTGTGTTGCTACCTTGTTTCCATTGTTGTGAGTTGCGGGGACGACATTTCTTTTATAAGAGGTCGAATGTAATGCCCGTATCGTTTTGACTTCCGCATTTTCTCTCTATCAAATCTATCGACTCGCTCATATTCGTTGATACTTTCTGAACTTGTTCTGTATTTCGGTTTCATCGTTCGGACGAGCTGTGATCTTGTTTTGAGTCGATCTGGTTATCGCTGTGACTTTTCCGAGTTCGGTTTGATTCTTGTGAACCTTGGAGTTGTTGTTTGAATTTTATTGTTCTTCGTGATTCGAACATGATTGTTCGTTTTTTTTGTTGTCTCGACCATTTGATTGTTCGGTTTTTGTTGGTCTCGTATTGTGATTGTTGAGCGTTCAGACTCCTTTGGGAAATTAGTCTCGTTTCGATCTTCCAACCCTTGGGCGGTGGAATTCCGTATTTGTTCAGCGTTTGGCTCGCGTTTTGATTGATGAACCATTGGGTTGGTCAATCGTACTGATTTTTGTTCGTTGTGTTTTGTGATTGTTCGGATAATCGACTCGATTGTATTGTCTGTTTGATGACGCTTGTCACTTGTTGATTTTATTCTTTCTCTATCGGTGGCGTTGTGTTGGTCGTCGTGGAGCGCGTTTTCACGCCGTATGTTCCTTTGCGTTGCTTGTAACGTTTCGCCGTCGTGCGCGAGTTTTCGGTTTTTGTGTATCTCGTCGAGTTTTCCTGGCGGAGATATTGCTTCTCCCTACTTGTTTTAAGTTTCGGGACGAAACTTCTTTTAAGGAGGGTAGAATGTAATACCCGTAATTTCGATTTTCGGTAATTTCTTTTTTTTCGGCGGAAGTCCGTTTTGATGACTCGACCATGACCGTTTCATTATTCTGAGAATGATTAATTCTGCACTTTTTGTCATCCGAGTTCGTTTCGGTATCGTTTTGTTGAGTTCCGAGCTTTTTAGCTAATTTTCCGCACTTGAGTTCGATTCTTGCGAATCTCGTTCGAAACTGCTGTTTCGAGTTTCCCGTAAGTCTGTTTAACTTTGTTAGACGTGTTATGAACTTCGGTTTGGTTATTCGATCACGTATCATGATTTTCGGACGTTTTGGGCCATTTTCGTAATTTTCCAAAGTTTTGGGTAATTACTTCCGTTGTCGAATTCCGAGCCTTCGGGTGGTCGAAATTGTGTGTTCTCTTAGCTCTTAGATTCTTCTTTGTGAGTACGTCGTAACCGTACCTTCGATTTATACTCAGGTTCGGGTTTCGGGGTCGTCCGGGCCGTCGGAGTGGCCACAGCCGAGTCACGGCCGGAGCAGGGCCTGGCCTGGCCGAGTTACGGCCGTAAGAGCCGAGAGTTACGGCCGTATGGCGCCTGGCAGCTTCCGGACGAATGCCAGTTACGGCCATAAGGCGTGATCGGGTACGGCCGTACGGGCGCTGGGCATCTTCCGGACGAAGGCCGGTTACGGCCGTAAGTGTCCGGCGATTCTTTGGCGATTTTTTGACGAATGCAGTTACGGCCGTAAGGCTCACGAGTACGGCCGTAAGGGCGAGTTACAGCAGAAGGCATCGCCGACGGCCGTAACCCACCGGCTATATATAGCTGGGCTCGCCGGACTTCGTTTTTCATTTTCCTCGTTTCTATGCTACCATGGACGGGAGTGACCGGTAGGAGGTGTTCTTGGCCGATTCTACTCATTTCCAAAGCATTTTGGAAGATCCTTGTTGATTATATCAACATCTAATCCGTGTTCTTCGCCGAATCGAGGTAATCTCTTGAAATCTCCTAGGGTTGACTTTCGAGATTTCTTTTTAATCTTTGTTGTTCGTCCGATTTCGATGATTTGGTTGATGTTATTGAACCTTATTAATCGTGTTCTATGGGTTGTATATCCATATTTCAAGTTTGTTCAACTCGATTAGTGATTCGAGTGTTCTTGGGAGTTATCGAACATTGAGTGTTCGATTAAATATCCCAATGAGTTTCCCTTCGATAGTTTGTTGGGATTTCCGTTGTTTTGGCCTTGATTCTCGTCGTAACCATGTGTTATTGTTCCTTCCGGAGGTTTATAGGTGTTCGAGGATTCCGATGTTGAATCCCGTTTGGTGATTGATGATTCGTGTGGTGTTATTCTCGTAGTACTCGTGGTGCTATCGCGTTCTTGATATTGTTCGGGGGTTCGGGGCTATTCGACCGCGTCCCATACGTCGTCTCGTTGCGATCGTGATTTCGAGGAAAGTACCTTGTCCATACAATTCTTGTTTTGTGGATATGATAATTAGTGACCGTCTCTATGTGTTTATTTGATCGTTTGTTTCGAACTTTCAAAAGATTCGGTTTAGCCTTGTTAAAGGCTTGCTTTCAAAACGTGTGTGTTTTGTGAATGGTGTGGTTTGAGAATGACTATGTGAACTCTATGGATATGTTTGGTGTTGATGTTGCACTTGGTATTGCGTGTGGGCGTATATTATTTCATTTCGGTGCGTTGTGGTTGGACGTGGTGTTTTGCTAAGTGTTTGATGCCTCTTGGCGAATTGTTTGAATATCCTTGATGTGATATGTTATTTGTGTGAATGTGTGGATATGGTTGAAGGTCTACGGTGACACATGGCACGTGATCATGTGGTCAGGATGCAACAAGTGATTGATCCAACCGTGAGAGCTTGAGATAATCTACGGTGGCACATGGCATGCGATCATGTGGCCAGGATGCAACAAACGATTGATCCAACCGTGAGATGTGTGTGATTTATTTCGCTAGCCAGCTCGGGAGGGTCCTTTGAGGCCTCGAGTGGGATTTTTGGCTTCGTACCGGTCCTAGGCGATGCGTGTGCGCGATTATGTTTTGTTGATTTTTATGTCCGTCGAGGACACGTGATGTTGGGCTCTGGCCCTGTGAATTGTTGTCGGTTTTCTATTTGTGAAAACAAAAACCTTTGGGATGTGACCCTGTTGATTTTAGGAAAGAAAAGGATTCGTTAATCCTAAATGGTTTTTCTATTAAAACTCTCGATGGCATTTTGAACCGTTTTATAAATTGTTTTCCCTTGATTTGTGACCTTTCGGTTTTAGAATGTTTTACCAAACTCTTGCCTCGGGAAGTACTTTTCGTTACGTTTGGATCTTTGAGGTTTCCTGGTTATTGTTATTCGTAGAATGTGAATTGTATGGCTCGTATTTGCACTTTGTTCTTGCACTAGCAAAACAGTGGAGTTTTGCTAACCCCCGAGTATTCGGGGGGTGGATGTCTGTATTGCATTCAGGTTTTGGAGCAGAGCACAGGGTCGGCACGAAGGATGATGAAAGATGAACGATACTAATCACACGAGGATCCGTTGATGTCGTATTGGTCTAGTTGTATTTTCTTTTCTGCTGCAGTATCTTTTCCCCGTTGTACGAGAGTTTATTGTATTTTGACCCCTGCGTGGGTATATGTTGGAATTGAGTTGAATGTAATTATTGAAAGACCAAATCGGTCTACTGAGTCGTTTTAGCCTTAAAGGCGATGTTTAGATGTTTGATTTTAGTTATCAACCTGGTAGATCCTCGAGGAGAGGGTTTACGGCGTGTAATATCCCTGAGTGGATTGGGGGGTATTACATTGGTAGAAGATTTGACGTGGAAGAGTGTGCCACCACGTGAAATTCTATCAACGTTAAAGGATCAAGATGAGAATAACTTGTCAACACCCCCGACAATATATGAGGCACAAAAGAAAATTCGCAAGGACGAGAGAGCCGGGAAAACGCCTATGCAGGTTCTTATGTCTCTTTTGCATAGTAATCGCTATGTTTATCAGCCTTATACACACCCAGTTACCAATGAGTTGCAAGCTTTATTTTTTGTTCATCCTACATCTTATGAGATATAGCGTGCATTCCCACACGTGTTGCTTGTAGATGCCACGTACAAGACAAACATATATAATATGCCTTTTGTTCAAATCGTTGGTGTAACTTCAACCAGAAAGACATTTTGCATAGCTTTTGTCTTTATAAGTGAAGAAAAGATGGAAAATTATAAATGGGCCTTGAAACAACTAAAGTTGACGCTAAATGAGTGCATGCACACACGTGTCATAGTAACGGATAGAGAGTTGGCTCTTATGAAAGCGTGTGAAATAGTTTTTCCGCACGCCAATCATTTACTTTGTAGATGGCACATTGTTCGAAATATTTAGAAGAATTGCAGACAAACTATTAGGTCGCAACGTGATTGGAACCTTTTTCAATCGACGTGGAAATTACTAGAAGATTCTCCAACGTGGATATCGTACACGGAAAACTATGAGAAACTTCGAACATTGTTGTCAAAATACCCCCATAAGTCTTTTATATTACTTATTTTTCTATACAGTATTTATTTTTCTATACAATATTTATTTTTCTATACAATGTTTATTTTTCTATACAATATTTATTTTTCTACCAAATATTTATTTTCTTTCTAATACTTGTTTTTCTATCATTTCAGGTGTTTTACGATACGTACATAATAACTGGCTGGACAAATATAAAAACCATTTTGTCTCTGCCTCAATTAACCAATGTTTGAACTTTGGAAATCGCACTACCAACAGAGTTGAGAGCAAACATGCCAAGTTGAAGAATTACATGTATAATCAAAGTTACACTTTGGATAAATTTGTTCTTTGTATTGATAAGATCGTAAAGTCACAACTTACGACAATCAAAGAAACTTTTGGGAAAAGTGAAATTTCTCGTTATCATAAACACAATATACCATGCTTCACTTTACTACAGGGTGTCGTCTCAAATGAAGCTCTCAATTTGATGGTGAAAGAGATTAATCGGTCGAATGGTTTTCAACTAGATTCCTCAACTTGTGGTTGTCAACTACGTAACAGTTTTGGGTTACCGTGCGCTTGCAGACTTTCATTGTACGTGAATTCATGTTCGTATATACAATTACTCATGATTAATTTAATACTTTTAAGTCTTTATACTTCAACATTTACGACAAAATATATTTATATATGCAGGTGAGTGTATTCCCTTAGATTCAATAGATATATTTTGGAGAACACTAAATCTTTCACCAGCAACATCTATGCAAAGTGACAATATTCATTGCGATACTGAAATAAACCATTTTAAAGAATATTTTAACAAGCAGTCTGAAGCAGGAAAAAGAAGTTTCCTAAGTTGGTTGACATATTCAATCCAAGTAAAACTACCATGAAACCGCCCACGGTTAAGAGAAACACCCGCGGACGACCGAGTTTGAAAAAACAACAACAAAGACATGCTCATCCTAAGAGTAAAGATTCGCGAACACGTAGTCAGTCAGCGAGGTTTTCTGAGATTGATTTGAATGTCGAACCGGAAAGACATAGTTCTTACACGAACTATCAAACAAATTATGATCGCGATCCGATCCCAGATCTAAATGAAGAGCCGGCGAGACATAGTTTGTTTGTGGATTTAAATGAAGAGCCGAGTAATTTTTTTGATTATATTCCAGAAACAAACCAGTTTGATGTCGACACATCACAGTTTGATGCGCCTCAAAGCAATAATTTGATCCATCATATTCCAATGCCTTTCCGTCGACACATCACAAGTATAAACGATGTCGTGGGTGATGGAAAATGTGGATTTCGGTCAGTTGCCGTCGGTATTGATCTCGGCGAAAATATGTGGTCCGCAATTCGACAAGATTTGTTGCAAGAGCTAGATCATAACGAGTTAAATTACACGGCTATGTGGCATAATGATGGCTTTCGACAAATTCGGGACTCTGTGAATTTTAGGGGAACTGGATTTGCGTCGCGGGATAAATGGATGTTGATGTCAAACACAGGGTTGGTTATTGCTTCACTCTACAACCGGCCAGTTATATTCTTATCCATGCAACAAAATTATACGTGTTTTCCGCTTTTATACAGTCCAAACTCACAACCAAGTGCTCCCATTGTGATTGCACATGTGAGGGGTGATCATTACATTAATGTGACATTAGATGAAAGTTCTCCAATTCCGGTAACTCGCCCACAATGGAGGAGGTACAAGAGTGGGGACGCATCCGCATGGCAAGACATATATTTAAGTCGACAACTCACGTAGACTGAATATATTGATAATCGAAGACAATTGTAGCATTTTCGTTAATGTAATCATGACTTTTTATTTTATAAAGTGATTATAGTTGTTACATTTTGCTATTTTTTAATAGGCAATTTATTTTCTCGTTAACTATTTGTATACTGGTAACACAAAGACAAAACATATAATTAGAAATTAAACTAAAAGGAGGGACAAAATAATTAAGTATTAATAACAAAAACTAAAATATTTGGTCAAGATGGACAAAACAATCTAATATGATTTAGATTAATGTCAATACTTTGTTATTTGGCCTGCAGTTCAAAATAGCATATTGAACAAAGTTTGTTGAAGATTGATTAATATTCATACATTATATGATTATTATTATTAGAACTCTTGAAGAGTTACCAATAATTTTAAGCATTACTACTGCACACAAAAATATAAAATCTAATAACTAAGGAATATATATTTTTTCTCGAAATCATCATATGCAAGAAAATTTTTGAAGGAGTAAATAGAAATAATACCATTCACCAATGTAAAAAAAAGACTATTTCTACTCGGACTTTTTTTTTTATGTATGCAATACATTTTAGAATTTGATCTCCACCGTTGAATTTGTAGATCTGTTTGTCAGGAAGATACTGTAAAAATTTCATGCTGATCGGACGGTTGATAAAGCGAAAATCTGCTCACGTTTTTTTTTCCCGAAAATCTTAGAGAAATAAAAAATTTACTGGTAGAATATCGTGCTGATAACGTGTTATAAACATTGAAAGAAATAGAAAAATATGATAGAAGATGGGAGAAACTAATAAAGTTGTGTATAACAATATTGAGGTCATATGTCTCTATTTATAGGTACACATCTAGGGTTTCAGGGACATATTAGTCATTCACTAAAAACATGACTTATTTACAACAATTAGAACTTTATGACATGATCGATTTTTTCACAAGAATTTTTGTGCCATAATTGCCATACTTGTTTAATTATTGATATTTCTAAATATATATTACTAAAAATCATAAAAAATTGATATTTTAATATATACATCAAGACAAAGTCAATATGCTACATGTCAATATTTATTTTTATATTCTTCAAAAAATACGAACAAAAATCAATATATAGATATTTGCTTAGAATCCAATGTAGAATCCAATGTATAATTCCAATGTATATTTGCATCATTTGTGAAAGGGGGTGTGCATCCTAAATTAATGGGGTATAAACCGACAAAGCCTTATTTTTTTCTAGACGTTGCCTTATTAACTCCGCCTGTGGGTGTCCTCTTGACATCCATTGCCGGTCCCAAGTCCGGATAAAAGAAGAGGGTTGCGTTAGGTCAGTGGCAGCCAGCGTAAAACTCGTCACATTCTATGGACATGAATCAAACATTGAAAATCGTTGGGGCATCTCCTCAGAAGCGACGCGCTGCATTTCATAGGCCCGGGTGCAGTGATAAGTTTGTGAGGGTTGCTAGGTCGTCGCCCAGAAGCGGCGCGCCACCTTTACATCTGAGGGTGGTGTCAAATGAGCAAGGATGCGCTATACTTCATAGGCCCGGGTGTAGTGGAAAATATGCAAGGGTTGCTAGGTCGTCGCCCGGAAGCGGCGCGCCACCTCGAAGTATGGGTGTGGTGTCAAATGTGCAAGAATCCTTGCAGCGTGGACGGGGACAGACAGAGAAGTTAGTTCTTGCGGCTAGTAAGGGTAGTAAGGTGCGGTTTGGAACTTGGAACGTTGGCTCTTTGACGGGGAGATCAGCAGAAGTGGGGGAGGTTATGAAAAGGAGGAGAATTCACATAATGTGTCTACAAGAGACTAAGTGGGTTGGCGATAAGGCAAGAGTGTTAGCTCCTTGGGGTTACAAGCTTTGGTACTCTGGAAAGGATAGAAGTAGAAATGGAGTGGGTATCGTCATTGATAAAGAATTCATTGATGATGTGGTGGAAGTGTTAAGAAAGAGCGATAGAATAATGAGTATTAAGCTTGTGATAGGGGATGAGTTTCTAACTATCATAAGTGCTTATGCACCACAAGTAGAATTGGATGCATCGATCAAACAAGAATTTTGGGAAGATTTGGAAGAGGTTGTCGAACGAATTCCTATGGGTGAGAAATTGATCATTGGTGGTGACCTCAATGGGCATGTCGGTGTTAGCAGAGATGGCTTTGAGAGCATTCATGGTGGCTTTGGTTTTGGGGACAGGAATGAAGCAGGAAATGGTATATTGGATTTCGCATTAGCTCATGACCTGGGTATTATGAACACTTGGTTCGAGAAAAGGGACTCTCATTTGGTGACATATAGAAATGGAGGTAATGCAAGTCAGATTGATTTCTTTTTAGTAAGGAATGTTTGGAGAAAAAGTTTTACTAATTGCAAGATGATACCCGGTGAGAGTGCTGCAACACAGCATAGGGCTGTGGTGCTTGACTTTCGAGGTAAGAGGCACTTAAGAAAGAGAAGACCACAAGTTGACCCTCGAATTAAGTGGTGGAAGCTCCAAGGGGAGAGTCGACATACTTTTGTGGCTAAGATTGCTGATAGTGGTATTTGGTCTGATTGCACGGAGATGGATATAGATTCGATGTGGAACTTGTTGGAGCATAACATAAAGGAAGTTGTAAAAGAAGTCCTAGGAGAATCTAAAGGAAACAGACCATCAAGTAAGGACACATCTTGGTGGAATGATGAAGTTAAGCAAGCGATAAAGACCAAACGTGAATGTTATAATGTACTGGGTAAATGCTCGAGCGATGAGAATTATGAGAAGTACAAGAAAGCTCGAACAGAAGCTAAAATGGCAGTGCGAAATGCCCGATCAAAGGTCAATCAAGAATTATATGCAAGATTAGATACTAAAGAAGGGAAAAAAGATATCTATAAACTTGCTCGAATGAGAGAGAAGAAGACGCGAGATATTGGAAAAGTTAAATGTGTAAAAGATACTGACCAAAAAGTTTTGGTTCAAGATAAAGAGATAAAAGAGAGATGGAGGACATACTTTATTACCCTATTCAATGGCCATCAAGAACAAGATATTGGGAATTTAAACATCCCCTCAAGTATGGTTAACCGAGAGTTTAAGAGAAGAATTCAAAAGGGTGAAGTGACAATTGCATTGAAGAAGATGGGGTCAAAGAAAGCAGAAGGATCAGATGGTATACCTATTGAAGTTTGGAGGTGTTTGGGGGAGAGAGGGATCGAATGGGTAACTATGCTTTTCAATAAGATTTGGAGAAGCAATAAGATGCCATCAGCATGGAGGAAAAGTATTCTCATTCCTTTGTATAAGAACAAAGGTGATGTTCAAGATTGTTCTAATTATCGCGGAATTAAACTAATGAGTCATACCATGAAGTTGTGGGAACGAGTGATTGAACAAAGGATCAGGAAATGTGTGAAGATAACAGAAAATCAGTTTGGATTTATGCCTGGAAGATCGACCATGGAAGCAGTTTATCTTATCCTATAGCTTGATGGAACATTATCGAGATAAAAAGAAAGATCTGCATATGGTTTTTATTGATTTAGAGAAGGCATATGATAAAGTACCAAGAGAAGTACTTTGGTGGGCCTTAGCAAAGAAGGGTGTATCGCGGAAATATATTGACATTATAAAGGACATGTATGAGGGAGCTAGTACAAGTGTACGTACTAATATTGGGAGGACAGAAGAATTCCCTATTACGATAGGGGTGCATCAAAGATCTGCTCTTAGTCCTTTTCTCTTTGCCATAGTCATGGACGAATTGACAAGAGAAATTCAAAATGACGTTCCGTGGTATATGATGTTCGCAGATGATATTGTGTTGATTGATGAAACGAAGGTTGGAGTGCAACAAAAATTGGAACTTTGGAGGGATACTTTGGAAGCTCGAGACTTTAGGCTGAGCAGAAGTAAGACTGAATATATGGAGTGTAGGTTTAGCGAAAACAGTGATAGAGAGGCGGGGATGATCACATTTGATGGGAAAGTTGTTCATGGATCTACTTTCTTTCGGTATCTTGGATCTATTATCCAAAAGGATGGAGAGCTAGATGGCGATGTGGCTCACAGAATAAAGGCAGGGTGGTTGAAGTGGAAGAGTGCCACAGGGGTTTTATGTGATCCTGGCATGCCTCATAGATTAAAGGGTAAATTTTACCGCACGGCAATTAGGCCTGCGTTATTATATGGCACCGAGTGTTGGGCTGTAAAACAGTGTCACGTTCAAAAGATGAATGTGGCAGAGATGCGTATGCTACGATGGATGTGTGGTCATACAAAAAAGGATCGGCTCAGAAATGAGGTGATCAGAGAGAAGGTAAGAGTTGCGTCTATAGAAGACAAGATGATGGAGAATCGATTACGATGGTTTGGTCATGTGAGAAGAAGACCTATTGATGCCCCAGTGAGGAGGCTAGAAAGTTGGGGAACAAGTAATGTTGTGAAAGGTAGAGGAAGACCCAAGAAAACTTGGATAAAGATGATTGAAAATGATATGCGGTTTCTTGGAATTGGAGAAAGTATGGCGATGGAGAGGCAAATGTGGCGGGAAAGAATACGGATGGTGGATGGGGTCTGATTCCCTTTTTTTTAATTCCTATTTTATTTTATTTCATGTTATCTTTTAATTTATTTTTCAGGATTTTTTTTTTTACATTCATTCTCTTTTTTTATTTGCTTTTTTCTCTACTTTTTCCCTCTTTTTTCCTTTTATGTTATTTATGTAACGATTATTGACGGTTTCAAAGTTTGATTCATGTTAGCCGACCCCAAATCATTTTGGGACTAAGGCTTAGATGTTGTTGTTGTTGTTGCCTTATTTTTTTTGGGTATTACTAAATACCGTCCTAAATTACTGGTCACCGCCCTTAAAAATTACATTTTTGCCCTTCATTACTATTGAACCTCTCTCTCTTTTCTCTCACTACTTTTCTCTCTCACTAGTATCTCTCACTTCTCTCTACCCGCCATTGTCGCACCGCCGCTGTCGTGTCGCCGCACCATCTTCGCCGTGCCGTCGCACCGCCACACTACTCTCACTTCGGTGAAATTGACGCAGGCGTCTGAAATTTCCGCGTGCACCATGGTGCAGGCGTCTGGAATTTCCACTTGTACCATGGTACAGACGTCTAGAATTTCCGCCAGTACCATGGTATAGACATCTATTGTAGACGCCTGCACCATGGTATAGGCGTCTACTCCAGACGCCTACACCATGGTACAGACGTCTACTCCAGACGCCTGCACCATGGTACAAGCATCTGGAATTTTCGCCTGCAACATGGTACAAGCGTCTGGAATTTCCGTTTGTTCCATGGTACAGGCGTCTATTGTAGACGCATGCACCATGGTATAGGCGTCTATTCCAGACGCCTGCACCATGGTATAGGCGTCTATTCCAGACGCTTGCACCATGGTACAGCCGTCTGGAATTTCCGCCTGCACCATGGTACAGGCGTCTGGAATTTCCGCCTGTTCCATGGTACAGGCGTCTATTGTAGACGCCTGCATAATGGTGCAGGCGGAAATTCCAAACGACTGTGTCAATTTCACCGAAGTGAGAGTAGTGTGGCGATGCGACGGCACGACGATGGTGGTGCGACTGCACGATGGCGGCGGTGTGGCGGTGATAATGGCAGGTAGAGAGAAGTCAGATACAGCATTGAGAGAAAAAATAGTGAGAGAGAAGAGAGAGAGGTTCAATAGTAATGAAGGGCAAAAATGTAATTTTTAAGGGCAGTGACTAGTAATTTAGGGGAGTGTTTAGTAATCCAGTTTTTTTTCCGGAGAATCTAATTTGAAAGTTGAGATTATTAACACTTAAATATCCCAAATTAGGGATGGCAAAAAAACCCGTGGATCCGGGTACCCAGCGGATTTTACCCGTTCGGGTCCAATTCGGGTCTTCAATTTCGGGTCCGGGTCCGGACCGGGTAGGCAAAAAAAATTGGTTTTCACAAGTCGGGTCCGGGTAGTGTAATATCCAGGCCCGTAGGACCCGGACCCGCAATATTAATATAAATAATTATATATATATATATATATATATATATATTGAAATCTTATTTCATTACGTAACATAATATATAATATTATATAATTATATTATTGTTTGAGGAGAAAGTAAAAGACAGTAAATCAATTGTATTCATAACACTGATAGAGGGGCCTTTATATAGGCATTGCAATGAGAGTCCTTCCATACATAGGATTCCTAAATAAGGTAAGACATCTAATAGGATCCTACTACCTCTAGAAGGATCTGGAACCTTCCATCTATGTATCTACAATCAGTATTAGGTAAGACACATCACGGGAATAATAATTACCGGAACACTCCCCTTGTGTCGAGCACTAATACAACAATGGTGCAAAAGATGTTGCCTTCGTAAAAACCTATTCCAAGCCAAAGCAAAACCCCATGGGAAAAATAAAGGCTTGATGAGGAAAAGATTGCAACGCACCAACATAACATGTCATGTATATTCCCCCTGATGTATACATAATGACTCCCCCTGATGAGTACCTCAAATCATAGGAGTCAGATGCCAAGTTGCCCTCACAACTATACCAAGGAAAAACCCAGTGGGAAAAATACCTCTTGGTCTAAGTTGAACAGAAGTACAACGCATCATTGTCTGGATTTTCTCATAGGTCGCCTCGTTAAAAACCTTACCAAGTGAAAACCCAATGGGAAAAAACAAACCTTGGTTTAAGGACAAAAAGAGCGCGACACATCCAAAGTGCAGAGTCGCTAAAGACTTATCAAGTTTTCCAAAGTCTTGACCTCTATGCACGAAATCAGTCATAACTTCTTCGATTCAATAGGTATCAACGAGACTGTAAGAACTTATGAAAACTAGACACCCATAGCTTTTCATTCACACACAGTACGTAACCTAGATCGACCTGAGCAGATCACAAAGCTCTATCGAAGTTGACTCAGCAAATTACCAGACATATCCTGTCCTACTTTGCAACAATAGTCATATGTTACTCATTCATGATGGATGTGATCAAATGGTTGGTTTCCTTGGAAAGTAGACACAAACCTTTCCAATGGCACCAATTTCACCATTTTCCATTAAGTGAGCTGCCCTGTAGGTCATATGGGAGATAGACCAACACATTATGGGCAGATTCTTTTTTCAAGTGTCCTTTTTATCGAGATAGAGCGAGCTTCAAGCTTCTTGTCAATCACAGACATTGCGGAGCGCATCTTAGGCCATCATCACAGTGGCTTTACCGGATTATTATGAATGAGTACATCGAGTCAAACATGAGTACATAATACCGTACTTTTCTTAAGACTGCATCATCACTTAAGTGAGCAAAGTCTTATTATGACTTCGACTAGTCATTGGGAATCATATAGGCATTACTTTATCGTCTCTTAGGGAAACCGTCCCTTAGATTGCCTTAAACCGATTGATGAATACGCATCATCAAGTGTCCCCAAGATCCTTTCATTCTTAACTTTGGATTTAGCGGAATCTCTTAGTCTCACAAGAGTACATCACTATAAACCCTTAGTTTTACACGCAAAAGCTTCATATCTCTTCCAAATCAAGTATATACTTAGTATGCGTCCCCGACAATCACTTGTCGTCGCACTCCGTGGTCATGAGCCACTTGATTTGAGTCTGATCCACCACGAGATCCCTTTTATCACTTAACTTAGTTCCCCACTAAGATAAGATTTAACCACAAGCTGCACGTCAGTTTTTGGGAAACTATCTAACTAAAAAGATAGTGGATGCTATAACATCCATTACGATAGCACAACTAAGTTTCGTGTCATCGTAGTCGATTCTAGTGCGTTCATGAGAAACCTCGCGCCATGAGGTGAGTTTAACTCCTTCTCTCACTCGCTTTGACAAAGTATACAGATAGAGCTTATCTTTGGAGTGTCGGCACCACTTCAACAAAGGGCTATCACTTTGTTTATACTGGAGTCGCATATGTTTCCATTTTAGGCTAAGGCTACAACGTTGTAGATTTTCAACGAAGTATGGTTCGATTAAACTCACATTCCACGTCCTCATGTACCGGCTTTATTCATAGAGTACTCTTTATGGATTGGCATTCATTGAGGCGTCCCCCAATGATGACTATAATCCAGAATCACATGAGACGGATGAGTTCATTTGATCGTATGATCAAGTTTTCATGTACCAAACTCGCATACATTCTTAGCGAGAGTATTTATCGAACCAAGTGGCATCCCAATACTCGATGAGATCCATGGCCTAGTAACACCATCTACCACAATTTGTGATGTTACCATATCACCATTTATAGGTGACGAACGTCCATGACCGGACACAATCCTTGCAGACATGTTTGCAGCATGTATTTAATCTCGTCACTTTAGGGAACTTGGTGAGGCACAGTAGGGACAAACTACGACAATTCCAAGTCGTTCTACTCGAACATGATCGTTCGCATCTCCCCCTAACGACGGGAATACTGGCTCATCAAAGTGACATACGAGATCGTCTGCCAAGGTATATTTTAAGCGGACTATGAGTGAAAGCGCATGTCATATTCATCATTTATAACCCGTCATAATGCGTTGTGGTGACTCACTTTGGCACATGAACATGTGGACGATAAAGGTTTTCAGTTGTTAACACAATCCAGTTAACAAAATGCATATGGTTACACTCGTAACTAAGCATTTGAATGATGATAGGTATAGGTGAATATGACATGTTGACCTATGCTACATAACCGTAGCTACTGGTCTTGAGAATCCAACAAAACCGCCACCATGCACCACCGGGATCGAACATAAAGAAACGATTGAACCGATGATAGGCCGTTGGTTTTATCGAACCTCTAATGCTTTCTTGAAGAGTTCACTCCCTTCACCAGCCCCAAACACCTCAAAATTTCGTGCGCATGTATAAACGGGTGTTTAGGATTCCCAAACCATCAACCTTGTGGTAAAAAACCGATCGAAATGACATCGAACTGGTTAATAGGACGGCTGGTGGTATGTGAAAACTTCATTTGAGTGGTTCACCTCCTTCCAAGTCTCCAAATGGCACCAAAATTTGTGAGAAGGTAGCCTTGGATGTTAGGAAGTACTCGTTAAAATTTCACTTTAAGACTTGGTCAAAAAAGTGGGTGAACCGACCTTTACAATGATTGGTCCGCAAGTTGGACAACCATAACGCAGGTTTCATCAACTTATCAATCATTGTCAAAGGAACAACATAACATATAAATGTTATTACTTGAGTACGACCATTTGTGAACACCATCATAGCATCATAAGCCACCCAGGCTAATACTTATGATCATGTATGTATAAGGACTTGGTGAAAAGGGAGGACTCAGCACCATGCTTATGAGAGTCGCTTCATTATCCTCTTTAGCATAGGAGGGTGTCATCTCCTAATCGTGCCAAAGAATAGGCTTTAATCAATGAACATGGCTAAGAAGGATCATTGGGGGGGTCTTTGGCGTCACACATGTTTATGAAAACAAGACGCGGATGACATAACCATCATCGGTCATGAGCCCTGCTCATGACTCCACCAACGTACTTTGGTGTCTTTGATCCAATTAGTTTCTTTGTTCAAAGAAAAAATGATGTCCATGGCAATACCGTGGTATATGGATCATCAAATTGTCCAAACTCCGGACTATTAAAGCCTAAATGTGTCAATGTCCCAATACATCTTCTGGTTACACAAACCGATGCAAGCCGGACCATATTGACTCATGAATATTTTTCCTTTCACATATTCAATACAAGTGATGCATAAGATTTTATTTCTCACAAATCATAATGAGATGCTATGAGTGATACACTTTGGCATATGTATCATCGAGTCATAACATGGTTCAATTGTTACGGAACATATGTGACTAGAAAACGCCATTAGGCATTCAACAACTTGAGCATTATACCGCTCATTGATTGTGATGATCTAGTCATCATAGTCACAATGGACTTATAAACCGAAATCCAAAAATATCGTGTTCCTTGAAAATAACTTAATACGCACTCAATTTCGCTTGCAAAATTTTACAAATATGAGCATAGCGAACACTCTAACGACATAGAGATTTTATACCAGATACGATCAAAATGATCTATCATATTGAGTACATAACATGACAAGGTTATATGACTAAGGGGCAAAATTACGACACAAGCATGGTGTAACACTACCATGCACACGCTCGATCTTCTTATAAGAGTGCGTGTTTTGGGCTTTCCAAAGGAAACTGTTTTTCAACATTTGAAAGATGATAGTTTAGCGTACAACGCATACCAAAAACTGCATCATCTATGGCAAATTCGGCCAAAAATAGGTTGAAAAATATGTGTCATAAGACCACTTTCAAATTTAAGATGGGAACCAAGTTGGTTGGGACAAAAGTTAGCACAATCGCTGGAAATAAAATTCCGCGCAGCTTGACCTTTGTTCACTAAAACAGCAATAACTCCCTTGTTAGGAAGGCTATGGACGAACGGTCAGATGTTCTGGAAACTAGACTTCCGTATCTTTCTATCCATATATTGTGCACCACACGGATCATTAAACTCAGATCACAGTGCATGTTTTAATAGGCTGTTTAGTATTTCCCAAGTTTAGTGAGCAAACAAGGTTGATACCATATTCAATGCATAATTGTTGATGCAAATACATGGCAATGACAGCCATATGTGCGTTTAAACGCAGTAGGGTGTTCGATTTCTTATCTCGACTAATGATCCTTTCGGTAACTCCAACTTGGTAGACTTGCAGAGAAAGTAGGATTGTCGGTACAGCTAAGGCTGTTTAAAAACCACTGATTCCGTTTGAACTTTCAAAGCATAAACAAATACCAAGGAGGATGCGCCTAGTCATGATCAAAGTGTAGACAAAATCCACCAAAGTGCATCAAATCAACCAAGTATTTTAATTCTCAATTTGCAAGTATACGTCATAATAGCCATGTTATATGGATACAACGCGGTGCATCATAATTAAGCATTTTGAACCATGAGACATAATGAATATACCATAACCAACTTGTCTTGACCATCCAATAAGATCGACTAAACATAGTCAAATGTATAAGGCACATGCCTTTACAAATACTCGGAAAAGTATTCGGACCTATAGTCATACGAACTATAATCGAGGTCAACGAATTCATGTATTTACCGCAATATGCCATTGCTTTACATGTTAAAATTCATGAGAATTACTCGTACATTCTTTCATATATCTTATTGCAAGGAGACGGTGCATGACTACACCCACATGCAATATTTTATTTTAATAGGATGAAAGATGGAGTTTTCTAAGTATGGGATTGGGTCAAGACCAACGTGGTGGTCGCTCAATTCCACGTGACAATTCCGTCACAAATCGATTTTAACCACGATATATCCGTCGCAATCGATGTTTGTCCCATTTGTATGTCACAAATCCGTGACTAATCATGAATGAGTCATAACTTTACCGTTACCGACAATGTTCATTTTTTTTTTCAATTGTTGGTTTAAAATCGACAAAACGGCGATATCAAATCGCACCCAAAACGTGGTGTATGCAACAACCACAAATATCGACTTTCAACAATTATCCGTGACTCCCCCAGGACCGTCACACAGTTTACTTCGACATACAAGAGTGATACCACCTCTCATAGTCTCATCCACCGCAAAGTAGCGTGGGAGATAAAGAACTCAAATACCCAATTCCCCAAATAAAAAAATTTCCCAAAAGAGAGGAATTGAAAAACGGGAACTTAATAAAATCTTACGGGTACTTGGTTCAATATTTGCTTTGGTCCTTAAACGGGAGCTTCTCTCCATATGAGCAACATATTTTTGTGATATCCGGTTATATATTTACTTTGATCCTTGAACGGGATAACAAATATGGCTTTTCTCCATAGCGTGCACATCATCATGAGCAACGTATTTTTCTATATGCCACGTAAAGCATAAACATAGTTAGATTCATAAACATACAAGTTCATGATAAATGAATCATGAATTAGGAAAATAGAGAGTTGAGAAACGCCCTGATAGGGCTACTGGGCTCGATGATTCGGCCGAAAAAGGACTCGAGCGCGGCGATGCAGCAGCTCGATATTGGATGAGGTCGGATCTCCAATTTTCTCGTAAAAATCTGCTTCTGTTCGACAGCAGATTCAGTAATCAATATTCCTCAGAATCCGATCTCCACCGTTGAATATACAGATATTTGTGTTGGGAAGTTGCTGTCAAAATTTCACACCGATCCGACGGTTAACGAATCGGAAAACGTAATTTTCGTACGACTGCGCTGTGCAGAAAATTTACGCGCGGAAATTCCCGTTTATCGTTTTTTTTTTTCGATTTTGATAGGTTTTGTCTCGATTGCACTTGTAACACCCCCAAGACATTCACGGCATATTACAGCGCCGTGGACCCCACACTGTGGAATCCACCAGGCTAACGTACCAAACAAGACATTCGACAACGACAAACCATCATAAATAAAACGACAAGCTAAATAAAAGACTATAACCGACAAATAAAATTCTGACATCAAAACCATTATCCCAAAACGGGAACACAACATTAACAAATTCAAATTGGAAGTACTCGAGTACTTAAACAAATTTTATAATACAGAATCCCAAAATCAGACATCAATAACGATTCGACTGACAAGACACCAATAATCAACTTCTGGACAATATCATGCTTGCCCATCATCCTCATACGGCTCGGGTACTCGCTTGTCCCCACGATCAATACCTGAAATACAAAAAGTATTTCCCCCATTTAAGGGGTTAGCGACAACTGCTAGTGCAAGTACAATCCATTTGAACTACATTCTAATCAGATGAATAATGCGCCAAAAATCATTTTTGAAAACGTTTTATATTCCGGAATATTTACAATGTACAATCACAAAACACATTATCTCCAACAATCATAATTCAAAGTTAACCTTGGTACGAGACTCACGGCCACCGTACCCCGCAGAGCCCCGTCGGACATCCCTAGGTGGTTAACCACAGTTCATGATACGCACACACACGGCAATACGTATCCCTAGAGGCCCCGTCGGACCGTCCCTAGGTGAACATACACATATCCATCCACAACAACCACGATACAGCCATAATTCAAATACTAGAGCACGTAAACAAATGTAAAGTACTTGCCTTTGCGACATTCTTGAAGAAACGGAAGTGAAACGCGACTACGAACGGTCCGGGTGGAAAGCGACGGTTCCTAAACGAAGGATCAACACAGTTCAGTCCCAACGGACAACAATACTCTAGTGGAAAACACCCATAACCCTGATTACATAATACGACAATGGACGATCAATTGATACGGGCGAGGGTTTACGCAAAATCTCCCCGTATCGATAATTCGCGGATTAAAATCAAGGAAATTGGATTTGGAATCATTCAATAATCACAATCGGTGAAGAATATCATAACATACTGGAATAATTCGAGTCCAATTAGCAAAACCCGGAAAAACCCCCAAATTTGACGAGTTAGGGTTCTAGACGAAAATACCTTGATTTCGGATGATGGATGACGATTATGCTGATGATAGTCTGTTAGAACGACTCTACGGTGATGGAATTTGAAGAGAACTCCGAATAGAACCGATGGAAATCGTCTCTGAGGTCGCACGTCGAAGAAACGAAGGGAAAAGAATGAAACTGCTGCTCAAATCGCCTACCTGGCTTATATAATCTGTGAAGTTAGCGCACGCTAACTGCCATATGTAGCGTGCGCTAACGGGGCCGCGATAGGTCCAGTGGCTACTGCCACCATTCGTTAGCGTACGCTAACAATAGGGGTTTAGCGTACGCTAACTGCTTATCGGTAGCGCACGCAAGGGAAACAGGGGTAGCGTGCGCTACCTACATGCAGCCAAAGATCGTTGATGTCACATCGCCAGCAAGTCTGCTTCGAGGGTATAAAATACGAAACGCACGACGAGACCGTAATCCAGAACATAGACGCCAAGCATACAAGACAACGAGCTAAGCCGAAAGAAAATACAATTCCGACCACCGGAGGGTTCGTAATACGACAACGAAACTAAGATTCCCTAAACTATTAGGAAATTACAAAAATGGCCCAAGTGCCCGAAAATCACGAAACGACGTCGGATTTACAAACCGAAAGTCTCCACACGACCAACTCAACCATACGAACTTGTACAAACCAAGAAACAACGAAAACGAATGAGTTTTACAAGAATCGAACGTTCATACGGCAAAACATGCCATAAAACGAAATTACGTGAAAACATCGTCAAAACTCATCCAAATGGAAAAGGCTAAATGACTAAAATACGACCTGAAGTTTAGCAGTTTTAGCATTTGAGGACCTAAAGTTTAGAAGGTATCAAACTGGGACCTAATCTTTGATCCGTTTGACCACGTTAGGACCTCCGTTAATTTTTGTCCATTAAGTACTAACGGATTTCTTTGTTGGCAGTTAAATGACACGTGGCAGGTGTTTATTGGTTGTTCAATATATGATGTAATAAAAAAATAAAAAAGAATATAAAATTAAAAAAAAATCTAAAAAAATGGAAAAAATCTGGAAAATAGAAAAAATCGGGAAATAAAAAATCGGAACTTGGGTAATTTTATTTATATTTTGGAATATTAATATTAAAAATTGATTTTTCGTAATTGAAAAAATAAGAAAATATCTGGATTTTATTTATAAATCGCTTTAATAAAATAAAATCAAATATTATTATCCATAAAATAAATGAAAGATATGATCTTATCTTCTCGGTGAAATTGACTTCAAGTAATTAATCTTTAATGCTTTTATTTTTTTAAGATTTTAGATTTTTAAAAATAAAACAGCTTTTTTATGACAAGTAAAAAAATTACTAGATAGTTTTTCATAAAGAAAATAAAATAATTCATTTTTATTATTTTGTGGAAAATATTCTAATTTTAGTTTATTAAAACAAACGTAATTTTTGAATTTTTATTTCCAAATTTTAAATAAAAAATTTTGATTATTTATTATTAATTATATTCGAGAATTTAAAATAAAAAATTGATGTTACGATTATTTTGTTTATGAAAAACTACTAGTAATTTTTTTACTTTTCATAAAAAAGCATCTTATTTTTAAAAAATCTAAAAATCTTAAAAATAAAATGATTAAAGATTAATTACTTGAAGTCACTTCACCTGAGAAGATAATCGATCATATCTTTCATTTATTTTATGGATAATAATATTTCAGTTTTTATTTTTATTAAAACAGTTTATAAATAAAATCCAGATTTTTTCTTATTTTTTTCGAATTTTGAATAAAAACTCAATTGTTTAATATTAATATTCCAAATTATAAATAAAATTACCTGAAGTTCCAATTTTTTTATTTCCCAGATTTTTTCTATTTTTCAGATTTTTTTCCATTTTTTTAGATTTTTTTTTTATTTTATATTCTTTTTTATTATTTATTATTACATCATATATTGAACAGCCAATAAACACCTGCCACGTGTCATTTAACTGCCAATAAAGAAATCCGTTAGTACTTAACGGACAAAAATTAACGGAGGTCCTAACATGGTCTAACGGATCAAAGATTAGGTCCCAGTTTGATACCTTCGAAAATTTAGGTCCTCAAATGTAAAACTGCTAAACTTCAGGTCCTATTTTAGTCATTTAGCCAATGGAAAAACTCTAAGAACAAAATAGATTCAAAATGTCGAAACGGTTACAAGCGAGTCGATAAAAATAGACATACACCAAAAATGGAAACTGCTAAAAATGGAAAAATTACGGATATTACAGCACTAGGTTTTCAAACAGTAAATATCACGTGCATAAAACCATAGGAAAATCCGGCGGTGCTTTCGGATCGGACGGTCGCACTTTAGGCAATCAATTTAAAACGGGCAAAACGGATCATTAGGTGGTCGGCTCACCAAGAATCGGGTCGGCCAAGACTAGGTCGAGTCAGCACTGGGTCGAGTTGGGCAGAAACGGGTTGGGCGCCATCGGGCCGAAATCTGGACTGCACTTGAGCGGGTCGTACTGAAGCAGCACCGGCGAGTTCCCAATCCCACGCGCCTTCGCTAGCATGATCTCCTTCATCAGATCCACGAACTCCCGAGGATCGATCGTACCCTTTCGATCGACGTCGAATTTACTGAAGAGCAAATCGTAGATTCCGGCTATTTCGTCCTTGATTGCAGCTCGTAAAGAATATGGCTAGGGCAGTCTGCAATGGTGGTTCGTGATCGGGGGTTAGGTTTCTTTCGGACTGGGGGTCGCGAATCAGATCTAGGTGAAGAAGATGGTTCCGATTTGCAGAGGATGACGACGACCGGTTGATGTGTTGTAGAATCTGGGATGAATTGGATCGGGGAAGAAGACGGCGACGGGTAGGGTTTGCAGAGAATTTTTTTTTTATTCGGATTTTTCAGATTTTGTCGATTTTTCTTGTTCTATTGGTAGAGTACGTGCTGATAACGTGTTTGAGGAGAAAGTAAAAGACGGTAAATCAATTGTATTCATAACACTGATAGAGGGGCCTTTATATAGGCATTACAATGAGAGTCCTTCCATACATAGGATTCCTAAATAAGGTAAGACATCTAATAGGATCCTACTACCTTTAGAAGGATCTGGAACCTTCCATCTATGTATCTA
This sequence comes from Orobanche coerulescens, assembly GCA_033398695.1. NCBI lineage: Eukaryota > Viridiplantae > Streptophyta > Magnoliopsida > Lamiales > Orobanchaceae > Orobanche > Orobanche coerulescens. The sequence continues at coordinate 174,933,891 of CM065808.1, forward strand.
CAATCACTATTAGGTAAGACACATCACGGGAATAATAATTCCCGGAACAATTATATAATTATATACTATATAATATTATATAATATTATATATATTTTAATATATAATTACAAATATATATAATTATTTTTAGTTTTAATGTTAATTTTCCGGTGGGTACCCAGACCCAACCTTGGACGGGCCTGAATCTACCCAATCTGTATATATCCGGATCTGAATCCGAATCCAGGTCCAGTTTTAAATTTCGAATCCGGGTCCAGATACCTATGAATCCGGCCCCGTCCCGCCCGTTGCCATCCCTATCCCAAATCTCGTCTTCACGTCCTCCACTTTCTTTTTTCAAATCCGTCTTCGTTTAAACATAAGAATTCGGTCGACCCTTGGCGGCTAGGGTTCTGGAGCATTCTTTTCCTTTCACCTTGGAAAGGTAATTTCCCTGTTCCAGAAGGGCTTTCCTGTTGTTTTTCCTGAATCACAAACAACGAATTACTATGGACACAGAGGAAATCGTGCAGCTCGTGGCGGAATTAAAACTCTCCTCGGATGCACAGAAAAAAGCGGTTGTGATGACCAAAGAGGTAGAGGATCGTGGGCAAAGAAGGCTTGGCAGAGTTGTGGTAGGAAAAATTTTCTCACGCCGGGCGGTTAATCGTGAAACCTTGAGGGCAAACTTCGGTCGCATCATAAGAGCGAGAGGTCGTATTGACATTGCGATGGTAGGGCATAACATCTTTGTTGTGACATTCTCTCTTGATGCGGATAAAATTACAGCGCTTGAGGAGGGGCCATGGCATTTCTTTTCGGAACTGATGTTACTGAAGCAAACAGAGGCGCCCCAAATGCCGACGGAAGTCAAATTTGATGAAATTACTATGGGGATACATTGTCATAATGTACCAATTGCATATATGGAGCCTTCAATAATACACGAGATCGGAGAACGTGTAAGGATTATGTACGGGCAGGTTTGCCATAGTCCGGGTAACAAGACGCATTGAAGCCCGTTTAATCCGATGCGTACCGTTGACTTACACGAAAGAAGAAAAGGAGATAATTGTAATTATACAGTACGCCTACCAGAATTTTGCTTTGCTTGTGGCCGAATTGGCCATATTTGAAAAGAATGCTCAGATATGAAGGTAGATAAGAAAAACTTCCAGTATAATACTTGGCTCAGGGCGGGTCGGCCACTGACTGGGCGACGAACAATGAGGTCAGGTTTGGAAGAGATTTCGGAACCAAGAAAGCAAAAAGATGACACGGTCAAAAGAGGTTCGAAATACAGAGATTGTGAATGCATCCGAAGAAATCACCAAAGCAAATAGCGAACAACATTTAGGCCTACATACTGTAGAACCACGAAAAGAGGCGAACTGGAGGCAGGAAGATACAGTTATGAAAGGAAATTTCACGGATGGTGAAGAGAGCGGCAAGGGAAAAGGAAAAATGACGAAGAAGGACAGACTAAAGGAGTGGGGCAGGGGGAAGGCTATCGGGCTGGAGGGTGGAATGGGGGTTATGTGGGAGAAGGAGAGGGAAGAAGAGATGGGAAATGATATTGATATGGCAAGTGAGAGGGAGATAGAGGGGGTTAGGGAGAGTGAGCAAGGGGAATGGAGCAAGTACGAAATTGAACGAGAAACACAAGAACATCAGGAGCATAGATCAGGAACACAAAAAGTCGGGGAGGCTTATACTTCTATCACATTCAACACTACTGATTTGAGGCAACAAGAGAGACAACCATCCTCAAAGGGTTGGAAAAAGAAAGCGCGAGTCAAGAGGCGTGAGGAGAGTCCGGGCTCGTCACTAGGGGATATGGTAGAGGGGGTGAAGGTGGGTAAAAAGCAAGGTCATATAGGTGAGCAGGGTGATGAAGAACCAGAAAATAAGTTGGCTAAAAATATGCAGGACAAAATGGAATTTGAAGCCGGGGATCATGAATTGTCTTATATGGAATGTGCGTGGTATGGGGAAGCCATGCGCATTCCACAACCTCCTGCGGCTCCTTGCTGGAACTTCCCCAAACCTTGTCTTTCTTTGCGAGACAAGGCTAAGTGCTCCTAAATGTTCGTTGTGGCGCTCTATCCTGGGATATCAGGGTATTTTTGTGGTTGATGCAATAGGTAAGAAATGAGGCCTTATTCTACTTTGGGACCAAGCTGTTGACGTGTCGATTAAATCCTATTCACAGGGGCATATAGATTGCATCATTATGAAGGATGATATGAAATGGCGTTTCACGATTTTTTATGGAAACCCGGCAATGGAGAAGAGGCTTTTTTCTTGGGAACTTTTAAAACGCCTTAGCTCACAAATGATGATGGCAAATATTCCTTGGCTGGTAGGTGGTGACTTTAATGAGCTATTAGCAGGCACCGAGAAGATTGGGGGTCGAACTAGACTACTTAGCCAAATGAATAGTTTTCGGGAAGCAATAATGTTCTGCAACCTCCACGAAGTGGACTTTCCGGATCCTTCAAAAACGTGGTTCAACCAAAGAGATAATGATCCTGTGTTCGAAAGGCTTGAGAGGGTTCTTGTCGACGCACAGTGGCAAAATTAAATTTCAGGTACCTCGACAAAAGTATTGGATTTTTTCGGCTCTGATCACAGGCCTGTAATATGTTGGTTTGAAGGCAAAAATCAAGGCACAATATAAAACGGCAAAGGTCGATTTCACTTTGAGGATAAATGATTTTTCCATCGGGATTTTGTGCCGGACTTCCTCTGTAAATGGTCATTCCTACAACATGAAAATGACCTTCACACGAATCTCACAGAATGCGGAAAATATTTTCAAAGATGGGCTAAGCAAAAGTTTGATGTGTTGGCAAAAGAAATTGAAAGCCTCCAGAAGCAGAGACTTCATCTACTAAATAATGTTGGCGGCAAAGTGAAGGCAGAAGATATCATTCGGGTTTCTCGCCAGATTGAACAGGCTATAGAAATTGAAGCAAAGCATTGGAAACAATGTGAACATGTGAATTGGATAGCCAATGGCGACCGAAATACTGCCGCATTTCACGCACAAGCATCAAAACGCAAAAAGAAAAATATGATTAAATGACTTGAAGATAGCGAATGGGGATGGCAAGAAACGGAAAAAGCAAAAGCTGCTATTATCCGCGGATATTTTACTCACCTCTTCTCAACCATACACCCTCAACAAGTGGAAATTACTAAGGTGACAGATACGATCCAGAAACGAATTGCTATTGAGGACTTTAATATTCTCAACACACCCTAAACAAGCTGTCTTCGATATGCATCCAACTAAATCTCCAGGTCCGGACGGATTCAATACTCGTTTCTTTCAACGGTTTTGGCCAGTGGTCGGTGACGCTGTTACTAGCGGTGTGCTAGCAATCCTTAATTGTGGCGCTGATGTTAGTAAATGAAATCACACCCTCCTTGTTCTAATACCAAAATTGAGAAACCAAGGGAAGTGGCAGACTTCAGGCCAATTAGTCTCTGTAACACGAGTGACAAAATTATGTCCAAAGTTATTGCTAACAGATTACGAAGGGTGCTAGACCGCATTATTGACAAGGCACAAAGTGCTTTTATTAAAGGACGCCTCATTACGGACAACATCCTCATCAGTTTTGAATGCCAGCATTGGCTACGGAGCCGGAAAAAAGGTAATGATGGTTACACGGCTATGAAAACAGATATGAGCAAGGCCTATGATCGGGTTGAGTGGGATTATTTAGAATCGGTTATGGGAAAGTTGGGTTTTTCGAAGGCTTTTTGTAAAGTTATCATGAGGTGCGTTCGATCACCTTCGTTTTCTTTTTTGCTGAATGGTAATGTGTACGGGGATATTACCCCAACCAGAGGACTAAGGTGAGGGGATCCACTTTCACCATTTTTGTTTGCCATATGCGCGCAAGGATTTTCATCCCTACTGCATAATTATGAGAGACAAGGAAAGCTCATGGGAGTACCGATTATTCCGCGAGTGATTAGTATTTCTCATCTTTTTTTCGCGGATGACGGTCTCATTTTCTTTAAAGCCACAGGTACGAAAGCCAATGCGGTTCGTGAGATATTAAGAAGATATGAAGCAGCTTCAGGCAATGTATTAATTTCTCAAAATCTTCAATCACCTTCGGTCTGAACACTTCAGCCCGTGATATGGACCACGTTAAGCGAATTATTGAAATAAACTCGAACGAAGGAATCCAAAGTTATTTGGGTTTACCTTCGTTCTCTTTAAGGCAGAAAAGGCTCCAATTTGGATATCTTAAAGATAAAATCCAACGAAAGATGATGACTTGGAATCATCGTGATTTCTCGGCAGGCGATAAGGAGGTTCTTATTAAGGCTGTGACCTAGGCCATCTCTCAGTATGCTTTGCAGTGTTTCAGAATTCCAATGGCCATCCATGAAGATATTAATAAAATATGTGCTGCTTTTTGGTGGGGAGATAAGGAGGATATCTATTGGAGCAAGTGGAGCTCCTTATGCCATCCTAAAGAAATGGGAGGCATGGGTTTTAGAGATCTTTTGAGTTTTAATAGAGCCTTATTGGCTAAACAGGCGTGGCGAATGATCTGAAATCTGGATTCTTTAGTGGCGCAGATTTTTAAAGCTAGATATTTTTGTGATGGCAACTTCACCTCTTCTACTCTAAAATCAAATGCTTCCTATGTTTGGAGATCGATCTTGTGGAGCAAGCCTTTAATTGAGAAAGGTCTTTAATGGAGAGTTGGAGACGGGCAACAAATTGAAGTCTTTAAAGATTCTTGGGTGGATGGAACTTTGGGTACTGGCTGAAACGAATTCACTCGGATACGCCTGAAAATCTTCGGGTAGCAGCATTTATTCAGGATGGTGCGTGGGACACGACAAAGGTCCACACCCTCTTGCTCCCTCATGAAACAGCTGATGTTCTTAATACGCCAATTGGCCAACATGGTGGGAAAGTTGAAAAATATTGGCGCTATGATCTTAAAGGCAGGTTCTCATTAAAATCACCTTACCAAACTGATATTGGCTATTATGATGCACATACACACACCATCACGTTCGACAAAAAACACCTGGAGCAAGCTTGTGTGGTCTATTCAATACCCCCGAAAGCAAAGGTTTTTTTGTGGCGAGCTTTTTCAGACTTCATTCCAACACCGACGAACCTCAGCTCTCATCACATGCCGACAGATGGAATATGTCTAAAATGTCATGATCGTTGGTGCTCTACGGAACATGCTTTGATTTTCTGTCCTAAAGTAGTACAAATTTGGAAAAATTCGCGGTTTTGGAGGCTCCTAAAAACAACGAAAGGTTTAACTTTGTTTGACATTGGTTTAAGCAGACAAGCTTTCGATGATGAAAACTATGAAGTGTGGACTATGATATTGTGTCAAACATGGCTTTTCATATGCAAACACTTGCATGAGAAGGATAATGGTATACATCTTGTTTCCGAATCTGAATGCCGAATCTTATGTGAAACATATCAATCAGCAAAGACGATTTGCTCAGTGGATAAATGGCGGGGAGTGCATTTAGGCAAGAAGAAGTGGGTGCTGCCGAAGCCAAACACATTCCGTGTCGATGTTGATGCGCTTTTTGATCGGGACCTTCACCTTTTTGGAGTCGGAGTTGTAGTTCGAGACCATCGCGGACACATTGTTCTAGCTCTATCCAAAACGACACAACCGTCTTCAAATGTTATGATGACAGAGCTAATGGCAGTAATTCACGGAATAACCGCGTGCATGGAGCATCACATTAGATCCTTCGATCTCTACACCGACTCCATTTTGGCAGCTAGAATTATGGCTACTAAAGTAGATGATGAACAACTCTTACCTGAGGATATACGTGAGATTCCTGATATTGCTAGAAAGAGTTGTTTAATCGATGTTTATCATATGTATCGATCAGCTAATAGGGCTGCACATAGTTTAGCCCAATTTGCTAGACATATTTCTCAGCCAATGTGTTGGACTGATAATTTTCCGAGATGGCTTGAAAATATTGTATCTAAATGACTATTTGTAGTTATAATAAATTCCTCCTTTCTCGAAAAAAAAAAATCCCAAATCTCTATGACAATACTTTCCGAGCTCTTTATTATTGTAATATATGACAGAAGAACTAAATTTAAATATACGAGACATCATGGCTCGTGCGATGCACGGGCTTTATTCACTCTAAAGCACGGGTACTTTATCTTCGTTAATATCGAATATCATATTTATATTACATATTATTTCAAAGCCCGAGCATTTACAGTTTTTATTATTCGAGTGAAATTATTCTAAGTTAAAATATCGTATTTTTATCTAACGTATTTAATATCAAGTATGGCTGTTCTGGGTAATTGTGAGTTAAAATGACTCAGACTCAAAATGTGCAATATATTTATACATGATACTAACACCCAAAAAAACTACATGTGCATTTCTTAAGATGAATTATTTATCATCAAGCAAAACATTTGTTCGTGTTTATAAAAATCAATACGAACTACTTTTTAATTAGTAGCATCAAACTATCATATATAGCTTATTCGGTGGTGCGTCCTAATCGATATGGAGTACTATATGAGGTTGATTTCAAACAATGGGTTCATATATAACATATTAAGATATCGAATTGACATCTATATAGTCAAGTTACCAAACATGTACGATCATCTAAAATGAATGATTTGTTGCCATTTAATCAAACACTTATTACGCCTACGATGCTACGTATTTGAATTAATTTTTCTCACACATTTTTATACTTTAAAATCCTTATGACAAATATTATAATTTTTATTACATATTTCACTCTTACTCCTTAGTTGTTTATATTTTTTAGATGTAAAAAATTACACTCTTAGTTGTTCATAGAGTATTTTGTTATGTAAATAATGTTATTTTGCGTCACGTGCATGTAATTCGTGGTATGTGTGTTCTCAAGACTGTATAACCTCAAATTTTTAAATTTGTAAATTTTCAAAATTAGTTAAAACCATCTTTATTTTCCTGTAATATAATCAAATTTTTTTAATGTCTATCATCTTTGCATTGCCTTCCATTTTGAATTGACAGACTTGAATTTATTATCCTTTAAAATTAGAGTTAACTACATTTTTAGTCCTTGTGCTTTGCGGGGTATTTCATTTTCAGTCAAATTTTGAAAAGTTTTAGGTTTGGTCCAAAAGTGAAAAGATAATTCTATATTTACCCAATCTGAAAATCAAAATACCATATTTCTCCCAAACACAAATTTTTAGTGCATAAGTACAATGCCTTTAAAGAATTTGTTAAGAAAATATGAAATTATTATGTTTAAGTTGAGTATATATAGAATTGTCCCAAAAAAGTGAAACATCCGTTTCGGATTTGATCCGAATTTCCTAACTCCATTAGTTTGACTGTTAAATAAGAGGGTATTTTTGTCCTTTCATAATATTTTCTTTAATTTTATTATATCTATCAAAATTAACTACTTGTAAGTTGTATCCTCCACCCAAAAACACACTTTTTTTTCTCATCACAAAACATATACGACCCTTTCATTTCTCTCGCTAAACCATCATCCATCAACAACCAAACACCGGCCAAAACTACCACGTAACCACACCCTTGTCGCCAAACCACCACCAACAAACCTCCATCGCTGGAATCTCGGGTCTCCTCTAGAATTTGTTTCGAGCTTATAAGTAAGTTACAAACTCGGGTTTTGGTTTTGTGTTCAGATCTGGATATTTCAGTGGCCGACGGCGGTTATGGCGATGGTGGTGGGTTTCGGTGGTCAAGAAGGTAGAAGCAACGATGTGGACACCCTTAGCTCAATTCCTTTGATACTCATAAATATTGAAAACCCATCTTTGCAATCAATCCATTATTTTGGCTATCAAGAACTTGATATCATCTTTATTTTTTAAAGATTTGGTGGGAATTGACAATTTGATTTTATAATGTTTTGGATATCTCATGGTTTGTAGGTATCTGTAGGCTATTTTGAATAGAAACGATTTAATTGTTTAATTGTTTATAAGAAAATTGTTTGAGATTTCAAGTTTGGTATGTCGAAATGAACCACTAAAACAACAATGAAACCACTCAGCTCGAAACACCACCTATTGAATTAATATTCATTGGTGGCGGAAGCGATTGATGTTAGCGTGATTCAGGTGGTATGTGGCGTAAGAATCTGCTCTTGGAGGTGATGGTTGTGACTGCTTTGTGGGTGAGTTGTGTGACTTTTTTGTTTGTTTATTAGGAGTATAATACCTCAAAGAAGAAGTTGAAAGAGTTAAACAATAAACACGCTGCATCTTTGTGTGGTACTATAGAAATTCTTAAAATTTAATAATGAGACTTTGACATGTTTTAATTGGTTGAATTAATTTAGGCTTATGACAATGAATACGTATTTATGCATCGTTTTTATTCGTGCATTTTTTATTGTGGTTTGTAAAGCTCTTAAAGGCTTTAAAAAAGGCTTTAGAGAGTAAGAATATTTCAATTGATATGAATTAATTCTACCTTATAGCGTAAATCTTCACATTAATACATGGAACTCAATTTATATATATATATAGATAACTTTAACTATTGCAAATATTATATAAGTAAAAATATAAAAAATAATGTTTTTAATACATACAATAAGATAAACCCAATAATGCTTTACATACTAATGTTTATTTTTATATTACTTAAAAAGTACGATCGAATACTAAAATATAAATAGAATAAAATAGTGAGCTGTTACAAATTAAAAAAAAAAGTACTTTAAGGACTTATTTTCAAACAACTCAATATTAACTTTTGACTTCTTCGAAGTGTCTATTATCTCATACCTTACTAAATGAATTATATAAATTTATTTTGTCGACTAATTTTTGGATGTATTATGAAATCATAATAAAATCAAACGAAATAAATGAATAGGCAATAAAAATACATAAATCAAGTCTATCACAATTTTACTCTATGCATAATATTTTTTTTAGAGATAGCCCACAAGAGAGTTACAAGTGGATCAAACGTGGAGTAAAAATTCCAATTACATCAGCATCAATTAGCAATTTAACTAAGATAGGCGGAGAGTCAAAAGTAGCCAAACCGTCATCATAAGTGCATCCCAAACTCGCAAGTGCATCCTCTACTTTGTTTGCTTCCACGATAGATATGGGGAATGCGAACATCAGAGAAGCGAGCTAAGAGCTGCCTGATTCCCCTCACAAGCTGGTGCCCTGCAATGCTCTTTCTATCAGATCTATTCAGACAATTCACAACAGCAGTTGAGTCCATTTGAAGCTCAATATAATTAAAACCCTTGCTTGATTCCATCCAATGCTCCCCAAAACTCAGCCAAGTAAGCAGGGGATACGAAGAGGCGCTTAGCAAAACCACCCAACGAAGCACCTGTGGGATCACGCACTACCCCTCCACAACCAGCAACACTGAGAGTAATTTGGCAGCTCCAACTGTGTTAATTGAGACCCAACAATCTCTGGGCGCCTTCCAACGAATGTCAACCTGCTGAGAGACACGGTTCAGGGAGAGGGTCAAAGCTTTACTGTGCTCATAATCCAAAGCATGCTGTACAATGACTCGCGGGGGATTCTATGCATAATATTTAGGTCCATATAGTATTGTGAATTTGAGTCATCTATGGTATATCCATTACGATTATACTATACACCAACAATAATTATATTAATAATTACAACTGTATATAAATGGTACCGTGTATTATGTTCTGAAAATATACGAGTATGATTTAGCTTCTTAGGAGATTTTTTAAGAACCCTCCTTAAGGAGGCTAAATAGGCAAAATCAACCAAATAAATTAAAACATGCCCAAAAAAAAGAAAAAGGAAATTGGAAACAAAATCAAACATATTTAATGCCCATAAAATCACTAAAATTCCGACATAGTTCCCAAATTTTTCGTTCCCTTCCCATACCCCCCACATTCCTTCATGAAACCTACCATAATCTAACAATTGCTCATAAATTCAACAAACCAAAAACACATGACCAGAGTTGCAATCGTTTACACAAAGTTGGGTAGAAACTTATTACAGAGACAGTCATATTTCTAGTAAGTTTGAAATTACGCCCGATTCATGAATGCGTGTTGATATTTCAAATTTTAGTTTACTTGTTTGTATTTTGTTTATATCAAATTCAAAAGATTTTGAAGTTTGAGTTTAAAATTCATGTGGAATTCTGTTCTACTAAATTCAGGAAATATATTAGGTGGTTGAACAATTTTCACCGGGAAACATTATAGGTTGTTATCATTGATGGAATGTTTTGAAAAAATAGTATACAAAACCTTAATATTCAATCTTTGTGACAATCAATAATTCTATAAATCGTTATTTGTTGGAACAGAGACAATGTATGTCATTTCTGTAGTTTCCGATACCATGCAATTTTTTGGCAACAAAATACATATAAGTGTTGTCGGTAAATAACCTAATGCGGGTGACATTAACAAATTTCCAAGTTTGATGTTTGCAAATATTACCGTGCATGAAATTGTCTTAGTATCCAGATTACTACTCATCAATGGCAGTCATCACTGCTGCAAAATATACTTTTTACGACGCTCAATTTACATCGGTTTAACGAAAACCGATGTAAAAATTAAAAATACGGTCAATTTACATCGGTTATCAAATAAAACCGATGTAAAAACTAAAATTACTATATTTTACATCGGTTGTTAAAATAACCGATGTAAAAAAAATTATATATTTACATCGGTTGTTCAAATAACCGATGTAAAAATTAAAATTACTATTTTTTACATCGGTTGTTATAATAACCGATGTAAAATTATTATATTTTTACATCGGTTGTTCAAATAACTGATGTAAAATTATTATACTTTACATCGGTTGTTCAAATAACCGCTGTAAAAACTAAAATTACTATTTTTACATCGGTTGTTCAAATAACCGATGTAAAATTATTATATTTTTACATCAGTTATACAAACAACCGATGTAAAATTTTAAATATTTTAATTTACATAAGTTATTCCAAAATCGATATAAAATAAAGTATTAATTTTACATCGGTTATAGAATAACTGATGTAAAAATTAAAAATACGATAAATTTACACGAGTTATTCCAAAATCGATGTAATTAATACTTTTTACATCAGTTTTGGAATAAAAAATAAAAATGGTAAATTTTACATCGATTTCTCTAAAACGGTCATAAAATCCTTTTTTTGAAAACATGTATTTTTATTTACGGTGATTCTTTAAAATATAAAACAAATGAAAAATAAAAAATAAAAATAAAAAATCATTTTTTCGAAATAATACAAAAAAGAATAAAATTGACTAATCCAAAACCGATGTATAAAACAGTAATTTTACGTTGATTTTGAATAACTGATGTAAAAATTAAAATTAGGTTAATTTACATTAGTTATTCCAAAAACGATGTAAAATTAATACTTTTTCATCAATTTTAGAATAACCCATGTAAATAATAAAAAGGGAAAAACTTTACATCGATTTTTCTAAAACCGTCATAAAATCCTTTTTTTTAAAAATATGTATTTTTATCTACGATGATTCTTTAAAATATAAAATAAATGAAAAATAAAAAACAATCTAAAAAAATCATTTTTTCCAAAATAATACAAAAAGAATAAAATTGATTTTTTTATTTTTATTTAAAAGGTAGAGACCAAAATGTATTTAAATATAATATAAATATAAATTGTTCAAACAAATAACTATAGCCTAGTGGTTGGGACTTGACTCCCCAACCCCAAGGTCGAGGGTTCGAATTAGTATGGTGACAAAGTGCAATATATTGTTATTTTAGGTGCGGGTTCGGGTCGGGTCTGAGTGGGTTTCGGGTCGGGCCTCGGAGGATTCGGGTTGGGGTTGGGGTGTCAAACCTTCCATAAAACATAAGACATTTTACATCGGTTCTTTTTAAAACCGATGTAAATTTAATACATTTTACATCGGTTCTTTTTAAAACCGATGTAAATTTAAGACATTTTATATCGGTTCTTTTCAAAATCGATGTAAATTTAAGACATTTTACATCGGTTTTAAAAAGAACCGATGTAAAATGTGAATTTTTTATGACGTTTTTTGAAGAACCGATGTAAAATGTATATTTTTTATGACGGTTTTGGAAGAATCGATGTAAAACGTGAACTTTTACTACGGTTTTAAAACCGTCGTAAAATGTGCCCACTTTCTACGACAGTGGATTTTACGACGATTCCAAAACCGTCGTAGAAACCCTTCCAGAACCGTCGTTAAAACCCCTTTTTATAGTAGTGCATTGTGTGTTTGTATTCCAGCATGTAACATATTTGTGGCAATAAAGGGGACAAAGGTCACATTAATTTGAAAAATTATTGCCAAAAAAGAATAACGAAACAATGGGAACATTTCTACCCAATTGTTGCCACAGAACAACAAAATAGTGGGAATATTGTACTCAATTGTTGCCACAGAGCAACAGAAAAGTGGGAACAATAGATTTTTTCATTGAATATATTTATTATTTTTGTTGACGTCTGATTTGGTCAACGTCACGTGTGCTGATCTGGACGAATGGATCGAAGCCACGTAGAAAATAATAAGAGGGACGTATAAACAGAATTAAAAATATTGGACCATTAAATGTTTATTGATGATCTTGATAAAGAGTAGAGCCGGGCCGAAAATATTTTGGACCGTCCGTCTGTTAGTCTTTGTTAATTACAAGTCTTATCCTTTTCTCTTTTCTCTTTTCTCTCTTTTTTATCTCTCTTTCTCTCTCTCTTTTTTATCTCTCTTTCTCTCTCTCTTTTTTATCTCTCTTTCTCTCTCTCTTTCCAAAAGTCCCCTTTTTGTGCCTTCTCCTGGTATATATATAGGTGTTTCCAGCCATTCATGAGAGGACAGTAGGACGATTGGGATGAATATGCTGATGACATGTGTCGTGATGGAGGTGACTCCTTTGACACGTGTCGTCTTCTTAAGTGTGCTTTGCGTAGGGATATGACAACTCTTACTTACCGTCCTGTCTGCCTGTTCTTCGGGCTTTCGATATTTATCTGTTATGACCGACAATGAGGTCGGCCCTTCAGCCTCCTGCTACTCTGGTCGGCCTTATTCGTGATTATGGTGTTTTCATATAGGGTCTGCTCGGCCTTTCTGGTCGGATTAAGGTCGGCTCTAAGGTCTCGCCGGTCAGGCCCTTTGTGCGAACCCGAGAAACGATCAAGTTTATGACCGGTCTGCTCAAGGATCGGCTCGGCCGTTCGGACGCCCGAGGCGCTTAGGTGGACGCCAAGGCGGATCGACTACCAACAAGGGCCCCGAGTCTGTGGGTTGGCCGTCTTTGGAATCGTCTCGGATTGAGGTCGGTCCGATTTGGAGGTGGATAAGATCCTTTGAAGGGTCATATCTTCGAGAGTCGCATCGATTTGACTTCGGGATCTCCAAGAGTCACAGCGAGGGGGACGCGTGGCGGGATGTAATTCGTCGCGGTGTCTCACGCGTTCTTAATTCTTGCGATGATTATGAATCGACGCTTTAGTAATTAATGCCCCTGTCTCCTTCTATAAATATAGAGTGTATTCTTCTTCATTGCTTCCTTCGCCATTTTTACTGCAGAGAGAGATCTTTTTCCGGCAATTTTTCTTCTTTTCGGGTTTCGAGACTTCCCAGTAAGCTTGCTCTTCCTCCTCTTTTTTCTTATTTTACGATGTCGGAGCGGAGGAATACGGCGGAGGAGGCGGTTGTGTCCCCAGATCGTACGGGAGTGGCAGATTTGTCGATAGGTGATGCTCCCGTTGACTGGAGCGACGAGAATGGAGGCGAGGTCGCAAGGTCGCCGGATTCGGGGGATGCAATTTCGGAGACGTGGAGGTGGGGACGTGGTTGTCGGCGAGTGGCGAGATCGGGGGCTGGGTTCGGCGTCGGGCGTCTCCTTTGGTCGAGGCGGAATGGGAGTCGGCCTCGTTATGCTGCTTGGTCACTGATGGGCAGTTGGAGGCTTGGCGGGGGCGATTTAAGATACCCGCGGTGGTGCGGATGTTTGTTCCGAACCCAGAGGAGAGACCCCACACCCCTCCTGTTGGATGCACGGCGGTGTACTACCGCTCTCTGTTGTCTGGGCTAAGGTTCCCTCTGCCGTTGGTTCTTTCCCGGTGGTTGAGGCAGTGGGGCCTTTGCATTGCCCAAATTCATCCGAATTCTTGGGCCCGGATGGTGGGTCTTTTAATTCTTTTTAGTCAGCATGGGTGGCCCGAGCCTGGGCCAAGAGATTAACAGTCTCTTTTTATGGAGGTCGGTCGGCCGATCTGGTTCCGGCTGGTTTTATTTGACAGCCCGGCACGCGATGTATAAGGATTTGGTGGAGGTGCCGGAGACCATCCATAGCTGGAAAGACCAGTGGTTCTATGTGGGGGGACCGTGGCTGAGCTCGGTTGATGAGTGGGAACCTGGCGTGATGGATGCCGAGCTCCGGGTCCCCGAAGACTTTGTTGCCAAAATGAGTAAGTGTTGTGTTCTTCGCTGCTGTACCTTTTTTGTCTGACGCTCATAATTTGTTGTTTGTGCAGAACGTATTCCGGCTTCAGAGACCTCCTCCTTATTCGACGACCGGGTTGAACAGCTCTTGGATCTTCCCGTTGATCGGAGGAGGTCATACCTTTTGATTACTGAGGACAATCTGGGGCTGCGGGCTTGATCCACTAACCCGACAGAATGTCTTCATCGGGTAGCCTCTTTTTTTCTCTTTTTTTTTTTTTTTTTTTTGATATTTCTTCTTCTTCCAGGCCCCAATGGTAGGAGCTCGACTGGCCGGAAAGAGACGCCTGCGCAGCGGGTGGCTAGGCTGGCTGCAGAGGGCGCCGAGCGTAGGAGCGTGCGGCAAACGGAAGAGAGTAGAGGCCGGGCTGAGGATAACATGACCAGGCCGAGGGTTTCCCCTTCCCGAGATCGTCGTGCTCGCTTTGAGCCTGCCGACGAGGCCGGCAAAGGGTAAGGAGCCCCTAATTGATTTGGAGGGCCACTATCTCCCGATGAATAAGGATCGGGAAGAGCCTTGTGCCGGATGAAAGGGCGGAGACCGCTACTGTTCCTCGACTACGTCCAGCGCCACTCCCACCGCCGAATCGCTCGATCGTGTTCCCCCTCGGTGGTTGAGTCCACCATGTTCCCTTTTCGGGCCGGACGCCAAAGATGGAGATGGTGACCAACGATATGGATCCCCGAGCAGATCCATTTTGGAAACGCTATTCGGGCGGGCGTTGTGCACCTATGTGAAGGCATTTGGGAGCCGATCGCCTCGGTGGAAACATAAAAAGGCAGAGGCCGATCTCAAGGCCTTACGGGAGGAACACCATCTCGCCCTTCGCTTATCAAATCTTTGGAGGAGGAGATGGCTTCTCTGAAGGGTAAGATGGAGCTCGAGAGCCGGCCTTTGAGGCCGAGATATGGAAAGGAAGGTGACGAGATGGCCGCGGCCGGGAAGGCGCAAAACAAGGCTGGACATCAGGGCCGAGTACGAGGCTCACTTGCAAAGCGCTAAGGCCCAACTTGAGCAACTGACCGAGCGGGTTCGGACTTGTGAATCTGCGGGTTACGACAGGGGCCTTGCTGACAGGGCGACTGCTTTTCAAAAGACGCCCGAGTACGAGGAGTTGATCAACCTTAACTACGTCTCTACTTGTTATGAGATGTTGGATCTCATGAAGGAAGGGAAGACCGTTGAGGAAGTCCAGGCCTACATAAAGTCCCAGGCGGCCGATCTGAAGGTTGAAGCTCTCGGGGATGATGAGGCGAAGGCCGCCGAAGCTGTCGAAGATCCGGAGGAGACCTTGTCTGGAGGAGGTGGGGGGCAGTCTTCTCAGGCGGCCGATCAGGAGGACAAGGCCGAGTAGACTTTTTGTTTTATTCCATGTATGGCCTGCGTGCCACTCTTCCTTGATTTTTGTATGGAACTTATTTCGAGTGAATACGATCTTCTCGTGGCTTTGTTGCCTTTGTGTTTGGGCCCTATTGGTCGACCGCTTTTTCTCACGGATGGGCCGATCTTATAAGGTGCCGAGGCGAGCTCGGACTTTCGGTCAGGTGGACCGGTCTTATAAGGTGCCGAGGCGAGCTCGGACTTTTAATGCGGGTGGACCGGTCTTATAAGGTGCCGAGGCGAGCTCGGACTTTTAGTGCCGGTGGACCGGTCTTATAAGGTGCCGAGGCGAGTTCGGACTTTCATGCAGGTGGACCAGGTCTTATAAGGTGTGCCGAGGCGAGCTCGGACTTTCGGTCAGGTGGGCCAGGTCTTATAAGGTGCCGAGGCGAGCTTTGACTTCAAGGTGGACCGGTCTTATAAGGTGCCGAGGCGAGCTCGGACTTTTAATGCCGGTGGACCGGACTTATAAGGTGCCGAGGCGAGCTCGGACTTTCAGCCGGTGGACCGGTCTTATAAGGTGCCGAGGCGAGCTCGGACTTTCAGTCACGGTGGACCGGTCTTATAAGGTGCCGAGGCGAGCTCGGACTTTTAATGCCGGTAGACCGGTCTTATAAGGTGCCGAGGCGAGCTCGGACTTTTAATGCCGGTGGACCAGGTCTTATAAGGTGCCGAGGCGAGCTCGGACTTTAGTGCCGGTGGGCCGGTCTTATAAGGTGCCGAGGCGAGCTCGGACTTTTAGTGCCGGTGGACCGGTCTTATAAGGTGCCGAGGCGAGCTCGGACTTTCAAGCCGAGTGGACCGGTCTTATAAGGTGCCGAGGCGAGCTCGGACTTTTAATGCCGGGTGGACCGGTCTTATAAGGTGCCGAGGCGAGCTCGGACTTTTAGTGCCGGGTGGACCGGTCTTATAAGGTGCCGAGGCGAGCTCGGACTTTTAGTGCCGGGTGGACCGGTCTTATAAGGTGCCGAGGCGAGCTCGGACTTTCAGTGCCGGAGGAGCCGGTCATTCGAGGTGCCGAGGCGAACTCGGTCTTATAGTGCCGGAGGAGCCGGTCTTTCGAGGTGCCGAGGCGAACTCGGTCTTATAGTGCCGGAGGAGCCGGTCATTCGAGGTGCCGAGGCGAACTCGGTCTTATAGTGCCGGAGGAGCCGGTCATTCGAGGTGCCGAGGTGAACTCGGTCTTATAGTGCCGGAGGAGCCGGTCATTCGAGGTGCCGAGGCGAACTCGGTCTTATAGTGCCGGAGGAGCCGGTCTTTCGAGGTGCCGAGGCGAACTCGGTCTTATAGTGCCGGAGGAGCCGGTCATTCGAGGTGCCGAGGCGAACTCGGTCTTATAGTGCCGGAGGAGCCGGTCATTCGAGGTGCCGAGGCGAACTCGGTCTTATAGTGCATTTGTTTCCGAGGTGAACATAAAATCAAATTTTATTGGCTGTACCTTAACGGCATTCAACAAATGAATTGACCCTTGGTCACTTACCTATTCTAGCTAGCAACCTCCGTTCTGACGGACTTCGTCCCTTGGATTCAGGAGGTCCCGTATCGGGCCCCAGTGCTCATTTCAACAATGAGGTCATTAGCCTGGAAACTCTGATAATCCTCGGATGTTTTGTAGAATACGTTCCGCCTTTTTGGGCGACGAGGTCCAAGTTCTCGGGGTTATATTGACCTTGTTCTTTGAAACGAATTCTCCCATGGGTGTATCCCAATTTCGACCGGGGTCATCGTAGAACGCACAGGATTCTTCTTGGGTCGGCCGTCATGCACGGTCGGTGACTCTCGGCCGGGCCCCTCTTCTCTTACAGATTACTCCTCGGCTCATTTTAGTTTCACTGGGATTTTCCACTTTTCACGGCTTTTTCATCACTTGGAGTTTTGAGTTTCACGGTGGCCTCCTAACGACCATTGGTCGGGTGGTTATGGGAAAACTCCTTTATGGATTACTTTTGCTTTGACTTCCAATTCCTGGTAAGGGCCGCCACCGCTTTTCTAACACATGGCTCAATACTCGGAGATGCTTTAGGTGGTCCATTACCATTCGGGTTACCAGACCTCGCGGGTGGATGGGAATTCAAGGAGTTTTCGATGTTGCGGTGTATGTTGTTGCAACTTTAATTTGAAGGACACGAGGACTCTGTGAGACCTTCCCTGGAATTTTGAGCGACGCTCAATATCCTTCAAAGTATGACCTCTAAGGGGTCAGCCGAGCCGAGCAGGAGCCCGTGATCACGGTTGCTCCTGTGCTTTCAACTTCATATTACGATGATTCCTATGCTTTCGACTCGTAGTTACGATGATTCCTATGCTTTCATCTTACCATCCCTTAGAGGGTATGGTTATTTCCGGATGAACGCAAGGGGTGTCAAAGTGCCCCGCCAGCCGAATGCCTTTCAAAGCATCTGCGGGCTGATTGTAGTCTGGCGCAAAGCCGTGTCCGTCCTGTGCACACTAAGAATAATCCGATACGTCCATGCATGATAGAGAACTCCTTTGTGTGTACACCTCATAATGGTGCCCTCTATTGCATAACGGGCCCTTTGGACGGGCCTGATGGTAAGTCGTCTCTTGTGGTTAGAGATGGAGAATCCTATACTTAACAAGGAACATTTTGAAGAAAAGTATAGGATTGGCTTGCAATATGAACGAGAAAAGCGTAGGTTGTGGCTGTTAACCATAGGCCCCTCCTTCTAGCGCCAATCTGTTGACGTCTGATTTGGTCAACGTCACGTGTGCTGATCTGGACGAATGGATCGAAGCCACGTAGAAAATAATAAGAGGGACGTATAAACAGAATTAAAAATATTGGACCATTAAATGTTTATTGATGATCTTGATAAAGAGTAGAGCCGGGCCGAAAATATTTTGGCCCGTCCGTACAGCTGGTGCTTGTTAATTACAAGTCTTATCCTTTTCTCTTTTCTCTTTTCTCTCTTTTTTATCTCTCTTTCTCTCTCTCTTTTTTATCTCTCTTTCTCTCTCTCTTTTTTATCTCTCTTTCTCTCTCTCTTTCCAAAAGTCCCCTTTTTGTGCCTTCTCCTGGTATATATATAGGTGTTTCCAGCCATTCATGAGAGGACAGTAGGACGATTGGGATGAATATGCTGATGACATGTGTCGTGATGGAGGTGACTCCTTTGACACGTGTCGTCTTCTTAAGTGTGCTTTGCGTAGGGATATGACAACTCTTACTTACCGTCCTGTCTGCCTGTTCTTCGGGCTTTCGATATTTATCTGTTATGACCGACAATGAGGTCGGCCCTTGACCTCCCGCTACTGGGTCGGCCTTATTCGTGATTATGGTGTTTTCATATGTGGTCTCGGCCTTTCTGGTCCTGGATTCGGTCGGCTCTAAGGTCTCGCCGGTCGGCCCTTTGTGCGAACCCGAGAAACGATCAAGTTTATGACCGGTCTGGCTCCGGGATCGGCTCGGCCGTTCGGACGCCCGAGGCGCTTAGGTGGACGCCAAGGCGGATCGACTACCAACAATTTTAATTGATATTTTAATTCAAGGCTTCTATATAAAATGTTTCGTCACCACTATATCTTGTAGAATTAGCAACAAATTGATTCAAATTAACCACTGTTAATTATAAAATTGGCCACCGATGTATACTAAAGGATTAGCAATAATTGCAAGAAAATGTAACCAATGTAAAATGTAAAAGTGGCAAGAAATGAAATTGTATGTAGCAAATAAGAAAATTAAGAAGAGCAAAGAATAAAAAAATTGAAATCGTAAAAAGTTGAAAAAAACATAAAATATAAATGCAACAAAGATTAAAATCGAATGTTGTTGTCTGAAGAATAAAAGATGCAAAAGTATAAAGCAAAAATGAAGAAATTCGACTACTAATTTGATTTGGAGATTTAGATTTAATTTGATATTGATTTCAAAATCAAATGTAGAAGCAAAAGAAAAAAAGAAACAAATTCAAATAATACAATCTTGCTAATTTCGAAGTTTAAGGGACGAAATCAAGATTTTTAGCAAAGAAATCTGTTTTATAACCAAATCAATAAAAAAGAAATAGATTTCAATTTTTTTTAGAAAATTCGAAAAGTCATTTAATTACATTGTGTTGTTTACTAACCTATCCTTTTTATTTAAGATTTAATCCCGTCTATTGATCATGTTTTAGTTTAAATTGTATGGTCGATATCTTTCGAAGGAGGCTTGGGTTGTTCTAATAATCAAAAGCGGGGAAGGGTTGATGGTCCAGTGGTAAGACGCCTACTCCTAAGACACTCATTTGGGAGAAGTCTTGAGTTCTAACTCCACCAAGGAGGTGAAAGATGAAGTTTTTCTCTTTATGATCCTCTAGTTCCCCGGGGTTAGCTCGATCAATGTTTAATCTCGCGTCAAGCGACAGTGAAAGATTTCCTTCTTTGAAAGCCGACAATCTTGTCATTGCTTCTCCCTTATAGAAGGCTTTAACTCGGCGCAGCTGTTAATCAGTTGGGGGTTTTTCCTTGTGCGCAGAAGTGTACAGAAAAGGCATTGGGAATCCTGGAATTGCTCGAGCGACTCGCGATTTACTTCTCTCAATAAGTTAGGAGTGGATTCATTGAGGGATTAGAATTAGTCCGGCTAAACTGGGATCACCTAATTATCAAAAAAAAAAAAAATCAAAACCGAATTCGAAATATACAATTATTATAAGTGGATATAAAACCGAATTCGAAATATACAATTATTATAAGTGGATATAACATGTCCCACCAAATAAAAAACGCACTTACACGGTTGATCTTCTAAGATGGTAGGCCCCACCAAAAGTTGGTCTACCAACTCCCATCCAATCCCCTTCCAGTCACACCACCTGCCAAATACCAACCCGCGGTTGGTGAGAAGACCCCCCCCCCCCCCCCCCCAAATATAAAAAATTCCACACCTCCTCCAATTTTCTTCACCGCCTATCTACCAACCACCGCCAAATATGCCGCCGGAGAGACCCCCACCCGCTCCTCCCCCGCAGACACTACCTCCGAATTTCTGGGGGGACACGCCGGAGGACGAATACTACGCCTCCCAAGGCATCCGCAACACAAAATCCCACTTCGAAACTCCCCACGGCAAACTCTTCACGCAGTCCTTTCTCCCCCTGGACCCCACACAGCCGATCAAAGCCACAGTGTACATGACCCACGGCTACGGCTCGGACTCCGGCTGGATGTTCCAGAAAATCTGCATAAGCTATGCCAATTGGGGGTACGCCGTCTTTGCTGCCGATCTCCTCGGCCACGGCCGCTCCGATGGGATTCGGTGCTATCTCGGAGATCTCAACAAGGTGGCGGCGGCTGCTCTGTGTTTTTTTAAGAGTGCTAGGGTTAGTGATGAGTATAAGGATTTGCCGGCGTTTCTGTTTGGGGAGTCGATGGGCGGGCTTGCGACGCTGTTGATGTATTTTCAGTCGGAGAAGGATCTGTGGACCGGTTTGATTTTCTCGGCGCCGTTGTTTGTTATTCCTGAGCCGATGAAGCCGTCTAAGGTAATTGTGCTTGCTGATAACCGTTTTAGATTATTATAACTCAATCCGGCCCTGAGCAGTGTGCACAGCTGAGCACATAGATTAAATAATTGAGTTGAAAAATTAATGACAATTATATAAATAATTGTGTATATTGAGGTATTAAAAATAATTTTTTTTATTATTTATGGGTGTGTAAACTTCGGTGGAACGAACGAATAAGGCATGCAAACTCCCGTGGAACGGAGGGAGTATTATTTTTTTGATTTTTGAATGTTAATACTTATTTACCACTTTTTGACTATTTTAAGGGTCAGATTTTGAAAGCTTATAATATAAAAATTAAAGCACATGTGAGCAATATATATCAATATATTTTACAAATAAATACAAAAAAATGCCGCTGAGTACCGGTTGTCGATTGATGAAGAGTGTTAACGACGTGTTAAAAAAAATTCCCGTCGGCAGGAGGCGATCCGATCGTGGATTCGTGCCGAAAAATTTAAAAGAAACAATGCTGGGTAGTAAAAATTGGTTTTATTTTTTGAGTTTGGTTATACTTTTCTTATTTTGGTTCTCGTATTGTTCATTTGTTTATTTCTTATGAAATATAATATCCAATATATTAAAAGATATATTCCTAGATTTATATTTTTTTCTAAATTTTTTTTATATGCTTATTAATTTTATTTGTCAATCTTATCAAAAGATTTATTAGAATTATTTATTAAATAAATTTAAATTTATTTCGTATACAGTTCATAATATATGAAAAATTACATAACTTTAATATATATATATATATATATTAAAAGTTAATGAAATAGATAATTATAAAATCTATCTAAAATATAATGTAGAAGTTAATGAAATTACTATAATGATTATTTAAACAAACAGAATTTTCCGGATAAAATTTAATTAATTTTATATAATATACATCTAAAATGGATAAAATAAATAGAATATTAATTCTAAAATAACAAATATGAAATAATTAATGCAGTTTACATATAAATTCGAAAAACTGATGTGTGAGCGTGTGTAATATGTAAGTTTACAATGAGAATAACGAAAGATAAACAAAAAATATGGAGAATACTGATTTCAAAATTTTATAAACGAGGCATTATTCAATTCGTGCGATGCACGGTATTTGGTTGAATATCTACGTATTTTGTACGTAATGTTGGCTCAGACGGTTGAATGAGCAGATGGCAGAATTTAAATGCCTTTTACAGAAATTTATATGTTTTTTTTATTGTTATTGTCCTTTTATTTTAATCTATGTAATTTTTTTTGGTAGAATTTTAATCTATGTAATTAGTTATATGAAATGAGGCTTTACTAACCCGTATGTTGCTCCGGGGTTGTTTTTGGTTTATTCAACTCGTGCGATGCACCGATTGTATCTAACCTTTCATAGCTAAAATTTAACTATCTTGTAATTTGTACTATCATTTAAAAATTCATTTTAATCACCTTGTGTATTAGAAGGTGCATGTGCATTGTGATGTTTATCATAACTTTTGTATTTAAATTAATTTATTTACATTAAAAGTTATTATTAAAATAGTCTCTTCATATATTTACAATTAAAAGTTGATATGTATTATATAGTATAGATATGAAACTAATAAATATTAAAATCATAAATATTTCTTATAAGCAATAATATGTACTTGGTAACAATATTTCTTCTTAATGTTAATTGTTGACGTCTGATTTGGTCAACGTCACGTGTGCTGATCTGGACGAATGGATCGAAGCCACGTAGAAAATAATAAGAGGGACGTATAAACAGAATTAAAAATATTGGACCATTAAATGTTTATTGATGATCTTGATAAAGAGTGGAGCCGGGCCGAAAATATTTTGGCCCGTCCGTCAATAGTCTTGTTAATTACAAGTCTTATCCTTTTCTCTTTTCTTTCTTTCTCTCTTTTTCTCTCTCTTCTTTTGTCTCTCGATATCTGTATATTTTTTCTCCTCTTTTCCAAAGTGTCTTTTTTGTGCCTTCTCCTGGCATATATATAGGTGTTTCCAGCCATTCATGAGAGGACAGTAGGACCATTGGGATGAATATGCTGATGACATGTGTCGCGATGGAGGTGACTCCTTTGACACGTGTCGTCTTCTTAAGTGAGCTTTGTGTAGGGATATGACAACTCTCACTTACCGTCCTGTCTGCCTGTTCTTCGGGCTTTCGATATTTATCTGTTATGACCGACAATGAGGTCGGCCCTTCAGCCTCCTGCTACTCTGGTCGGCCTTATTCGTGATTATAGTGTTTTCATATAGGGTCTGCTCGGCCTTTCTGGTCCGGATTCCGGGTCGGCTCTAAGGTCTCTGCCCGGTCCGGCCCTTTGTGCGAACCCGAGAAACGATCAAGTTTATGACCGGTCTGGCTCCGGGATCGGCTCGGCCGTTCGGACGCCCGAGGCGCTTAGGTGGATGCCAAGGCGGATCGACTACCAACATTAATGACTATTTTTTGTTAAATAATTGCAATGAATAATCATGTGTTTAATTAAAAGCTTTAATATTTAATTTTTCTAGATAAACAGTATACTATACTGTGATGTTATTAATAAAATTAGGGTACATATGTAAATAAGTGAACACGTTGAGGGTAAAATGGAAAATCTCTAAAATTGCATTACCCTCGCAAGCCTATTGAGTCGCGCCGCTCGTACATCACTAAGCTCGAGTTGGAGCTTGCGACCTACTCCATTAGTTCGAGCTTGAGCTCGGCTCGATTAACCTCGAGTAGTTTTTGAGATTTTCTCGCCTATCACACGAGCCGTCTCACCTCACTTAAACCCGTTAATGTCATGACTAATGACACAAATCACAAATTCAGAGGTAAGATTTCACTGAATACATCTTGAGGACTAATTGTTATAAAATTAGTCAGATACTAATTTGATGAATTCACGTATTTTCCTTCATATACTAAAAGTAGTTAGGGTAATTACAATTGTGGTTTGGCCTAATTTACAAAAAACTCCAAACATATTTCAAAATTTTAATTACTCCCCTTGAAATGTAACAAACAAAACGCTCGAGATTTATATTTACCAAACAAATGCCTCTTTCTTGAGAGCCCAATTTATAAACGAGATATAGATTTATAGTGGGGTATTTATAATTTTGAAAAGCATTTGGCCTTATTTGTGATTTGCTAAACTTCACTAGTAAGTTTTGAAATAATCAAATTATATTAGTAGTTATTTCAATGTTGTGATACCATTATAATATGTTCCGCTGGAAATATAAATCACATCTTCTAATTATGGTTCTGCTTCTGAAGGTACACCTGCTCATGTACGGACTCCTGTTCGGGTTAGCCGACACATGGGCAGCAATGCCCGACAACAAAATGGTGGGCAAAGCCATCAGAGATCCCGAGAAGCTCAAAATCATCGCGAGCAATCCGAGAAGGTACACGGGTAAACCCAGAGTGGGAACAATGAGGGAAATATCAAGACAGTGCGAATACGCGCAGAACAATTTCGAGAAGGTCACGGTTCCGTTTCTGACGGTCCACGGGACTTCGGATGGGCTGGCGTGTCCGTCGGGCTCAGAGATGTTGTACGAAAAGGCGAGCAGTGAGGACAAGACTTTGAAGATTTATGAAGGATTGTACCATTCTTTGATACAAGGTGAGCCTGATGAGAATGCCAATCTTGTGTTGGCTGATATGAGGTCTTGGATTGATGAGAGGGTTGACAAGTATGGGAAGAAATCTTTGTTGATTTGATGAGAATTTTGTTGGGTCTAATTGATTTTATATGTAGAAAGGATTTGGTTTATTGTTAGAGGTTGTAAAGCCCATGTGGACTAATATACTATATGGACTTGAATATGTAATGGACATGTAATATTTGGAATAAAAATTGACATAAGTGGTGGAATATTTGGTTTAGTGGGCAGTCCCATGTTCCAGACAGGTTGGTGGATTGTAGACATAATGGAAGATGGGACATATACTTTCATTTTTTTGGGGGTATGTAACTCTATTTTTTAGTTAATATATCTTATCCTATCCATCGCCATATTTTTCCCAACCCCAAGAAACCTAATAACGTTTTCAATGATATTTATCCATATTTTATTGGATCTTCCTCTATCCATCGTTAAAGTTTTATTTGCTCTCGAATTCTCTGAATGGGGCATCGACAGGTCTCCGTCTCAAATGCTCAGACCATCTTAATCGATGTTGTTAAAGATGTTTTAATCTGAGTGTTTGAAAAAAGTGTGGGTTTTGACTGTTTTTCTGATTGAAATTTGTTGAACTGTATTGACTGAAGTTATTGCATTGAACTAAATTAAACAACAATAACTAACAAGGTTGTTTACATATCTATACAATATTTATAAATTAATTACACAATTCTAACACAAAGAAAGTAATTACAAAATTGGCACATTGGATACTTATAATTAATAATTTGGTTATCAAAGGACTTATAATTGGCGACGAACTTTACCAAAGGAATCAATTTGGTCGATAATTGCCTGATAAATTGTGCGCTAAAATTTACCGCTGACCAGTTATCGACGGAATTGCAACAAGTATTTTACCGACAGATTATTGCAGTCGGCATTTTTAAGCTAGTTAGAGAAGTACCGACGAATTCCTAATTCGGTCGGTAATCACCAATCAATTTCATATCCGCCGGTAAGTTGGACCGACGGCTATATATATATATATATTCGTCGGTAAAGTACAGAAAAGCATTGCCATTTTGTTTCTTCTTAGTACCGACCGATTACCGAGCGTCTTTTCCGTCGGTAATTAAGTAACATAAGCGGACTGCCTCTTTCCCATTTCAACATACCAGCAAACAGAAACAAAAAAGAAAACGAAGAAAAAAATTGCCACTTTAGAAATCTGTGCTCATTGTAGCTTCTTCCTGCTGTCTCGTTGGCTTCAGGTATGGATGGAAAAATTGCCAAATTGTAGCATACATGAGATATTACTAGCATACGTAATGTCGATGTGCACCATACACATATGTTGTATGATCCATATATTATATGGTTTGCAGATTGCAGCCAAAGATCTCCTCGGACATACATCAACTATGTAATGCTTGCTGCATTTAGTTAGATGCAAAATTCAATAAAAGTAAGAGTAAAATTATGAAATAAGTAAATAAATTTAAAGAATAGTTTAACATTTCATATATATATAATATATAAAAGTGATGCAGCGAAAACTACATGAGAAAACTGTTGGAAAATAGAGAAAATGGGCTGTTCTGAGCAGCCCACTTGAGAGGAAATTTTGAGTGGGCTCGACTACGAGTTAAAGTCGGGACTTAGTTGGAATACCTAGTACTCCATACGAGGTTTCCAAAACATGTAAGAACACTCAAAATGATTGAGGTATGAATGAGATGTAATGTTCCAAAGTGAACCCTTTAAAATTGGGTTTAGGATATTACCCCACATTGGAAAAAGAAGAGAAAAATTGTGAGTATATAAAGAGATATGAACAAAGTCTTGTTCAAAAAGTGAGACATGAGTGGATGTGTGACTAGGCGCCCCCCGCGCACACACACACACGCGTGCCGCCGCCGTCCGTCTGTCTTCGTCTCGGTCGAAGGGCGATTTGGGCGAAATGTCTTGGCAGTTCGGTAAAAATTTCTTTTACTGAAAAGAACTTAATTATAAATTCTGAATTTTCCGGATCTATCAAGTTAATTAATAATTATCGGACTAATATATTAATAGATTAGGATAAATGTTGAAGAGACCAATCCTAATTAGAGTTCCTCCAGCACATGTAGGGCTGTTATCGGGTCGGTCCGGGCCGGATTTTGACTTACCCGATCCCGACCCGATAAGCTTATCGGATAAACCCGAACCGAACCGATAAGTTTATCGGTCCAAATTTCTAACCCGAGACCGAACCGGTAGTTTCTAACCCGAGACCGAACCGGTAATTACCGGGCGGGTATCCGGTCCAGCCCGATAAGAAAAATCAGTTTGGAACCGGACCGGATACCCGAACCCGAAACCCAAAATCTGGACAGAATAAAACTTGAAAATTCTGCAATTTGCAATAAAAATAAAACAAGACCTAATTTTTTTTCCCATTCATTCTTTTCCCAAACGTAAGAAATCAGCAAAAAATTCAACTACTGGAAAAGACATGATGTAATAAATTCGAAAAAACTAGCAAATCGACACCAAATTCAACCACTGGAGTGACCAAAAAAAAAAAAATCAACCACTGCAAGGATTCCGAAGGCTGCCAAGGATTCCGAACTGGAGGCTGCCAAGGATTCCGAAGTAGACGATGATTCCAGAGCCAGCACAGTTCCAGGCTTCCAGCGTCCTCTTCGTTCGGTCGGAGTGAAGGTCTAAGAGCAAGACTTCGGAGGTGAGAGGTGAACGTGAGACGGTGAGAGGCAGGGAGTTTTTTTTTTCCGGTGAGGTGAGACCGTGACCGTGAGGGGGTGAGAGGCAGGGAGTTTTTGCGGGTGAGATAAGATTTGAGAGAGAATGACTGAATGAGGGTTGAGACTTGAGGGACAGCGGCGGGGGTGGAGTAAATGTAGAATTAGGGTTTCAATAATATATATATATATATATATCTATATATATATATATATATAATGAGTCTAAGGGGCTGTTTGGTGGTATGTATAATTAAAACGAAAAATTACCGGGTATTTTTTCGGGTTAGCGGTCCGGTTTCTTATCGGTTTCGGTTTCAATTTCATTTTCCGTATCCATCCCGTTAACTTCTGGATGAGTCCCGGTTTCGGGTTTTTCGGTCCGGTTATCGGGTGGGTCTCGGATTTATCCGGCCCAGTAACAGCCCTAAGCACATGTCTCTCTCTCATCTTCACCTATAAATACAGATGTGAGGGGTCCGATTTTAAGAGTAATTTTCGTCCGTTTTTTCAGCCAAAAATTCCGACTTCGTTTTTTTTTGGAAGTAATTTCTCTTCGTATTTTTCTCGCGTCGGTGGTAGTTCAGGTTTATTCTAGTTCGCTAAGGGTGCGATGATCGATTTATCAACGCATCGAGATGTTGTTTTATCGTGAGAGGCAGACGCTATACACTGCGGTGGAGGCGAATTTGCTTTAAGGAGACAGATTTTCTGGACTCAACATCGCCCACATTCAGATTTACCTCATTTGATTAATTATATATATACATATATATTATTTAATGCTTTCAGCATTAACGAATCTGTCTCCTACTTGGTTCTCAAATTTGCAGCTCATGCAGTAGATTCAAGACATGGATCCGGCGGCGGTGATGATGGAAGAGAATGGAAGAAAGCACTTAAACTTCCTGTAAAGAAGATTGATGCTGGAAACCATGCAGAAAAGTAAGCTTTCCTCAATATTAATATTCACATGATTAAGTGTGCATGTTTCTCATTTAATTGGAATGAGATATATAGAATGATTCATGCGTTGGATAATCGATGTTGGCAGTTTGTTTTCATGGTAAATATACCAACAATCTTAAAGCAAATTAAATTATTTCGTAGCATAAATTTCGAAATCATAAATATCGTATTTGTGCTTTATTTTCCATCTATGGAAAATTGGTTTTATAGTGGAAATTAATTTAAACATGTTTGGATCTGCTCAAGCTCTTGAAAATACTGATTTACTATTTTCGAAATTATTAAAAGATGTTTCGATCTTATCATGGGCGTCATGAGATGTCGGATATTGTAACACCCCCGATATATTCAGGAATATTACAGCGCCGTAAATCCTTTACATAAGAATTTACAAGGCTGATTAAAAGAAAAGTCAATAACAGATACCGCTTTATGAAATTGCTGAAGTAAAATACACTGTCTGGTTCAAAAACCGAAATAAAAATATCCAATGAAGAGTTATATTACATCACTAAAATCCAAACATTATAAACGGACGACGTACTCGAGTACTTATTGAAATAACCAACAAATAACAGATAGTAAACCCGGCCAGAACATCACTTTGCACCCTCGTCGTCATACATCTCCAGTGGTTGTTTCCCTGCTCTTCTGGATCCTGAACATACACAAATGTTCACCCCCGAAGGGTTAGCACAACGATGCTAGTACAAGTATAATAATCATACAACAGTGATATAATCAACAATTATATCATAACAAGTTTCTCCAACGAGAATATCCACAACACATATCATATCATAACAGTTTCAACATACTTATGGTATTTCAACGATCCAGCGCACACAGCTATAGATTCACATGATGATCCCATCGGATCAACACATGGTGGAACTACCTGTCCAACGATCCAGCGCACACAACTATAGATTCCCATGATGATTCCCGTCGGATCAACACATGGTGGACATATAATCACAACATATTTACACGATACAATCACATTGTCATAATATAAACATTTCTAATTAGAATACTTGCCTCGATTAGAAGACAGAACAATACTTCCGCGAAAATGAACACTCGAAGATCGTCCTCCTCAATCAATCACGTAACGAGACCAAACCTTAACAAAATAAATGATATATGATTTATCTCACGTCGTACGAATGTTTAACAATTTGATTCACGGCCAAAAGTTCATAAAATGCAATCTGCCCAAACTGCTTAGCGCACGCTAAGTACTCTGTGTAGCGTGCGTTAAGTCTGCCCGATAGCGCACGCAAACAACAAATACTAGCATACGCTAACTATGCATGGTCAGTACTTCACTGACCAGCCAACTGACTCGTCTGATGGTCTAGCGTACGTTACGTACCAAACATAGCGCACGCTAACTCGTGCTCGATAGCGCACGTTAAACCTCATAGCATAGCGTGTGCTATCTATGCATGGCAGTTTACTGCTGAGCAGTAAACTGTTCTTGCCATGATTGAAACAATGAAATCTTGCGTGATAATTCATGTTACTTCCATGAATACCATGTTCATACCCTTATGAATGATTTTACGGATAAAGACGACTTCGGATTTAAGGATATGCAAACCAATTAAAAACCATATTCCATTCCGACTTCAAATCTTCATACGACAATTTGAAAAGCTTAACGGTTGATATCAACACCTCTCTATCAATCCATATTATCATGCTGAAGTTGTTAAACGTTCTATCTATACTAGATAAATCCTTCCATGATCAAACCTTTAGATTTATCTAACAATAAGGATGTTAACGTCTAGTCCAAGATTACTATGAATTCATCTATTAGATTCGGTTTACCAATGATAGAAGCTTCTCTTCACATATTCAGTGTAATAAGATTCGAATCATGATGATTATAATCAAGGTATTTAAGGCTTATTCATCTCACTATTCCAAACATGATATACTTGGATAATTCATCTATGAAAATCCATATCTTGTTAACATGATCATCCAAATCGTTAGAATCCAACTCTAAGTCTTGAGATAGATTGAACATACCTTAATATGATGAAAATCACTGAACCGTAAGGTAGAATCCAATTCCGGTTGGTTGTATGCCACTCCAAGGTGCTATTCCACTTCCATGAACATTCCCAAGTGATAACCAATATACAAACACCACAAGATGTGTTCTAAGTGTATAGGAGTATTATTACAGCTCTCTGAACTCTCAAGTATGCAGAAGGAACGAGTAAAATGTAAACCAAAACGAGTTGTTGTCCCATTTATAATATTCTGCATTTTAACAAGTTAGCGCACGCTACTAAGCATTCCTTAGCGTGCGCTAATAATGGTTGACTTCAGAAATTGTCTGGTTGCGTCTGCGGGAATCTTATCCGGACCCATGGCCCGGCTGGCGCATGTGCTAGCTGTCCCGCTCAATAATTGAGTCCTTAGAGCACGCAGCTCCTACCAGCATAGCGTGCGCTAATACTAGCCCGATAGCGCGCGTTAAGATACATTCTTAGCGTGCGCTACCACGAGGTTATTTGAGCAATTTTGCAAGTTTCTTTACTTATGTACAATGATATCAATGCACGAATTATCATACTCCAATAATCAAAACCACCAATCCGAATAATACATGGTTTGAATACAGATGAAATACACCGTAATAAATCCGGATATTACATACTCTCCTACTAAAAAGGAGTTTCGTCCCGAAACTCAAGACGAAAACAACTCGGGATATCTAGACTTCATATCTGCTTCCGTTTCCCAAGTGGCTTCTTCCATTCCGTGACGTGACCACTGAACTTTGACCAAAATGATTGGTTTGTTCTTCAGTTGCTTAACTCGACTCTCGAGTATCTTGACTGGTCTTTCTTCAAACGTCCCATCCTGCTCGACTTCGATCTCGCCGAAATCAATGATATGACTGGGATCTGGTATATACCTCCGTAACTGGGATACGTGGAACACGTTATGAACATGGCACAATGACGGCGTCAATGCCAATCTGTATGCCAACTCCCCAACTCTCTCGAGGATCTCAAATGGTCCGATATATCTCGGACTCAGCTTTCCTTTCCTTCCGAAACGAAAAATTCCTCGAGTAGGAGAAACCTTCAAAAGTACGTGATCTCCAGTACTGAACTCCAATGGGCGGCGGCGTACGTCCGCATAGGATTTATGGCGACTTTGGGCAGTCAACAGCCTTTCACGAATTAAGGCTATCTTCTCTCGAGTCTGCACGATCAATTCTGGTTCTGTTCCGATCAAATCTGACGAATCGTCCCAGCATAGAGGCGATCTGCATCTCCTTCCGTATAATGCCTCAAATGGTGCCATCTTAATGGAAGCATGCCAACTATTGTTGTAGGTAAATTCAACCAACGGTAGATGAACTTTCTAATCGTTTGACCAATCTAAGGCACAGGCCCTCAGCATGTCTTCCACCGTTTGTATAGTTCTCTCAGATTGTCCGTCAGTCTGCGGGTGATAAGCCGTACTGAAGTTCAATTCGGTCCCCAAGGCCTTATGAACTGCTTTCCAAAAG
Organism: Orobanche coerulescens; assembly: GCA_033398695.1. Classification (NCBI taxonomy): domain Eukaryota; kingdom Viridiplantae; phylum Streptophyta; class Magnoliopsida; order Lamiales; family Orobanchaceae; genus Orobanche; species Orobanche coerulescens. The sequence continues at coordinate 174,966,192 of CM065808.1, forward strand.
TGAGACACAAAACGGCCGTCTCGATCAGAAACAATGGTCTTCGGCGTACCATGCAATCGAACTATCTCCGAAATGAATACTCGTGCCAACCTCTCTGGTCCCCACGTATCCTTAATGCCTAGAAAATGAGATGATTTGGTCAAACGATCAACTATCACCCAAATCATGTTCATTCCTGTCCTAGTTCTCGGCATATTAGTGATAAAGTCCATCGATATGTCCTCCCACTTCCATTCAGGAATCGGGAGTGGCTTCAACATTCCGGCAGGCCGTTGATGCTCGATCTTAACCTACTGACAAGTCAAGCATTTAGAAACATAGTCCGCTACATCTTTCTTCATGTTGCCCCACCATAAATTTTGTTTCAAGTCCTTATACATTTTACTGGTACCCGGGTGGATTGAATAGGGCGAACTGTGAGCTTCCTTCATAATCTTCTGTTTCAAAACATCATCATCGGGAACACAGAGTCGGTTCTGAAATCTCAAAACTCCATCGTCATGAATTATGAATCCGGGGGCCTTTCCTTTGATCACTTCATCACGTAACCGAATCATCAGAGGATCATCTGCTTGTCTAGATTTGATTCCTTCGGTTAATGATGAAGTTATATCCATCACGCACAGTTGTCCTTAGACTCTTTGTAACCATACTTCAATCCCTTCACGAATCATCTCTCGTTGAAGGCTAAGTTGGGATGTCAGCGTCTCCAGCATCTGAATAGAGACAGGCTTGCGGCTAAGTGCATCGGCCACTACATTCGCTTTGCCTGGATGATATAAAATCTCCAAGTCATAGTCCTTAATCAGTTCTAACCATCTTCTTTGCCGCATGTTCAACTCCTTCTGACTGAATATGTACTTGAGACTCTTATGATCCGTAAAGATCTGACAGTGAGTCCCGTACAGATAATGCCTCCAGATCTTCAAAGCAAAAACTACTGCTGCTAGCTCCAAATCATGTGTCGGGTAATTCACTTCATAAGGTTTCAGCTGTCGTGACGCATAAGCGATCACCTTATCATTCTGCATTAATACGCACCCGAGTCCTTGGTTCGAAGCATCACTGTAAACTATTAATCCCTCAGTTCCCTGTGGAAGTGATAGAATCGGTGCCGTCATCAATCTCTTCTTCAATTCATCAAAGCTAATCTGACACAACTCATTCCACTCAAACTTTTGAGTTTTCTGCAGGAGTCGAGTAAGTGGGCGAGAGATTTTAGAAAACCCTTCCACGAATCGACGATAATATCCAGCAAGTCCGAAGAAGCTTCGGACTTCTTTCACGTTCTTTGGAGGCTTCCAATCCATAATTGCTTCGATCTTCTGAGGATCTACTCGGACTCCTTCAGCTGACACTACATGGCCGAGGAACATTACTTCCTTTAGCCAGAATTCACACTTAGAAAGTTTGGCGTACAATTGCTCGTTTCTCAAAAGTTCCAGTACAATCCGCAAATGCTGCGCATGTTCTTCCGGGCTTTTAGAATACACCAGAATGTCATCAATAAACACGACCACAAATTTATCCAAAAATTCAATGAACACACGGTTCATCAATTGCATAAATACAAGAAAGTTAGTGAGACCAAACGGCATCACTACAAACTCATAATGTCCGTAGCGAGTTCTGAACGCTGATTTCGGAACATCAGATTCCTTAATCCTCAGTTGATGATATCCTGATCTCAGATCGATCTTAGAAAATACTGTTGCCCCTTGCAACTGGTCAAACAAATCATCAATCCGTGGCAACGGATACTTGTTCTTGATCGTCATCTTGTTCAGCTCTCGATAGTCAATACACAGTCGGAGCGATCCATCATTCTTTCGGACAAAAAGGACTGGCGCTCCCCAGGGTGAAACGCTTGGCTGAATATAGCCCTTATCCAGTAACTCCTCTAACTGTTTCTTTAGTTCGTACATCTCCGTAGGTGCCATACGATACGGCACCTTAGAAGTTGGGGTAGCTCCGGGTTCCAACACAATGGTAAATTCCACATCCCTTCGTGGAGGTAGTCCAGGTAGCTCGTCAGGAAATACATCTGGGAATTCGTTCACAATAGGAATGGATGAAAGTTCCACAATTCCGTCTTCTTTCTTCATTGCATAACACCAATATCCGGTACAGCCCTGTTTTAACAATCTGACAGCTTTCATCGCTTTGATCAATTTTCCTGAGCTTCCCGGTTTCCACCCCTCGAATAATATTTCGGAACCATCGTCAGCGATCAGCGAGATATTCCTCCTTCGGTAGTTCACAATTGCTCCATATCGATTAAGCCAATCGTCTCCGAGTATCAGGTCGTCTCCTTGCATTTCTATCACGATCAAATTTGAGAGCCACTCTCTGCCTCCAAATGATATAGGAAAATTTCTAGTTTCTAAATTTCCGACAATCCTCTCTCCACTCGGTAAACCAACAACATAAGGTTCACAAGTATGAAAACCGAAAATATTCAAACGATTTACACAAGACAAAGATATGAAAGAATGTGTAGCTCCTGTATCGAATAAAACGCTAACTGGCTGGGAAAGGATCTGGACAGTACCTGATGCGATAGCAGCATCCTGATCGTCTGTCCTCCTCATCTCATACAGGCGTGGGGGAACAGATCCGGCACTCGATGCCCCCTTTTGGTCCCATTGTCCTCTGCCTCGTCCACGGCCAAAATTTTGAGGCATCTGAACACTTTGCTGCGTCTGTTGGACACTAGCTTCCCTTTGAACTGGCTGTGATGAACGGGTTCCTTTGTATTTGGTGGCGTCTTTGCAGAACGTCGCACGGTGCCCTTCCTGTCCGCAATCAAAACATGTAACTGGGGTGCGCAAACAATCGCGCCAAAGGTGGCCTGGGCGACCACAATTAAAGCATTTCCTAGCTGTATCCGTCGAGACTGACATTGTTCCGAAATTCTTTCCGCTCTTAGATGGGTGCGGAGGTTTCTTGAAAGAAAAAGAAGACTGGGCCTTACGGGGCCCACTGCTCTTGTGCTCTGTAAAAGTACCAGGGACTTTCTGTTTCTTCGACTCCAAAAACTTCTCCATTGCTGCTTCTTTAATTTCATATGTCAACGCCTTATCTTGGTATTGGCGGAGAGTGGTACATTCAAAACCGGACATGTACCTATGGATTTCTGGTTTCATTCTCATTTCAAAATGAATCATCATCTCTGCATCTGTTCTGACCAGATGTCGAACAAATGCTAATTGCTGGTTAAACGTCTTAATCGTTTGGGATACGGGTTCATCTGATGGCTGAGCAGAGAAAAATTCTCGAATTTTGGCTTCCCTCACAGGACGAGGGCAATACTGAGCTTCCATCATCATTTTAAATTCCGCCCAATCGGCATCATGATCTGTGGGTCGGATAGCTTCCCACCACTCGGATGCTTCTCCTATCAGAAAGTATTGGGCAATAGGAGCTCTCCTGTCATTCGGGCAATTAATTCCAGCAAAAATTTTCTCCAGTTCCTTCAACCAATGGTCCCAAGTGGGAGTCTCGGAAAAGCCGTCAAATTTGGGTGGTTGCATCTTTGCCACCTCTTGTAACCATCGGTCACCTCGATTTCCCATTTCTGGAATCCTTTGTTGTCCATCTCCCTGCTAAATTCCTGCCGCCACTTGCATTCGGTCCATGACCTGTGCAAACTGAGTCATCTGGTTCACGACTTGACGAAGGATTTCTGGTACACCAGGTTCTGGTTCGTTATTGATGGATTGCTGCGGCTCGCCTGAGCTATGACTAGCCTGATTAGAAGGCGACGCCTCACTTTCAGCATTCCTTCGTCCGCGTCCTCGACCGCGACCACGTCCACGTCCGCCTCTCAACATACTGTAAGCACAAGTACTTAATATACAGGAAACAACATTGTTCTAATGTTCAAGTATAAAGCGACACAACATGTAGAGAATGAGATAGAGTTTTAGGAACTTACAACCACCGTTCGCATGAAAACGTAGGCAGTGCAGTGATGTCATTCACGGCCGGTTACCTCAAAAGACATAAATGACCCCTATTTTAACCCAACGGCCAAGATATCCATAATCTTAGCTCTGATACCATATTCTGTAACACCCCCGATATATTCAGGAATATTATAGCGCCGTAAATCCTTTACATAAGAATTTACAAGGCTGATTAAAAGAAAAGTCAATAACAGATACCGCTTTATGAAATTGCTGAAGTAAAATACACTGTCTGGTTCAAAAACCGAAATAGAAATTTCCAATGAAGATTTATTATTACATCACTAAAATCCAAACATTATAAACGGACGACGTACTCGAGTACTTATTGAAATAACCAACAAATAACAGATAGTAAACCCGGCCAGAACATCACTTTGCACCCTCGTCGTCATACATCTCCAGTGGTTGTTTCCCTGCTCTTCTGGATCCTGAACATACACAAATGTTCACCCCCGAAGGGTTAGCACAACGATGCTAGTACAAGTATAATAATCATACAACAGTGATATAATCAACAATTATATCATAACAAGTTTCTCCAACGAGAATATCCACAACACATATCATATCATAACAGTTTCAACATACTGATGGTATTCCAACGATCCAGCGCACACAGCTATAGATTCCCATGATGATCTCATCGGATCAACACATGGTGGAACTACCTGTCCAACGATCCAGCGCACACAGCTATAGATTCCCATGATGATTCCCGTCGGATCAACACATGGTGGACATATAATCACAACATATTTACACGATACAATCACATTGTCATAATATAAACATTTCTAATTAGAATACTTGCCTCGATTAGAAGACAGAACAATACTTCCGCGAAAATGAACACTCGAAGATCGTCCTCCTCAATCAATCACGTAACGAGACCAAACCTTAACAAAATAAATGATATAGGATTTATCTCACGTCGTACGAATGTTTAACAATTTGATTCACGGCCAAAAGTTCATAAAATGCAATCTGCCCAAACTGCTTAGCGCACGCTAAGTACTCTGTGTAGCGTGCGTTAAGTCTGCTCGATAGTGCACGCAAACAACAAAGACTAGCGTACGCTAACTATGCATGGTCAGTACTTCACTGACCAGCCAACTGACTCGTCTGATGGTCTAGCGTACGTTACGTACCAAATGTTGGAACATTTTGTTCCATACATAAATTAAAAGTGTTTTGATGATTAATGTTGATAAGCAAAACAAAACAACAAAGAGACGAAGCAAAGCATCGAAGGAATCGAAGTACAAAAAGCTGGAAAATCTCAAAGCTAACGTACGTAACAAGGGTATGTTAACGTACGTAATATGGGCAACCTAACGTACGTAACGAAGGTTGTATAACGTACGTAAAGGAGTTCAAACAAGTGAACGTTGGAGGAGTCAAAGTCAGCAAAGCATACAACGGATATATGACGTCAGCAGTGACGTAATGTTAACGTACGTAACGATGTCATTACTAACGTACGTAACCAAAGAAACGAAAACTCACCGGATCAAATCGACTAGGCTAACGTCGTAACACGGGAGGTTAACGACGTAATGAAGCTTACGACGTAATATGAATGTGATAGCGTCATTTAATGCAAGCAGCAGCCTAACGGCTAGTTTGAAGATGGAGCCTATAAATACCATCCCTATGGTATTGTTTGAGTACAACAACCTTGAGCAAATTGTCTATTCTTGTGATATTATTATACACATTCTTGTTGTTGATATTGAGCTTAATTGTAAGTGTTTGAGTGAGAATTCACGAAAACATACACGAGTGGTAAAAGAAAAGATACGATTGGATTCGGTGTTATTAGGATCAAGGATCCGGCATTATTAGAATCGCAATCGCTATCGAGTGAGGTTTATCTAGTACCCATAGAAAGCTAGAGAGGTTGATTCCTTGTCCGATAGAAAAGGAAAACGGTTTAACTTGGACCGACGCAAAGACAAGTACGAGTGGTTTATCACGGACCAATAGAAGACGTGATTGTAAACGGTTATACCTCGACCGATAGAAGAGAGGCGAAGAGGTTGCTATCTTTAACCTATTGAAAAAGATAAGGAGAGGACGTAGGCTCGTTTATAGCCGAACCTCTATAAATCCTCGTGTCCTTTATTTTCCGCACCTTTTATTTACGCTTCCGCAAACGGCGCAAATATCCGACCCCGTACCCAACAATTGGTATCGGAGCGGTACTCCAATACGCGGCTTAACATCCGAGGAGAAAAGATCCAATGGCGTTTCAAATGGCTCCCGTCGAAGGTCTTGCTCTCAACCGACCACCATTCTTTGATGGCTCAAATTATTTGACGTGGAAGAAGAAGATGTCGATATTCATCCGAGCATACGACATCGAGATTTGGAAGATTATTTGCCTTGGCCCAAAAGTTCCAATAAAATCCGACGGTACGCTCAAATCTTTCGAAGAATACGACGATGCCGATTGGAAAAATGACCATCTAAATTGTAAGGCCACCCAACTCTTATTTTGTGCCTTAAATCCGGAAGAGGTCAATCGAATCTCATCGTGTGAGAGTGCGAAAGAAATATGGAAAATTCTAGAAATCACACACGAAGGGACGACTCAAGTCAAGGAGACGAAGATAAATATGCTTCTCCATGACTACGAGTTATTCATGATGAAAGGTGACGAGTCCATCACCAATATGCTCGACCGATTTTCGGTCATCACAAATGGACTTGCTTCATTCGGTAAACCATTGTCTAGTAGTGAAAAAGTTAAGAAAATTTTACGATCACTACCTAGCGAATGGGACGGCACCGTAACCGCGATTATGGAATCCAAAGATCTCAACACGCTCGATTTTAGTGCCCTCGTTGGTTCGCTAATTAATTATAAGATCGTGTTAAAATCACGAAGTGTCAAGCCAAAGCCGAAGGAACGATCGTTAGCCATGAAGGCTAAGATGTCGAAAAAGAAAGAAGAAATCCCGGTGGAAGAAAGCGACGAAGAAGCGGCATATTATACCAAGAATATTAATAAATTTCAAACTTTATTAAACTGGAGGAAAAAGGATATCTCGAGCGAAACAAAGAAATTCGACAACTCTTGTCGATTATGTGGTAAACCTGGCCACTTTGCTAAAAATTGCCGTGTCAAACCCAAGAAGGAGGTTCTCGTAGCAACATGAGGCGATGAAGACGAAGATGATGAGTTCATCAATCAAAATAATCTCGCTCTCATGGCCCGGAGTTCGTTCGACGACAGCGACGTCGAAAGTCAGGTTAGTACATCCTCCCGTGATGAACTTTTTGATGCATTTGAATTACTTCATACGGATTTTCAAAATGCATTATCGGAAATCAAATCCCTTAAGTCTAAAATTAAATCCTTGGAAATTGAAAATTCCAAAATTATCGAAAAGGGAAAATTTGTTGAAATCGATCATTCAAAGTGTATTGAAAATGAAAATATTTTGAAGAATGATCTCGCTAAAATCCAAACCGAGCTTAAATCTTTGACAAAGAAATTCTCGTGCGGAAACGAGAAATTTGAACAAATGCTTGGTGTTCAAAAATTTACTTTGAATAAAGAGGGGTTAGGATTCAAAACTCGTTTGAAAAACGAATCCGTTAATTTCAAGATACCCCATTGCGAAAAGTGTTTGAAAATCGGGCATCATATTTCAAGTTGCAAAAGCCCGAGACGGACGATAAAAATTAAGAAAATTTGGGTTCCTAAAGGAACAATCGTTTCAAATATCGTCTACGTTTCTAAACAAAAACCAACTTTATGTTGGATCCCCAAAAATTAATGTTTGTATTTTACTCAGGGGGAGTATTTTTTTTAAGGTAAGATATTATTCTCAGGGGGAGTTTTTACCCTTTATGCATTTATTCATAAATTTTATCATGCATATTTTATATTTTGGTATTATTTATTTCAATTGATATTTTATCCACTTTTTGATGAAAACAAAAAGGGGGAGAGAAAGGAGGAAAATGGGATTTACCCTGAAAGGGGGAGAATCGAAGGAATTGAAAAATGAAGAGGAGAAGTGAAAAAATGACAGAAAAAGAAAAATGAGGAGACGTCGAAAAGACGATGAAAAATTCGAAAAATTCGAAAAGTTAAAAGAAAAGGAGAAAAGAAAAGGAGTCGAAAAAGAAATGGGAGAAGATTCTAACGAAACGGACAAAGTCGAAAACTTTGGTCTGTAAAGATATACATATATTTGTATTTTTGCAGGAAAATCCCATTGTCGGAGTGTTGTTTTGTAATCATCAAAAAGGGGGAGATTGTTGGAACATTTTGTTCCATACATAAATTAAAAGTGTTTTGATGATTAATGTTGATAAGCAAAACAAAACAACAAAGAGACGAAGCAAAGCATCGAAGGAATCGAAGTACAAAAAGCTGGAAAATCTCAGCTAACGTCGTAACAAGGGTATGTTAACGTCGTAATATGGGCAACCTAACGACGTAACGAAGGTTGTATAACGTCGTAAAGGAGTTCAAACAAGTGAACGTTGGAGGAGTCAAAGTCAGAAAGCATACAACGGATATATGACGTCAGCAGTGACGTAATGTTAACGTACGTAACGATGTCATTACTAACGTACGTAACCAAAGAAACGAAAACTCACTGGACTGAAACTGGACTAGGCTAACGTACGTAACCTGGGGAGGTTAACGTACGTAATGAAGCTTACGTACGTAATATGAATGTGATAGCGTACGTAATGCAGTGTGCAGCAGCTAACGGCTAGTTTGAAGATGGAGCCTATAAATACCATCCCTATGGTATTGTTTGAGTACAACAACCTTGAGCAAATTGTCTATTCTTGTGATATTATTATACACATTCTTGTTGTTGATATTGAGCTTAATTGTAAGTGTTTGAGTGAGAATTCACGAAAATATACACGAGTGGTAAAAGAAAAGATACGATTGGATTCGGTGTTATTACGATCAAGGATCCGGCATTATTAGAATCGCAATCGCTATCGAGTGAGGTTTATCTAGTACCCATAGAAAGCTATAGAGGTTGATTCCTTGTCCGATAGAAAAGGAAAACGGTTTAACTTGGACCGACGCAAAGACAAGTACGAGTGGTTTATCACGGACCAATAGAAGACGTGATTGTAAACGGTTATACCTCGACCGATAGAAGAGAGGCGAAGAGGTTGCTATCTTTAACCTATTGAAAAAGATAAGGAGAGGACGTAGGCTCGTTTATAGCCGAACCTCTATAAATCCTCGTGTCCTTTATTTTCCGCACCTTTTATTTACGCTTCCGCAAACGGCGCAAATATCCGACCCCGTACCCAACACCAAACATAGCGCACGCTAACTCGTACTCGATAGCGCACGTTAAACCTCATAGCATAGCGTGCGCTATCTATGCATGGCAGTTTACTGCTGAGCAGTAAACTGTTCTTGCCATGATTGAAACAATGAAATCTTGAGTGATAATTCATGTTACTTCCATGAATACCATGTTCATACCCTTATGAATGATTTTACGGATAAAGACGACTTCGGATTCAAGGATATGCATACCAATTAAAAACCATATTCCATTCCGACTTCAAATCTTCATACGACAATTCGAAAAGCTTAACGGTTGATATCAACACCTCTCTATCAATCCATATTATCATGCTGAAGTTGTTAAACGTTCTATCTATACTAGATAAATCCTTCCATGATCAAACCTTTAGATTTATCTAACAATAAGGATGTTAACGTCTAGTCCAAGATTACTATGAATTCATCTATTAGATTCGGTTTACCAATGATAGAAGCTTCTCTTCACATATTCAGTGTAATAAGATTCGAATCATGATGATTATAATCAAGGTATTTAAGGCTTATTCATCTCACTATTCCAAACATGATATACTTGGATAATTCATCTATGAAAATTCATATCTTGTTAACATGATCATCCAAATCGTTAGAATCCAACTCTAAGTCTTGAGATAGATTGAACATACCTTAATATGATGAAAATCACTGAACCGTAAGGTAGAATCCAATTCCGGTTGGTTGTATGCCACTCCAAGGTGCTATTCCACTTCCATGAACATTCCCAAGTGATAACCAATATACAAACACCACAAGATGTGTTCTAAGTGTATAGGAGTATTATTACAGCTCTCTGAACTCTCAAGTATGCAGAAGGAACGAGTAAAATGTAAACCAAAACGAGTTGTTGTCCCATTTATAATATTCTGTATTTTAACAAGTTAGCGCACGCTACTAAGCATTCCTTAGCGTGCGCTAATAATGGTTGACTTCAGAAATTGTCCGGTTGCGTCCGCGGGAATCTTATCCGGACCCATGGCCCGGCTGGCGCATGTGCTAGCTGTCCCGCTCAATAATTGAGTCCTTAGCGCACGCAGCTCCTACCAGCATAGCGTGCGCTAATACTAGCCCGATAGCGCGCGTTAAGATACATTCTTAGCGTGCGCTATCACGAGGTTTTTTGAGCAATTTTGCACGTTTCTTTACTTATGTACAATGATATCAATGCACGAAATATCATACTCCAATAATCAAAACCACCAATCCGAATAATACATGGTTTGAATACAGATGAAATACACCGTAATAAATCCGGATATTACAGATATAATGCTCCACCGAGCGGACTCCACGATATGCGAAAAGGCATTGATTTAGTTTTCAACATGAATCAGATTTTGATTTTTGGGTCCAATTTTGAGAATTGATTAAGTAATTGGAAGGTTTTGCAAATTTTTAAACCTATTGAACTTGGAATAGCTGATTAGAATAAAAATTATGGATTACATGTCGATCATTATTTAGAAAGTGTTTATGGTTAATATAAACGAGAAGAATTTATATTATTTATGGCCATGCATTTTGCTAAATAAGATTGTGATTATATTTGCTATTATATAATCATGCATATGATGATTTTGATAAGGTATAACATTGTTTGATAAGAGCCTGTTGGGTTTCGGTTCAGCATCCTGTCTGCATGAGCTTAAAAATGCGCGAGGCGCGGCTTGCGATTCGACCTGTGAGATCTGCACTAGAAAGTGGTTAAATGAATTGATTTGGACTACTCATACCAACAAGATGCATCTTCTTTTCTGGTAGCCATCTCATAGAAACTCCAAAGTTAAGCGTGCTTGGCCTGGAGTAGTTATGGGATGGGTGACCCCCTGGGAAGTTTCTCAGGTGCGCGTGAGTGAGGACAAAGCGCGCTAGAAAAGACTCGTGTTGGTACAGTGAGGACAGTCTTCCTCATTCTCAGGGACCAACAATTGGTATCAGAGCAGGTCACGGGTGCGGATTTCCTCGAAGTATGCTAAAATAGAGGCTGCCAGAGTGTTGGAACTAAGAGGCGGGCATGCAGCAGATATTGCCACTTGGCCGGAACTGAGATGCTGGTGCAGTGGAGGTTGTCAGATGCTGGAGGGCTATGTGATCAAATCTAGTATGCTGGAACTAAGATACTGGCGCAGTGGAAGTAAACGGAGGTGGAACATATGCTGATGTCAAGTGTTGGAGGACTGTGTGAATGAATCTAGCCGCTAGAGGGCTGTGTGATCAAATCTAGTTCGCGGAGGTTTCCAGACTATGGGGCTGAGATGCTGGCAGGTACTGGGAGGGGGATTGTTGGGCTTCGGTTCAGCATCCTGTCTGCATGAGCTTAAAAATGCGCGAGGCGCGGCTTGCGATTCGACCTGTGAGATCTGCACTAGAAAGTGGTTAAATGAATTGATTTGGACTACTCATACGAACAAGATGCATCTTCTTTTATGGTAGCCATCTCATAGAAACTCCAAAGTTAAGCGTGCTTGGCCTGGAGTAGTTATGGGATGGGTGACCCCCTGGGAAGTTTCTCAGGTGCGCGCGAGTGAGGACAAAGCGCGCTAGAAAAGACTCGTGTTGGTACAGTGAGGACAGTCTTCCTCATTCTCAGGGACCAACAGAGTCGTATCATTTATTATTCGATTAAGATGTTAAGATTATTTAGTTTAATTAAGATATTAACTAAATAGTATTTTGTTGATTGATTTTAATCTTTTTATGTGATGGAATATCAATCTTGGTCGGATGCTCAGACATTAAAAACCTAACGGGCATGGTACCTAGTGAGTACACGTTGTGGGTCGGCTTGAGAATTATAATTTTTTGGTTGGATTTGTTCTTCCGGTTAAATTATATATTCTCGTGTTGGTGTCGGTCTGCTGCGGCTGTGACACACGAGCCTATTACGGTGATCCATGTAATACCAAACACGGCAAATATTGGTATTAGCTCTATACGCTGAAAATTCGGAGAAATTCGATATCTTGTTAACCCTAACGCATCGATTGATCGAGGATCACCGAATGTGGGTTTAAGGTGGTGTATCAGCGTTTGTGCTAAGAATTTTTTGTTCTACTTGGAACCATGCTGAAATTCGGAGAAATTCAATAATTGAATTTTAGTGCTAAAAATATATAAGTTCTTTTATCGAATATTAAAACCAGAGAGGTTTTAAATGATGATGAAACCTACTCTTATGAGAGGTTGTAATAAGAAATGTGATTACTCTATAAATATAGTGATACATTTTTTATGTGTACTCGATAATGAGTAAGGATGGAGCTAAAAAGAGAAATTTACACTCTAAAAGCTTGAGATACAAAACCAACTTAATCCGGAAATTAAATGGTTGAATTGTGTTCTAACAGAAACACAAAAACGATGTTAATCAGTTCAAACTAGCTCTGAATATGAGGATATCAATCATGTGGAGACTAGTTAACTTAAAACAAGATCCCATGCTAGGAAATAATTGAAATTTTCTATTAGCTCTGAAATGTAGTAAAACAATTTTAGAAATACTAAAAATGTGGGGGTGTATGGCTAAGGCAAAAGTTCCTAAGCCAAAGCAAGTGAAGGTCTGACCCAAGACGGTCGACTGCATCTTCACTGGATACGCACATGATGCATGATGCGTATAAATTCGTAGTGCAAAAATCCGATAGTCTGACATGTTAGTATGTACTAATCGAGTTAAGGAAAAACGTGTATCAAACGCATAACTGATTTAAAAACTAAATCAATTATGAGATACTGTGGATTTATCAATGTTAAATGAATCACCAAGTGGTTTTAAAGGTTGAAGCAAAAAGGCTTGAACTTGGAAAATCACTACGTCTGAAATTTGTAGCATGCGTGCTACAAGATAACCTACAATGCCATATACACTCTTCATATGCTCATATAAGAGAAAGAATAATTCTGTTGTGCAGAATTTTGTTTAATGTTCGGTATATCTTCCTCTGGAACAGATATCGCTAGGATCCAACGTAAATTCGAAAATAAAATTAAATGGATCCATGGATAAATAAGAGGCGAAACTACTAACTGAGGTTGTAGTCACATGAGAGCCTAAAGTACTTTGAGATATATTCTCTAGTAACATGATATACGCTCGATTCATGAATGCATGGTGATATTTCAACTTTTAATTTACTTGTTTGTATTTTGTTTGTATGAAATTCAAAAGATTTTGAAGTTTGAGTTTAAAATTCATGTGTAATTCTTTTCTATACTAAATTCAGGAAATATATTAGGTGGTTGAACAATTTCACCAAGAAACATTATAGGTTGTTATAAATGCTGGAATGTTTTGAAAAATTAGTATATAAAACTATAATATTCAATCTTTGTGACAATCAATAATTCTATAAATTGTGATTTGTTGGAACAGAGACAATGTATGTCATTTCCGTAGTTTCCAGTACTATGCAATTTTTTAGCAACAAAATGTTAGGAATACTTATTAGATTTTGATGATGTCATCCCTGTATTTATCTGTTTATTCAAATGTATGTTTTTAATACTTGGCAAATTATAAAGAAGAACCAAATGAGTATCTTCTATATGCCAGATTATGTATAGTTGAATACTTGGAAATATGTAAAGAAGAACCAAATGAGTATCTTCTATAGGCCATATAAGCTAGGCTAAAATCGGCTAAGTATAAATCGCAGACAAGTTCATATCAGAGAAGTTCTGGTCAAACAGATACATTAGAAAGGTTTGACCAAACACTGCAGAAAGCCGAGTTGCAGACAAGAGTTTATCAGAGAAGTCTTGGTCAACTCAACTATTCAGAGAAGGTTGACCACAGACGGCTTATCGTCAGACAACATTCTGCAGAAGCGATTTATCAGAGAAGTCCTGGTCAACTCATTTATCAGAGAAGTTTGACCAGACTACAGTCAAGTGATCAGACGGAGTCCAAGTCAACTGAACTTAGACCATCAGATCAGATAAGTTCATCAGATCAGAAGACTTCAGACAGGTCGTCAGATCAAAGAAGATTCATCGAGACATCAGAGAAGTCATCAGAGAAAGTCCGACATCAGAGAAGGTTGACTGCACGTCAGAAAAATTGACCAAAAAGAGATCAGATAAGTTCTATCAAAGTGATAACCCAAGTAATCCAGTCCACGTCAGCATGCGTTGAAAAGTCAATAATCACGGAAAATCACATGCGGGCGATAAGAGACAGACTGGAGAGATTCCCGAAAAAGCAAATGAATTAAATATTCATCCAGACCCACCACTGAAGACTTTAATCATATTATAATCTAAAGTTTCGGCGCCTCAACGTGAAAGTCTTCACAACGATCGGAAATGGATTAAAACAAGGGAATCCAGCCTTGCAACGTTCGGAAAGAAAAACAAAGAAGTCTATTTCTCCAACAGACGGATTTGTTACAGGAATTGCAACGGCTATGAAGGAAGCTCAAGGATCGACATCTATAAATACCTGAAGATTGGAATTGAGCAAAGTACGATGCGAACAACACTTATAAGCAAACAAAGCAAACAAAGCAATCAAAGCGAACAATAGCATCGTGAAAGAGCAAGAGTTCAAAAGTTCTTATTTGAAGAAGCTCTTAGTTGGAGAAGACAATCACTCGTGTCTTTAAAACCTGAGTTCGGGGTACTTCACAGGTTGAGGTTCAATAGGCTGTAAAGGCAACCAAGGATCGCAGATCAAGAGGTGCAAGGCAGTCAAAGGGAGTTGCAACAGCAAGGAATTCCACTGGTTGCAAGCTGTTGTAAATTGGTTGAATCACTGTAATATTTATCACTGGTTGAGAATTATAGTGAATTTATCTCCAACTAATTTGGAGAAAAGTGGATTAGTAGAGGATTACCCCATCTCTGAGACCACTATAACTGCCTGCGTGTTTTACTGCTTTCATCATCATACTTACCTGCTGCATACATAATTAATTGTTCCACTGTTTAGTTATTTGCTTTCGTCATCACCTGAGAAACTCACCCTTTGTGGAAAAGAGTTTCAATAAGTCTATTCACCCCCTAGACTTATTCCTGGACGACTTGTGACCTACAAGTGGTATCAGAGCGGTTGGTTCAATTTTTCATAACCAGATCCATATATCGAGGATATATATTTTTTAATCTCTCATTTATAATGGAACATATGTATTCTAGTCTTCCCGTTTTTTCTATAGATGACTATGACTTATGGAAGATAAGAATGCAGGCACATTTATCATCTGTCCATGATTACATGTGGAGTATATTTGAAGAAGGTCCCTTTATCTATATGAAAGACAACACAGATGAGAATATTGCAGCTGGAAAGCCCAGACAGATTCCCAAGACCAGATCAGAGATGACTTCCGAAGAAAGGGAGCTGGCGAACCTTCACAATCGATCCAGAAATATATTATACCAAACCTTTGATCAAGCCACCATGACAAAAATAAAACATTGTAGAAATGCCAAAGAAACATGGTATACATTAGCAGCAATGCATGAAGAAACAGAGCTGATCAGAGAGAGCGAGGAATCAACAAGCGGATTCCTATCTTATGATGATAACGAAGTAATCAACTGCCTTATGGCCAACTTAGCTGATGAAGAGGTAACATCTAAACCCTCAATTTCAAATAATAACAGCTCAGACATGTCTCAGGATATGGACTTACATAAAAATTAAAGATTTTGAGAAATTAAAATCTGCACACTTGATTGTATCAGCCGAGAAGACCCAGCTGCAAGATGAGAATAGGCAGCTGAAAAACAACTTTGAAAAACTCATCCTAGGGCTAAATAAAAGCAAATATGAATTTGAAAAACAGGCTGAAGACCAGTTGAAAAACCAGGCTGATAATACTACAGCTGAGATCAAAAGATTAACTTTTTTTAATAGTGAAAAATAAGCTGCACTTGCTCATGTTAAAATTGAGTTTGCTAAACTGACACAGCAAAGTAACACACAGGCTAAGGAGATAACTACTCTCAAATCTTCTATAACCTTGGATGAGTTGTATATGAATAAAAGGCCACTATATTCCAGATCAGGCCTGGGATATGACCCCAACACTCCCCCTAGTTCTAAAACTACTTTCATCAAGGGAGAAACACTTGTCCCGTCTGCTGAGTCAACTTACAAACCTGTATTTCAAATAGGCAGCAGCCAAGTCAAAAGTTTAGGCAGCAGCCAAGGTATACAAGGCAGCCACCTAAACAAGAGACTAGGCAATAGCCAAGGCAAAAGCAGCAGCCTAGACAACATGCCCACTATTATCAAATACTCCCCAAAAATAGATTTCAAAATGGGAGGGGCAAATGGAAACCTCAAGGTTATCCAAGTTTCAAACTCAACAGGTGTGGAGACCCCAAAGATTTTATAAATGGTCTCAGCCAAGATTTAGAAATGGCCCACACCACCAATTTTATGAGGCATATTCAGTACACAATCCTAACCGAGGATATAGGCCCAGACCATACACACCTTTTAGGGGCAATCACTATAATTTCCACAATCCAAGGAGAAATCAATCCTCCAGGAAATCAACTAATCCTAGAGGACCCAAACAAATCTGGGTACCCAAATCGCCTCTTATCTGATTGCAGGAAAAATAAGAAGACTACTATGTAGAAACCACAGAGTCATTAGCAAGGGCTGAAGAATGGAATGCAATTTCAAGGTGGTTCAGTCACATGACCCGGAATAAGAATGTCATTAAAAGGAATTCAAAAGAGTGTCAGTATCAGCTAATCATAAGAGACCCAGATGAATCAATAGAGGAGAGATCATATGAACAAATCAGGTCAAAGAAAAATAGGGCATTCCAATGAGGGGGAACCTGCTAAAGAACTTGTTAGGAATGCAAGCAATGCTGGTAGCAAAAAGTCATCCTGATAGATCTTGATGAAGCATACGCACCAGCAGCAAGAAATCAAGTGCCTAATTGAAAATCTCAAAAGTTAGCTGAAGAATGCCCTAATAAGAATAAAAGTCATCTGATCAGACCCAGACAGGAGAAGTCACCTGATCAGATGCAGTTGAGGAAGCCATCTGATCGGATCAGAAAATGAAATATCATCTGATCAGAGCCACAACTGAGACAAATTATCCGATCGTAAAAGACGAAGGAACATGCCACCTGAACCAGGGAAATGACAAGAAACCAGTTAAAGAAACCCACCTGATCAGACCAGCCTCCTGACCCGAAGAACAGACAGGAAGAATTATCTGACCTGAAGCAGATCAAAACATATCTGATCTGAAAGAGACAAGAAAGGTTTTTGGAGCTGAGCAGGGAACTTGGATTACTAGATTGGGAATCTAGTACAGATGAGAAAGCTGCCCGACGATCAGATCAGATGAGGGAAGGAACTTATCTGATGCAAACAATGAAGAGCTACCTGAAACAGTCAAGGAGGATCCACCTCATGCAGAGCAGTCAAACGGTCAACCAGCTAAGTTTCTCTATCCCTGACCGACTCTTGAATATTCTATTATTATTCATTTACACATGGCAACTACATGTTCACACGACCTCCACTATGTCCAATTAAAAATTCAACCGTCATTTTTTAAATTTTCAAAAGCTGGACCACCGCTTAGTTTAATTGAATATTAAATTCAGAACGTCTTTTCGATTGGCTATTTAAGACGGCGAAATCATTTCACAGACCTTATCGTCTTCAAGCTTTCAAAACCCTAGTTTTTCAAGAGAAGAAATTTCTTTGAATATTCAATACACTCAGCAAAAACTTAATCTTTTTCAGAAATGGAATCTTACTTTGAAGGCGTTAACATGAAGCTTGTCAAGGACCAGATCATTTTCAGTTTAGTAGTCGATTTCGAGGGCTTGCTCGAAGCAAATCTGGATACGGTCATATACTACATCATCCGATCAATGAAGAAAAATGGGATCTACCCATTTTTGGACATTAGCCCCAAATACCTCTACAAGGAAGCTGTAATTTCATTTTTCAAGGAAGTTGAGGTCACGGAAGCAGGAATCAAAAGTGCAATTTTTGGAGAGGAAGTGACAATTACCCCTCAGATAGTCGGAGAGGCCTTCGGGATGTGATCTCGAAGCATGGCCATTGACTCCATAAAGCAGAGCGCGGCCGAAACATGGCTCGAAATCAAGATACAAGAACAGCCATCCAAACTGAAGCTAACGACAAATAGAAGCGACCTAAAGTAGGAATATCGATATGTTCTAGACATCACAAACAAAATCATGATGGGAATGGTAGACAGCTATGACCAACTGTCGTCTGCAAAATTCATGGTGTTGGGAGCGCTTATCCAGCATCAGCCAATTGACTGGGCTGATTATATCTACAGACAACTAGTCCGCGAGGTCAATAAAGCTCATTGGATATAGGACGAGAAGATGTTCAAGACCAAGCTGGCTTTTGGGACGCAGATAAGTTGGATCTTGGAGTATCTTGGAAAGGCGAAAGGGAATGCTGACCCCTTTCATGTTAACAAGAGACTTGGTCACCTGGACCAAGAGACATTGAAGAGATTGGGTGGAGAAAGGAAGGCAGCCCAGATGCTAAAGGAAATAACAAGTGGACCTCCTCCCTATAGATACCCCTCTGATTCAGATGAAGACCGATCTGATGATGCCGACCAACCTGCAGCGCATATGTCACCTGCAGTAACCAAGCCATCTGCAGAGAAGGAGCCATATGCATATCATTCGGACTCAGACTCAGACAACACCCCTATAACTTTGAGATTTAAAAGGAAATCTCCAATTGCAGAGGAGGTGGTGCATGTCACGTCATCACCTGAGCCTTCTCAAAAAAGGCATAGACGCCTTGACTTTGAAGATGCAGAGCTGACACCTCACTCACCTGCACCTGCTCCTATTCCTGATGATGAAGATCAGCCTGATCAGCCTGATCTGATGGCTGTCATTGTTCCCCTGCTGACTCTTCCTAGCATGACAGAAGAGGAAGAAGCAGACCTAACCATCAACATTCCTGAAGCAGGTTACACCTTCAATCTGCTGGAGAACAATCCCCTGGAGTTATCTGTAGAGCAGCTACACATGGTAAAACAGCACACTCTTAAAGTTTCATTTATCACCGTTTTTGAAGAATGGAAGAACCTCAAATCTCTTTCATTTATTCAATTACAACAATCTATTGAGAAGAGTAGTCGGGATTACCCCCAGGCTACGGAGCAAGTGCTCATGTGTTTTTGCCATGAGACAGATGTGATTTTAATGCTCCAGGAAAACTGGTTTATGTCTAATTTCACAACCAACATGGACCAGTTCATCCATTTTGTAATGAAAGGTGTTTTGGCTGGGATTGTAGATGAGGATGAAGAAGAAGTTGAAAGAGTTATAGGAATAAGAATAGAAGAAATTATGGAGTAAGAGAAGGTAGAAGGAGAAGAAGAAAAAATATTAGTCAAAAAAGAATCTGAGGAAGATGAAGTCGAAAAGACATAGGGGTTGGAAGAAGATGAAGAAGGAGAAGAAGTTGAAGAGGAAGAAAAAGAAAAAGAAGGTGAGAAGGAAGAAGAAAAATAAAAAGAATATGAGAAGGAAGTTGAGAAAGAAAAAGATGATAATAATGATGAAGGAAAAGAAGAAGAAGAGAAGAAGGAGGATGCCGGAGATGCAGATGAGCCCGGGGCATCTGATCAACCCCCAGCTCATACAAGTCCGAAGAAGAGAATGGCAGATCGGGGACACCTAATAAAACCCCATCTGATCAGCCTCCCGCAGATAGGGGTCTGCAGTCAGACAGGTCAACCAACCGACCTGCAGCTGTGGAAGGATCTGGCAACCACTCCCCTCAGGCAACACCTATCTCATCTGAGATGGCTGACCTGATCAATCATCTAGTCAAAGAGACTGTTGCTCAGTTGATAGCCACAGAGATCAAACCTGACCTCCAGACCCTTAATGCTAAGCTGGACACATTACTTCAGAAGGATGTCCCTCCACCTCCTCCTACCAATTCCAGATCTAGGCATGTCTGACTGGATGTCGAGAGTTGAGCAGCAGTTAACCATTCTAGTTGATGCTGGCAAAAAGGGGGAAGAGAGAGGACAGGGGGAAGCAAGAGGTCAGGGGAAAGAAGATGTTGTTGAGTTAGTCAGAAAGGAGCTAAGGACCAAGCAGAGAAGTGACCTCCCTCTTATTGAAGCTGGGACGTCTAACCTGAAAAGGAAAGGATTAGCTGCTCCTGCTCCTGCTGATGACCTACCTGCAGCCAAGAGGAGAAGAACCAGACTGGGGGATGAGCCAATATTTCAATGGGAAGGCAAAGAGCTTTGGCATGTTGAGGAGTTCTTACCTACTGATTTTTTTCCAATGTGGGGAGACGCAAAGAAGCAGTTCATTGAAAAGTATTATCTCTAGGAGTTACTCCAGGATAAAGACTGCTCCCCACAGCAGACGTTTATAAACTTCATGGACTCAACATGGCCAACTCTCTGGGCCATCCTAATAAAATATGCAAAGGAATGGGATGCTTACCCCATGATTCCCCTGTTCAGACCTGAAGAGCCTCCTACCTTGATAAACGATGAATTGGATGAGCTGTCTCTGCATAAGGAGATTAGCAAACTCTGTGTTGAACAAAAATTCTCATCAACAGAAGAACAAGAGTTTGCCTCTCTTTTTATCAGAAGGAAGTATGGCCTAACACCTATCAAGAAGAGACCAATTGGTGCAAAGCTTCTTAGGCCTTCCAAGCAGCCTGTCAGAAGAGACAGAGGCAGATAGGAGTTTGTATTTTACTTGTATTTTATTTTTGGAATTTACTTGTAAACTTTTCAGTACTTGTAAAAAAATTTCTGTATTTTGTTTGATCAATCAAAAGCACTGTACTTGTAAACATCTCTGAAAAATTTTGTAACAGTCATTTGAACGGCAACCACTAGTTGTCTCAAAACAAGACTGAATTTGTTTTGTCTTACACTTGATCATGTGCAGACCTGTCATTTGAATATTTTGTTTAAGTTTTGCCATCATCAAAATAGGGGGAATTTGTTAGGAATACTTATTAGATTTTGTTGATGTCATCCCTGTATTTATCTGTTTATTCAAATGTATGTTTTTAATACTTGGCAAATTATAAAGAAGAACCAAATGAGTATCTTCTATATGACAGATTATGTATAGTTGAATACTTGGAAATATATAAAGAAGAACCAAATGAGTATCTTCTATAGGCCATATAAGCTAGGCTAAAATCGGCTAAGTATAAATCGCAGACAAGTTCATATCAGAGAAGTTCTGGTCAAACAGATACATTAGAGAGGTTTGACCAAACACTGTAGAAAGCCGAGTTGCAGACAAGAGTTTATCAGAGAAGTCTTGGTCAACTCAATTGTTCAGAGAAGGTTGACCACAGACGGCTTATCGTCAGACAACATTCTGCAGAAGCGATTTATCAGAGAAGTCCTGGTCAACTCATTTATCAGAGAAGTTTGACCAGACTACAGTCAAGTGATCAGACGGAGTCCAAGTCAACTAAAGTTTGAACATCAGATCAGATAAGTTCATCAGGTCAGAAGACTTCAGACAGGTCGTTAGATCAGAGAAGATTCGTCGAGACATCAGAGAAGTCATCAGAGAAAGTCCGACATCAGAGAAGGTTGACTGCACGTTAGACAGATTGACCAAAAAGAGATCAGATAAGTTCTATCAAAGTGATCAGCCAAGTAATCCAGTCCACGTCAGCATGCGTTGAAAAGTCAATAATCACGGAAAGTCACATGCGGGCGATAAGAGACAGACTAGAGAGATTCCCGGAAAAGCAAATGAATTAAATATTTACCCAGACCCACCACTGAAGACTTTAATCATATTATAATCTAAAGTTTCGGCGCCTCAACGTGAAAGTCTGCACAACGGTCGGAAATAGATTAAAATAAGGGAATCCAGCCTTGCAATGTTCGGAAAGAAAAACAAAGAAGTCTATTTCTCCAACAGACGGATTTGTTACAGGAATTGCAACGGCTATGAAGGAAGCTCAAGGATCGACATCTATAAATACCTGAAGATTGGAATTGAGCAAAGTACGATGCGAACAACACTTACAAGCGAACAAAGCAAATAAAGCAATCAAAGCGAACAATAACATCGTGAAAGAGCAAGAGTTCAGAATTTCTTATTTGAAGAAGCTCTTAGTTGGAGAAGACAATCACTCATGTCTTTAAAACTTAAGTTCGGGGTACTTCACTGATTGAAGTTCAAGAGGCTGTAAAGGCATCCAAGGATCGTAGATCAAGAGGTACAAGACAGTCAAAGGGAGTTGCAACGGCAAGGAATTCCACTCGTTGCAAGCTGTTGTAAATTGGTTGAATCACTGTAATATTTATCACTGATTGAGAATTATAGTGAATTCATCTCCAACTGGTTTGGAGAAAAGTGGATTAGTAGTGGATTACCCCACCCCTGAGACCACTATAACTGCCTGCGTGTTTTACTGCTTTCATCATCATACTTATCTGCTGCATACATACTTAACTGTTCCATTGTTTAGTTATTTGCTTTCGTCATCAGCTGACTTCCGCATACCTGTCTATAGACGACTTCAAGTCATCTGTACCTATCAGCTGAGAAACTCACCCTTTGTGGAAAAAAAGTTTCAATAAGTCTATTCACCCCCCTCTAGATTTATTCCTGGACGACTTGTGACCTACACAAAATACATATAAGTGTTGTCGGTAAATAACTCAATACGGGTGACATTGAACAAATTTCCAAGTTTGATGTTTGCAAATATTACCGTGCATGAAATTGCCTTAGTATCCAGATTACTACTCATCAATGGCAGTCATTGTGATGTTTGTATTCCAACATGTAACATATTTGTGGCAATAAAGGGAACAAAGGTCACATTAATTTGAAAAATTATTGCCAAAGAATAACGAAACAATGGGAACATTTCTACCCGATTGTTGCCACAGAACAACAAAATAGTGGGAATATTTGTACTCAATTGTTGCCACAGAGCAACAGAAAAGTGGGAACAATAGATTTTTTCATTGAATATATTTATTATCTTAATGGATATTTTAATTCAAGGCTTCTATATATAAAATGTTTCGTCACCACAATAATTGCAAGAAAATGTAACCAATGTAAAATGTAAAAGTGGCAAGAAATGAAATTGTACGTAGCAAATAAGAAAATTAAGAAGAGCAAAGAATAAAAAAATTGAAATCATTAATAGTTGAAAAAAACATAAAATATAAATACAACAAAGATTAAAACCGAATGTTGTTGTCTAAAGAATAAAAGATGCAAAAGTATGAAGCAAAAATGAAGAAATTTGACTACTGATTTTAGGGGTGGGCACAAGAAATCAAAATCCCGATCCCATCCCGGTCCCGTCCCAAAATTACCAGGGATGGGACGGGATCCAAAATTAAAAACACTAGGCCCGTCCCGCCCTGGCCCCATTAGAGTAATCATGGGACGGACACGGACAAAATTTGAGGCCCGTAAGGCGCCCTCTGTCCCGCTAAGTTTTTAACCCTTTTTAAAACCATATATTTTTATTATTTGTAAGCCTTTTTTAATTAATTTTTAATAATAAACTATTTTTATTTTTTACTATCTATATTTTATAATTATACACAAACCTAATCAACCGATATAAAGTTAAGAATCGATATTTTTTCAGAAAAAATGGATATGTTGTATTCAATGTTAATAATTGTTATTTTAAAAGTTTAATTTAGGCTATTAAATTAGTTTGTTGGATATTTTTCCCGAATTTAGATGTATAAAATTATAGATTTTCTTACTTTTTTCTAATTTATATTTTGAACTTTTTTATGCGGAACTAAACCCGTCCTGCCTCCGTCCCCGTCCCAACCGGGATAAGGCGCCATGGATGAAATTTTAAAATCACTAATCTGCCGTCCTGGCCCCGCTTGTTATAACACGGGACGGGACGTGGGATGACCCCAGGCCCGTCCCATCCCGTCCCATGCCCACCCCTAATTGATTTGATTTGGAGATTTAGATTTAATTTGATATTGATTCAAAATCAAATGTAGAAGCAAAAGAAAAGAAGAAATAAATTCAAATAATATAATCTTGCTAATTTCGAAGTTTAAGGGAGGGTTTTTAGCAAAGAAATCTGTTTTATAACCAAATCAATAAAAAAGAAATAGATTTCAATTTTTTTAGAAAATTCGAAAAGTCATTTAATTACATTGTGTTGTTTACTAACCTATCCTTTTTATTTAAGATTTAATCCCATCTATTGATCATGTTTTAGTTTAAATTGTATGGTCGATATCTTTCGAAGGAGGGTTGTTCCTAATAATCAAAACCGAATTCGAAATATACAATTACTATAAGTGGATATATCATGTCCCACCAAATAAAAAACGCACTTAGACAGTTGATCTTCTAAGATGGTAGGCCCCACCAAAAGTTGGTCTACCAACTCTCATCCAATCCCCTTCCCATAACCCTCCCTTTTAAATATATATTAATATAATATATTAGTGTATAAATATATTTCTATAATATACAATATATTTATACAAGATGAATAATGTTGAAAAAAATATTTTTTTATCTTTTTGAAATTTTTGTAGAATATAATATGTGAAAATATTACATTTTAAGTTGTAGTAATATTAAAAAAATAAAAATAATAGAAATTTAAAAAGATAAAATATTTTTTTCAATACCCATTATCAAGGATTTCTGGGATAGTTATGATACTGATAACATAATGAATCCTATTGTTGCTTTCAAGAATAAAATGAAGGGTTTGAAAACTGTTGTCAAGAACTGTTCTTCTAATCGTAAAGATGCTCAGACTCAGACTCGTGAAAAGGAGGATCTCATTAAAAAGATCAACGATTTTGATGCTGATATTACCTCCCCTTTTACTTTTTTTTTTTTTTTTTGACACTGAGGTTCTGCCTTACACCGACTAGTCATCGGGATAACATTCTACCACAAGATCGCTACTGGCTAAATCGCGAGATGTGTATCCCATTCAAGGCTCTTAAATATCCTCAACTACCGCGCACAAGGAGTCGTCCCTGTGATTGCTCGACCCCCAAATCCAACCGCAGTGTTTCCACCGAGATCTGGCCTCCACACCGCCACTGAAGCCCTCAATATTTAATTGCTCCACCAACGTCTGGAAGGCTCCTAACCCTTAGTCAAAGACTAAGGGATCATTGGGCCTTTAGAAATTCAATTACAAAGTGTTGCCACTAGGAATTGAACCCCTGACCTCCAACTATTTGAAAGTCAAGTGGCCAACTGCCAGTTGGTTACCTCCCCTTTTACTAATCTGACGGGTGATGGACAACGTGCTGATTGGATTGACAAACTTCGCAATATTGAATTAAACGAAGCCGTTGACTCTTCTCAAAAGGCGAAAATTAAGTGGAGTATTGAGGCGGACGAAAATTCTAAATTCTTCCATACGATTGTCAATCAAAAACGCAGAAATCTATCCATCCATGGGATTAAAATTGACGGGCACTGGATTGATGATCCAATAAAGATTAAAGATGCTTTTCATGCATACTATGATCAAAAGTTCCAAAAGATGGAGGTTGTTAAGATAATTAATAGGAGTCCTTTCTATAAAACTCTTAGTAATGATCAAAATGCCTTATTAGATTCTGTGGTCTCGAGTTCTGAGATTCGAAATGCTATATGGGATTGTGGTTCTGATAAATCCCCGGGCCCGGATGGTTTCACTTTTGCATTCTATAAAGAGTTTTGGAGCTTGATTCAAAGTGAGGTTGTGGAATTTGTTCAGCACTTTCTTGATTCTGGCATTCTTCTAAGAGGGTGCAATACCTCATTCATTACTCTGCTTCCAAAAGTTCCAAATCCTATGGTGATTAGTGATTTTCGCCCTATTAGTCTCATTGGGGCCCAATACAAGATCATTGCCAAAGTTTTGGCTAATCGTCTTGCTCAGGTTATCGATCATATAATCAGCCAAGAACAATCTGCTTTTATTAAGAATCGCCAGATTCTTGATGGTCCATTGATGGTCAATGAGGTGATTCAATGGTGCAAAAATAAAAAGGCTAAGTTAATGGTGTTTAAAGTAGATTTCGAGAAGGCCTTCGACTCTATCTCTTGGGATTTTCTGTTTCAAGTTATGCACTTCATGGGCTTCAGTAATACATGGATTAAGTGGATCTCTGGATGTCTTAAGTCGGCTTCCTCTTCGATCTTGATCAATGGTAGCCCTACTCATGAATTTAATATTCAGCGGGGCCTTCGTCAAGGAGACCCCTTATCTCCTTTTTTATTCATCA
The DNA here is from genome assembly GCA_033398695.1 of Orobanche coerulescens. NCBI lineage: Eukaryota > Viridiplantae > Streptophyta > Magnoliopsida > Lamiales > Orobanchaceae > Orobanche > Orobanche coerulescens. The sequence goes on from CM065808.1 coordinate 174,992,749, forward strand.
TTGTTATGGAAGGTCTTCATATAGCTATGGAAGATGCTATGGTTGCGGGGCTGTACGGTGGGTTCAATATTAACACTTTGAATCTATCTCATTTATTTTTTGCCGATGATGCTTTATTCATTGGTGAGTGGTCTCAAAATAACATCAAAAGTCTGGTTGCCATTCTGGAATGTTTTCACAAAGTTTATGGGCTGAAAATTAACTACAACAAATCGAAACTTTTTGGTTGGTGTCCCAATTGCAGAAGTTAACTTACTTGCCTCGATTACCGGATGTAAGGCCTTGACTACCCCATTCAATTACCTTGGTCTTCCTATTGATTGTAACATGGCGCTGGTTAAAAGCTGGGACCCTATTATTGATAAGTTTGCAAAACGCCTTTCTAAATGGAAAGCTTCACTTCTTTCCGTGGGAGGTAGAGCTACCCTCATCACCTCAATCTTAGGCGCGATCGGTACTTATTTTTTCTCTTTATTTCCTATGCCTTTAACGGTTAATAAGAGGTTAGAGTCGCTTAGATCTAATTTCTTTTGGGGAAGTGATGAAAAAACGAAAAAGATTTCATGGATATCTTGGAAAATAGCTCTTGCATCCAAGGACAAAGGGGGTCTAGGGATTGGCAGCCTTTTCTCGTTGAATCACGCTCTCATTCAAAAATGGCGTTGGAGATTCATAAATAATCCTCATGCTCTCTGGACTCGATTGATAGTGGCTATTCATGGTCTGAATGAAGACTCCTCTCCTTTTTTTAACCACATTAAAAGCAAAGGTGTTTGGTATCGAATTGTTGGTTCTATTAACAGCATGCATGAGAAAGACTTTATCCCCCTTTCTTCTATGCAGAGACGGATAAATAACGGGGCTGCTACAAAATTCTGGCACGACACTTGGACGGGTACAACTTCTCTTAAAACCCAATTTCCTCGGCTATTTCGTTTATCTATGAATAGAGACTGCATGGTTAGAGACTGTTGGGATAATGGCTGGCATCTTGAATGGACGCGAGATGTCTCACGAGGTACTATCGCTAATCAACTGGATACCCTCCAAAATAACATCTCTGGTATGTCTCTTAATGATATAGAAGATACCTGGGCCTGGACTATTGGTACTACCTTTTTATCTGTTAAAAGTGCTCGGCACAAAATTGATAAGGGTTTTCTTCCAGATGGGCCGCGCACTAGATGGAATAGCCTTCTTCCAAAGAAGATTAATATCCCCACCTGGAGGTCTCTTCGTGATCGCCTCCCTTCCCGGTGGAATCTCAGTCGTAAAGGAATTGAAGTGGCTTCTATTACTTGTCCAATTTGTGATCATGGGGTTGAATCTGCTTATCATACTCTGTGGGATTGCACGCAAGCTTCTACAGCCTAGTCTTATGTCTTTAAATGGTTGCACATCTCTCCCCCTATTATATACAATTTGACTGTTTTGTATGATTGGATTGATGGCCTTCATTCTGCATCTAGCAAAAGAATCATCTTGGATGTTGTTTGTGGTGTCACCCTTTGGTCCTTATGGAGATTCCGTAACGAAGTGATATTTGGTACCAATCAGCCTAAACGTAGCATGATTTTTGATAATATTGTAAATTTTTCTTTTAGATGGTATTCCACTAGAAGTAAAATGTCTTCCATATCTTGGAACAACTGGATTCAAAACCCTTTAGTGGTTTATTCCTTGTAATTTCTTTTTAGCATCTTGCTAGTTTAATAAAATCTTGATGTTCGAAAAAAAAAAAGTGAAATAAGGGAAAAAGTAAAAGTGTATTAATTGAGTTGAAAAATTAATGACAATTGTGTAAATAATTTTGTATAGTGAAGTATTAAAAACAATTTTTTTACCATTTATGGGTGTGCAAACTTCTGTGGGACAAACGAATAAGGTAAGTGTGCAAATTTTTTTTTAATTTTTGGATGTTAATGCTTATTTACCACTTTTTGACTATTTTAGGGGTCAGATATTGAAAGCTTATCTATATCTATATATATATAAAGAATGAGTTTCATGTTTTAATGTGAGCATTAATGACATTAACTAAGAAACTCTATTATCATGTATGTCAATACATAATAATCATGTGTAAGTTTTTTTTATCATGTTCATTTATTAAATAGGCTCATTCAATTATCGTAATGCACAAATTTCCTTATTTATTTGTTTGTTATCTTTGGTAAAGCTGAAAATGTAAATACACATTTTAGTATTGGAAAAAATTGTCATTCTAATTCAGCTTGAAAAGGACAATTAAACTAAAATATATTTAAATATTTGATACAAAAAGATGTTTGGTTTATTGAACGGTGAAAGATTGTATATGTTTAACGTCAATTATCTTACACAAACAAACATAGTAACAAACAAATACAATAAGACTCTCCGAACCACAACAGAAAAAGAGTCATTGCGTACTGATGGAACTTTCCATCTTATACTAAAACTATAAGATATGAAAAATAAAGTGGAAGAGTAGTAAAGTCGATTTAGGAATTTTTAAGATCATGGTTATATTTTGCCATTGAGTTTTGGTACAAATATCATCAATTCATAAGGTCACTAATCTGTGTTATAATCCTTTCAACTATTCAAATTCGAGAGTTGTGTTTCGACAAAAGTTGTGTAAGTAATCTCAATAAATAAAGGTCTTAATGTTATGATATTACCTTTTTTTTTTCTTAAAAAGGTCTAAATAATGACGTATTTTCAATAGAGAACTGTTGCGTATTTTACATTCACGATTTGTCATCTACTTCTTTGAACCTAAAAAGTAGAAATAGCTCAAGTCATGAAAAAGGAAAGTATCTTGGTGTGTGAGTGTTAAAAGTGAGATGCTAATGTGGCTATTTAGTTTAAGCCACTATACCGTGTCCTTTAATTAATATATAAATATTGAGTTTCATCATTAAACGTAAGTATTTATAATCACAAATTATATTTTTTTTTAAAGTGTTTAATATTTATGATAACCTCTACTATATTATAAATCATTTGTGACTTTAGGGAGGTCTTAAAATATTAAGATACATACTTAGAGCATCTACAATGCATCAAGTTTAAAGACTTGATGCATTTAATACATATTAACCACAAGGTTTGTGCAATGGAACTCGCCTCATTATCACGCATCTGGGAGAATTTGTTATTCAAGCAGAACTCACTTGGAGACGTAACGACGCAATCGTTACAAATGAAAGACAAAACTCGAAGCTCGTACATCAATTTTGGTGTAAGAGACAAAAGAAAAAAACCTAAGTTGTGTGTAGTATAAATCTTGTTTTTGAAATAGCATGTATTGCGTTATGGTGATGAAAGTCACTCATGTATTTGATGCATTTTATTGAAATAATTCTATTTACAAAAACTTACTTAAACAAATTTCCTTTATTCAGTCGAGTACCCCTGATCGAAACTAAGCATAATAACTAAATACGCATAACCCTTGCAAAATCGATGATTCTTTACGGTGAACAAAGCCCGTGCATCGCACGGGCCATGATGTCTCGTAATATAAAAATTAAAGCACATGTGAGCAATATATATCAATATATTTTACAAATAAATACAAAAAAATGCCGCTGATTACCGGTTGTCGATTGATGAAGAGTGTTAACGACGTCGTGTTAAAAAAAATTCCCGTCCGCAGGAGGCGATCCGATGGTGGATTCGTGCCGAAAAATTTAAAAGAAACAATGCTCGGTAGTAAAAATTGGTTTTATTTTTTGGGTTTGGTTATACTTTTCTTATTTTGGTTCTCGTATTGTTCATTTGTTTATTTCTTATGAAATATAATATCCATTATATTAAAAGATATATTCCTAGATTTATATTTTTTTCTAATTTTTTTATATGCTTATTAATTTTATTTGTCAATCTTATCAAAAGATTTATTAGAATTATTTATTAAATAAATTTAAATTTATTTCGTATACAGTTCATAATATATGTACAATTACATAACTTTAATATATATATATATATATATTAAAAGTTAATGAAATAGATAATTATAAAATCTATCTAAAATATAATGTAGAAGTTAATGAAATTACCATAATGATTATTTAAACAAACATATTTTCCGGATAAAATTTAATTAATTTTATATAATATACATCAAAAATGGATAAAATAAATAGAATATTAATTCTAAAATAACAAATATGAAATAATTAATGCAGTTTACATATAAATTCGAAAAAACTGATGTGTGAACGTGTGTAATATGTAAGTTTACAATGAGAATAACGAAAGATAAACAAAAAATATGGAGAATATTGATGTCAAAATTTTATAAACGAGGCATTATCCAACCCGTGCGACACGGTTTTTGGTTGAATATCTACGTGTTTTGTACGTAATGTTGGGGCACACGGTTGAATGAGCAGATGACAGAATTTAAATGCCTTTTAGAGAAGTTTATATATTTTTTTTATTGTTATTGTCCTTTTATTTTAGTCTATGTAATTAGTTATATGAAATGAGGCTTTACTAACCCGTATGTTGCTCCGGAGTTGTTTTTGGTTTATTCAACCCGTGCGATGCACCGATTGTATCTAAGATTTCATAGCTAAAATTTAATCATCTTGTAATTTATACTATCATTTAAAAGTTCATTTTAATCACCTTGTGTATTAGAAGGTGCATTTGTATTGTGATGTCTATCATAACTTTTGTATTTAAATTAGTTTATTTACATTAAAAGTTATAATTAAAATAGCCACTTCATATATTTACAATTAAAAGTTACAATTAAATCCCCTTCCACATTAAATTAAGGGGGATAAGTATTATATAGTATAGATATGAAACTAATAAATATTAAAATCATAAATATTTCTTATAAGCAATAATATGTACTTGGTAACAATATTTCTTCTTAATGTTAATGACTATTTTTTGTTAAATAATTGCAATGAATAATCATGTGTTTAATTAAAAGCTTTAATATTTGATTTTTCTAGATAAACAGTATACTATACTGTGATGTTATTAATAAAATTAGGGTACATATGTAAATAAGTGAACACGTTGAGGGTAAAATGGAAAATCTCTAAAATTGCATTACGCTCGCGAGCCTATTGAGTCGCGCCGCTCGTGCATCACTAAGCTCGAGTTGGAGCTTGCGACCTACTCCATTAGTTCGAGCTTGAGCTCGGCTCGATTAACCTCGAGTAGATTTTTGAGATTTTCTCGCCTATCACACGAGCCGTCTCACCTCACTTAAACCCGTTAATGTCATGACTAATGACACAAATCACAAATTTAGAGGTAAGATTTCACTGAATACATCTTGAGGACTAATTGTTATAAAATTAGTCAGATACTAATTTGATGAATTCACGTATTTTCCTTCATATACTAAAAGTAGTTAGGGTAATTACAATTGTGGTTTGGCCTAATTTACAAAAAACTCCAAACATATTTCAAAATTTTAATTACTCCCCTTGAAATGTAACAAACAAAACGCTCGAGATTTATATTTACCAAACAAATGCCTCTTTCTTGAGAGCCCAATTTATAAACGAGATATAGATTTATAGTGGGGTATTTATAATTTTGAAAAGCATTTGGCCTTATTTGTGATTTGCTAAACTTCACTAGTAAGTTTTGAAATAATCAAATTATATTAGTAGTTATTTCAATGTTGTGATACCATTATAATATGTTCCGCTGGAAATATACATCACATCTTCTAATTATGGTTCTGCTTCTGAAGGTACACCTGCTCATGTACGGACTCCTGTTCGGGTTAGCCGACACATGGGCAGCAATGCCCGACAACAAAATGGTGGGCAATGCCATCAGTGACCCCGAGAAGCTCAAAATCATCGCGAGCAATCCGAGAAGGTACATGGGTAAACCCAGAGTGGGAACAATGAGGGAAATATCAAGACAGTGCGAATACGCGCAGAACAATTTCGAGAAGGTCACGGTTCCGTTTCTGACGGTCCACGGGACTTCGGATGGGCTGGCGTGTCCGTCGGGCTCGGAGATGTTGTACGAAAAGGCGAGCAGTGAGGACAAGACTTTGAAGATTTATGAAGGATTGTACCATTCTTTGATACAAGGTGAGCCTGATGAGAATGCCAATCTTGTGTTGGCTGATATGAGGTCTTGGATTGATGAGAGGGTTGACAAGTATGGGAAGTAATCTTTGTTGATTTGATGGGAATTTTGTTGGGTCTAATTGATTTTATATGTAGAAAGGATTTGGTTTATTGTTAGAGGTTGTAAAGCCCATGTGGACTAATATACTATATGAACTTGAATATGTAATGGACATGCAATATTTGGAATAAAAATTGACACAAGTGGTGGAATATTTGGTTTAGTGGGCAGTCCCATGTTCGGTTGGTGGATTGTAGACCTAATGGAAGATGGGACTAGGGCTGTCAAACGGATAATACGGAGCCGGATATGGTCATATTTGTATCCGAATCCGGCATTTAGTAAAGGTATCCGAACGGATGGGATACGGATAATATCCGGCGGATGCTATACAGATACGAATATTATCCGTATCCGCCACTTTTTCTTAATCTTCAAAAATTTAAATGCAGGAGGTGGGATTTGAACCCTGGTGGAGCTCCTCCTTACCAGTCAATATCACTTGGGCTAGCTGACCTAATTGTTGTGTTAGAAAGGGAAATAACTAATAAGTAAAGATAACTTATACCGCATGCTTATAGTTTAATATTGAGAAATAAAGAATGAAGACATGTGACAAAGTATTATTGGGAGTAGCATGCTTATATTTTATAATTATATATTAAAATTATACTAAAAATATATATTATATATAATTAATTTCGGATATGGATGCGCCTATATCCATATCCGTATCCGGAATTTTCGGATACGGATAATATTCGTATCCGCTTTTTTCCGGATACAGATAATATCTGCTTTTTCTGAATACGAATACAGATATTTTGGACGAATATCAGATTTTTCGGATTTTTTTGACAGCCCTAGATGGGACCTATACTTTCATTTTTTTGGGGGGTATGTAACTCTATTTTTTAGTTAATATATATTTGGTATCGAGACGAAATTTTAACTATAAATAACTTTAAAACGAAACTTTGACCAACCACATTTGGAATTAATACATGAATTACAACATCTGTATCTTAATTTCAAAATACTTTGATTCGACTAACATAAATCGTCATTTGAATTCATTAAACACAAAAATCTCAAGTAATAGCAAAAATAAGAGAAAAAAGAATACATAAATGTAAATACAAAGTGTAAGAAAAAAAATCAAATCTAGTTAAGAGAAATAATAATAAAAATAAATAATAAATGAATAGGTACATAAATTAAAATGAATCCAACTCCACCATACACTTATATATTTTTCCTTCATCTTATCCTATCCATCGCCATATTTTCCCAACCCCAAGAAACCTAATAACGTTTTCAATCATATTTATCCATATTTTATTGGGTCTTCCTCTATCCATCGTTACAGTTTTATTTGCTCTCGAATTCTCTGAATGGGGCATCGACAGGTCTCCGTCTCAAATGCTCAGACCATCTTAATCGATGCTGTTAAAGATGTTTTAATCGGAGTGTTTGAAAAAAGTGTGGGTTTTGACTGTTTTTCTGGTTGAAATTTGTTGAACTGTATTGAACTGAAGTTATTGCATTGAACTAAATTAAACAACAATAACTAACAAGGTTGTTTACATATCTATACAATATTTATAAATTAATTACACAATTCTAACACAAAGAAAGTAATTACAAAATTGGCACTTTGGATACTTGTACTTAATAATTTGGTTATCTGAAATAATATATGTGGATACCAGTTATCCAGTATCTAACGCCTCGGCATCCAGTAAAGTATATTGCAGTTAGAACGTGCATATAACAGTTTTGTTACCTCATAAATTGCATTTGAATACCAGCTCAAGTCGTGATTCTTGTAATTATTTTAGTGTTGTGATATTTTTTAATACTTGTACAAATACATTAGATTGAATAGTTTGCCCCGACATGTATAATAATTTCAACAAAACAACCATTACAAGAAATTCGTATAAAGATCTTGAGCTACTCATCTCATTGCCAATTGCCAATTAGTTTTGAGATGGAACACCATGGTATGTTCTAGCTCCACACCACTCGAGTTAAAAAATCTACGCTGTAAGCCTTGACTCCGACTACGCATGAGGGGGCGTTTTGAAGCATTAATTCCACATTGGAAAAATACAAGCATTGCAATCAATATATAAAGATCATGGGTTACTCCTCTCATTGCCAATTGGTTTTGAGATTGAACTCCAGACTTTAACATTACCGACTGGTAAACAAGTTAACGATGGATTTTCGGACTTTTACCTATGGATTTTTCGTAGGTAATATGCATTTTTTTGTAGTAAACAACAACAATAATAATAATAATTTTATTATTACTATTCAGAAAGGGGTAGCGGCGCAACTTATTGCCTGTCTTCCACCTCGATGTAATATTTATTTCCATATTTATGAATTTATGAATTATTATTTTACCAAAATGAAAACATCTTGTGCTAATATGTCGAAATCATTTAATATAATCCTCAAATAAATCATTTAAAATAGAAAAGGGATCTCTCTTTTTTAGTACCAAAGCATAAAAGTAACAAGTTATGTATCCCCATTCATAAAACTATAAGTTTTTGATACCAAAATGTGTTAAAAGACTTTATTACCCTTAAAGTCTACCACTAAAAGATAAAAAAACATAAAAAAAGAAGATTATTAAAAGGAAACAACAATAAAAAAAACGGTCCCACAACTCAATATTTTCCTCTGCAAAAAAACTCTCCTCATCTCTCTGCAAAAAAACTCTCCCGTCGTGAAACCCTTCGCCGGCCAGAAAATGTCGAACTCCGACTACCACAGAGAATCTGAAGACGCCAGAAGTTCCGCTAGTGGCACTCCATCTGAAGAGGAATTCGTCAATGAGCCGCCGGTTAGTGTATTTTCATTCACACACGATCGTGCCACGACGGTTGTTCATCGTCCCACGATGGTGCTGAAGAAGATGACACCATCGTGTACACGATGGTCTTTCGTGAGCACGATGGTTACACACGACAGTCGTCGATCGTGTGTGCCCTCGTGTGCTAGAAGACCAAAGGCTCCTGCCTTGCACACGATCGCAGGCACACGATCGATGCCCGTCGTGTGAACCGTCGTGTGGCACACGATGGTCTTCACACGACGGGCATCGATCGTGTGCCTGCGATCGTGTGCAAGGCGTAATTTTTTTCGTTCTCTTAAGCATTCTATCATATTCTTATGAGTTGTATGTCTATATTGCAGACTGGTTGCGTATGGAAGAGACCTACATTGCGTTTTGTTACACGTCAAGTGAATCTTTACATACGGGAGGCGGTATTTAAAGAGATCATTCAGACACTAAGAAGTATGGGCCGCAATTCCGCAGTTGCTGATCGAGTTATCGAGAGCTTGACCGAGAGGGTCCTGGGGCGCTTGATTAAAGTTAGGAGGAATGGGAGTTCAAATACTGCCCTACATCACTTGATTGCCCGTCAATTGGAGGGTGATCAAATCCCCCCGGATGAGTCATGGTTCTAGCTTTGCGGGAGGACCATTCGTTTTACGGCCCGTGATTTTGCCATGATCACTGGACTCCATTTTGGAAACTCTACCTTCCATCCCCAGGACGACCATCTCCTTCCGTCTGACGGTATTTTCCACAGAATACTCCATGGCAAAAATATTAAGGTTAGTGTTATGCGGAAGAGGTTCAATGCTCGAGATTTTGGTGGAGACATAAGAGATTATGTGAAGGTTGCCAATTTGCTTATATACTACTACTTTATCCTATGCCGTGATGACATGATGGTCGAGACATGGGCATGGGCATTAGTTGAGGATTTCGAGCAGTGGGATATGTTTCCTTGGGGTTCTTATGCCTTTGGGGTTTTATCTTACTACATAGGCAACATTGCCATGAAGGAGGGACAAGAGCACAAGGACTATCACTTCTATGGTCCTGTTTGGGCTTTACAGATATGGTCGTATGAGATGATTCCTTCATTGGGAGCATTGTGTGGTATTCGAGATAAATCTGTCCAAGTCCCCCGGTGTTTGATGTGGACTACGAGGAAGATGTTTTGTGATTTCACTCATTTCTTCGACGATAAGGTACATAAATTTGTAAACGTATTTTCTCCTGACTTCATCTCTTAAACGTTATGTGATTGCCCATCTAATGGTATGCTTTAATGACTAATTTTGCAGCACAGAGTACTTCCCTCTTTACCGCATTTGGAGGAGGATGAGGCTGAGTACTACTACCTGAGCTTTGAGAATGGCTCGCCATATGACGTTAAGTTCATTAAGCCTGTAAGAATAGCTGTGAAGAATAAGGAGGATGAGCCTGCGCCGATCCCGAGGAAGAAAGTTATGGATAGGTTGAAGAAGGCTGCTGGAAAATTGATTACATATGAGTCGGCACATAAAGTGTCGAAGCGACGCCGGCAGAGTACCCCACCAGTAGATGGTGCAGAGACATCGGACCGGGAGAGGCATCCAGAGAGGGTGTGTTGTGTCCACGGACTTCCTTGTCCGGACCACACCCAGGACACGAGCAGGGATGAGTACTTCGATCGTCGTTTGAAGGCGATCCTGTACGACGATTCTGAGTCTGGATTTATTGCTCGAGTTTCTCGCCGGGTGCTTTCTGGGATCGTGGATTTCTTCGGACCTATGCATAGACGTTCTAGGAGCCCGGTGCACTACTCAGCTGGGAGCCATGATAGGCCTCGTCATTCTGCATCTGTTAGCAGCGCCCAGCGGAGGATTCCTGACCCTCCACATCACTCAGGCTCTGGCGCAGCCCACAATCACCATTCTCAGCGTCAGCCTAGTCATCATTCTCAGCGTCAGCCGAGTCACCATTCTCAGCGTCCGCCTACCCACCATTCTGAGGTCCATCACAGTCACCATTCTTAGATTCATCATTCTTTTGAGCGGACTCAGCAGCCCCTTGATTACGAGCATTAGTATGAGCCATTTGAGGCGCCGTTTCAGCGGTATGGGACGATGTTCGACTGGTTTCAGGACGAGCATCATTATAGTGCGATGTTTCGAAGTGAGGGTGGTGGTCCTGAGCAGCAGCCTCCATTTCAGATCGAGCAGCCAGTTTTTGAGATCGAGCAACCGGTTGTACAGCTCTCTGATCATTATAGTTGTGAGAGGGATGCTGAGGGTGATGAAGATGGTGAGAGTGCCGGAATGCAACATTTGGGTGAGCGTAGTCTTCCACCGCGAGTGAGTCGACCACCTGCTGCTCTTCGGGAGCCTTTTGTGGTTGCGCCTCCAAGAGATAGCGAGGCTCTGAAGAAGTTGTACCTACACTTTAGGAGGGAGCAGCCACGTGATGCCATTGTCCGGTGTTTGGAGACTGGGCATGCTCTCACCCAGGCGTTATTTGACCGGATAGAGTCTAGCCGTGAAGACTTTGATACCGAGGTGATAGACTGTTATGTGCTTGCGACTCGAGCGAGGCTTCGGAGGGGAATCCGTAGTGTTGGTGTCGGTAGAGTTGGCACTGTACTTGCCGGCTCCCTATTTTACGTAAGTTCTATAACCTACTCGCTTGTATATCATTGGTGTGATGTGGATTTTTTTTAATTTTGTGGTTTGGCTTTTTGTAGTTAGTTTTGGCCAACGAGTTTGCAAGACTCCATCCAGATGATCCACTTGGTATCAAGGTGACGGGGAAGCCGGTTTACAAGGATTGGAAAATTCCTAAATGCATCGAGGACTACATGACAGGTCTTGATACACCACATGCGGTTCCATGGTTAAATTGCAACGAAGTAAGTTTGAAATTTATATTTATAAATAATTGACGATTTGTTGCCATTTGAAATTTATATTTATAAATGGTTCGCTATTTACAAATGATTCGCTATGTTTGATGTGATGATCTTATATGATTACATATTTTGTTTCAACAGATCATTGCCATTTGTTGCCTCGACCAGAGTCACTGGGTGACTATCAAGATTGACATCATAACATGGACCGTGGAGTTGTACGATTCCTTGTCACACCACCACGAAGATTGTAACACCCCCAAACTGTTCGGGAATATTACAGCGCCGCAGACCCTCTCCGTGAGGATCTACCAGGCTAAATACAGAAAACAGAACAACACAATACATACCGACATGGGTAATTAACAGACCATTAGACCGATTTGGTCTTTTACCACAACATACACATCAACCATACAATACTCTTTCTCGCAATCTCATACCCACGCAGGGACTAACATAAATCAACATTCCCGTAAAACGGGAATAATAGACACAACGGAAGGACAAAACAACAAGACATCGCCAAAATACTCAACACCGGTCTTCATGTGATTAATATCGCCGTCTTCCATCATCTTTCGTAACGATCCTGTGAATTGCTTCCCAGCAACCTGCAAGTACCTGGATGCAAAACATACATCCACCCCCCGAATACTCGGGGGTTAGCAAAACTCCACTGTTTTGCTAGTGCAAGTATAAATACAAGGACGAGCCATACATATCATACTCCAAGAACATAAAAATCGTGAATATACTTCCCGAGATAATTCGCTTGATCAAACAGTTTGAATTATGAAAGATAGGAATAAAACCATTTTACATCTTACAAAATATTTTACGATCTCGGGAGTTTTGAAAGCATTTGGGGTTTAAGAATTTTCAAGCCTTTCGAAACACTTAGGGACACAGCCCAAAAATTATTTATTTCAAAATACGATTCCGATAACAAAATACGGGGTCTACGACCCAATCATAACATTCCAACCACAAGCACGGGGGTCCGTGAATCAACTTATTCACATCACATACTCACAAGAATAACCCGACATAAACTACACCGTGTCAAACATTACTATGACAACAGTCTCACAGAACGACAACAGAGAGCACAACTTTACAACTTGACCATACGGCCAAACTCAACACACCACAGAGCTACAATACACAGAGCAACCACAGGGCTCACGTACCCTTACCAAATTATCACAGTCAAGGGACAAATCACACACACAACACATTTACCGCTGCCATTCCAGCTAAGTACGATACCATTTGGACTGCCATTCTAATCAGACGAAATATGCGCCAAAAATCACAGTTCTCCAACAACACATTTCAAAGTTAACCGTTGGTACGAGACTCACGGCCGCCGTACCCCGCAGAGCCCCATCGGACATCCCTGGGTGGTTAACCCTAGTTCGTGATACGCACACTCACGGCAATACGTATCCCTAGAGGTCCCGTCAGACCGTCCCTAGGTGAACATACACATATCATCCACGACGCCACAGGAAGCCATAATTCGAATACTAGAATATGCATACAAATACTAGGTACTTCGCTAGAATGACCACTTTAACCGACATACACTCACAATCAATGTCACACCACGACAAGCAAATACCAATGCCAAACAACACCAAGTGTCCCAACCTCCTTACGAAGGAGTAACAAATAATATCACACAACGTCACATATTCACCGTACAATTACACATCTCAATACACAATTCTCGGCAAATAATTACCGTCTACTAAATTCACTAAAATATGTTCAATATCTTCCGTCGCACAACACTGATACACGTAATCAGAAAACACATTTATTCACAAAGCCTACGAGTTATTTTCGAAGGAAAACCTTTATAAAATATATACCGATCCTTTTTGAAAGTTCATTAAAACATTAAAATTTCATATATAATCAATTACCAATTATCACATCTACGAAACACGAAATGGGCAAGATACTTGCCTCGATGCCACGAGCAATGGGAAAAAAAGAACGGATACGGTCGGTTAGCATCGAACTTCCGAAAATGACCAAGAATTCGAAACCTCACGATCACTACGAAAACAACATCACCACGGATAACATTAAACGGAATCTGAATCAATCGGAAAAACAACAAGGATCCGAGGGTTCATTTGAAAAAATTGGAAATCAAGTCCCGGGTGATAAAAATCGATATGAGAGTTACAAAATCCGAATATCATGGCCAAGACAACAAGAATACCATAATCAATTCATCCACCACGGGTTAAATCGAAGAATCACGAAGAAACCCCCAAAATTACATAACTAGGGTTCTACGGAAGAATTACCTCGATCCGACGAAGAACAAGGATTGGATGATGATATAATTGACAAGGATCTTCCAAACCACCTTGGAAAAGAGTAGAGTAGGCCAAAAACGTCGCTCCCCGTCTTCTCCCGTCGCCAGCCGCCACAAAAACGAAGAAAGGGTGAGAAATGGTGATTAAACGCTGCTCTCCAGTATTTATACTGGACAGTTATTAGCGTGCGCTAACTAGACAACATTAGCGCGGGCTAACGAGGTCAACTCTCAGAACTACCGCAAATAACAAGGTTAGCGTGCGCTAGACACACACACGTAGCGCGCGCTAACGAGCCACAGATACAGCCCAGTAGCTCCTGGACAGACCTGCACCTACCCGGCAGCGTGCGCTAGGAAGAAGGAATGGCGTGCGCTAAGAAGTAGATAGCGTGCGCTAGAAACGAATCTTAGCGTGCGCTAATGAGACTCTAGTCCCAGTCTAGCGGCTCCTAGACTCTCTGGACGGCCAGTTAGCGTGCGCTACACATTCGGTAGCGTGCGCTAACCACAACGTCGTAGCGTGCGCTATGCCACAAGCATTAGCGTGCGCTACACTACAAAAACCCAAAAACTCGCATAGTGATCCGAAACGCATCCAAACACATGTCCCAATAAGGCACAACCAAAACATGGTACAAAATTCAAATGATGAGGACAATACCAATCCGGTAAAACCCAGAAAACTTGACGAATCTAGAGCAAAGATCTCGGGTATTACATTCTACCCCTCTTAAAAGAAGTTTCGTCCCCGAAACTTAAAACATGAAACGATCAACGCAAAATAGTCTCAAATAACATACGCTATCCACCGTGGACGACCTGAAACGAATCACCTGCAGCACGTGGCTGCTACCATCCACATCGCCATTTCAGAATGATAACAAAACGCACGGACAAAAAGCAGTATGGTTGAACAATCCAAACAGTACAACAATCAAAATGCAAGTTAATCGCTGAGCAAATACGAAATTCCACAACACGAGGATTGGAAGGTCGAAAACGAAGTTAATTTCCCGAACTTAAGGAAATTACGAAGTGATCTGAACGCTAAAAAATCATGATACGAGATCAACGAATACTGGACAACAAACGATCGAACAACAATGAACGAGACAACAACGGTCGAACAATCATATACGAATCATAACGAATAACGAAAATCGAATAGCCCCCCTAGTTCACAGCTCAACTCAAGAAAATATATGCGACCCGGTGAAAATGACAAGATATCCATTTACATAAGATTCACAGGAGCGGAACCGAATTCGGAAAAAGTCACAACGACAATTGGATTAACCCAAGACAATACCGCAACTTGTTCGAACAACAAAAAGTGAAGAGTAGAAAAAGTCCAAAAAATATCAACGCACGCAAACGAGTCGATAGAGTCGAATAAAACAAAAGCGAAAAATATGGGTATTACACCATATCACCTTTAAAAGAGGTTTCGTCCCCGAAACCTAAACAACGAGAACGAAGTGTTAGAATAGCAACCTTACCGAAAATCTTCTCTTGGTCCCGCATCTAATCTCCATGACTGCCTGTACCATGGTCACGACCGCGCCCTTTGCCCCTCGGCATATTAAGCGGATACTCTCTCAATACAATGGTACAACATCGCAAAATAATGTACCAAATTACCAACTCGGCTTGACATATCACATAAGACAACTAATAGCAACTCGATAAGAAGACCCACGAGGTATCCTTTTAAATGATGTCATTTGGAAATCCTTGGATTTGCATGATTATTCAAAATAAATCTTTGAAAGTATTTTTGGTACCTCGGTTTGAAATTAACTTTGTCAAAACTTTTAAACAACGGATTTAACTGTCTCATTTGAAATTATTTGCAAAACAATATTTTCTTACAACCGGCACTATCAAAATCACTATGCCACCATGCATCATCATTTTGGAGTGATTCAATGTCATGCACAATAACTGACTCAGTACAGAAAACTTTTCTAAATCCGAGTTTGAAGTTTAAATCGAGTAAGATTCTTTATCTTTCACAATATATTTTTGAAAATAAAAATTGTATTGGTTTTTGAAAATAGAAATTTTTATGGTGTGAAAGATTTCTGAAATCATGTACTCAAATTATTTGAAAATACAACAATACGTCAAAAATCCTTCTTCTCAACACGACCCAATAATCAACGACGGTAATATTTTACAAAATGTTCAGAGGTACTTTAAAACGACTCTTTCAATACCGTCGGGGTTCATTTAGAAAATTCAAGGCCGGCTCGCCAGTTTTAAACAATTTTCAAAGTCCACACGAAGCCGCCGATTGAGCGAACCATCAAAACTTTATGAAATTTAATTTTCCACAACTTGCTCAAGTTTATAAAATTTTCAGAAAAGCGTTTTCGAACACACACACACAAAAGACATAATTACCACTTTATCAAAATACGATCCATTACCATCAAATCCAATCACATGTAAACATTATCCGTCCACATAATTACAGTATCACACAAGCGACCGTTAAAAGATAATTAACATCTAAAATTGAAATCCTACCTCTCAGTAATGAGGACTCCCGCAACAAGTGCATTCAGGACGACTTAACGTTCACACCACCAACTTAGTCACAATTTTGAGCATTATTGACCAAACAATAATGCCAATATCAATATATACCTCCGAACTGACGATCATGAAATCAAAAAGTTGAAAGCAAGAGCCACGTTTCGAGTAAATTTTTGGTAGACCTCATTTGGGATTTTTTTTTTAAAAAAATAAATTTTGACAACTTACAATGCAAGAGGAAGGATATCACATTGACAAACTTTCTTTGCGGAATCACACCAAGCCATTACTTCAATAAAACGATTCACACAATATATACACACATTTATACACCGGTATCACTTTTCATTCTAGCACAATACGAGAATCAAACAAGTATGGAGTACATATTCACGAGGCGCATTTAAACTCCACATGATAACATATAATCACACAAGCTCGTATAACACGAGACGCTGTTGGGTACGGGATCGGATATTGCGCCGTGTTGCGGAAGCGTAAATAAAATAGCGGAAAATAAAAGACGCAAGGATTTATAGAGGTTCGGGTATAAACGAGCCTACGTCCTCTCTTTATCTTTTTCAATAGGTTAAAGATAGCAACCTCTTCGCCTCTCTTCTATCGGTCGAGGTATAACCGTTTACAATCACGTCTTCTATTGGTCCGTGATAAACCACTCGTACTTGTCTTTGCGTCGGTCCAAGTTAAACCGTTTTCCTTTTCTATCGGACAAGGAATCAACCGCTCTAGCTTTCTATGGGTACTAGATAAACCTCACTTAGATATCGATTGCGATTCTAATAATGCCGGATCCTTGATCCTAATAACACCGAATCCAATCGTATCTTTTCTTTTACCACTCGTGTATGTTTTCGTGAATTCTCACTCAAACACTTACAATTAAGCTCAATATCAACAACAAGAATGTGTATAATAATATCACAAGTATAGGCAATTTTCTCAAGGTTGTTGTACTCAAACAATACCATAGGGATGGTATTTATAGGCTCCATCTTCAAACTAGCCGTTAGTCAGCCGCACACCGCATTACGACGCTATCACATTCATATTACGTCGTAAGCTTCATTACGTCGTTAACCATGGTGGTTACGTGCGTTAGCATCTTCACAAATCACCCGGTGAGTTTCATCATTTGAGTTACGTCGTTAGCCTTTCCTTTGTTACGTGCGTTAGCATTACGTCACTCATGACGCCATATATCCGTTGTATGCTTTCGACTTTGACTTCTCCAACGTTCACTTGTTTGAACTCCTTTACGTACGTTATCTCTCATCCATTACGTACGTTAAGCTGCTACCATTACGTACGTTAATGATCACATATTACGTACGTTAACTTTGTGTTTTTCCAGCTTTTTGCACTTCGTTTTCCTTCGATGCTTGCTTCGTCTCTTCGTTGTTTTGTTTTGCTTATCAACATTAATCATCAAAACACTTTTAATTTATGTATGGAACTAAATGTTCCAACAATCTCCCCCTTTTTGATGATTACAAAACAACACTTCGTCAATGGGATTTTCCTGCAAAAATACAAATATATGTATATCTTTACAGACCAAAGTTTTTGACTTTGTCCGTTTCGTTAGAATCTTTTCCCATTTCTTTTTCGACTCCTTCTTTCTTTTCTCTTTTTCAATTTTTCATCGTCTTTTCAACGTCTCCTCATTTTTCTTTTCCTGTCATTTTCGACTTCTCCTTAGTTTTGTTCAACTCCTTCGTTTTTCCAATTCTTTTTGTATGCTATCGATTTTCTTCGATTTTTCTCCCCCTTTCACGGTTAATCACATTTTCGACTTATTTCTCCATTCTCTATCTCTCCCCCTTTTTGTATTCATCAAAAAGTGGATTAAATAACAATTGAAATAAATAATACCAATATAAAATATGCATGATACAATTTATGAATATTTGCATAAAGGGTAAAAACTCCCTCTGAGAATAATATCTCCCTTAAAAAAAATACTCCCCCTGAGTAAAATACAAAAATCAATTTTTGGGGATCCAACCTATAGTTGGTTTTTGTTTAGAAACGTAGACGATATTTGAAACGATTGTTCCTTTTGGAACCCAAATTTTCTTAATTTTTATCGTCCGTCTCGGGCTTTTGCAACTTGAAATATGATGCCCGATTTTCAAACACTTTTCGCAATGGGGTATTTTAAGATTAACGGATTCGCTTTTTTGACGTGGTTTGAATCCTAACCCTCTTTATTCAAAGTAAATTTTTGAACACCAAGCATTTGTTCAAATTTCGTTTCCGCACGAGAATTTCTTTGTCAAAGATTTAAGCTCGGTTTGAATTTTGGCGAGATCATCCTTCAAAATATTTTCATTTTCAATACACTTTGAATGATCGATTTCAACAAATTTTCCCTTCTTGATAATTTTGGAATTTTCAATTTCCAAAGATTTAATTTTAGACTTAAGGGATTTGATTTCCGATAAAGCATTTTGGAAATCCGTATGTAATAACTCAAATGCATCAAATAATTCATCACGGGAGGATGTACTAACCTGGCTTTCGACGTCGCTGTCGTCGAACGAACTTCGGGCCATGAGAGCGAGATTATTTTGATTGATGAAATCATCTTCTTCGTCTTCATCGCTCCATGTTGCCACGAGGACCTCCTTCTTGGGTTTGGCACGGCAATGCTTAGCGAAGTGGCCTGGTTTTCCACATAGTCGACAAGAATTGTCGAACTTCTTAGATTCGCTCGAGATATCCTTCTTCCTCCGGTTTAATAAAGTTTGGAATTTATTAATATTCTTGGCATAATATGCCGCTTCTTCGTCGCTTTCCTCCACCGGGATTTCTTCTTTCTTTTTCGACATCTTAGCCTTCATGGCTAATGATTTTTCTTTCGGTTTCGGCTTGACACTTCGTGATTTTAACACGATCTCATAATTAATTAGCGAACCAACGAGGGCGCTAAAATCAAGCGTGTTGAGATCTTTAGATTCCATAATTGCGGTCACGGTGCCGTCCCATTCGCTAGGTAGTGATCGTAAAATTTTCTTAACTTTTTCACTACTAGATAATGGTTTTCCGAACGAAGCAAGTCCATTAGTGATGACCGAAAATCGGTCGAGCATATTGGTGATGGACTCGTCACCCTTCATCATGAATAGCTCGTAGTCATGGAGAAGCATATTGATCTTCGTCTCCTTGACTTGAGTCGTCCCTTCGTGTGTGATTTCTAGAATTTTCCATATTTCTTTCGCACTCTCACACGATGAGATTCGATTGACCTCTTAGGATTTAAGGCACAAAATAAGAGTTGAGTAGCCTTACAATTTAGATGGTCATTTTTCCAATCGGCATCGTCGTATTCTTCGAAAGATTTGAGCGTACCGTCGGATTTGATTGGAACTTTCGGGCCAAGGCAAATAATCTTCCAAATTTCGATGTCGTATGCTCGGATGAATATCGACATCTTCTTCTTCCACGTCAAATAATTTGAGCCATCAAAGAATGGTGGTCGGTTGAGAGCAAGGCCTTCGACGGGAGCCATTTGAAAAGCCATTTTGGATCTTCTCCTCGGATGTTAAGCCGCGTATTGGAGTACCGCTCCGATACCAATTGTTGGGTACGGGATCGGATATTGCGCCGTGTTGCGGAAGCGTAAATAAAATAGCGGAAAATAAAAGACGCAAGGATTTATAGAGGTTCGGCTATAAACGAGCCTACGTCCTCTCTTTATCTTTTTCAATAGGTTAAAGATAGCAACCTCTTCGCCTCTCTTCTATCGGTCGAGGTATAACCGTTTACAATCACGTCTTCTATTGGTCCGTGATAAACCACTCGTACTTGTCTTTGCGTCGGTCCAAGTTAAACCGTTTTCCTTTTCTATCAGACAAGGAATCAACCGCTCTAGCTTTCTATGGGTACTAGATAAACCTCACTTAGATATCGATTGCGATTCTAATAATGCCGGATCCTTGATCCTAATAACACCGAATCCAATCGTATCTTTTCTTTTACCACTCGTGTATGTTTTCGTGAATTCTCACTCAAACACTTACAATTAAGCTCAATATCAACAACAAGAATGTGTATAATAATATCACAAGTATAGGCAATTTGCTCAAGGTTGTTGTACTCAAACCATACCATAGGGATGGTATTTATAGGCTCCATCTTCAAACTAGCCGTTAGCTGCTGCACACTGCATTACGTACGCTATCACATTCATATTACGTACGTAAGCTTCATTACGTACGTTAACCATGGCTGGTTACGTACGTTAGCATCTTCACAAATCAGTCCAGTGAGTTTCATCATTTGAGTTACGTACGTTAGCCTTTCCTTTGTTACGTACGTTAGCATTACGTCACTCATGACGTCATATATCCGTTGTATGCTTTGCTGACTTTGACTTCTCCAACGTTCACTTGTTTGAACTCCTTTACGTACGTTATCTCTCATCCATTACGTACGTTAAGCTGCTACCATTACGTACGTTAATGATCACATATTACGTACGTTAACTTTGTGTTTTTCCAGCTTTTTGCACTTCGTTTTCCTTCGATGCTTGCTTCGTCTCTTCGTTGTTTTGTTTTGCTTATCAACATTAATCATCAAAACACTTTTAATTTATGTATGGAACTAAATGTTCCAACAGACGCAACAAAGTAGGGAGACTTACATCCATAGATCGCACGAAGATGATGGCTGCACCTCGATACTAATCACGACCTACACCTCAGACGACGCGTTGCGACATGACTCAGTCAGACAACATCTGACCATACAAGACAAGACAAGACCCGACAACACAAAACTCGACCCAACAGCCTAGGTTTCCGCAACCTAAGCTCTGATAGCATATTCTGTAACACCCCCAAACCGTTCGGGAATATTACAGCGCCGCAGACCCTCTCCGTGAGGATCTACCAGGCTAAATACAGAAAACAGAACAACACAATACATACGACATGGGTAATTAACAGACCATTAGACCGATTTGGTCTTTTACCACAACATACACATCAACCATACAATACTCTTTCTCGCAATCTCATACCCACGCAGGGACTAACATAAATCAACATTCCCGTAAAACGGGAATAATAGACACAACGGAAGGACAAAACAACAAGACATCGCCAAAATACTCAACACCGGTCTTCATGTGATTAGTATCGCCGTCTTCCATCATCCTTCGTAACGATCCTGTGAATTGCTTCCCAGCAACCTGCAAGTACCTGGATGCAAAACAGACATCCACCCCCCGAATACTCGGGGGTTAGCAAAACTCCACTGTTTTGCTAGTGCAAGTATAAATACAAGGACGAGCCATACATATCATACTCCAAGAACATAAAAATCGTGAATATACTTCCCGAGATAATTCGCTTGATCAAACAGTTTGAATTATAAAAGATAGGAATAAAACCATTTTACATCTTACAAAATATTTTACGATCTCGGGAGTTTTGAAAGCATTTGGGGTTTAAGAATTTTCAAGCCTTTCGAAACACTTAGGGACACAGCCCAAAAATTATTTATTTCAAAATACGATTCCGATATCAAAATACGGGGTCTACGACCCAATCATAACATTCCAACCACAAGCACGGGGGTCCGTGAATCAACTTATTCACATCACATACTCACAAGAATAACCCGACATAAACTACACCGTGTCAAACATTACCATGACAACAGTCTCACAGAACGACAACAGAGAGCACAACTTTACAACTTGACCATACGGCCAAACTCAACACACCACAGAGCTACAATACACAGAGCAACCACAGGGCTCACGTACCCTTACCAAATTATCACAGTCAAGGGACAAATCACACACACAACACATTTACTGCTGCCATTCCAGCCAAGTACGATACCATCTGGACTGCCATTCTAATCAGACGAAATATGCGCCAAAAATCACAGTTCTCCAACAACACATTTCAAAGTTAACCGTTGGTACGAGACTCACGGCCGCCATACCCCGCAGAGCCCCGTCGGACACCCCTGGGTGGTTAACCCTAGTTCGTGATACGCACACTCACGGCAATACGTATCCCTAGAGATCCCGTCAGACCGTCCCTAGGTGAACATACACATATCATCCACGACGCCACAGGAAGCCATAATTCGAATACTAGAATATGCATACAAATACTAGGTACTTCGCTAGAATGACCACTTTAACCGACATACACTCACAATCAATGTCACACCACGACAAGCAAATACCAATGCCAAACAACACCAAGTGTCCCAACCTCCTTACGAAGGAGTAACAACTAATATCACACAACGTCACATATTCACCGTACAATTACACATCTCAATACACAATTCTCGGCAAATAATTACCGTCTACTAAATTCACTAAAATATGTTCAATATCTTCCGTCGCACAACACTGATACACGTAATCAGAAAACACATTTATTTACAAAGCCTACGAGTTATTTTCGAAGGAAAACCTTTATAAAATATATACCGATCCTTTTTGAAAGTTCATTAAAACATTAAAATTTCATATATAATCAATTACCAATTATCACATCTACGAAACACGAAATGTATGGGCAAGATACTTGCCTCGATGCCACGAGCAATGGGAAACAACGAACGGATACGGTCGGTTAGCCCTCGAACTTCCGAAAATGACCAAGAATTCGACAACCTCACGATCGCTACGAAAACAACATCACCACGGATAAATAACGTTAAACGGAATCCGAATCAACCGGAAAAACAACAAGGATCCGAGGGTTCCGTTGAAAAAATTGGAAATCAAGTCCCGGGTGATAAAAATCGATATGAGAGTTACAAAATCCGAAGATCATGGCCAATACAACAAGAATACCATAATCAATTCATCCACCACGGGTTAAATCGAAGAATCGTGAAGAAACCCCCAAAATTACATAACTAGGGTTCTACGGAAGAATTACCTCGATCCGACGAAGAACAAGGATTGGATGATGATATAATTGGCAAGGATCTTCCAAACCACCTTGGAAAAGAGTAGAGTAGGCCAAAAACGTCGCTCCCCATCTTCTCCCGTCGCCAGCCGCCACAAAAACGAAGAAAGGGTGAGAAATGGTGATTAAACGCTGCTGTCCAGTATTTATACTGGACAGTTATTAGCGTGCGCTAACTAGACAACATTAGCGCGCGCTAACGAGGTCAGCTCTCAGAACTACCGCAAATAACAAGGTTAGTGTGCGCTAGACACACACACGTAGCACGCGCTAACGAGCCACGGATATAGCCCAGTAGCTCCTGGACAGACCTGCACCTACCCTGTAGCGTGCGCTAGGAAGAAGGAATAGCGTGCGCTAAGAAGTCGATAGCGTGCGCTAGAAACGAATCTTAGCGTGCGCTGATGAGACTCCAGTCCCAGTCCAGCGGCTCCTGGACTCTCTGGACGGCCAGTTAGCGTGCGCTACACATTCGGTAGCGTGCGCTAACCACAACGTCATAGCGTGCGCTATGTCACAACCATTAGCGTGCGCTACACTACAAAAACCCAAAAACTCGCATAGTGATCCGAAACGCCTCCAAACACATGTCCCAATAAGGCACACCCAAAACATGGTACAAGATTCAAATGATGAGGACAATACCAATCCGGTAAAACCCAGAAAACTCGACGAATCCAGAGCAAAGATCTCGGGTATTACAAAGATGGTCCATACCGATTCAACCAACTGCGACCGATTATGCGTCTGATGCCTCGTGTTCTAGCTCAATCCGGGTATTGGCTGAACAACCAATCGAAGAAGAAGTATGACACGGAGATGAGTTTCAAAATTATGCCACGAGAGCTACAATTCATACAAAACGACAATCACAGTTGTGGCCCTTTCGCGTGCATGTACTTGGATCGACTCGTCTCTGCAAACCCAGGAGCAAGGCACCAAATCAAGGAACTTAATGAGAAATATATTAAGAAATATCGATATGGTTTAGCTGCTAAAATCTTTATGTTGTCTTTAGACATGTAAAATAGTTTATGGTGTGTTGTGTTGTGGCAAGATTAATATGTCGTGTTGTTAAATATTTATGTTGTATTTAGATAGTTTTGGCAATATGAATGTGTCGTGTTGTTAAATCTTTATGTTTTGGCTCTGTGTTACACACGATGGATGAACACGATCGTGGCCATCGTGGGTCACGATCGTCTTGTGTTGTTAAATCTTTATGTTTTGGCTCTGTGTTACACACGATGGATGCACACGATCGTGGCCATCGTGTGTCACGATCGTGTGAAACCTACCCACGGTCATGGGTTGATGCTGTCGTGTGCGCACGATGGCTGCCATGACCGTGTGCACACGACCGTGAGTACCATCGTGGGCACGGCCGTGCACACGATCGTGTGTCCCATCGTGGGTACGACCGTGTATACGATCGTGTGCATATAAACTTTTGGTATTTTTGCCAATTTGATTTATTGTGTTATCTAGAAGGATGTTTTGTGATTCAAACATCGCTTGTTCAAACATTAATTACTATATAGCTTCTTATACAAACTCCTATTTGTCATTTCGTTGTAATTCATTAGTATATGAGATATTTCATCCAGATGATTGAACTTATCCGTACGAACTAATACACTGAGAACAGATAGACTACACATGATATGCAATATATTATGTTAATTCAATCAATAACTTTTTAAATAAGTGTATCGTTAACAAATAATTGTTAATATATAAGTAACAACACCTAAATTGACGAGTAATTTGAGAAATTGGTGAAATTTTTTAATGTTCTTGTGCACACGATCGTGTGTCCCATCGTGGGCACGATCGTGTACACGATCGTGTGCATATAAACTTTTGGTATTTTTGGCAATTTGATTTATTGTGTTATCTAGAAGGATGTTTTGTGATTCAAACATCACTTGTTCAAACATTAACTACTATATAGCTTCTTATACAAACTCCTATTTGTCATTTCGTTGTAATTCATTAGTATATGAGATATTTCATCCAGATGATTGAACTTATCCGTACGAACTAATACACTGAGAACAGATAGACTACACATGATATGCAATATATTATGTTAATTCAATCAATAACTTTTTAAATAAGTGTATTGTTAACAAATAATTGTTAATATATAAGTAACAACACCTAAATTGACGAGTAATTTGAAAAATTGGTGAAATTTTTTGATGTTCTTGTGCACACGATCGTGTGTCCCATCGTTGGCACGATCGTGTACATACGTGGATACAGTACCAATTTGACATCAAAGACAACGTGACACCTGGTTGCCAACGTGTCACACGATTGGAACACACGATCGCGGCGATCGTGTGCACAATCGTGTTTACTGCAAAGGTCAACATCAAATTATTTTATTATAAAATCCCATCGTGGGTCGGTCCCCCCCTCCCTTTTTCAATATAAGCCCATATTCATTGACTGAGAGTGAAATACATGTACCGTAGCCCCCCTTTTCACTACAAACCCTAATCAATTAACATAAGTTAAAATCCATTAAAATCAAATACGCGAAATGAGCGGCCGATTACGAGAAAGCGATTTAGGAGGAATCGAAGCACCACCTATGGGAATGAATGCTTTGCAAGATTTTATATTGTGGACGGTTCCTTTACACCTACCGCACACCTGAGGCCGTCCACCTGCGGGCAAATTTTCAACAGCGGACCGTGCGCGACTCATCCTTGGTCGGCCGGATTGTCGTACCCCCTCTGGAGGTACGCAAACGATGGATGAGATCTCCAGTGGTACATTCCACTCATCAGGATGTGGGATGGGACTAATATGCTCCTTATAAGTCTCTCTAAGGCCTTGTTGCTTGAAATAACGACTAACAAAATCATACACGGACAAACCATTGCCGGCGCGCCTGTTACAATAAGCAATTATGTCAAGGATGTTGTATAGGATAATGTATTTTTGATATTGATGAGGTGTAGGATAAATCCAGAGCAGCCCTGTTTTGCACACGATGGCAGAACACGATCGTGCCGATCGTGTGTCCCATCGTAGGTTACGATCGTGCCGATCGTGGGTTACGATCATGGCGATCGTGGGGTTACGATTGTGCCCATCGTGGGTTACGATCGTGCCCATCGTGGATTACGATCGTGCCCATCGTGGGTTACGATCGTGCCCATCGTGGGTTACGATCGTGCCCATCGTGGGTTACGATCGTGCCCATTGTGGGTAAGGATCGTGCTCATCGTGGGTTACGATCGTGTCCATCATGGGTTACGATCGTGCCCATCATGGGTTACGATCGTGCCCATCGTGGGTTACGATCGTGCCCATCGTGGGTTATGATCGTGTGCATTCTGCCATGACCGTGTGCACACGACAGCATAGACAAAAACATTGAATGGCCATGACCATGTGCACACAACAGCATAGACAATTACCTTATAGCGGCAACGGCATGACGACATGGAATCTGATCCAAATCAAACTCACGACAACAACATGTCCATGTTCGAAGGTCGACCTCATAAGAAACTTTGTTTTCTTCGACTTTATAAACAAGTGGGGTGGTAGCTCGAACGGTAAGAGTCAGACTGGCTTGCACAGAGTTAGAAAGCTTTTCAAAAGTGTGCATTGTCAACTCATGGTCTCTTGATGTAGCTTATCCCCGCTTCTCATCAAACCAATTCTCTAAAATTAGGCGAATATCTCAAGTAACGAGCAAACAGGTAAACGCCTCGCCCACAACATACGATTATTAAAGCATTCAACAGCATTGGATTTCAAGAAGTTATAGCGTCATACCGGACACTTCGACCTAGCCCACCTCTCTGGCCCAATTTCATAAAGGCGCCTGTGAGCCCCATTAGGGCTTTCGATATGTAGTTTCGAAAAGTAGTTTTCAAAAACTTCTTCACGATGCGTGTAGGCAGCAATTCTAAAGAGTGCTATAACATGCGCACCGTAGGAGGTCATATTTTTTGCAAGATGGTGATAGCACAACCCGTGGAATGCATTCGGATAGACGGCTCAAACAGCATTCTGAATGCTCTTATGTTGGTCACTCACAATCAGTAAATCTTCCATCGGATTGTAGCACTGCGCAGGTTATACAGAAAATAAGTCCATGACTCGTCGTTCTCTATCGGACCGAGACCAACTGCAAGAGGAAATACTTGCTCGTTCCCGTCAAATGTGACGGCCGCAAATAGAGTTCCTTTATTCCTTCCCTTTAGGTGGGTCCCATCAACTATAATCACCGGTCGAAGGCACGTATCAAATGCCCTAATACTTTGTCCGAGTGCAACGAACATGTGGCAAAACACTCCCTCACGAGTCGTATGCAAATCATAAATTGTCCCTGGATTATGCTGTTTTAACAAATACAGATAAGATGGGAGCCTTTGATACGACTCATCAAAGCCACCATATGTATTCTCTATCGCTATATTCCTCGTCCGGAGAGCAAAACTGTATAGCATGTCAATGCCGTACTCCCTCTGCAATCATCTCCTTTGGCCTCAAAGTGACCCCCTCACCGGTCAATCTTTTAGCAAAATAATGGGCGGCAACCTCAGAAGTGACCGATCGTGCGGCAGCACGGTTCAAATCAGGGTGACAGCTGTGCTCCAATATCAACTTAGTAATTCTCCAAATAGTTGCACCCTCAATAGCACACAACCTAAATTGACAATTTTTTCGCCCACTCTTACAGACAAACATTATACGTTTATCGGCGGAACGATCAGTGATACACTGTAGCATGTTTTCCAAATGATACATTCCTACAGTTATCCTCAACTCTGTCTTGGAACGAAAGGTGGACCCCACCTCTAGCTGACCGTGTCGGTGGAGGCCGCTCGACCCAACCCAAAGTCCCGGCACTACCGGGTCCTAAATGGAATGATCCAGTTACGCATTGATTGTAGATGCTCATGCTCGCTCGCAGATTGATGGTCGGATGAGAAGTTCCGACGACTCATAATCCTATCCATTTGGGCCGGTTGGCGAACCCAAGCAAGAAATTCCGCAGATAGTGACTCAAGCAAGTCTTTACAACAATCTTCATCTTCGGATGTATGCACCTCCTCATCTTCCTCGTCTTCCTCATCTTCCTCGTATTGATACTCTTTGGAAGGCATGTCATAATTTATATTGGCGGGCTCTACTCTCGAGCTGCTACATCCCATATTAACCTCGGGAGTGGAGGAGCTGATGTTCTCAACATAGACCTCAGGATCCTCCTTGTATTCTACTAGTAATCGAAATATCTCGGTATCGCCCCGTAATAGGACTTTTACTTTGTTTCCCTTGGCCATGTGTGTTAAGTACCATAATTTGTAATCGGACTCATTTGGACCACCCAAACCCTCTCTGATAACCCCCACGAGGTTTGCACGACTAACTTTTCTCGTGTCGATATAGACAAAAAAAGAGTCCCCGTCTACATATGTCGATCGCTCCCAATGACCACCGTGATGTATCAAAATACGCTGCCACGACATCTGATTACAAAAGGATGAATAACTATTCAGAAAACTGAGCTAACAATATTATAAAACGGTCTGCCTTGGACACGACCGATGCACACGGTCGTATACTACCGTGTGCAGTGATCGTGTGCAAGTTTCTGGCCATGAACACGATCGCTGCACACGATTGTAGACGATCGTTTTAAACGATCGTGAACACGTTAGTGGTGCGCACGATGTCAAGGTCGTTGGACACGATCGTTGCACACGGTGGCTTCCCATCGTGTGCAGCGATCGTGTCCGTAAGAACAGATCGGGAATTTTTTTTTCCATCGGTCAAATACTGATGCATACCTTCTTTATGAACTCAGAAGCACGGCAAATGAAGTCCTAGTTCAACGTTAACTTTTCTTTTCGAATAATCTTGTGATTTCTATAAGATTTTTGAGAGACCCTTTGTCAAAAAAAAAAATAGTTGTGTTGTTTTGATGTATATGTTTGTAGTTAAATTTTGGTTGTTGGACATTAATATCGATCGGAGGAGGAAAGTAAAAAAGAAAAAAGAGAAGAAAAGTAGTTTAAATTAAATAAAAAAAAAGTGAGAAGTCAACAACACAACAAAAGAGAGGACATTTTAGTCTTTTTAATCAAAATGGTACTAAAAACTTATAGTTTTATGAATGAGGATATAGAACATATCAATTTTATGATTTAGTATTAAAAAATTGATTCCCACAATAGAAAATATCTTAAAATTATATAATTAGGAATATAATTAAAATGAAAATCACTGCTACTATAGCTAGTCAGATGATGAGGTAAATTTGTTTACAATTTGACACATTGATAGTTTTAAAATAATATAGTATAATTTTATATGCTTAAAATAAATCTCAAAATTCAAATAGGCGATAACTCTAAACTCCACATTTTTCACCTACAGCTGTATAATTATATAAATAAATATATTAAAAATAACATCTCCAATCAAAATTAGGTATCTAAAATTAGCTGAAATTAACAAAAAATCTCACAATTGGCACAAACATTTCAAAAAATAGATCAAACACAATCTGAATTTATTAGGTGTAAATAATAAAAATGGTGTGCTATTTCGAAATCGCGTAATTATATTATTAATAATATTAAATAACAATATATATATATATACAATATATAGAAGAAGAATATCAGTAATAATAGCAATAACAATAATAAAAAGTATGGAAAAAGCGCATGTTAGTGAACTAAGGTTAGCGTGCGCCAGACATTGTACGGATGGGTAAGAGGGGTCGCCATAGGAAGGATCAGATACCGGAAATGATAGAGGAGAGAACGTCGACTGGTTCCGCATCACAAACGAGAGCGTTGAATGATGAAACCATGCCTGAACTTGTCAAATCGCTGAAAGGAAAGGAGAAGGCAAATGTAATAATAGCGAAGAAGGAAGACTTGAGTCCAGAGGTGGAAATGGGGGAAATTAAAAGATCTGCCACTCACAAAGAGCCAACGGAAACCAACAGAAGATTGAACATGGATTCGCCACAAATTCAAAAAGAGGAAAATCGTGAGCCCAAACCGATTAAATCAGGTATGAAACTTGAGTATGTACCTCCAACTCTGAAGAATGGTATTCCTACTGCGTGTTTGGAGAAACAGGACATTGAGGCTGAAGCTGTGAAATGGGAGACTGCTATCATACTGTATGTGATTGGAGACTCTCCTACTATCTCTTATATCAATGCCTATTTGATGAAACAATGTAACATTGAAAATAAGCCTCAAATCTTCTATCACAATGAGGGGTATTTTGTGATTCGGTTAAGACTATGGAGGAGAGGAATGAAATTCTGTTTACTGGGCCACACACCATCGCCTATAAACCTGTTAATGTTAAAGCATGGGAAGCAGAGTTTTGTTTTGAGAAAGAAATTCTGAAAGTTGTTCCACTCTGGATTCAACTTCCAAATCTCCCCCTTAATTGCTGGGGTGCCAACTCCCTGAGTAGGATAGGGAGTGCAATTGGAAAATGTTCCAGAGAGTACTTGCACATCACAAATAAGGGGCGGGGACCCATTCCCCTCGGTGAAAATATGAGGATTCTCATATGGAATGTGAGAGGATGTAATAATCCTCTCAAGCAAAAAGAAATCAAAACCTTTTTGCTGAAAAATAAGATTGATTGTGCTGCTTTATTAGAAACTCGAGTCAAGGAAGGAAAGTTTAAGAAAATTTCAGAAAAGATTTGTAGAAATTGGATGGTGGTGAATAACTATACTCATGCTAGTAATGGTAGGATTTGGGTTTGCTGGAACCCTAAGACTGTTAATGGTGTTTGGGTGGAGAACCAGGAGCAAAGTATACATTGTATTTTAACTGATTTGATATCTGGTAAAGAGATGCATCTGGTAGCTGTTTATGCTTATAACACAGCTGAATTGAGGAAAAGTCTCTGGATAACTATGGCAAGAATCTCTCAATCTGTTTCTAGCCCTCTCATATTTGGTGGAGACTTCAATACCATCTTGAATGCTGATGAAAGATTTCAAGGAAACCAAGTAACCGCTGCTGATTACAAGGACTTCTCTGAGTGTTTAACTAATGCTGAGCTTACACCTATTAAACATATAGGCAGTGACTTCTCTTGGTGCAACAATCAATTGGGTGCAGACAGAATTTACTCCCTTATTGATAGGGCAGTGGCTAATACTCAATGGATGAGTGAATATCCTGCTGTGGTTGTTGAGCTATTAGATAAAGGAATCTCATACCATGCACCCCAGTTGTTGAATATTGATAATGGTACAGTATTGAGGAAAGCTCCATTCAGATTTCTCAATGTGCTCACTGAACATCCAGAGTTTGGAAAGATTCTTGAGGAAACATGGAACCACCATTACCATGGAAATAAGCTCCTCAACATTTGGTATAAATTGAAACAACTCAAATATCCTCTGAAAATGTTGAATACCTCCCATTTCAGGAATATTGGAGATAAACTGGATCTTATTAGAAGTGAGTTGAGCAAATTACAGAAATGTATTGATCAAGATAAACTTAATGAAGATTTAGTTGCTCAGGAGAAGAATATGTTAAGAGAGTTGGAGAAATGGAGTCTTATTGAGGAGAAAATCTGGACGCAAAAATCTCGGGCAGACTGGATCAGACTTGGAGATCACAATACAAAGTTCTTTCATGCATATACAAAAGCAAGACAGGCTGCCAATACTATCAAACTACTGGTTAAAGCTGATGGCACGAGGTGTATGAACCAGCAGCAAATTTCAGATGAGGTCAGAGGATTTTACATGGCATTAATGGGGAGTGCAGCCCAATCACTGCCTATGCTTGACAAAGATATAGTGGCCAGAGGTCCAACTCTCAACCACAATCAATAATTGATGCTATGTGAACCATTCTCTGATAATGAGATTAAAACAGCTGTCTTCAGCATGAACCCACATAAAGCACCTGGATTGGATGGTTACAATGCTCATTTCTTCCAACATCCCTGAAGTCTCATTGGAGATGATTTAATAGCAGCTATTAAGGAGTTCTTTGAAAAAGGTGTTCTCCCTAAAACTCTCAACACTACTCTGCTTACCTTGCTACCTAAAACTACTAATGCCAGCTCTATCAAAGAATTTAGACCTATTGCATGCTGTAGTGTGATGTACAAAATCATATCCAAGGTACTAACCAATAGGATGCAAGGTGTTCTGGATTCCATTATAAGTGATAATCAGTCAGCATTTGTCAAGGGAAGGGTGATTTTTGATAACATTTTATTGAGTCATGAGATTATAAGTGGGTATGGCAGGAAATATATCTCTCCTAGATGCATGATCAAGATTGATATCCAAAAAGCCTATGACTCTGTGGAATGGCCTTTTGTGAAATACATGCTACTTGAGCTGGGATTCCCTTATAAATTTGTGAGTTGGATCATGGCTTGTCTCAGTTCAGTCTCCTACTCAGTGAATATCAATGGTGAGATCTCTGATTCTTTTGAATCTAGAAAGGGTCTTAGACAAGGAGACCCTATCTCTCCCTATCTATTTGTGATATGTATGGAGTAACTCAACAGATGTTTGTTAGAACTAAAATCTGAGAAAACGTTTCAGTTCCACCCCAGGTGCAAGAAGTTGGGCTTGGTTCATATTTGTTTTGCATATGATTTGCTCTTGTTTGCAAAGGGAGACATCAGATCAATAAGGAAACTTCTTGCTGCATTTAACAAATTTTCAAATGTGTCAGGATTAAAAGCAAATGAGACTAAAAGTTGTATCTATTTTGGTGGTGTTAGTGAAGATGTGCAAGACTCAATACTCAGTGATTTTGGTATGACTAAAGGAGAGCTTCCTTTTAGGTACTTGGGAGTACCCCTATCCTCTAAAAAGCTCTCAATTGCACAGTGTCAACCACTTATAAAGAGGATTATGGCCAGAATTGATTGTTGGTCCTCCAAATTGCTATCTTATGCAGGAAGGCTACAATTAATTAAATCTGTTCTGTTCAATATCCAAGCTTACTGGTGCCATGTTTTTCTGATTCCTCATAAGGTAATCAAAGCTATCCAGGCTACATGTAGAAGTTTCCTTTGGTCTGGTAAGTCTAACCCAACCAAGAAGGCATTGGTGGCATGGGATAATCTTTGTTTGCCAAAGGTAGCTGGAGGGTGGAACCTCCCAAATATGCTGGACTGGAATAAAGCTGCACTTTGTAAACAACTATGGAGCCTTGCACAAAAAAAGGATAAGTTGTGGATTAAATGGGTCCATGAATACTATATAAAAGGGCAACAAATCAGTTCAATGAAGATCCCAATTCAGGCTTCATGGGTCATTAAGAAGATTATTGGAGCTAGGGAACATCTAGCTAAGTTTAACTGTTTGAGCCTCTTTCAGTTACCTCAAATCTCCATAGGCAGAATGTATTGTTATATGAGGGGTGATGTTCCTAAAGTCTCTTGGCACAAACTTATCAGTAGGAATTTTGCTCCTCCCAGAGTTATTTTTATCACATGGTTAGCGGTCTTGGGCAGATTGGCCACATGTGATAGATTGGTGAAATTTGGTATTCATTGTGACCAGGTTTGTATTCTATGTTTGCAAGATGATGAAACACTAAATCATCTTTTCTTTTCCTGTCCCTTTTCTGCCCAAGTATGGACCCAACTTGCTGTGTGGAGTGGAACTCACAGAGATAGTAGGAGCTAGGATTCTGAGAAGCTTTTTATGATTACACAATGTAGATCTAAGTCATGTAAACAACTTCTCTATAAGATGGTGGTGTCGGTGGCTGTTTATGAGATTTGGAGTGAAAGAAACCACAGAAGATTCCAAGCCAGGTCTTCTACTATTGATACAGTGGTTAGAAGGTGTCAAGTCCAGGTTGCCTTATGTGGAGCAAAAGAACCCAAAGTGATGAAGCTGCTAGATAGCTAATGTTATAATCTGTGTTTGTATAGCTTGTATGGCTTTTGTGTTTGTACTTTCATGGTTCACTATTGGTAATAAAATCTCACTTTTTACCAAAAAATAATAAAAAGTATGTACAATAATGTTGCTATCAATATCGATATAAATAATAAGGATAATGT
This sequence comes from Orobanche coerulescens, assembly GCA_033398695.1. Classification (NCBI taxonomy): domain Eukaryota; kingdom Viridiplantae; phylum Streptophyta; class Magnoliopsida; order Lamiales; family Orobanchaceae; genus Orobanche; species Orobanche coerulescens. The sequence goes on from CM065808.1 coordinate 175,027,518, forward strand.
AATAATAATAAGGTTGATTCTAAAGTTGAATTGAACGAAATTGAAAGGTGCTACAATTAAGTTGGAGCGAATGTGCCGTGCCAAAATTGCTGTTTAAACCTAAATGTCTAAAGAAGTGAGGGTTTAAGTGTTATTCAAGATGGCTTGTGCGTGCGTGTGTGTGTAATTGGACAATTTAAAAAAAAAATATGAAGTGAATAATTCACCCATAAATATGGATAAAGTATATTCTTACCGAAGGTAAGTGGGCGACAGCCATATTAAATTTTTCTTACTACATCCATCCAATAAAAATAGGCTTGATTTCATTTTCATATAGTTTAAGATTGTGATTGATATTTTAAAAAAAAAAAAATTATTGTACTTTTCACACATACCCTTACATTAAATTATGTTAGTGTATAATGTATGTGTTATGTATTATTAGATGACTCTTGACCTTTCATATATCTTTCATTATTATTAGATGACTCTTGGTCTTTCATATATTTTTCATTAAGTTCATCCAACCTTTGCATTTTTATTGTAACATACTTTTCATGACCTATATAAATGCTTGCTTGTACCTTGATTTAGATATCAATAAAATGAGTATGGTCTCTCTTCTCTCTATTATCTAGTTCTCTCAAGCTTTCTCTTTCTATATATATATTATTATATAATACGTTATCAGCACGATCGATAAGTGAATGAGCTACACGAGAACAACACTGGAAGGATAAAGGTTTACTGAAAGTCGTTCCAAAATCAAATATCACAGTCTAAGGTAATAATAAAAGGATTTATCTACATACCATACACATTATGGTCTGCATGTGTTAGATATGCATATATGATTATGTTACTACCAAATTTTTAGACAGTGGTACTAATTAGTCTTATTTAAAAATTTAAGTGTCCATGTGACTTCATGTAAAAACCTACGTGTGTGTTTCAAAAGATGCATGTATGTTATTTTTCATAGCCATGCTTTGTAGTCCAAGCTCTTATTTTAATAACTTTATTATCATGGTCTGAACTTGTTTATCAGATCACCTACCAAAATACTTGATTAGTTGATTTTGCAGATTATTATGCTTAACTACTGAAAAGTTTCATTTTAAATCGATTATGTTGATAATAATGATAAGTTGCCTTCTATGAGTCTTTGACATTATTATGTAATTCGAATAATGATTTATTACAATTGTTTACTCTGCATCAAATGGTAATCATTTTATTATTAAAAATAACTATCATAAGGTCAACATGCAAATAGTGTTTAAAAAAAAAGGAATAAAAGTATATTCTTGTGGTCACAATATTTAGATAGTTGATGCCCTAATTAAATATTTTACATAAGTTTTATGTCCTCATTATACTTGTATTTATATTAAATATAGTATTAACATACTATTATACTATGGTTTTGATTTAATAATTGTTAGTATGCTATGTATTGTATCAATCCATTCTTAAAAAATGACAGTAGTTTAGTAATTTATTTATGCGTTAAGATTATCTGCCTACTTGATTAAAATTATGTATAAATAAGTTATTTATCAATTGATTTATTTATAAGATTATGCATGTGCCTAAATACTAATGTTGTATGTAAGTGTAAGACCTTTACATGTTCATTTTATAATTCAAAATTACTTTGTATCTTGTTTATAGTTTTTACTATGTCGAATCTTACAAAACTCGAATTCAACGCACTTGATGTCACCAGCAAAAATTATTTGGCGTGGATTTTGGATGTTGAGATCTATCTTAATGCTATGGGTCTTGGTGACACCATAAAAGAGGGAAATAAAACCTCCAAGCAATATAAGGCAAAAGCTATGATATTCTGAAAACCGAATATTTGAATATTAAAGATCCATCAAATCTTTGGAAGGATCTAAAAGAGAGGTACGACCACCAGAAAACTGTGATACTCCCTAAAGCTCGCTATGATTGGCTACACTTACGTTTGCAAGATTATAAAAGTGTGAGCGAGTATAACTCCGCAATATTTAAAATTACATCTCAATTGAAATTATGTGGGGAGAATATCACCGATAAAGACATGTTGGAGAAAACATATTCTACTTTCCATGCCAATAATATCCTTTTACAACAGCAATATCGTGAATGTGGATTCACAAAATATTTTGAGCTGATTTCTGTCTTGCTTCTTGCTGAACAAAACAATGAACTTTTGATGAAAAATCATCAATCACGTCCAACGGGTTCAACACCATTTCCTGAAGTGAATGTTGTGACTGATAATGAATATGGACGTGGGTGTGGATATGGACGTGGATGTGGACGTGCCCGTGGTTGTGGCCGTGGTTTTGGGCATGGTCGAGACCGTAATCAACAAAACCTCTCCAACTTTAAAAGAAAGCCTCCAAGCATCTTCTTGACCTTTATCAATGAGGAGAAACCCGAGGGAAGTACGATGGTTAAAAATGGTGAAATTATTTGTAATCGTTGTGGAATGAAAGGTCATTGGAGACGTACATATCGTACCTCCAAGCATCTTGTTGACCTTTATCAAGCTTATTTGAAGAATGTTGAAACTAATTTCACCGAACAGAATGATCCCTTGGGTATTGTCCATCTTGAAGCACACTTTGGTGGTGGAGATCCAGTTGATCCTTCAGGCATCACCCATATGAAAGTTGGTGATTTTTTTGAAGATGGGAATAAAGAGATGGTCAAATCTGGTGATGACAATAATTAGGCCATATATTAAAACTTTGTTTTGTTTATTGAATATGTATGTTTGAACTCTATAATTATTGGCTTTACTCTATGCATTCTATGTAATTTCCTTTTATCATGAATAAGAAGTTCTGAATATATTCTAATCTTCATTTATGTTTATTTTGTGAAGAAATATGGCCAGTAAACTCTCATTATATACTATGAAAGATGAGGAATCATTGTGTCTGGCGGATAGTGCAACAACACATACATTTTTAAAAAATCAAGAATATTTTTCGCATCTTATATTAGCTAAAGCTAATGTAAATACAATATCGGGTGCATCAGATCTTATTGAAGGCTTCGGAAGATCAAATATAGGGTTACCTAATGGTACACATTTATTTATCGAGAATGCAATATTTTCCTTTCGATCAAAAAGAAACCTTTTGAGTTTCAAAGATATACGCCACAATGGCTATCATATTGAGACAACAAATGAAAATGATGATCAATATCTATAGATCACGTCTATTTTCTCTGGGAGGAAACAAATGATTGAAAAACTCCCGTCATATAAATCTGGATTATATTATACCTTTATTAATCCAGTGGAGACACACATGGTGATGAACCAAAATCAACAGACCCAACAAACTTTTTTGCATGGCATGATCGTTTAGGTCATACTGGGTTTACAATGATGCGAAGAATAATATAAAATTCTAGTGGACATCCTTTAAAGAACAAGATTGTTCCATTGTCCAATGGTTTTACTTGTGTTGCTTGTTTTCAAGGAAAATTAATAACAAAGCTTTCACATGTGTAAGTTGCGATTGAATGTCCATCATTTTTAGAACGAATTCAATGAGATATGTGTGGACCCATTACACCATCAAATGGACCATTTCAGTACTTTATGGTACTTATAGACGCATCGACACGTTGGTCGCATGTTAGTTTATTGTCCATTCGGAATGTTGCATTCGCAAGACTCCTTGCCCAAATAATTCGATTAAGAGCACAATTTCCTGATCATAATATAAAGAAAATTCGACTTGACAATACAGAAGAGTTTACATCCCAATCTTTTAATGATTATTGTATGTCAATTGGGATTGAGGTGGAACATTCTGTTGCTCACGTGCACACTCAAAATGGTCTAGCCGAATCTTTCATTAAGAGGCTAAAATTAATTGCTAGACCTTTACTTATGAGAACAAATTTACCAAATTCTACTTGGGGACATGCAATAATACATGCGGCATCTCTAGTTCGATTAAGGCCGACTGTTTATCATAAATATTCCCCTTTGCAGTTTGTGAATGGTCATATCTCATTTAAGAATTTTTGGGTGTGCAGTTTATGTTCCTATATCTCCTCCACAACGAACAAATATGGGACCCCAAAGAAGATTAGGGGTATATGTTGGGTTTGATTCTCCCTCAATTATTAAATATTTGGAGCCCATGACTGGTGATTTATTCAAAGCAAGATTTGCTGACTGCCAATTTGATGAGACAATTTTTCCCGCATTAGGGGGAGATAAGTCAAAATTTGAAAGAGAAAGACAAGAAATTTTATGGAATGCAGTATCTCTGTCTCATTATGATCCTCGAACAAATCAGTGTGAACTTGAAGTTCAAAAGATTATCCACCTACAAGAAGTGGCAAATAGATTGCCTGATACATTTATTGATGTCAAGACAGTGACAAAGTCACATATACCATCTATCAATGTTCCTTGTAAAATTAAACTTCCTGATGAAGAAAATAAAATATTGCTAGCAAAAGAGTCTAATGCACGCCAGAAGCGTGGTGGACCTATTGGATCCAATGATAAAAATCCAAGAAAAACAAGGAAACTTGATAAGCAAGCTGGTACATCAAATGACATCTAGCCTAAAGATATATTTGATCACTGAAGATACGTCTTCAAAAGATGATCAAACACCTGAAATAGTTGACAATGAAGAGATCTCGATAAACTATATCACTTCAGGAAAGCGGTGGAATAGAAAAGAAATTGTCATGGATGATATATTTTCTTATGCAGCTGCCCTTGATATTTCTGAAGAAATTGAGGATCATGAACCTAGATCAATCTATGAATGTAAAAGAATAAATGATTGGCCAAAATGGAAAAATGCTATTGAGGCAGAGTTAGAATCACTTAAAAAACGTCAAGTTTTTGGACCCATTGTCCAAACACCTGCAGGTGTGAAACCCGTTGGTTTTAGATGGGTATTTGTGCGCAAAAGAAATGAGAAAAATGAAGTTGTGAGATACAAAGCACGCCTTGTTGCACAAGGCTTCTCACAAAGACCGGTAATTGATTATGAAGAGACTTATTCACCGGTAATGGATGCAACGACATTCAGATTTTTACTCAGTCTGTCAATTTTAGAAGGGCTTCGAATGAACTTAATGGATGTTGTGACTGCCTACTTATATGGGTCATTTGATAATGACATCTACATGAAAATCCCTGAAGGATTGAAAATGCCTGAAGCATGTAACTCAAAACCCCGAGAGGTTTACTCAATTATAAATTACAAAGATCCTTGCACGGGTTGAAACAATCAGGACGGATGTGGTATAATCGTCTTAGTGAGTACCTTTTGAAAGAAGGACATGTTAATAATGTAATATGTCCATTAAAAGGGCAAAAGGTGGATTTACTATCATTGCAGTTTATGTTGATGATTTGAACATCATTGGGGCTCATGTTGAACTTAATGAAACGATTGCATATCTGAAAAATGAATTTGAAATGAAAGACTTGGGTAAAATAAAACTTTGCCTTGGTTTTCAAGTTGAACATTTATCAAACAGAATCTTTGTTCATCAGTCATCATATATTGAAAAGATCCTCAAACGATTTATTATGGATAAATCATATCCTGTGAGTACACTTATGGTTGTACGTTCACTTGAAAAGAAAAATGATCCATTTCGTCCAAGAGAAAATGGAGAAGAACTTCTTGGTCCTGAAGTGTACCATATCTTAGTGCCATTAGTGCACTAAAGTATCTTGCCAACTTTACACGCCCTGATATTGCATTCTGTTAATTTATTGGCAAGACATAATTCTGCTCCAACAAGAAGACATTGGACCGGCGTGAAACAGATATTTAGATATCTCTGAGAAACAATGGATATGGGTCTGTTTTATTCTAAAGAATCAAAAGCAGAATTAATTGGTTACGCTGATGCTGGATATCGATCTGATCCTCATAAGGGAAGATCACAAACAGGTTACATATTCACATACGGTGATACGACAATATCTTGGAGATCTACAAAGCAGACTCTTGCAGCAACTTCCTCAAACCATGCTGAGTTATTGGCCCTTCATGAATAAAGTCGAGAATGTGTATGGCTTAGATCTTTGGTCCATATTCGAAAATCATGTGATCTTCCAGTTAACAAAGAAAGTCCAACTATCCTGTATGAAAATAATGAAGCTTGTATTACCCAGACTAAAGAAGGCTATATTAAAGGAGATAGGACGAAGCACATTGATCCAAAATTCTTCTTCACCCACGAACTTCAGCAAAGGGGATAAATTGACGTTTGTCTAATTCGTTCATGTGAGAATCCAGCAAATTTGTTCACGAAGGCGCTCCCTACAGCTCCTTTCGAGAAATTAGTATACAAGATTGGGATGCGCAGATTTCGAGATATATGTTAATATTTATAACAATGTTAAAATGAGGGAAGACATAATATTTTGTCATTTGTACAACACATGTACTCTTTTTCCTTCACTAGGGTTTTTCCCACAGGGTTTTCCTAGTAAGGTTTTAACGAGGCATAATGTTTGTACGAGTCATCTAAATGGAAGTGTTATGTATTATTAGATGACTCTTGACCTTTCATATATCTTTCATTATTATATGATTCTTGGTCTTTCATATATCCTTCATTAAGTTCATCCAACCTTTGACTTTTCATTGTCATTGTAACATACTTTTCATAATCTATATAAATGCTTGCTTGTGCCTTGATTTAGATATCAATAAAATAAGTATGGTCTCTCTTCTCTATATTATCTAGTTCTCTCAAGTTTTCTCTCTCTATATATATATTATTATATAACAGTATGCACATTTTTTCTCCCAATATTTACACTTCACTCACAGTTTATCCTTTTGGAATTATATTTAGCACTTTTACACAATAAAATCAAACAACACCTTTTATTTTTTAATCTCCACCACATTCACCATCACTATCTTTACTTTTTAATCCAAATCACGCACTCACCATCAATATTTACACAACTTGCCTATCATATTCGACCATTTACCTAAAAACTTGTGAAAGTACCCCAGATGTAAACCTTTCGCCGCGCTAGAAGTAGTATTAAATAGGAGTACAATTGAAAAACAAGAGAAATTAAATGCTAACCAAATAAAAAATAACCTATATTTTGAGACAGACTAACGTAGAATACAAACAATCTTTATGGGACAGAGGTAGTATATTACAATGTCAACTCATTCTCACCTTTTCAATACTTGATTACAATCACATTCTGTTGTACTTTTTTCTACTAAAGAAAACAAATATTAATATCTAAGATGTTTGATTTGCCTGAATGTACTACAACCAAAGATATTAGTGATCAAAATCATACACTGGACGATATAATTTGACACATTGCAAGTATATAAAAACACAGGTTAGTGAATCACAACAATGATCATTCATTCATCACATTTACATCCCATTCAACTTCACTTTCAAAGTTCATTGTTTTTTTTTGCCAACTTTACAAATCACTATTAGGAGGGAAGAAAGAAGCAAAGTAGAAAGTAGAAGCCTTGCCAGAATCATAAATGAGGTTTGGTAGGAGCTGAAAAGGGCATTCACCCCAAACCAAATAATCTGACTTTACTCAAATTTAACTTCTCTTTAATACATAAATTGTCAATTATAACCTTTACTCGAATGTTTTCAAGTCACCTATTTATATTCGAATCACCCATTTTAGGTGACTAGAATGTATTTAAGTGACTCAGATATAATTAGGTGACTCAAATTTAATTAGGTGATTCGAATAGGTGACTCGAATGCATTTTAGGTGACTCGGATGTAATTTAGTGACTCGAATAAGTGACTCGTATGTATATTAGGTGACTAGGATGTAATTTAAGTAATTTGAATAGGTTACTTGAATGCAACTTAAATGACTCGAATATGTGCTTAAATGTGTTCTAAAGTTAATCGAATAGATAACTCAATATGTTATTCGAATATGCGACTCGAATGTCTTTGAGTAAAGGTCAAATCTGACAATTTGAGTATTAAAAGAGTTGTAAAACGTAAGGCAAAAAAAAAAATTCTCATATTTAAATTTAAATGGGTACAGTACATTTCTTCCCTAATGAATTCTACAGAAAGAACCTGGACTAAGAGATGTGATCTCTATTAGTGCTATGGCCACCTGGTGGAAACATAGCAGTAAAGTTTATTTGTGCAAAACAAGTAATAAGTTGAACTCAAATGGAACTTTATTTATGAGGCACACTCGTGTCACACGGTCAGTCCTCTTAAACGAAAAATAAGGATATACCAACAAATGGAAAACTCTTAACTAAAAAAAGAACCCCAACAATGAAAAACTTAAAAAACTAAAAACCCTAAAAAAACCTAATAAAGCGAAAAAACTAAGACCGGAAAAACTGAACGAAAAAAAAAAAAACTGAAAAACTGAAAAAACTAAAAGTTGGGCTCGATACGGCTGACAAGAGATTTGGCCTTATTTATGGGAAGCATGTTACACACGATAGGAGTCATGGATGGTTTCTCACCAAGTTTCATCACTTCTAGGTTGCACAACAGCAACAACAACAATAAAAAGAGAAATACGAAACCAAAATACAAGAAAGAGGAAAAAGTAAAGAGCATCACAAACACTCACTGATAACTAGTAAGCCGTCACTGCTTGGTTGGCCAAGTTGCTTGAGCAGACATAATAATGCCTACGATAACACCAAAAAGTCCCAGGGCACTGCCAAATATCTCTATAACAAGAATCTTAACAAAAAGAGACGAGTTCTGTGCGTCCGACAAAGCGCAACTGCTTCCTATTATTCCGACGCATAACCTTTGGGGGAAAAAAGGGGGAAAAAAAGGGAAAAAAAAAGATGTCCAGTATACAGAAAAATATGGCTTTGCATAAAAATTCTGAAGGCGTCCACAGAAATTAAAACTGACCCGCAGACAAGGTTAGCAAAACCCACGATTATTCCAGATGCAAAAATAGCATAGCCTGCTCTGAGGGACTCTGGGTCATAAATCTTAGAAGAAGGTACACTCTCCAGTTTTGTCTGAAGAATGATAGCCACAATCACTCCATATATGGCAACAGCCTCGCAGAAAATCACACTGAGAAGGATTTTCTAAAAAGAATTAGAAGTGATATAGCAAGAACTACGTATAAGGGATACCACAAACAATATGGATAATTGAACTGATTACTGATCACTATAACCGCTAAAAAAACTGGAATCTAGATTTTGATAAAGCCAACTCAAAGAAAAAAAATCATTTGTTCGACCTCAAAAAAAAAAGAATTTGTTTAACAGTAACAGGTAAAGTTTGAGAACATTAATTATTACATCCATCTTCAACTTTTTATGCTATTCAATCATATTCAGAGACTATACCAAATTTATATTTAGTTCTTCCGCCCATTAGATTAGAAAATGTTTCGTAATACTTTGCTTCTTGTCCTTTTCCTCCACTAATCCTAGATTCAATGGACATTAAAAATCTAAAACCAATGTTCAACCACACCCTGCAGTCGCTAGACTCGCTACTCCAACAATAGATTTAAACAGCAATTTTGGCAATTGGTTTTGAAATGAGCATAGACTCTTGATTCTCCGTACTTGTAACTCTTGATTAAAAATGTTCAAACTAATGTTTAAGTTTACATAGACTCTTGATTCTCCGTACTTGTAACGGATGAGTAGGGCTGTTAGCGGTCCCAAGTATACTCGAGAACCGCCTGAGAACCGTCCGATAATACCCGGACCGATACTCACCAGAAACATTAGCGTTCCGGATACTGGTACAAAAGTTAGAACCGAAACCGATAAGGGTAAAAAAACCCGGTAATTTTTCGTAAACATACATTTTATAAAATATTGTATAAGGTATTAGTACATATAGAAAAAATAAGCTTAAAAGACCTTATCTCTTAATTTCCTTAGCATACATTTGAAAAAACCCCTCCATTCTTGTCTCGATTATGAGGTTATGGTGAGTAGGCTTTTAATGATCCAAGATACCCGAAAACCCGCCCGAAATACCCGGGACCAATATCCACCTGAAACGTTAGCGGTCCGGATACAAGTATTAAAGTTGGGACCCAAAACCGGTAAGGACCGGAACTGGTAATACTCGATACTTTAACGGTCCAGACTCGGGAAGACAATACCCGGACCGAACCGGACCGACAACAGCCCTACGCATGAGCATTCTTCCCCAACAAACACACACACACACAAAGGGAGGGAGGGAGGGAGGGAGAGAGAGAGAGAGAGAGAGAGAGAGAGAGAGAGAGAGAGAGAGAGAGAGAGAGAGAGAGAGAGAGTTATTTATTGAAGAAAAACAGTAACTCAAAAATCAGATAGGTAATGATGAATGCATCATATCCATCACTTTCCTGACAAGTTTCCACGGATAGGAGACAACAGTTTCTCACATACAGATGTCATGTCAAAGACTCAAACATACATACAATACATACATACGTCTGCTCAAATGAAAACTCAAATAGCGGTTGCACAAAAGAAGTAAGGGGTAAATGCCTATGACAAACTCAATGTGAGAGCATACAAAATAAAATGGGCATGTACTTCTTTCCGCCTTAATTTTTCAAACTTCGATTATTTCTTAGAATTACTTTACTTGGCTTTCAAATTTCACACTGACATTTCTTAAGATTACTTTCTACAAGATTTGGGCATTTTTGTGTCATCAAGATTTAGTGGGCATCAAAAGTTAAGTAGTAGATTCAATCCACATCTCACCCTCATAAGATAATTCCTATTGAATTTAATTCTTACCACTAATTCCAATGTGTCCTCCAACAAGCAATAATTTCAGAGCAACCATATCAATAAAACCAGGATATAACTAATTATAAAAGATTTAAACTCCTCTGGCTTGATGTAATGGGGGCACTTACAAAAATTATTGAAAACCTAAAAAACTCGAGATTTTAGAAGTACCTGATTAGGTTTTTGGAAGTAATGCGAGGAGCTTTGATGGCAGCGCCAATTAAACTACTCCCGGTTATATATATTCCCCTAACAATTTTTTAGACAATTTAAACGAAATCAGGCGAGAAAATACCGGCAAAATATTATAAATGAAGCATAACTTGAAAGTAGGAGATAATACCAGGCGGCGCCGAGGACGGAGACGCCAATCGATATAGCGATTCCAATGGCGGAAAAGGTGTACGGAGAGATCTGAACCAAAGCCTGCGACCATGAGCTCGATGACGTCACCATCGTGGTGCACAACGTTCTACTCTCCAATCAATCTCTCCCTCTTTCTCTCTTCTCTCTCTCTCTCTGGCAAGAGGTCGGACGAACAACAATCCTGATAAAATAAAACTGATTATGAAAAGAGTTGGTCTGTCTTATGGGTTAAGTAATTGGCTGTTACAAAATTTATAAAACATTCGTTGGTTTTTATTAGTTGGAATGTTGGACAAATATAAAGTTGGATGTTGTTGTAGTAAAAGTAAACAAGATAAAGTAGGCAAAAGAATAAGATGTATATTTTCATTTAAATATTTCTTTTAAATAGGGAGAGATTATATGTTTTGTAATATTCTAACAGGCCTAGCCCTATATTAGTTGAGAGAAGCCCAATAGCCTGTAGACTAAGGCACACACTGTGTATTTACTTTAACACTCCCCCTTATGCCGAGTCTCCAACACATGTCAAATTGCCTCATTAAAACCTCAAGCAAAAACAACATGGGAAAAATGCCTTGATCGTAGGAAAAAAAGTACAACATCCAGGCATATAGGTTATGCTAATTTCATTAAACCAAAACCTCTATTAATCATTTCATCGATCAATGTGCTCAAGAACGTGATCAATTCGTCGATCAATGAGCTAAACGTCTAGTTACCTCGTTAAAAACCTTTCCAAGTGATAAAAACCCAGTGGGAAAAAAGAATCCTCGGTTAAGGAAAAGAGTGTAACTTACGACGTGTATGTAAGACTACCCCTCAAGTCTACATCGCCCCCTGATTAGTTCGTCAATCAAGAAATCTGAAAAACAGTGCATGTGACGTTGCCTCGTTAAAAACTTTGCCAAGTAACAAAACCCATTGGGACAAAATAAACGTTGGTCAAAGAAAAGAGTACAACATTGGTGGGTAAAATTCGTTATACCTCACCCTCCCATCAGATCCTTACTTCGATCTCGGGAGTTCGGAAATCCTACGCATTCCGATGTTTCTCACATGTTTTTCAAACACGGCCTTGGGCAATGATTTAGTGAATAAATCAGCCGCATTCTCCTCAGACTTCGCTTGCTTAACTTGGATGTTGAGGAGGGCCCGTTGTTGCTGATTGCAGAAAAACTTTGGAGAGATATGCTTCGTATTATCCCCCTTGATATACCCAAGCTTCATCTGTTCGATGCAAGCGGCATTATTTTCGTATATGCATGTGGGCGCATCAGTGACATTACTTAGTCCACTGTTACCTCGAATATGTGTGACGATTGCTCTCAACCATATACACTCACGTACCGCCTCGTGTAGAGCGATAATCTCAGCGTGATTCGAGGAGGTAGCAACAAGGGTTTGCTTAGTTGATCTCCAAGATATAGCGGTGTCCCAAACGGTGAATACATAACCAGTTTGTGATCGACCTTTATGTGGGTCTGAAAAATACCCAGCGTCAGCAAAACCTGCCACCACATTCGTCGGGGTAGTTTCGTTGGCATTCACACTTACTTTAGTGATTGCACATTCATGGGAGTTTCGTTAGCCTGATAGGGAAAGAAAAGTCCCGAGTCAAAAGATGTTCTTGATATGATTCCAATGACGTTGCGTGGGCTCAAAATTATATTTAGCCAACAAGTTCACTAAGAAGGCTATATCAGGTCGAGTATACTGAGCCAAGTACAATAATGCACCTATTGCACTTTAGATAGGGAATTTCGTCTCCAAAAAGCTCTTCGTCACATTCCTTCGGACGAAATGGATCTTTCTTCAAGTCCAAACTACGACCGATCATGGGAGTGCTAACCGTATGTGCCTTGTCCATGTTAAAATGCCTGATTTTCTTTTGGACATAGGCAGACGGGTGGATGAGGATTCCACTAGCTCGATGTTCTAGCTCAATGCCTAGATAAGACCGAGTCTTCCCAGATCATCATCTCAAATCCGGATTTTAGATAGCTGCGGTTTCTCTTAATTCGTCAAGAGTACCGATTATATTCATATCGTCGACATATACAGCTACAATCCCTAATCCAAAACTTGTTTTCTAATAAACATGCAGGGACACAGTTTGTCGTTCTTATACCCCCTTCCAATCAAGTAGTAACATAGGCGGGTATACCACATCCGCCCAGATTGTTTTAATCCGTAAAGTGAGCGTTTCAACCGTACTGCAAACGCACTCCGTGGTCTAGAATCACTTGACCTGGGTAATGAAATGCCATCGATCACTTTCATATATATCTCTATATTAAGATCCCCATAGAGATATCACTAACCACATTTATGAGCTGCATTTCCAGTCCTTCGGAAATTACTAAGCTAATGAAGTAGCTTAGGGGAGAGTACGTCCCCTCAGTCAATTCCACGGCATTTATGAGAACCTTCGAGCCTTATACTTCAGGACTTCATTCTTCTCATTATGCTTACTGACAAAGGTTTATTTCATGTCCTACAGGATTTACACTTTGTGGGGTTAGCACTACCTACCAATTACGTGTCTCTTTGTCAAAGAATCTAGTTCTGCGTGGAATGCTTTATCCTTTAAGGCCAATCAACTCAATGTTGGTATCATTCAACAGAGCGAGGTTCGACATCGTCTTGCTCTATGCTTTGAGAAATGATAGATCATCAAAGTGGGTGATGATCGGTCCACATTCTCGTGATTCATCGAGATTTCTTGATTTTCTGAATCATATCAATTTTCGGGGCGTCCCCCTCGTCATGACTCATGGACATAGTAAAATCAAGTATGATCTCATGAAATGGGTTCATTGATGACTAATATATAAGTTTGTGCCTTACTCTACCTCCTCCTTAGGTGAGTGTTAAGTCGAACCATGTAGCTTCCACCTCTTCCTTTAGGGAGCTATGGCCTAAATTACACATCCATCATGTGCGATGACAGCACTCGATTCGTCGGTGTTGCGCCTCTTACCGAGGACTTTCAACCTTACAGGCTGCAGCTGGTATTCTCGTCACTTTCACGATATGAGTAAACGCATCAGGCATCGAATCTGCTACATTTCGAAGATCGAGAATATTCACTATCACATAGCGAAATACGGGGATCAATATGAGACAAAGTAGGTGTAAAACCCGAAATTTTTAAACTTATTAAATACCCAAAATACCCCTCTAATTTTGAACTTATGAAAAAGATAAATAATAATTCAAGACATTACAATATATTATAACCTAAGTATTTAAAAACCCTAATGCTTGAATAATATGCATTTATACAATTAATAAACTTTAGATGACTTAAATTTCATAATTTGGAAACTAAAATAAACCATCACACGTTTAGAGGTTTCTAGGGCCGAATTCTTTTTATTTTGTACAGACGAATGGAGCTTTAAACAAGTATAGAATCGTGATTGATTTTGATTGAAGTGGTCCTCTAATTAGTTCCCCTAATCACGCCTAACCTTCCCCATTTAACTTCCCCTCCCATTCGGTATTTTCCTCTTTCTAATCCCTCCCCCCACGTTTTGTCATAACCGAATAAAACACACATCACAAATTTACAAACCCTATAACCTAAAACAGGCCGCTAGTATTTGTTGGGGTATAAGGGTTTTATGGAGATCCGGATTTTCCAATGGATCGTGTAAACACTTTCCGAACTGATATTTCTACCCTATGCCCGGGTTACAAGAAATTCAGCCTAGGATAATCCAAAGAAACACTTACGAATCCAGGCACAGAAACGTAAGCCAAATTGCTAGAGAAATTCTGTGTTTATCAGAAAGATAAAGAGCTCAGAAAAGGGTGTGTCTCAGACTCATGAGGAGAGCCCTATTTATAATGTCGGATTAGGGTTACAATTAGGTCGATTTTAGGGTTTGGATGACGGCGTCGTCATTAGTGGTCCGAAATTAGGGTTGACGGGTGGCTAACGAAATTAATCAATTTTACCACAGTCTCCCTCTAAAATTCGGAAAACCACCGCCAGGGGCTCTGCCCCATGGACCCCGCTAGGGGCGCTGCCCCCGGACCCCCGACATTAGTCCGTACCGGCTTATAATTCGATCTTATACATGTGTGCACTCCGCACATACCCGATCATATATTAGAATACGAATTATAAACCCCTTAGCTCACATATTAGTTCCAATTACACAAAATGAATGTTGACACTAAAATCACCAACAGTATTTTTGTTCTATCTTTTCTCTTCGGTTCGATAGTGCTAAGGAGGATTTGTGGTGGTTTAAAGGCGTCTTGTTCGTGGTTAAAACTCGGGTTCGGAGGAGGAACGAGCGTGGGTTATTTCTTTCCTGTTCGACAAGGGGATTTGTACGTGGGTTTGATTACTGATTCGAGGGGTGTTGGAGTTTCTTGTTGCGACTGTGCTGTGGCTAGGTTATCGACCTAGTTATTGTTTTCTTCTTTTGTCGCACTACCAGGGTAACACACTTAACCTTGTTCGATTCTTTTTCTCCTTTAGGCGTTAGCATGTCATCTTGTTTAAAATAGGAAACGGCTGTAAAATACATACGTGTGTACGCATGGGAAAAGCCACATAAAATCTTGAATACGTGAAACAATTGTGTTGAGTTATGTGTGATTCTTTGCCAACTAAACCTGTGATAATACAAACCCTAATAGACTATTAATACACCCTAATCATGCATACAAATCTGGAAATAAAACTCTATGCATTAATGAGGGGTGTACACATTCAATTCGTGGGTTTAGGGCTTGGTTTGGTGTGATTTTATGTGAGTTATTGCTGTGCAGATTTTTGGTCGTGTTGCAAGGGCCATAAGTTAATGATACAAACATGTTTTTCTGAGTTTCTTGAGTCTAAAACTAATTTTAAAGAGATTACTAACTGATCCAATTAGTTTGGAGTGAATTGGAGTTGATTTGGGCATATTTCTGAATTTTATATGATCGTATGTCAAAACAGAGTTTTCAGAAAATTATTTCAGTCGAATTGTGTGATTTTTCTTTTCGAAACTATAAAGATTTGAGAGCTCTCCTTTTTCAGAGGTAATATATAAGTTATAATAGACTTCCTGGAATTTTTGTATATTTTTCTGAAGTCTATAAATGGGCTAAACAAATGCAAACTTTCTGCATATATGTGCAGTTAATTTTCTGGGTAGGTTTGGGAATATAATTTTTGTAGGGTACTAATATTAAATAATAAAATTTGAGAAAATTCAAGTAGACTACCAAGACATTTTAGCTTGAGAATTTTGGTGAATTTTCATTTTGACTTCTGGTATGGTATTAACATTCGTTAAGTGGACCTAATTTTGTTATAAAACCAGTCATTTGAAGAACATGTATGTAATATATGATTTAAGATTCATTAATAAGTATAAACCCCTAAAATGCACTTGAAAATTAGTCATGATATATAATTGGTCATATATTAACCTAATTCCAATAACGAAACCCTAATCACATTTATAAGTGGTGTTAAGTAATTAAGAATCCGTTATGGCATTAAATGAGCTAATAAGTATAAAATGATCCATAATTCGTGTAGATTCGCTGAAGAAGGAGTGACTTCCCATTCTTATGTTATGACATGGTTTCGTTAGCGGTTTAAGGTACGGATATTCTTGATACCCCCTTCTCTCTACCATTTTTATTGGTTGTTTAGTTTGTTTGATTAATCGTACAGATATTCTGACCTTATCCGTTAAGGTTTCTCATGATTCGTTCACAACGGTTTGATATTATTGATTATGATGCCTTTGATCTGAGCCTTCTTATTATGGCTTTCTTAGTTGATCTATGCCTTTGCTATGCTCTCTTGAATTTGTAAACCTTTGATTATGAACATTTGATATGAACCTTGATATGAACTTTGATATGATATGACATTTGAACCCTTCAGTTTGATACCCGAGCCAAGTTCGTTTCCTAGCCATGAAGGTAATATGTCCGTGTCATTGATGCACCAATGGCACGACTCTAGTGTGGTTGAGTGATGTTCCACACCGTCCCATTTTGTTATGATATGCGCACTTTATATTTGTTATGGCCAATACGATTGTTCGGGGGCGTATGGATGCATCCTAGGTTCGATTTATATTTGATTGGATATGACATGATTATGATATGATATGTTCGGTGATTGATGCTTGTGTGCAATACACGTCTTTCACATGTTCGGGAGTTAGCTACTTCATGGTTACTATGATATTGATTTGATTTGTGTTCGGGCTCGTGGTAGATTACTGACCTCTCCTTATTTTGATATACCTTTGTTATACCTTATGCTTGCTCAATTCACTACATCCTATTATCCTTTGATTTGTCTTATTCTTGATTCAATTGACTCACGAGATTTGTTCAGTTGACCGTTAATCCCTTATTCATTTGACAGATGACATTCTTTTCAGCAAGAGATTATTATTTCTTTTCTTATTCTTATATGCGTATTCGATTATTCATGTGGTTATATATCTGTTCACTGAGCTTGTTAAGCTCAGCCGCATCTCTTCTCCGCGGCAGGTTTTAGGTTGGAAGCTGGGTTTGAGTGGAGAGTGCATAGGAGCTTAGTGGACTACCCTGACGATTAGAAGCCCATTTGCATCTTGATTAGACTTGGATTGGATTTAGTTTGGATTGTATTACATATTGTATAAAGTTAGCATTTCATTTGTTTCTTTAGAATACCTTTGTAATTATTATGTTTATAAGTCTTCCGCTTGCGTTGTATGTTTTGATTTGGCACCATAATGTGATACTTCTACCCTTGTCGGGTTGGGGTGTTACAGTAGGGATACACCATGACAATTCCTATCGTTCTCTGAGAAAGTTCGTCTTCTATCCTCCCCTAACGACAGGAAGGTTGTCTCATCGAAGTGACATTCCGCAATCGAGCGGTAAAGAGATCACCTGTTGAAGGTTCTAAATAGCGGATAATCATTGGGGTTTCGTATCCAATGTAACTACTTAATTGTCTTTCAAGACCCATGCACTGTGGGAGTGCAGAAGGCACAATACTACATAACCAAATATGCGTAATTGGCACTCAAGCTCGTATGAGTTCAAAATATAAAAATCAGGACTTATCCAGTTACCAACTGGTACTCACAAATCGTTTGGTTAGATGAGGGTCTAAAATGAGCGAATAAGTAAAGTTGCATGCAAGACTACATAACCCCAAACAGAAATAGGCAAATTGGTGTGCATAACCAATGCCCGGGCTACCATCTGATTCGTTCGATGGTTGCCTTCGCGAGACCATTTTGCGTATGCTCGTGGGGGATGGGATGCTTTTCGTCGCTCCCGCTCGACATGCAGTATTTGTAACACCCCCAAAACCATATGGGAATATTACACGCCGTAGACCCCTTTTCACGAGGATCTACCAGACTATACCTTACAAAACGACCAAATGCTTGCCCGGCCAAGGTCAAATAGTAAATTAATACAGACCATTATGGTCACTTACACAGACTGATGAGGTCACACAACTCAATCAACAAACTGACTCAAACAACATCACCCACACAGGGGTCGAAATACAATACAGTGGAAGACTGAAATCAACTCTGACAACAAAACAAAAACCTAAACAACTCTCGACTCTTGATTAGTATCGCAGCTCGTCATCCTCTTGTGCCAATCCTGTGACTGCTCCCCTGAACCTATATTTACCTGGACGCAAAACAGACATTCACCCCCCGATTACTCGGGGGTTAGTAAAACTCCACTGTTTTACTAGTGCAAGTATCAAATCATACGAAAAGTAACGAGCAAACATTAATCAAGAATCAAACACAATATTCATGTATCAAATTATTTCCGGGGGTTTTAATAACGGTATTTAAGCTATGAAGCATTTCGAAAATAAGTTCATCACCTCGGGAATTTTTGGAATTACAAAACTTTTAAAACTATGAGTCCTGGTTCACCAAACCTTTCAAAAGAAGAGTTGAGGGCTTTAACCCAAATCTCGTTTCATAAATCAACAGTTCACAATATGGAAAAACATTTACTCAAAGCTTAGGACTCGGTCCAACATTCATTTTCATAAAACTTTTCCTTGCAAAACTTTGATTTGAAAATAATCATGTTCATGACACCGTGATCCACTGTCACGTGTCTCCGTAGGTTCAACAACCCGCATGGACTACACTACTCACAATTAAACAAACATAATCAATTCCGACACCGTGATCCACTGTCACGTGTCTCCGTAGGTTCAACAACTCACACGGACTATTAACCAAACATAACCAATTTCGACACTGTGATCCACTGTCACGTGTCTCCGTAGGCTCAACAACCTACACGGACTATATCAATCACAACAATCACACACACAGTCCTGACACCGTAGTCCACTGCCACGTGTCACCGTAAGCCCCGTCGATCTTACCCGGTTGGACATACTGTGTCCGAAACTCATGGTCCACTGCCATGCGTTATCGTAGGCCTCGTCAGACCAGCACGATTGGACCTCAATACCTCACTAAGTTCTGACCCCGTAGTCCACTGCCACGAATCTTCGTAGGTCCCGTCGTATGAACACGAGTGAACTTAGCGGTCACACACACATTCACATTCACATTACATACGTCAATGAGCACAGTTAATCAATCACGTTGATCACCACAAAATCGTACATCACACGCACATAGCACAATCTCAACACTCGCATCAACTATCATCAATCAACATAACAAACGATCGGTACACAATACATTGCACAACCAAGTGTACAACCATCCCATATGTACGTCGCAATCCTGCACAAATGGCACAACACCTAACACGTATACCAATATAACATTATTATCACAAAGCCTTAAAATTGCGGAAAACATAACCAATTCAAACGGAACATATTTACGAAGGCAAGCAAAATCATCATAATTCTCATACGTGATTACTAGTCGCAAGATACAAGTCGTATAATAAGATACTTGCCTTAATAACCGCTACCGAACGCTCCGAAGAACACGGTTCGACCGGGAAGCTCGGACCCCAAGGAAGGCAACGAACGGAAGGGTTACGGCTCGAGTTCTTTGCGAGGAATCTGACCCTAACATCATACCATCAATAAATTAACGAACGAACGAGGAAGAATAATCGTAGAACGCTCGGATTCTCTTTGTGACATTTTATCGAACACCTTCAAGGCGTCGATAACATACTCAATAAAACGACAAATCCATGGCAATCCAACTGTGGAATAACAAGGAATTAGATATAATATAGCTTAACAATCCTCAATCCATCACTATTCTGAGTTAAAACGAATTAAACGGACAAATCGAACAAAATCCCCAAAACTAGATTTTAAGAAAACTTACCCTGATTCGGCCGATCGGAGCAAGTTATGGAATGATTAATCGATGTTATGGACTCAGGAACTTCATGGATTTACATTGGAACAACATCTCCTCGTGCCCCCCAAATCCCACCCGCGGAAAGGAAGTGAAGAAATGGGAAAAATGGGTGTAAACCCGACTGTCGTGCCATATATATACTCCTGCCGAACACGGCGCAGCAAACGGCCCACACCAGCGCCGTGTCTACCGCCGGGTTGCGGGTCAGTGCGCGACCTGACCGACACGGCACAACACCCGGCGCAAGGTGCCCGCGCGTATGACTCGGTCGTGTCCGACACGGTGCATCACCCGGCGCAAATCTTGCGCCGGTTCTCGGCCGTGTCTCGACAGACTTGCTGGTCCTGGCCGACCCGACGCAAGACACGACGCTCGGCAGCGCCGTTTCGAACAGGTCCGGACAACAACCTCCAGATGCAAAATGATTCCGACACAAACCGAAAATTACGACAGAACCACAACGACGATCCGAACGACCCCGAAACCCGAACCTGAATACGAATCGGAGATTCGATTACGAAGTACTCGCAAAGAAGAATTCGAGCACTAAGAGAACACATGATTCCGACCACCCGAAGGCTCGGAACTCGACAACGGATGGTAATTACCCCAAACTTTGGGAAATTACGAAAATGGCCCAAAACGTCCGAAAATCACGATACGTGATCGAATAACCAAACTGAAGTTCACAACACGTATAACAAAGTTAAACGGACTTACGGGAAACTCGAAACAGTAATTTCGAACGAGATTCACAAGAATCGAACTCGAGTGCGGAAAAGTCGTTAAGAAACACGGAACTCAACAAAACAATACCGAACTGAACTCGGATGACAAAAAGTGTAGAATTAATTATTCTCAGAATGATGAAACGGTCCCAAGCGAGTCGTCGAAACGGACCTCCGCCGAAAAAAAAAATTACTGAAATCCGAAATTGCGGATATTACATTTTACCCTCCTTGAAAGAAGTTTCGTCCCGAAACTTAAATCAAGTAGGGAGAAGCAATATCCCGCCAGGAAAACTCAATGAGATACACAAGAACCGAAAAAAATCACACCCAACGGCGAAACATTACAAGCAACGCAAGGGAATATACGGCGTGAAAACACGCCCCACGGCGACTAACGCAACGCCACCGACTATGACTCAAAACAACAACGAGTAATTAACAACACGTCACATGCACACATTTAATCAAATAAACGCACGCGACAACAAGCCGCACCCGACCACAACGACTATGCGGTAGAAACAAATATAGTACTACGATAGAATTCACTCCGATTCTCGTCAACAAGAAAATGTCCGACGTCAAGACACAAACAATTCAAGATAACAGAAAACGAGAATACCGGATATTACATTCTATCCTATTAAAAATAAGTTTCGTCCCGAAACTTAAAATAAAACATCATGGTGGAATACAAACAAAACCAAAAAGTTCACGTAACAAATATCAATCTCTACACGAATTACAGCACAAAGTACGATACACAACTACATCACTGGACACCACCGGGCACTCCCCGAGTAGGAACAAAAACCCGATTCCCGAACATCCTGACAACGGTCTCACAATGCACCGCTTGGTGCCCCAGTTGGCCGCACTTAAAACAATTAACCGGTGGCGAACGACAATTCCGTCTCACATGGCCCACACGGCTGCAGTTAAAGCAGGTCTTCACACCGATCGTCTTACTCACCTCTGGAGTAAGGTTCTTAGACTGGTCAACTGAACGAGGAGTGCTCCCAGAAGGAAACTTCAAAGCAACAGGCTCACGAATCTCACTTCTCTGGCCTCTTGAAAAATTACTCGAGGTCTTCTGTCTCTTACTCTCTGAACCAGATTCCGTCACAGAAACGGCCATTTCAATGGCTAAAGCTCGGTCCTGATATTCCTTCAGGGTGGTACACATAAGCGGAGCCATACTCTCACGGATATGGGGTTTCATGCGCATATTGAAGTATCGGACCTTGTCCACTTCACTTCTCACTTGATCACGAACATAAGCCAACTGTCGATTATAATCGACTATCGCCTGGGATATTGACACATCCTGGGGCGTAGCGGAGAAAAACTCAATGATCCTGCGTTCACGAACAGGCAACGGGCAATACTCTGCCTCCATGGTGGTCTTAAACTCAGCCCATGAAGGTGTACGGTCTGCAGGCACTACAGCCTGCCACCAGTCTGCAGCTTCTTTGTCGAGCAGGTACTGAGCAATGGGTACCCTCCTTTCATCCGGACAAGCTACAGCATCAAATATTTTGTCCAACTGGAAGAGCCAGTTTTCCCAACCTAACAAGTCAGATGAACCCACAAAACGGGGCGGCTGCATCCTCATCACATCTCGTAACCACTTACTAGCTCTATTATCCCCATTTGGGTTCTCATCCCAACGTACGGCCTGATTCATCTGCACTAACTGGTCAACCACCTGACGAAGGATGGTGGCGGCGCCAACGTCAACATTAACGCTGGCTGAATGAGAATGTCCCTGATCTGTACTGATCTGATTGGTACTCGGCAAGGAGTGAGTCGCCCTCTCACGCTCCTGATTACGACCACCACCACGACCACGGCCTCGGCCTCGACCCCTCAGCATACTGAACGGGCAACCATTCAGAACAACAAAATAAATACCACATAGTCGACAAAAGGGCAACAACCAGTAGCACAATAAAGTATTCACTCCAAGTCATCACACGAGTACACGAACTAACAATGCAATAATAGACTTAAATTCATAAGTAATTCGCACGGTTACACCAATAGAGGTGCACGACTTTTACCAAAATAAACACGGTCGAGACCACATACATGTCATTGAGACTAGACACTTGTAACATTCTGTAAAAATAAAATTTTTTCGAGGTATTTATTCAAATATTAATATTTTAAGATTCGCGAGTTTCGAAAGATTTTATTGGGATGAAATTTTGAAAACACTTTATTTAATACCTCGGTCATTGAAGTGGGGAACGATACCTGACAACGTATCTCGCCACTTGGGCATACAACCCAGATTTTCTGACGATAATAATAACATAGCAACTCACTGCACGATTTAACCTCAATACATAAACACATAATGTTCTAATTTACGAAAGCCAAAGTTGTTTTGCAAAACAGAAATTTTCCAAAATCATTTGGTTCATAACCAAAACGACAGTAATATTTCACAATATCCGAAGTACTTCAAAACACATTTTCCAAATACCGTCTGATGGTGTCATTTGAAAATACACGACCAATTTGTAAAAAATTTAACCGATTTTAAAATCCATATAAACCGTGGTTTTAACCGCACCATCAAAATATTTTAAACAGTAGCAAACGATTTCCACAAAATGTTCAAACTCGTAAAGTCCTCCAGGAAGAACATTCTAAAACCTACCCGTAACGGCATAAACATAACAATCTAAAAACAATCATACTAAAAATCACATGCCCAAACGGCAAATCGGATCGCCAATCCAATTGAATACATCACACATCATCAAGTTTAGACATACAACAAAACCATTCCTCGGAGTTTCTCACGAACTCAATCGTCGATACCTTATTCGAAACCAATCAAGGTTCTCAATTTTTTACACCATACCACCCCATACGGTGGTTCAAAGGTAAGACAACAATACGCCCAGTTTTTATACATATACTATGTGTCACAAGTATTATATACAACTATATTACACAACATCATGTAAATAAAATTATGCACCGCAATTAACTCACTAAGATAAAATCGAGATACACAGGTATTACGCATAAAGGAGGAGACTTACATCCACAGGCTGCACGGAGGTGACGGTCGCCCACGATACTAATCTTGTCCGACAACATAACCGACATGTTGTGACTACGCACAACTCAACTTGTCACCTGACGACTCGAACGACAAGACAACACATTACTCGACAAATCGCGACTTGACTCGACCCGACAGCCTAGGTTTCCGCAACCTAAGCTCTGATACCATAAATGTAACACCCCCAAAACCATATGGGAATATTACACGCCGTAGACCCCTTTTCACGAGGATCTACCAGGCTATACCTTACAAAACGACCAAATGCTTGCCCGACCAGGGTCAAATAATAAATTAATACAGACCATTATGGTCACTTACACAGACCGATGAGGTCACACAACTCAATCAACAAACTGACTCAAACAACATCACCCACACAGGGGTCGAAATACAGCGAAAGACTGAAATCAACTCTGATAGCACAACAAAAATCTAAACAACTCTTAACTCTTGATTAGTATCACAGCTCGTCATCCTCTTGTGCCAATCCTGTGACTGCTCCCCTAAAACTGTATGTACCTGGACACAAAACAGACATCCACCCCTCGATTACTCGGGGGTTAGTAAAACTCCACTGTTTTACTAGTGCAAGTATCAAATCATACGAAAAGTAACGAGCAAACATTAATCAAGAATCAAACACAATATTCAAGTATCAAATTATTCCCGGGGGTTTTAATAAAGGTATTTAAGCTATAAAGCATTTCGAAAATAAGTTCATCACCTCGGGAATTTTTGGAATTACAAAACTTTTAAAACTCTGAGTCCTGGTTCACCAAACCTTTCAAAAGAAGAGTTGAGGGCTTTAACCCAAATCTCGTTTCGTAAATCAACAGTTCACATATGGAAAAACATTTACTCAAAGCTTAGGACTCAGTCCAACATTCATTTTCATAAAACTTTTCCTTGCAAAACTTTGATTTGAAAATAATCATGTTCATGACACCGTGATCCACTGTCACGTGTCTCCGTAGGTTCAACAACCCGCACGGACTACACTACTCACAATTAAACAAACATAATCAATTCCGACACCGTGATCCACTGTCACGTGTCTCTGTAGGTTCAACAACCCACACGGACTATTAACCAAACATAACCAATTCCGAAACCGTGATCCACTGTCACGTGTCTCCGTAGGCTCAACAACCCACACGGACTATATCAATCACAACAATCACACACACAGTCCTGACACCGTAGTCCACTGCCACGTGTCACCGTAAGCCCCGTCGAGCTCACCTGGTTGGACATACTGTGTCCGAAACTCATGGTCCACTGCCATGCGTTATCGTAGGCCTCGTCAGACCAGCACGATTGGTCCTCAGTACCTCACTAAGTTCTGACCCCGTAGTCCACTGCCACGAATCCTCGTAGGTCTCGTCGAACCAACACGAGTGAACTTAGCGGTCACACACATATTCACATTCACATTCACATTACATACGGCAATGAGCACAGTTAATCAATCACGTTGATCACCACAAAATCGTACATCACACGCACATAACACAATCTCAACACTCGCATCAACTATCATCAATCAACATAACACACGATCGGTACACAATACATTGCACAACCAAGTGTACAACCATCCCATATGTACGTCGCAATCCTGCACAAATGGCACAACACCTAACACGTATACCAATATAACACTATTATCACAAAGCCTTCAAATTGCGGAATACACAACCAATTCAAACGGAACATATTTACGAAGGCAAGCAAATCATCATAATTCCCATACGTGATTACTAGTCGCAAAATACAAGTCGTATAATAAGATACTTGCCTTAATAACCGCTACCGAACGCTCCGAAGAACACGGTTCGACCGGGAAGCTCGGACCCCAAGGAAGGAAACGAACGGAAGGGTTCCGACTCGAGTTCTTTGCGAGGAATCTGATCCTAACATCATACCATCAATAAATTAACGAATGAACGAGGAAGAATAATCGTAGAACGCTCGGATTCTCTTTGTGACATTTTATCGAACACCTTCAAGGCGTCGATAAGATACTTAATAAAACGATAAATCCATGGCAATCCAACCATGGAATAACAAGGAATTCGATATAATATAGCTTAACAATCCTCAATCCATCACTATTCTGAGTTAAAACGGATTAAACGGACAAATCGAACAAAATCCCCAAAACTAGATTTTAAGAAAACTTACCCTGATTCGGCCGATCGGAGCAAGTTATGGAATGATTAATCGATGTTATGGACTCAGGAACTTCATGGATTTACAGTGGAACAACATCTCCTCGTGCCCCCCAAATCCCAGCCGCGGAAAGGAAGTGAAGAAATGGGAAAAATGGGTGTAAACCCGACTGTCCTGCCATATATATACTCCTGCCGAACACGGCGCAGCAAACGGCCCACACCAGCGCCGTGTCTACTGCCGGGTTGCGGGTCAGTGCGCGACCTGACCAACACGGCGCAACACCCGGCGCAAGGTTCCCGCGCATTTGACTCGGCCGTGTCCGACACGGTGCATCACCCGGCGCAAATCTTGCGCGGGTTCTCGGCCGTGTCTCGGCAGACTTGCTGGTCTTGGCCGACCCGGCGCAAGACACGGCGCTCGGCACATTGCCGCATGTGTTCGGCCAAAGAACCTCCAGATGCAAAATGATTCCGACACAAACCGAAAATTACGACAGAACCACAACGACGATCCGAACGACCTCGAAACCCGAACCTGAATACGAATCGGAGATTCGGTTACGAAATACTCACAAAGACGAATTTGAGCACTAAGAGAACACACGATTCCAACCACCCGAAGGCTCGGAACTCGACAACGGAAGGTAATTACCCCAAACTTTGGGAAATTACGAAAATGGCCCAAAACATCCGAAAATCACGATACGTGATCGAATAACCAAACCGAAGTTCACAACACGTCTAACAAAGTTAAACGGACTTACGGGAAACTCGAAACAGTAATTTCGAACGAGATTCACAAGAATCGAACTCGAGTGCAGAAAAGTCGTTAAGAAACACGGAACTCAACAAAACAATACCAAAACGAACCCGGATGACAAAAAGTGCAGAATTAATCATTCTTAGAATGATGAAATGGTCCCAAGCGAGTCGTCGAAACGGACCTCCGCCGAAAAAAAGAAAATTACCGAAATTCGAAATTGCGGATATTACAGTATTCATCAAGTAGATGTAAACTCTCCAGCATTATCAAGTCTTATAGACCGAACATGATGGTCAGGGTGGTGAGCCCTTAGACAGATAATCCATGCTAGAAGCTTTGCAAAAGCAGCATTTATAGTGGACAAGGGGCGACATGTGACCAGCATGTCGAAACGTCAACCAGAACCATAAAACATCTAAATGGTTCGCATTCTGGTTGAATCGGTTCATAAATATCTATTTGAATCATATGTAAGAATGAAATTTTCACATCTTTAGCGTAGGAAAGTCTCGCTCCTACTTTGGCTAAAGCGCAGGCCTTGCACAAGAGACGATATGCATTCGACAGGATCAAACATGTAGAACGGGAGGATGTCTCCGATGCTTTGGATGACATAGCTTGAGTGTAATACCCGTACTTTTATTGACTGTTTGACCTTGCCGTTTTTCTTATTTCGTCGCTCTGTAAACTCTTGGTGATGTTGTCGATATTGTTATAGAGTTTCGTATCTTGTTTGGATCACAATCGTGTTGTTTACTTTCTGGACTGGCAGTTAACGCATGCTAGGAGTTCGTTAATGCACGCTATTCGTGGTCAGTAGCGCGCCCTAACATCCGTCCGTAGCGCACGCTAACGTGCTGGTTGGCAGAGGCAGTGAGGTTGTCAGGTTTTCTGGACTATCAAGTAACGTACGCTAGTCTTCGGATAGCGCATGCTATAAGAGCTGCGTAGCGCATGCTAAGCCATAGCGGTAGCGCACGCTAAGACTCGAGCAGGGCAGAGGACAGTAGGTTCTGGACTCCAGTTTTTGGACACCATTTTTTGGCTAGCGCACGCTAAGATAAGGCGATTAGCGCATGCTAACGGGGCCGGCAGAAGCCACTGGACTACCCGGTGACCTCGCTAGCGCACGCTAATAATCGAGGCGTAGCGTGCGCTTGACTGGGCGAGTATATATTGGACAGTTGACTCCCATTTCGTCATTTTTCATTCTCTTCACTCATTTTTGACGGGAGAAGCTCGGGATAGGCGATTTTGGGTGATTGGAAGCGATCCATCTTCAAACATCAACATCTTTGGTTGGAGAACAAGGATTACACAACATCTAATCCATTCTATCATCCAAATCAAGGTAAAAATCCTTAGAACCCTATTTTTTGGGAATTTTGGGGTTTTTCCTAGATTCGTACGATTTATCCGTTTTGAAGCTTTAGAACCTTGAGATTATGATGTATCTATCCCGTATACATGCTTTTCCTACGATTTTACGGATTGGTTTGTGCCGTGTTCGGACTTGTGAGGGTTTGGGTGATTTTCCAAACTCTAGTTGTTTACCCTTGTATTTTTGTGAATCGTAAACGGGTTTCGGGAGTTTCTTCGTGAATTATGAGTATAGATTATTGATTATCATATCCCTTACAAATCGTTAAGGTGCCGGAAGCGTTTTCTTGGACCTACCGAACTCATACTCTTTTCCGTTCAATTTCTCGATGTCTCAAAGGCAAGTATATATTTATGATTATACGTTCTCGACTTTGAAAGTAAGACATATGAATGGAATGATTGTTTATATCCACTCTGGGCCGACAGGTCCCCTTAGGGTTTCGTAGCCTTTGGTGCGATTCCAAGGATAATTTGGGTTAACCACTCTGGGGCGGGCCGACGGGTCCCCTGAGGGTTCCGTAGCCTCTGGTGCGGTTCCACGGTTGATCATGTATGTATTGATGTGATGCTATGAGGTTTAATTATTCCGGAATACTAGTCTTGAATTGATGAATTGACGGTTACCTTTACTTTATTGTCGAGGAGTATTGTGTTTCATACTTGATATACTTGCACTAGCTATTCGATGGCTAACCCCTTTATGGGGGAAATATTTTTTATGTATTTCAGCTTCCAAGAGAGTGGATAGGCAGGTATCGGGTCGGCATGAAGATGATGGGCAAGCGTAATACTGTGTCTTATCTCCGGTTATCTTTTGTGTTCCTCCATTCAGTGTTGTTGTACTGGAATAGTTATTGAATACTCGATTATTGTTTGTTTTCAGTCTTCCTTGATGTTCCGGCCTGTGTTGCCGAGGTTTTGATTCTGTACTGTGATGTATTTGAATACATTGGACATGGTTTGAATACCCTTTGTATCGTCTTTCATTTCATTGTATTTGGACCTTCTCGGTCAAGTTTTATAGTTCCGCGTATGATTAGCCTTGTGGGTCCCATGGTGGGGTTCACGGCGCTGTAGTATACCCTGAATAACTTGAGGGTGTTACAGAATATGGTATCGGAGCTTAGGTCCATGGATACCTAGGCTGTCGGTCTTTTGGGTCATTTGAGTCGTCATTTGTCCATAGTATCACTACTCTGCCATCATCACAGTGCGACCGGTACTTGTAAGGCCTCTTACTCTTCTGGTGTTTCCTTATTCATTTTGCTTCTATTTTGGTATTATTGAGAATCGGTCACTTCGATGACGTGCGATTGAATTGTACTTACGTGCCTTGTGTGTTCTTCAGTATGTCAGCTGGTAGGGGCCGGGGCCGTGGCCGTAGACGTGGACGAGGACGTGGCGCGGCCGTTTCCCTCAGTTCTGTTGCGGGGTCAACCAACCCCAGTTTATCGAACTCAGTGCATCCGGACACCGAAAGTCAACATGACCAGTCGACTAGCCAGGGGAACAGTGCGGACGTTGAAGTTGCGAATGTACTTCAACAATTGGCTAACCAGATGACCATTTTAGCTCAAACCGTTCAGCTGAATAATCCGAACCCAAACACGGGTGCCTTTCTTTAGAATGTAATACGTATGCACCCTCTACAGTTTGGCGGTGCCACAGACCCGTTAGGTTGGGAAGATTGGCTAGCGGAGTTGGAGAAAATTTTTGAAGCGGTTGATTGCCCCAAAGTGAGGAAAGTACCGATTGCTCAGTATTTCCTCACCAAGGAGGCCGCTACATGGTGGAAAGTCATCAAGCCGCAGGATCGTGTTGCCACATGGGATGAATTTAAAGAGCTTTTGGAGGGCGAGTTTTGTCCTTGACCGGTACGAGAGAGCCGAATTCGAGCCTTTTTCGAGGCTAAACCGCAGAATATTCCCGTTTCGCAAGCAATTGTAGAGTACAACCAACAATTGATCCACGTGAAGGATCAAGTGCGAAACAAGCGTGATAAGATCCGTTATTTTAATATGCGGATGAATATGAACTTACGGCGGTACATGGCCGGATTTGATTGCACCACACTGAAGGAATATCAGGAAAGAGCTTTGGCCCATGATATGTTAAGCCCCGACAACGATACCACTGAAGAATCGAAGAAGCAGAAGATCGCGGGAAATTTTTATGGCTCTAAGAGTGGCAACTTCCAGAGGTCACAGATGACTAACCGTTTTTCCGGACAGTCATCACGTTCTACTAAATGAAAAAGGGGTTTCCGTTCTGCTCCGGGCACCACAAATCGCACGGTGACTTGCTATAATTGTGGTCGTCCAGGCCACGTTAATTTGGAATGCAATTTTCCGCCATTGCAGTGTCACACTTGCGGACAGATGGGACATAGAGCGGCTTATTGTTCCGAACCAAATCAGACTTTGGACACTCGGGCTTCTGCCCCAGCACCACTTGACCAAGGTGTTAATCAGCGACAATCTTTTGGTCAATCTCAGCAGAATTACGGCAGGGGCCGGGGTCAGAACGCTGGAGGGGGAAACTCTAGCGTCGGTTCGGTACAACCACGGGTCTATGAGATGCGTCGGACAGACGAACCCGACGCGGCGGTGGATTCAGGTACCATTCATATTTTATCTCATCCAGTCTGTGTGCTTTTTGATACGGGTGCTACACATTATTTTATTTCCTTGGAGTGTGTATGCCGTTTGAATATAACTTGTATGACTGCTTGCAATCCCTTCATTGTAAAACTACCTAGCGGGGATAGAATTGTGGGGAACCGGGAGATTAAATATTTTCCGATGATTATATCCGGTATGGAATGGTTATCGAATCTGATTGTAGTTGATATGGTATGCGAGGACGTGATCCTCGGCGAGGATTGGCTTGATAGTCACCAAGCGATTATGAATTACCGTACTAAGGTTATCACCATGATGACTAAAGACGGATCCGAGTACTCATTTTTGGGACGTAAGTCGGGCCAATCCAAGTTACTTATCAGCGCCATGAAGGCCGTAAAACTTTTGAATAAAGGTTGTACGGGCTATTGGTGTTATGCCTTGAAAAAAGAAGGGAACGAAGTCGATTTCTCTTCGATCCCGGTTGTTAATGAGTATCCCGATGTTTTTCCGGATGATCTCCCGGGATTACCGCCAGATCGTGAGATAGAATTTTCTGTGGACTTAGAGCCAGATGAGGCTCCGATTTCTAAGGCATCTTATCGTATGGCACCTTCTGAGATGCAAGAATTAAAGAATCAGTTGGGAGAACTTTTGGAAAGAGGGTACATCAGACCGAGCGCTTTGCCTTGGGGTGCGCCTGTTCTTTTTGTGAGGAAGAAGGATGGTTCACTACGTTTGTGCATCGACTACCATGAGCTGAACAAAGTAACCATCAAGAACAAGTACCCTTTGCCTCGTACAGACGATTTATTTGATCAGTTGCATGGGGCTGCAGTTTTCTCGAAAATTGATTTAAGATCAGGGTATTACTAACTCAGGGTAAGAGAGTCCGACGTTCCGAATGTAACACCCCGAGATATTCGGAATAATTACAGCGCCGTAAACCCTTTAAGTAAGGATTTACAAGGCTAATTAAAAAGGAAAGTAAAAATAAGACATCAATACTGCGGAAATTCAAGTTTATGAAACCGTACAACTGGTTCAATGAGTAATTAATACAACCATATCGAATTAATATCAGTAAGACACGCGTACTCGAGTACAGAAACCAAACCAAGAAAACAAATCACCAATAACAACAAACATCACTGAACCCCTTCGTCGTCACGTTGGTACTGTGGCTGTTTCCCTGCTCCTCGGCTACCTGAACATCAAAACAAATGTCCACCCCCGAAGGGGTTAGAAAAACGATGCTAGTACAAGTATCATATTAAACAATTCGAATATGCATCAACAATACATAACAAGATACACCACACGGACTTCCGCTACCGGAATCCGACAATGCGAATCTACAAGATTCCATTACACAGCATGGGTATTCCAATGATCCAGCGCCCTCAGCATAGATCCCAAGATGATCCCGTCGGACCAACACGAGGTGGAAATAACCCGTCCAATGATCCAGCGCCCTCAGCCTAGATCCCAAGATGATCCCGTCGGACCAACACGAGGTGGACATCCGATCCAGCGCCCTCAGCATAGATCGTACAACGTATACAAACACAACTCATGCATACACATATGCCAAATCATTATGTTCATCAACATGAACATATAAACACTATATAACGAATACCATGACAAATCAACGAAGTAAATCTCATGTTCAACAACATGAATAATCATACGCATGCTCCAAAAATACCAATATTAACATATTACGATACTTGCCTCGAAGATGGCAAGAACGATATACTTCAATGATTTCAACACACTCGAAGGTTGCCTCCTTCGATCAACGTAGCAAGCTTGAACCTTAACAAAAGGAATGATATACAAATCATCTCAAGTCGAACGATGGCCTAATAATTCGGTCTACGGCCGAAAAGCTCAAGATAAATAATCTGTCTAGACTGCTTAGCGCGCGCTACGTACTCTACGTAACGTGCGCTAAGCCGGACTGTTAGCGTACGCTATCGTATAAGCCTAGCGTGCGCTAGCCACGAACTGACAGTTCGACTCGGCTGATAACGTACGTTACGCACGTAATCGTGCGTTCACCCAGCCCCGATAGCGCACGTTAACTAACGTATGTTAGCGTGCGCTAACCTTGCATGGCAGAATACTGCAAACCGAAAACTGGGTTGAATGGTGAAGAACTCATGAATTCTACCGTGATAAAGCAAGTCATCCTCGATCATAACATGTTAATAAGGTTTGTGGAAGTTCTATGATTATGAGATACAAATATACGGATAGTTATCTCAATATCATAATTCCTCTACGATCTTCAAGAAATAGTCTAAGTTCCATTCGTCCTACGTTCCAAAACACATGATTCCAACGTGTAAAACGTAGCAACTGGGTAATATCAGATTACTGATCATACATCGATTTGAAGATGCTTAGGAGTCCTTAAATAAGATGGTTCAAAGGTTCATACGATATATAGTGCCGATACGTCAAAGTATCCTTCTAACATGTAATGATCGATTAAAACGAAATAACTTGCTATCAAAACATGATCAAACGTCCTTTAGAACACTATTAGTATTGGTGAAGGATCACCTACCTCAAAGTAGTGAAGAACACGGAGGAAACCGAAGCAATCCAACGTCGAAGGCTTGAACACCAATCTACAATGATATACGATCTTCAATCACGAACTAGGATGTGGATATGAAGTGTTTAGGTTGAAGGAAGTTATGCTCTAAGTGTAAGAATTCGTGTTATGGGAGAAGAAGGGACTGAAATCACGAATAGGATGTTGTCCTATTTATAATAAATGGCTATTAGCGCGCGCTAGACCCTGCTCATAGCGTGCGCTAACGGTTCATTAACTTAACTGAATTCAGCACTTAGCGTGCGCTACGCATATACCTGTAGCGTGCGCTAAGGAGTTGACTTGGCTTTTCCCGAAAGCCGTCCAGGTTCATCCCGACACGATCCGACAGGGGTCCCCCGGCCAGATCTCACCTACCGCACGTCTTAATCAATTTGACCATGTATAGCGTGCGCTAATGATCCTATGTAGCGTGCGCTATGAATCCCTGTTAGCGTACGCTACACGTAGCCTGTAGCGTGCGCTACATGCACAGAATTTCAACCTTTACATCACATACACGAAATTATATGCTCGACAACATCGGATTATGAAATACGGAGAAATACTCAGATCAAAGTGCAAAAATTACAATATCACAAGTTCCAAATACATATCAGAAATCTCGGGTATTACATCCTTCCTCCCTAAAAAGAAGTTTCGTCCCGAAACTTAAGATGAAAACAACTCTGGATATCTAGCCTTCATACCGTCCTCCGTTTCCCAAGTGGCCTCCTCGACTCCATGTCGTGACCATTGTACTTTAACCAAGTGTATTGGTTTATTCCTCAATTGTTTGATCCGACTCTCAAGTATCTTGATTGGTCTCTCTTCGAAGGTGCCGTCATTAGCTATCTCGACCTCGTCGAAATCAATGACGTGACTGGGGTCCGGTATATACTTCCGTAATTGGGATACGTGAAACACATTGTGAACGTGACTCAGCGATGGCGGTAAGGCCAATCTGTATGCTAAATCTCCAACTCTCTCGAGGATCTCGAAAGGTCCGATATACCTTGGACTAAGCTTGCCTCTCTTCCCAAAACGGAAAATCCCTCGTGTAGGAGACACCTTCAATAGTACATGGTCCCCAGCGTCAAACTCTAGAGGGCGACGACGTACATCTGCATAAGACTTCTGTCGACTCTGGGCAGTCAACAGTCTCTCTCGAATCAAAGCTACCTTCTCTTGAGTCTGAATAATCAATTCCGGTTCCGTCCCGATCAAATCCGAAGAATCATCCCAACACAGGGGTGATCGGCATCTTCTCCCGTACAAAGCTTCAAATGGTGCCATTTTAATAGAAGCATGCCAACTATTATTGTAAGTGAATTCGATCAAGGGCAAGTGAATTTCCCAATCAGTTGACCAATCCAACGCACAAGCTCTAAGCATATCTTCTACAGTTTGTATAGTCCACTCGGACTGACCGTCCGTTTGGGGATGATAAGCTGTACTAAAGTTTAGCTCGGTCCCCAAGGCCCTGTGCACTGCCCTCCAGAAATGCGACACGAAACGACCATCTCGATCTGAAACAATGGTCTTCGGCGTCCCATGCAATCTGACTATCTCCGCAATAAATACTCGCGCCAATCTCTCGGGTCCCCATGTATCTTTGATTCCTAGGAAATGAGCCGACTTGGTTATTCGATCAACTACAACCCAAATCATGTTCATTCCCGCTTTAGTCCTTGGCATACTGGTGATGAAATCCATCGAGATGTCCTCCCACTTCCATTCAGGGATCGGAAGCGGCTTTAGCATTCCGGCAGGTCGCTGATGCTCAATCTTGACCTGCTGACAAGTCAAACACTTCGAAACGTACTCTGCTACGTCCTTTTTCATATTCCCCCACCAGAAGTTTTGTTTTAGATCCTTATACATTTTACTGCTGCCCGGGTGAATAGAATAGGGCGTGCTGTGAGCTTCTTTCAGAATAGTCCGTCTCAAATCATCATCATCGGGAATGCAAAGTCGACTTTGAAATCTCAGAATTCCATCATCTTGTATCACGAATCCTGGGGCTTTTCCTTTCTTTACTTCATCACATAATCGCAGGATTAACGAATCGTCCAACTGCTTAGATTTGATCTCCTCGACTAGTGATGAAGTCAGTTCCATCACGTACAGTTGCCCTTGGATTCTTGGTGCCCATACTTCAATCCCCTCGCGGATCAGATCTCGTTGAATGCTGGTTTGGGACGTAAGAGTTTCCAACACTCGAAGAGAAACATGTTTACGGCTCAATGCATCGGCTACTACATTTGCTTTCCCCGGATGATAGAGAATCTCCAAGTCGTAATCCTTGATCAATTCCAGCCACCTTCTCTGCCTCATGTTTAATTCTTTCTGACTGAAAATGTACTTGAGGCTCTTATGATCTGTAAAGATCTGACAATGAGTGCCATACAAATAATGTCGCCAAATTTTCGAGGCAAAGACCACAGCTGCTAGCTCCAGATCATGAGTCGGATAATTAACTTCGTACGGTTTCAATTGCCGAGAAGCATAAGCAATCACTTTATCCTTCTGCATCAACACACAACCCAAACCCTGATTTGAAGCATCGCTGTATACCATGAATCCATCAGTTCCCTCTGGCAGTGCTAATATAGGTGCTGTCGTCAGTCTCCTCTTAAGTTCGTCAAAACCAGCCTGGCACTTCTCATTCCACGTGAACTTTTGAGTTTTCTGTAACAACTGAGTGAGCGGACGAGCAATTTTGGAAAATCCCTCTACAAAGCGGCGATAATATCCAGCAAGTCCTAAGAAGCTTCAGACTTCCTTCACATTTTTAGGGGCTTCCCATTCCAATATTGCTTCGACTTTATTCGGGTCCACCTGAACTCCGTTGGCTGATATCACATGCCCAAGGAAGGTTACTTCCTTAAGTCAGAACTCACATTTTGAAAGTTTTGCATATAGCTGTTCCTTCCTCAAGGTGCTCAAAACCACACGTAAATGTTCAGCATGTTCCTCTGCGTCCCTCGAATATATCAAGATGTCATCGATGAAGACGACCACAAATTTATCCAAATGTTCCAAGAATACCCGATTCATCAATTGCATGAATACTGCAGGAGCATTGGTAAGTCCAAATGGCATCACTACAAATTCATAATGCCCATACCGGGATCTGAAAACAGATTTCGGTATATCTGATTCCTTAATTCTCAACTGGTGGTATCCTGATCGCAAGTCAATCTTCGAGAATATCCTTGCCCCTTGCAGTTGATCAAACAAGTCGTCGATCCGAGGTATAGGATACTTATTCTTGATTGTCATCTTGTTGAGCTCCTTGTAATCTATACACAGTCGGAGGGATCCGTCTTTCTTCCGGACAAAGAGAACGGGTGCTCCCCAAGGAGAAACGCTAGGTTGAATATAGCCCTTCTGTAACAATTCCTCCAGTTGTTTCTTGAGTTCATACATCTCGGTTGGCGCCATGCGGTATGGTGCCCTGGAAATAGGGGCTGCTCCAGGCTCTAATTCGATGGTGAATTCCACTTCTCTCTGCGGAGGTAACCCTGGTAGTTCGTCAGGAAATACATATGAGAACTCATTCACAACTGAAATAGACGAGAGCTCTACTCCTTCCTCTTTCTTCATGGCATAAGACCAAAGTCCATGACATCCCTGTTTCAGTAATTTTACGGCTTTCATTGTTTTGATCAATTTTCCCGAGCTTCCCGGTCTCCATCCTCGGAATAAGTGTTCAGATCCGTCATCAGCAATGATAGAAATGACTCTTTCTCGATAATTCAGAATAGCTCCATAACGGTTGAGCCAATCGTCTCTGAGAATTAAATCGTCACCGTAGATGTCAACAACAATGAGATTCGACGGCCAATCTCTCCCCCCTATTGATACTGGGAAATCTCTAGCCTCTAGGGTTCCCACAATTCTCTCTCCACTCGGCAATCCCACAACATACGGTTCACAATCAATTAAGCACGGGATTTTCAAACGATTAACACAGTTCAATGATACAAAAGAATGTGTAGCTCCGGAATCGAATAAAACACTAACTGGTTGCAAAAGGATCTGAATCGTACCTGATGCAACAGCAGTGTTCTGATCGTCAGATCTCCTCATTTCGTACAGGCGCAGAGGAACGGACCCAGCACTGGATGTCTCTCTCTTCCCAACGTTCTGCTGAAATCCACTCTGTGAGTCTGGTTCACACTTATCTCCTTAGGACCAGTGCCGGAGTGCGGGTACCAAAGATCTAGTAGCGGCTCCACGTAAGGCCGCACGGTGCCCTTCTTGCCCACAATCGTAACAAGTCACGTAAGATGCGGGGCAATCACGTCGAATATGCTCGCCGACCACAATTGTGGCATTTCTTTGATGCGTCCAAATCTGCGATGTTGTCCTAACTTCTTTCCGCCTCTAGAAGGATGTGGAGGTTTTTAGCCGAATAAAGGAAGACCGACCCTTGCGGGCCCCACCACTCTTGTTTTCTGCAGCTACCGGTCACCTTCGCTTCTTTGCCTCTCGATTTCTCCACCGCGCCTCTTTCATGTCGTAGGCCGCTTTGTCTTGATACTCCGCAACGTAGTACACTCGAATCCGACATGTACTGAATCTCCGGCTTCATCCGCATATCAAAATGAAAAATCTTTTCTGCCTCCGTTCTGACCAAGTGTCGCACACAAGTCAGCTGATGATTAAAATTTTTAATTACATCTGTCACAGATGCCTCTGAACTCTGTGGTGAGAAAAACTCTCGGATCTTTGCCTCTCTAACTGGACGAGGACAATACTGTGCTTCCATCATTAGTTTGAATTTCGTCCAATCCGCAATATGATTCTCGGGTCGAATAGCCTCCCACCAATCAAAGGCCTCCCCAGTCAGAAAATACTGGGCAATGGGAACCTTCCGGTCCTCGGGACAGTTAAGACTCGCGAATATCTTCTCCAACTCCTTGAGCCAGTGATCCCAAGTAAGTGCCTCAGCAGATCCGTCAAATTTTGGTGGGTGCAATTTAACCACCTCAGCAAGCCATCTGTCTCCCCGGTTATCCTCGTGGTGCTGCTATCCCATCGCCGTCTGCATGCGGTCAACGACCTGACCGAATTGGTTTATCTGCGCCACCACCTGTTGAAGCACGCCCGGCATGTTAGGATTTGCGTCATCATTTGCTGATCCTTGCTGCCCTCCAGAATGGGAATCGGTTCGACTAGCCGATATTTCTGGGGTAGTTGCGGAATCCTCCTGTCTCATGTTACAACGTCCGCGTCCGCGTCCACGTCCTCCTCTCAACATACTGTAAACGCAATTTCTCAATATCCAGAAAAAATTTTCGAAATAAAGTCCGTCAATACTCACAAAACAGTAATTAAGTAAAACGGTAGTATAAGGGATTAAGAGACTTACAACCACGGTCCACATGACGACTTGGTGAAACGGTGATGTTACAAACGACCGTAAATCAAATAACGTAATGCACCCAACTAAAACCCGACTGCCAAGATATCCATGAATCTTAGCTCTGATACCATATTCTGTAACACCCCGAGATATTCGGAATAATTACAGCGCCGTAAACCCTTTAAGTAAGGATTTACAAGGCTAATTAAAAAGGAAAGTAAAAATAAGACATCAATACTGCGGAAATTCAAGTTTATGAAACCGTACAACTGGTTCAATGAGTAATTAATACAACCATATCGAATTAATATCAGTAAGACACGCGTACTCGAGTACAGAAACCAAACCAAGAAAACAAATCACCAATAACAACAAACATCACTGAACCCCTTCGTCGTCACGTTGGTACTGTGGCTGTTTCCCTGCTCCTCGGCTACCTGAACATCAAAACAAATGTCCACCCCCGAAGGGGTTAGCAAAACGATGCTAGTACAAGTATCATATTAAACAATTCGAATATGCATCAACAATACATAACAAGATACACCACACGGACTTCCGCTACCGGAATCCGACAATGCGAATCTACAAGATTCCATTACACAGCATGGGTATTCCAATGATCCAGCGCCCTCAGCATAGATCCCAAGATGATCCCGTCGGACCAACACGAGGTGGAAATAACCCGTCCAATGATCCAGCGCCCTCAGCCTAGATCCCAAGATGATCCCGTCGGACCAACACGAGGTGGACATCCGATCCAGCGCCCTCAGCATAGATCGTACAACGTATACAAACACAACTCATGCATACACATATGCCAAATCATTATGTTCATCAACATGAACATATAAACACTATATAACGAATACCATGAAAAATCAACGAAGTAAATCTCATGTTCAACAACATGAATAATCATACGCATGCTCCAAAAATACCAATATTAACATATTACGATACTTGCCTCGAAGATGGCAAGAACGATATACTTCAATGATTTCAACACACTCGAAGGTCGCCTCCTTCGATCAACGTAGCAAGCTTGAACCTTAACAAAAGGAATGATATACAAATCATCTCAAGTCGAACGATGGCCTAATAATTCGGTCTACGGCCGAAAAGCTCAAGATAAATAATGCATGCATCGCTTAGCGCGCGCTCGTACTCACGTAACGTCGCTAAGCTTAAGCTGATCGTTAGCGTACGCTATCGTATAAGCCTAGCGTGCGCTAGCCACGAATCGATTCGACTCGGCCGATAACGTCGTTACGCACGTAATCGTGCGTTCACCCACTTCGATAGCGCACGTTAACTAACGTATGTTAGCGTGCGCTAACCTTGCATGGCAGAATACTGCAAACCGAAAACTGGGTTGAATGGTGAAGAACTCATGAATTCTACCGTGATAAAGCAAGTCATCCTCGATCATAACATGTTAATAAGGTTTGTGGAAGTTCTATGATTATGAGATACAAATATACGGATAGTTATCTCAATATCATAATTCCTCTACGATCTTCAAGAAATAGTCTAAGTTCCATTCGTCCTACGTTCCAAAACACATGATTCCAACGTGTAAAACGTAGCAACTGGGTAATATCCGATTACTGATCATACATCGATTTGAACATGCTTAGGAGTCCTTAAATAAGATGGTTCAAAGGTTCATACGATATATAGTGCCGATACGTCAAAGTATCCTTCTAACATGTAATGATCGATTAAAACGAAATAACTTGCTATCAAAACATGATCAAACGTCCTTTAGAACACTATTAGTATTGGTGAAGGATCACCTACCTCAAAGTAGTGAAGAACACGGAGGAAACCGAAGCAATCCAACGTCGAAGGCTTGAACACCAATCTACAATGATATACGATCTTCAATCACGAACTAGGATGTGGATATGAAGTGTTTAGGTTGAAGGAAGTTATGCTCTAAGTGTAAGAATTCGTGTTATGGGAGAAGAAGGGACTGAAATCACGAATAGGATGTTGTCCTATTTATAATAAATGGCTATTAGCGCGCGCTAGACCCTGCTCGTAGCGTGCGCTAACGGTTCATTAACTTAACTGAATTCAGCACTTAGCGTGCGCTACGCATATACCTGTAGCGTGCGCTAAGGCGTTGACTTGGCTTTTTCCGAAAGCCGTCCAGGTTCATCCCGACACGATCCGACAGGGGTCCCCCGGCCAGATCTCACCTACCGCACGTCTTAATCAATTTGACCATGTATAGCGTGCGCTAATGATCCTATGTAGCGTGCGCTATGAATCCCTGTTAGCGTACGCTACACGTAGCCTGTAGCGTGCGCTACATGCACAGAATTTCAACCTTTACATCACATACACGAAATTATATGCTCGAAAACATCGGATTATGAAATACGGAGAAATACTCAGATCAAAGTGCAAAAATTACAATATCACAAGTTCCAAATACATATCAGAAATCTCGGGTATTACACCGAAGACGGCATTTCGGACGAGATATGGGCATTATGAATTTGTATTTATGCCTTTTGGGTAGACTAATGCACCGGCAGTATTCATGCAGTTAATGAATAAGATTTTCATCGAGTATCTCGACAGATGTGTAGTCGTCTTTATTCACGACATTTTGATCTATTCTCGAGATAAAGAGGAACATGCCCGACACTTGCGTTTGGTACTAGATATTTTGAGAACCGAGCACCTCTATGCAAAATTCTCAAAATGTGAGTTCTGGTTGAAAGAAGTTATGTTTCTCGGCCATGTGATTTCGGCCGAAGGGGTTCGTGTAGAACCGCAGAAGATTGAGGCAGTGCTAGATTGGGCACCGCCTAAAAATGTTAAGGAAGTTCGTATCTTTTTGGGCCTTGCTGGGTATTACCGTCGGTTTGTCGAGGGGTTCTAGAAACTCGCTCGGCCGCTTACGAAATTACTCCAGAAAACGGAAAAGTTTGTTTGGACGACGGAGAGATAATAGAGCTTCGATGAGCTGAAGAGACGTTTGACTTCAGCGTCGATTTTAGCTTTACCGCATGGTAGTGAGGGCTTTGCGGTTTATAGTGACGCTTTGGGTCAAGGTCTTGGCTGTGTGCTTATGCAGCATGATAAGACGATAGCTTTTGCGTCACGACAATTAAAGCTGTATGAGATGAATTATCCTACTCACGATTTGGATTTGGCCGCAATTGTCTTCGCACTCAAGATTTGGCGACATTACTTGTATGGTTCTCCGTGTCGGATTTATACCGATCACAATAGTCTGAAGTATATTTTCAGTCAGAAAGAGATGAATATGAGACAGATACGTTGGTTAGAGTTGATAAAGGATTACGATTTGGAAATTCTTTACCACCCCGGAAAGGCCAATGTCGTCACGGATGATTTGAGCCGCAAATCGGCATCTCTTCAAATGCTCGAGGTTCTTACATCTCAGACGAAGATTCGTCAGGATTTAATCGAGCAAAGAATAGAAGTTTGGCTTCAACGAGTACAAGGACAGTTGTGTACTCTCGAAATTACTTCGTCCTTGGTTGACGAAATCAAAAGGAAACAGTGGAGTGACCCGATGATTTCTCAACTGAAGGAAGATGTAATTAAAGGAAAAGCTCCTAGATTTATGGTTCATGAGGATAGTATTCTGAGATTTCAGGG
Organism: Orobanche coerulescens; assembly: GCA_033398695.1. Lineage (NCBI taxonomy): Eukaryota > Viridiplantae > Streptophyta > Magnoliopsida > Lamiales > Orobanchaceae > Orobanche > Orobanche coerulescens. The sequence goes on from CM065808.1 coordinate 175,070,393, forward strand.
CAGGCTTTGTGTTCTGAATGATCTAGAGTTGAGGCAGAAAATTCTCCGAGAAGCCCATGCTACGCCTTTCTCAATCCACCCCGGGACGAGTAAGATGTATAAGGACTTGAAACGAAATTTTTGGTGGAACAACATGAAGAAGGATGTCGCAGAATTTGTACTACGGTGCTTGACGTATCAACAAGTTAAGATCGAACATCAACGACCAGCGGGGTTGTTGAAGCTGCTTCCCATTCCCGAGTGGAAGTGGGAAGACATCTCTATGGGTTTCATCACTGGCATGCCGAGAACTCGGGCCGGAATGAATATGATTTGGGTAATTGTCGATCGGTTGACCAAGTCTGCACACTTCTTGGGTATTAAGGATACTTGGGGACCGGATAGATTGGCTCGAACTTTTATAGCTGAGATCGTAAGATTGCACGGTGCCCCCAAGACCATTGTTTCTGATCGAGATGGTCGTTTCCTATCTCGTTTTTGGCAGGCCGTTCATCAGGCTTTGGGTACTGAGTTGAGATTGAGGACTTCCTTTCATCCTCAGTCGTACGGTCAGACAGAGAGGACGATTCAGACGTTGGAAGATATGTTGCGAGCTTGTGCCTTAGACTGGAGTAATGATTGGGAACTTCACTTGTCGTTGATCGAGTTTGCCTATAATAATAGTTGGCATGCGTCGATCAAAATGGCACCATTCGAGGCACTTTATGATAGGCGATGTAGGTCGCCATTATGTTGGGACGAGGCTTCGGAGCTAATTGGAACGGAACCGGATATGTTGATGGAGACTAAGGAAAAGATTTCTATTATCCGGGATCGATTGCTGACTGCCCAGAGCCGTCAGAAATCTTATGCAGATACTCGTCGTCGACCCTTGGAGTTCGAAGTGGGGGATCATGTCTTACTCAAGGTGTCGCCGACCAGAGGGGTTTTCCACTTCGGGAAAAAGGGGAAACTTAGTCCAAGGTATATTGGACCTTTCGAGATCTTGGACAGGGTTGGAGATTTAGCTTATCGCTTGGCGTTGCCTCCAGCTTTGAGCCACGTCCATAGTGTTTTTCATGTGTCTCAGTTGAGAAAGTACGTGTCGGATCCGAGCCACGTTATCGACTATAGTGAGATTGACGTAGCCGAGGATATTACCTTTCCGGAGAGACCCGTGAAGATCCTTGAGCGTCGCGACAAACAACTTCGGCATAAGACCATTCCACTGGTTAAAGTGCAATGGTCGAGACATGGAGTTGATGAGGCGACTTGGGAAACGGAATAGAAGATGCGGTCGGAGTACCCCGAACTTTTTATTTCTTAAGTTTCGGGACGAAACCTCTTTTTAGAGGGGGAGAATGTAATACCCGTACTTTTATTGACTGTTTGACCTTGCCGCTTTTCTTATTTCGTCGCTCTGTAAACTCTTGGTGATGTTGTCTATATTGTTATAGAGTTTCGTATCTTGTTTGGATCACAATCGTGTTGTTTAGACCTTGCAGAAGTGTTCTGGGTCAGAGAAATAGCGCACGCTAGGCCTAGGCTAACGCACGTTAATTCTGCTTGAGTAGCGCACGCTAGCTTTGAGCCATAGCACGCGTTAAGGGACCAGTCAGGTCAGAACCAGTAACTCATACTGCTTTCTGGACTGGCAGTTAACACGCGCTAGGAGTTTGTTAACGCACCATATTCGTGGTCAGTAGCGCACGCTAACGGGCTGGTTGGCAGAGGCAGTGAGGTTGTCAGGTTTTCTGGATTATCAAGTAACGTATGCTAGTCTTCGGATAGCGCACGCTATAAGAGCTGCGTAGCGCATGCTAAGCCATAGCGGTAGCGTACGCTAAGACTCGAGCAAGGCAGAGGACAGTAGGTTCTGGACTCCAGTTTCTGGACACCATTTTTTGGCTAGCGCACGCTAAGATAAGGCGATTAGTGCACGCTAACGGGGCCGGCAGAAGCCACTAGACTACCCGGTGACCTCGCTAACGCACGCTAATAATCGAGGCGTAGCGTGCGCTAGACTGGGCGAGTATATATTGGACAATTGACTCCCATTTCGTCATTTTTAATTCTCTTCACTCATTTTCGACGGGAGAAGCTCGGGAGAGGTGATATTAGGCGATTGGAAGCGATACATCTTCAAACATCAACATCTTTGATTGGAGAACAAGGATTACACAACATCTAATCCATTCTATCGTCCAAATCAAGGTAAAAATCCTTAGAACCCTATTTTTTGGGAATTTTGGGGGTTTTCCTATATTCATCCGATTTATCCGTTTTGAAGCTTGAGAACCTTAGATTATGATGTATCTATCCCATATACATGCTTTTCCTACGATTTTACGGATTGGTTTGTGCTGTGTTCGGACTTGTGAGGGTTTGGGTGATTTTCCAAACTCTAGTTGTTTACCCTTGTATTTTCGTGAATCGTAAATGGGTTTCGGGAGTTTCTTTGTGAATTATGAGTATGGATTATTGATTATCATATCCCTTACGAATCGTTTAGGTGCTGTAAGCATGTTCTTGGACCTACCGAACTCATACTTTTTTCCGTTCAATTTCTCGATGTCTCAAAGGCAAGTATATATTTATTATTATACATTCTCGACTTTGAAAGTAAGATATATGAATGGAATGATTGTTTATATCCACTCTGGGGCGGGCAGGTCCCCTGAGGGTTTCGTAGCCTTTGGTGCGATTCCACAGATAATTTGGGTTAACCACTCTGGGGCGGGCCGATGGGTCCCCTGAGGGTTCCGTAGCCTCTGGTGTGGTTCCACGGTTGATCATGTATGTATTGATGTGATGCTATGAGATTTAGTTATTACGGAATACTAGTCTTGAATTGATGAATTGACGATTACCTTTACTTTATTGTCGAGGAGTATTGTGTTTCATACTTGATATACTTGCACTAGCTATTCGACGGCTAACCCCTTTATGGGGGAAATACTTTTTATGTATTTCAGGTTCCAGGAGAGCGGATAGGCAGGTATCGGGTCGGCATGAAGATGATGGGCAAGCGTGATACTGTGTCTTATCTCCAGTTATGTTTTGTGTTCCTCCATTCAGTGTTGTTGTACTCAAATGGTTATTGAATACTCGAGTATTGTTTGTTTTCAGTCTTCCTTGATGTTCCGGCCTGTGTTGCTGAGGTTTTGATTCTGTACTGTGATGTATTTGAATACATTGTACATGGTTTGAATACCCTTTGTATCGTCTTTCATTTCATTGTATTTGGACCTTTTCGGTCAATTTTTATAGTTCTGCGTATGATTAGCCTTGTGGGTCCCACGGTGGGGTTCACGGCGCTGTAATATACCCTGAATAACTTGGGGGTATACATTGAGGAACACCAACAAAGTTCGTTATGTGGGTTCATTGCCCGCTTCTACTTTGCACGCGAAAGGTGTCCGTGCAGATCATCATGTCCTGACCTGGATGCCCCAATCAGCGTCCCAAAGTTCGTTATCGGTAATCGCATAGGATTCAACAACCCTAATTACACTGACGTACAATCCACTAGATTGACTCGTAACTTTCTCTAAGATGCGCTTTCGGCCGCATTCATTAGAGATGATATAGAGATACTATATTCCATTCTCACAATGAGTTTCAACATGAAAGTCGTTGATACGTATACCCTTGAAGCTTTGTAAGGTTCGAGTTAGTCACTCTCAATGCATATAGAGTGTCGGTGACTGTAAAACTGTGCCATTAGGCACCAAGAACCGGGGGTGCCGCATCCTTGGATGAAGTGGGATGATCCAATCATCCTAGTCACTGATACGTTATAGGTTATTACCATCAGCCTATCACTCGAGTGTTCCTCGATTCATTCGTCAAACAAGAACACGAGTAATAAAAACTCTGAACATAAGCATAGGAACAATATTCGGTACTTTGAATAAAGTCAATCACTTGTATACGTAAGCAACAATAATATCTTGCTCGAAACCAAAATACATTAGACCATTATTGAAAAATATTATAACGTCTACCGATAAAATTAGTCATAGAGGGGGGGCGTCTCACGGAGGGTGTCCCAAAGGGTGTAACGGCCAGCGCGAGCGGTGCTGGCATAGACAAAAGTGATAACAATAGACTGGGGAAGAAGGGGAGAAGAAATAGCAAGATGAAGGACTTGATCAGTATCCAACAAGACCTGGTGCTGGAGAAGAACCATATCTTGTTGGACCGATTAAAAAGTACTGACGCAAAACCTAAAGAATGAGTATAAAAATCAAAGTTAGCATTGGAACCCATGGGTTCCAAAATGCCAATAAAATAGAATCTATGAGAGCGGTGGAGATGTCGAATACGCTTCTGTGCTCCGGTGTTGGCCAGACCACAAGCGTTCCATGTCAGAATAGGGCGTCATAACTAACCAACCGACTCAAACGAAGACCCAGGACGCTGACTGGAGTGCCCCCGTCTCTGGGGTGTGCCCTGTCGAGCGGATGTGTCCCTTTTTTGGGGCGATGCAGATCGCCCCTTGATAAGGGGAAAGGATCCACGAGAAGCTGCCCTTCCTCGTGTGGATGTCGAGGAGTCAGAGGCAGCTTTACCCCTGGTCGTGACTCCAGGGGCAGCAGACGATGGCAACAGTCGTCTCTTAACAGGGGGCTTTGGTGCCTTCACGAGGGGCACCATGGCCGACGAAAAGCGACTGGACTCACAGATCTCAAGCTGTGTACGGAAAGCGCATTCAATTTGAGAAGGAGAGGGAAGAGAGGGAAGAGAGGAAAATGGGGGGGGGGGCTCATAGACCACCATGGCCAAAGTATCAGGCTCCACGATGATCGGCTCATCGAGGCAACCCTCACTAGCATGGCGCGGGGGAGAAGACTCAAGGAGTCTAGACGGGAAAGGAACATTGGATGATTCCGTGTCGTCATCAATGAAAAGCCCATCATCAGTATTGTGGTCACTAGCATCACTACCCAAAACACTCCCCTTATCACCTACGCTAATAACGTCATCATCCCCAATTAAATCTTCCACCTATCTATAAGAGGAGGCCAAAGATGCAAAGTATGAATGCTGGCCAGTGGCAACCATACCCTTGGGGATAAACCCCGTCTCTTCGGCTCTTTTTTGGTCACTATTTCCCAAATGGCATTCTCCTTGCCTTTAGAGGCCTTAGGAGCTGTCGGTAAAGTAGTAGCCTTAGGGGCTTTAGGAGGGGCCGGCTGCGCCTTCTGCTGCTTAGGAGGAGCAGCAGAAGGCTTCTTACGCTGGGGCAGCGGGGGTCGCTCTTTGTTGCCAGCTATGTAGAAACTAGAGGGCTCGTGCCCCACATGTGAGCAGAGAGAGAAATACAAAGGAGCTCTCTCGTAAATCACGCGCTGCGTGAGAACATGGTCATCAAATTCGATCTCTATCTCAGGCAATCTGGGCGCAAGGAGATCAATCTCGACGCACACACGAGCGACAGAAAGTCGTGAGTGTGTAGCCGTCGGCGCGTCCACTAAAATAGGATTGCCAATAGCCTTGGCAATCGTGTATAGAGCACGAGGATGGAATAAATGAATCGGGAGGCCCGGGAGCCTAATCCATACCGGGCAAATCGAAGTCTCTGTCTTAATGGAAATTTTAGGGGTCCACTTAAAAACACAAGCGGGGCAACCAGAAAAGTACCAACTAGAGCCTAGACACACTCGCCTATAATCTTCTTCATTATCAAATTTAATAGCAATATGACAATAATTAATCTAGCTCCAATTGCATTTACCCCTCAGTTTCATACTCGAATCTTGAAGCTTCACTTTTAAGGGCCTCTTTTTCGATTTTCTGTAATATCCGGTTGTAATTCAGTCATTATCATTCAGTAATTTCATTCGGTGATTGTCACTCAGTGGATTTTCACTCATTTATAATCTTTCATCAATCATGTTCATTCACCCGTGTTCACCGTTCGGAAAAACTTCAAGTTGTGTATCGTTATTGTTCATCGTTTCAACTTTCCTCTTATGAGTTCGACTTTATTAGATCACCATTAATTTTTGGTAACTCCAAAAATTCTAAATCTTTGCAATATTATAGAGCATCGAGTTAGCTTTCCAATGGTTCAAACGGTGAGTCAATCGGAGTCCGGACGAGAGAGTTATGGTCGCTTTAGCTCACCCGCTCGTTATTGGCGATCACGCGGCCGGACCGACCGTGTCGTCCGACACGGCCGTGCCGTACTCGCCCGGAAATGCCGAAGTTTCTGCCGGCCGAACTTCGGCCGTGTCGTCCGACACGACCGTGTCGAACCCTTCCGGATAAGCGGAATCGTCTGAGCACGCCCGACCGTGTCGTGCAGCACGGCCGAGTCATGCCGAAGTCATTGTCGGACGGGTCACCGTCGGAAGGCCCTCCGCGCCGCGACCGTGTCAAGCCGGACACGGTCGAGTCCCTGTCGGCCAGGTATGCGACACGACCGTGCCGGTCGGCACGGGCCGTGTCTGCAGGCGCCAACCCCTATAAAAGGCCCTGCAGACGTTTTTCATGCCATTTTTCACCTTCTTCTTCTCCTATTCCGAGTCTGGCAGTGCTCTAAGCTTGAAGCCATGTTGTTTAACAACATATCCATGGATTTCTTGAGGTTATATCATCAATAATCCGTCCGATATCATCCCTTGATCCAGCGAATCAAGGTTAGATTTTTAGAACCCTACTTTTGGTAAAATTGGGGGTTTTCGTGTTTTTGTCCGATTCGTTCCGTTTTGTTGATTAATTCATGATGAATATGATTAATCTTGTTGGTATTCTTAGTTTCCCTACGGATTCATGGTATATTTCGTGATTTTTACGGAATCGAGAGGGTTTGGTTGTGGTCCGCCCTCGTTGTTGTTTATATACGAATATACATGAATCGTAGGCGGGTTTTCGGGTTTCTTCGTGTAATTTGAATATGGATAATTGATTATCATATTCCTTGCGAATCGTTTAGGTGCCGAAAGCGCGTTCTCGGACCTACCGAACTCATACCTTTCCTCCGTTTGATTTCTCGATGTCTCAAAGGCAAGTATACATTTATGATTCTACGTTCTCGACTTTGAAAGTATGAAATATTGATGGTATGATTATTTCTAGCCACTCCGGGACGGGCCTATGGTCCTCTGAGGGTTTCGTAGCCTCTGGTGCGATTCCATGGTTGATATAAACGAACCGTTTCTACGGCATTCATATGAAATAATGTTGGCATGCTTATTTATATCCACTCCGGGACGGACCGACGGGTCCTCTGAGGGTTTCGTAGCCTCTGGTGAGATTCCATGGATAATATGAATTAACCACTCCGGGACGGACCGACGGGTCCTCTGAGGGTTCCGTAGCCTCTGGTGCGGTTCCACGGTATTCATATATGTATTGATGACGGATGATATGAACGAACCACTTTGGGGCGGGCCGACAGGTCCCCTAAGGGTTCCGTAGCCTCCAGTGCGGTTCCACGGTATTCATATACGTCTTGTTGTGATGCTATGAGATTTAGTTATTCCGGAATACTAGTCTTAAATTGATGAATTGACGGAAATTGATGAATTGACGGAAATTGATGAATTGACGGAAATTGATGAATTGACGGATTACATTTACTTTATTGTCGAGAAGTATTATGTTTTATATTGTTATACTTGCACTAGCTATTCGACGGCTAACCCCTTTATGGGGAAATACGTTTCATGTATTTCAGTTCCAGGAGAGCGGACGGCGGTGTATCGGGTCGGCATAAAGATGGTGGGCAAGTGTGATACTGTGTCTTTCTTCCAGTTTTATTTTCTTTGGGAATTCCCGTTCAGTGTTGTTGTACTGGATTGGCTATTGAATACTCGAGTATTGTTTTCCTTTTTCCTTGATGTTCCGGCCTGTGTTTGTCGAAGTATTGAATTGAGTTGTGATGTTTGTAAGTACATTGGTTATTTTTCGAATACCTTTGTATTGTTTTTCATCCCAATGTGTGTAGACCTTATCGGTCAAAAATTATGGTTCCGCGTATGTTTAGCCTTGTGGGTCCCATGGCGGGGCTTACGGCGCTGTAATATCCCTGAATAACTTGGGGGTGTTACAGAATATGGTATCGGAGCTTAGGTCTATGGATACCTAGGCTGTCGGTCTTTTGGGTCGATCGAGTCGTTAATTGTTCACAGTATCACTACTCTGCCATCATCACAGTGCGACCGGTACTTGTAAGACCTCTCACTCTTCTGGTGTTTCCTTATTCTTTTTGCTTCCTTTTATCGGTATTCTTGAGAATCGGACACTTTGTTGATGCGTGATTGAATTGTGCTTACGTGACTTGTGTGTTCTTCAGTGTGTCAGCTGGTAGGGGCCGTGGTCGTGGCCGTGGGCGAGGAAGAGGTCGTGGCGCGGCCGTGTCCATCAGTTCAGTTGCGGGGTCGGCCAACCCCAGTTTGTCGAACTCGGTGCATCCCGATACCGAGAGTCAAGACGACTACCGATGGTCGGGAACAACGCAGACGTTGGAGTGGCGAATGCACTTCAACAATTGGCTACTCGATGACTATTTTGGCCCAAACTGCTCAAATTGAATAACCCGAACCCAAACACGGATGCCCCGCTTCAAAATGTAATCCGTATGCACCTCCACAGCTTGGCGGTGCCATGCACCCGTTAAGCCGGGAGGATCAAGCAGCGTAATGAAATGATTTTCGAGGCAGTTGATTGCCCCGAGGTGAGGAAAGTACCGATTGCCCAGTATTTCCTCACTAAGGAGGCCGCTACCTGGTGGAAGGTCATCAAGCCACAGGATCGTATTGCCTCATGGGATGAATTTAAGGAGCTCTTGGAGGCCGAGTTTTGTCCTTGGCCGGTACGAGAGAGCCGAATCCGAGCCTTCTTCGAGGCTAAACCACAAGATATTCCCGTTTCGCAGGCGATTGTGGAGTATAACCAACAATTAATCCATGTGAAGGATCAAGTACGTAACGAGCGCGATAAGATCCGTTATTTTGATATGCGGATGAATTTGGACTTACGGCGGTACATGGCCGGATTTGCTTGCACCACACTGAAAGAATATCAGGACAGAGCTTTAGCCCATGATATGTTGAGCCCCGACAATGATACCGTTGAAGAACCGAAGAAGCAGAAAGTCGGGGGAAATTTTTCTGGCTCTAAGGGTGGCAACTTTCAGAAGTCACGCATTTACTAACCGCTTAATGGACAGTCGTCACGTTCTAATAAAGGGAAGAGGGGTTACCGTCCCCCTTCGGGTACCTCAAATCGCGCGGTGACTTGCTATAATTGTGGCCGTTCAGGCCATATTAATTTGGAATGCCACTTTCCATCGTTGAAGTGTCACACGTGTGGTCAGATGGGGCATAGAGCAGTTTATTGTTCCGAGCCGAACCAGACTTTGGACACTCGGGCTTCTGCCCCAACACCCCTTGATCAAGGTGTTAATCAGCGGCAATCTTTCGGTCAACCTCAGCAGAATTTTGGTGGGCCGGACGGGTCGAACGCTGGAGGGGGAACTCTAGCATCGGTTCGGTACAACCACGAGTTTATGAGATGCGTCGAATGCATTTAACCCGATGCGGCGGTGGCTTGTGTACCATCCATATTCTATCCTATCTAGTCCGTACTTTTTGATTCGGTGCTACACATTCTTTTATTTCTTTGGAGTGTGTACGCTTGAATATAACTTGTTTAATCGCTGCGATCCCTTTATCGTGAGACTCGCTAGCGGGATAGGATTGTGGGGAATCAGAGATTAGAGAATTTCCTGGTTATATCCTAGATGGAATGGTTATCAAATTTAATTGTAGTTGATATGGAAGGCGAGGACGTAATCCTGCGAGATCGGGCTTAATAATCACCAAAGCGATTATGAATTACCGTACCAAAGTTATCACTATGATGACTAAGGACGGATCCGAATACTCATTTTGGGACGTAAGTTGGGCCAATCCAAGTTACTTATCGGTTCTTGAAGGCCGTAAAACTTTTGAATAAAGGTTGTACGGGCTATTGGTGTTATGCATTGAAAACTAAGGAATTGAAGTCGATTTCTCTTCAATTCCGGTTGTTAATGAGTATCCCGACAGCGCCTGACGATCTTCCGGATTACCGCCAGATCGAGAGATAAATTTTTCCGTGGATTTAGAGCCGATGCGGCCCCGATTTCTAAAGCACCTTATCGGATGGCACCTTCCGAGATGCAGAATTGAAGACTCGATTGGGAAAACTTTTGGAAAAAGGGTACATCGACCGAGCGCTTCGCCTTGGGGCGCGCCTGCTCTTTCGTCAGAAGAAGGATGGTTCACTACGTTTGTGCATTGACTACCGTGAGTGAATAAAGTAACCATCAAGAATAAATATCCTTTGCCTCGTATAGTCGATCTATTTGATCAATTGCAAGGAGCCGCGGTTTTCTCGAAGATTGATTTAAGATCCGGTATTATCAACTCGGGGTGAGGGAGTCCGACGCCCAAGACGGCGTTTGGACGAGATATGGACATTACGAATTTGTAGTTATGCCTTTTGGGTTGACGAATGCGCCGGCGAGATTCATGCAATTAATGAATAAAATATTCATCGAGTACCTCGACAGTGTGTAGTCGTCTTTATTGACGACATCTTGATCTATTCTCGAGATAAGGAGGAACATGCCCGGCACTTGCGTTTGGTCTTAGACATTTTGAGAACCGAGCACCTCTATGCAAAATTCTCGAAATGTGAGTTTTGGTTGGAAGAAGTTATGTTTCTCGGCCATGTGATTTCAGCCGAAGGGGTTCGTGTAGACCCGCAGAAGATCGAGGCAGTGTTAGGCTGGGCACCGCCTAAAAATGTTAAGGAGGTTCGTAGCTTTTTGGGCCTTGCTGGGTATTACCATCGGTTTGTCGAGGGGTTCTCGAAACTCGCTCGACCACTTACGAAATTACTCCTTAAGACCGAAAAGTTTATTCGACGGATGAGAGACAACAGAGCTTCATGAATCAAGAGACGATTAACTTCAGCACCGATTCTAACTTTACCACATGGTAGCGAAGGCTTTACAGTTTAGAGTGACGCTTCGGGTCAAGGCCTGGGCTGTGTTCTTATGCAGCATGATAAGACAATAGCTTTTGCGTCACGACAATTAAAACCGTATGAGATGAATTATCCTACTCACGATTTAGAGTTGGCCGCAATTGTCTTCGCACTCAAGATTTGGCGGCATTATTTGTACGGTTCACCGTGTCGGATTTATACCGATCACAAGAGCCTGAAATATATTTTCAGTCAGAAGGAGCTAAATATGAGGCGTAGACGTTGGTTAGAATTGATAAAGGATTATGATTTGGAGATTCTTTACCACCCCGGAAAGCCAATGTCGTTGCGGATGCTTTGAGCCGCAAATCGGCATCTCTTCAAATGCTTGAGGTTCTTATGTCTCGCATTTAAGATTCGTCAAGATTTAATTGAACAAGGGATCTAAGTTTGGCTTGGCGAGTACAGTGGACAATTGTGTACTCTAAATTACTTGCCTTGGTTGACGATATCAAAGGGAAACAGTGGAGTGACCCGATGATTTCTCAACTAAAGGAAGATGTAATTAAAGGAAAAGCTCCAGGCTTTATGGTACACGAGGATAGTATTTTGAGATTTCAGTATGTGCTTTATGCTCCGAATGATTTGGAATTGAGACAGAGGATTCTCCGAGAAGCTCATGCTACGCCTTACTCAATCCACCCCGAACGAGTAAGATGTACAAAGATTTGAAGCGCAATTTTTGGTGGAATAACATGAAGAAGGATGTTACGGAGTTTGTACTACGGTGCTTGACGTGTCAACAAGTCAAGATAGAACATCAACGACCAATGGATTGTTGAAACCACTCCCATTCCCGAGTGGAAGTGGGAAGACATCTCGATGGATTTTATCATCGCATGCGAGAACTCCTGACCGAATGAATATGATTTGGGTAATTGTCGATCGATTGACCAAGTCTGCACACTTCTTGGGTATTAAGGATACTTGGGGACCGGATAGACTGGCTCGAACCTTTATTGCTGAGATCGTGAGATTACACGGTAGCCCCAAGACCATTGTTTCCGATTGAGACGGCCGTTTCATATCGCATTTTTGGCAGGCCGTTCATCAGGCTCTGGGTACGGAGTTGAGATTGAGCACTTCCTTTCATCCTCAGTCGGACGGTCAGACAGAGAGGACGATTCAGACATTGGAAGATATGTTACGGGCTTGTGCCTTGGATTGGAGTAATTATTGGGAGCTTCACTTGTCGTTGATCGAGTTTGCTTACAATAATAGTTGGCATGCGTCGATCAAAATGGCACCCTTCGAGGCACTCTATGGTAGGCGATGTAGGTCGCCATTATGTTGGGACGAGGCTTCTGAGCTAGTTGGGACGGAACCGGATATGTTATTGGAGACCAAGGAAAAGATTTCTATTATCCGAGATCGACTACTGACTGCCCAGAGTCGTCAGAAATCTTACGCTGATACTCGCCGACCCTTGGAGTTTGAAGTGGGGATCACGTTTTGCTCAAAGTATCACCGACTGCAGGAGTTTTCCGCCGGGAAAAAGGGAAAACTCACCAAGGTATATCGGACCTTTCGAGATTTTGGACAGAGTTGGAGATTTAGCTTATCGCTTGGCGTTGCCTCCACTTTGAGTCACGTCCATAGTGTTTTCCATGTGTCCCGATTAAGGAAGTACGACGGATCCGAGCCACATTATCGACTACAAGTGAGATTGACGTAGCCGAGGATATTACCTTCCTGAGAAACCCGTGAAGATTCTTGAGCGCCGTGAGAAACAACTCGCATAAGACCATTCCACTAGTTAAAGTACAATGGTCGAGGCATGGAGTCGAAGAGGCGACTTGGGAGACGGAAGAGAAGATTCGAGTTAAATACCCCGAACTATTTATTTCTTAAGTTTCGGACGAAACTTCTTTTAGAAGGGGAGAATGTAATATCCGGTTGTAATTCAATCATTATCATTCAAGAATTTCATTCGGTGATTGTCACTCAGTGGATTTTCACTCATTTATAATCTTTCATCAATCATGTTCATTCACCCGTGTTCACCGCTCGAAAAACTTCGAGTTGTGTATCGTTATTGTTCATCGCTTAAACTTTCCTCTTATGAGTTCGACTTTATTAGATCACCATTAATTTTTGGTAACTCCAAAATTCTAAATCTTTGCAATATTATAGAGCATCGAGTTAGCTTTCCAATGGTTCAAACGGTGAGTCAATCGGAGTCCGGACGAGAGTTATGGTCGTTTTAGCTCACCGCCGTTATCGTTATTGGCGATCACCGCTGCCGGACCCGACCGTGTCGTCCGACACGCCCGCGCCGTACTCGCCGGAAATGCCGAAGTTTCTGCCGCCGAACTGCCGTGTCGTCCGACACGGACCGTGTCGAACCCTTCCGGACAAGCTGAATCGTCGCTGAGCACGCCCGACCGTGTCGCCCAGCACGGCCGAGTCATGCCGAAGTCAGCCGGACGGAGTCACCGCTTTGGAAGGCCCTACGCACCGCGACCGTGTCAAGCCGGACACGGTCGAGTCCCCTCGCCGCCAGGTGCGACACGACCGCCGGGCCGGCACGGCCGTGTCCCGCAGGCGCTCAACCCCTATAAAAGGCCCCGCAGACGCTTTTTCATGCCATTTTTCACCTTCTTCTTCTCCTATTCCGAGTCCGGCAAAGGTTTCTAAGCTTGAAGCCATGTTGTTTAACAACATATCCATGGATTTCTTGAGGTTATATCATCAATAATCCGTCTGATATCATCCCTTGATCCAAATAATCAAGGTTAGATTTTTAGAACCCTACTTTTGGTAAAATTGGGGGTTTTCGTGTTTTTGTCCGATTCGTTCCGTTTTGTTGATTAATTCATGATGAATATGATTAATCTTGTTGGTATTCTTAGTTTCCCTACGGATTCATGGTATATTTCGTGATTTTTACGGAATCGAGAGGGTTTGGTTGTGGTCCGCCCTCGTTGTTGTTTATATACGAATATACATGAATCGTAGGCGGGTTTTCGGGGGTTTCTTCGTGTAATTTGAATATGGATAATTGATTATCATATTCCTTGTGAATCGTTTAGGTGCCGAAAGCGCGTTCTCGGACCTACCGAACTCATACCTTTCCTCCGTTCGATTTCTCGATGTCTCAAAGGCAAGTATACATTTATGATTCTACGTTCTCGACTTTGAAAGTATGAAATATTGATGGTATGATTATTTCTAGCCACTCCGGGACGGGCCTATGGTCCTCTGAGGGTTTCGTAGCCTCTGGTGCGATTCCATGGTTGATATGAACGAACCGTTTCTACGGCATTTATATGAAATAATGTTGGCATGCTTATTTATATCCACTCCGGGACGGACCGACGGGTCCTCTGAGGGTTTCGTAGCCTCTGGTGCGATTCCATGGATAATATGAATTAACCACTCCGGGACGGACCGACGGGTCCTCTGAGGGTTCCGTAGCCTCTGGTGCGGTTCCACGGTATTCATATATGTATTGATGACGGATGATATGAACGAACCACTTTGGGGTGGGCCGACAGGTCCCCTAAGGGTTCCGTAGCCTCTGGTGCGGTTCCACGGTATTCATATACGTCTTGTTGTGATGCTATGAGATTTAGTTATTCCGGAATACTAGTCTTAAATTGATGAATTGACGGAAATTGATGAATTGACGGAAATTGATGAATTGACGGAAATTGATGAATTGACGGATTACATTTACTTTATTGTCGAGAAGTATTATGTTTCATATTGTTATACTTGCACTAGCTATTCGACGGCTAACCCCTTTATGGGGGAAATACGTTTCATGTATTTCAGGTTCCAGGAGAGCGGACGGGCAGGTATCGGGTCGGCATAAAGATGGTGGGCAAGTGTGATACTGTGTCTTTCTTCCAGTTTTATTTTCTTTGGGAATTCCCGTTCAGTGTTGTTGTACTGGATTGGCTATTGAATACTCGAGTATTGTTTTCCTTTTTCCTTGATGTTCCGGCCTGTGTTTGTCGAAGTATTGAATTGAGTTGTGATGTTTGTAAGTACATTGGTTATTTTTCGAATACCTTTGTATTGTTTTTCATCCCAATGTGTGTAGACCTTATCGGTCAAAAATTATGGTTCCGCGTATGTTTAGCCTTGTGGGTCCCACGGCGGGGCTTACGGCGCTGTAATATCCCTGAATAACTTGGGGGTGTTACATTTTCGCCCAGGGCCTCCGAGGTGTCACGGCCGGCTCTGTAGACACGCTGCAACTAAAAGAGAACAGAATGGGTATAGTACTGGTGCCCTTTTAGCAATAGTAATTATAGTACAAGATGCTTATGTGGCGAATACATGACAGTCAAATGTCCGCTACGCCAGTTTCGTATTGATGGCAATAAAATATTAAATATTTTAAAATAATTGAAAAGCCAAAAAGTATAAAAAAATAAACAAAATAATTAACAATATATTGAAACAAGTGAAAATGCAATTGTTACAAAATAATTTAAACAAAATCCGAATTTTTTTTTGAAAGTTGCAAAAAAGAAAAAAGAGATTGTAATAATCGTTCACCATAGGTTATAATTGTTAATTTAAAATATTTGAAACATAAAATCTAGAAAACCCAAAAAATGCAAATAAATAAAATAAAAAAGTGTTCACTATAGGTTATAATTGTTAATTTAAAATATTTGAAACAAAAAATCTGGAAAATCCTAAAAATGCAAATAAATAAAAAAAATAAAAAAAATTATAACAATCGTTCACTGTATTGTTTGTTTATAATTTAATCTCTCAAATCAATCTAGCCTACATATATATTATACTATAACTACACATGTGGCTGCCATATATGCGCCACATAATCGTAAGGTACCATAATTTGGTACCAGGTGCTAGAAGGATAAATGAAAGAAGAAAAAACTAAAAGATTGTTAAAATAAAAAACAAGATTAGTATTGACATTTATATAATGTCAACAAAACCAAAAAAAATGACATAAGAGCTAATATATAATGGAACATTAATTTTTTCTATAAAAGAGGTTTTTTATGTCATTTTATAAGCTCGACTAGCATAACCACTAATTTCGACAAATATTTATAAATATATTTCAATTAGATTTTTTTTGGTAGATTATCGGATTTCAACTATATTATCAACCGGCTCATTCAAATATATCTCATAATTTAGGGAGAGAAAGAAGGAAGAGAAATGTTGTTATGAGTATTTGTCCTGTCGTCATAGTTCTTCCTCATCGATTCAAAGCATGTAATAGTTTTGTTGAATTTAAAATTAAACTAAGAAATATAAAACCAATTATGATTTATATAAATTTATACTTACAGTCTGAGTAGTTATTTAATAAATCTGATAAATTGTAAAAACTAAATAATTTTAATCATAATATATTCATATATAATTAAATCAGTTATGTTATATTCATTATAAAATTTAATGTGGGAATCAACTTTTTAATACCAAATCATAAAACTGACAAGTTTTATATCCTCAGTCATAAGAGTATAAGTTTTTAGTACCATTTTGAGTAAAAGGACTAAAATGTCCTCCCAAAAGTACCAATGTTGACTTTCTCTTTTCTTTTTGTATTTATTTAATTTAAACTACTTTTCTTTTCTTTTTTCCTTTTCATTTCCTCATCTGCTCAAAGCCGATCATTAATGTCCAACAACCAAAATTTGACTACAACTTATACATCAAAACAACACAACCATTTTTTACAAAGGGTCTCTCAAAAATCTTATAAAAATCACAAGATTATTCGAAAAGAAAAGTTGACGTTCAAATAGGACTTCATTTGTCGTGCTTCTGGGTTCATAAAGAAGGTATGCATCAGTATTTGACCGCTGGGAAAAAAAATTCCCGACCAGTTCTTACGGACACCATCGCTGCACACGATGGGAAGCCACCGTGTGCAACGATCGTGTGCAACGGTCGTGTCCAACGACCTTGACATTGTGCGCACAACTAACGTGTTCACGATCGTTTAACACGATCGTTTAACACGATCGTCTACAATCGTGTACATCGATCGTGTTCATGGCCAGAAACTTGCACACGATCACTGCACACGGTAGTATACGACCGTGTGCATCGGTCGTGTCTAAGGCAGACCATTTTATAATATTGTTCGCTCATTTTTCTGAATAGTTAGTCATCTTTTTATAATCAGATGTCGTGGCAGCGTATTTTGTCTATATGTAGACGGGGACTCCTTTTTTGTCTATATCGACACGAGCAAAATTAGTCGTGCAAACCTCGTGGGGGTTATCAGAGAGGTTTTGGGTGGTCCAAATGAGTCCGATTACAAATTATGGTACTTGACACACATGTCCAAGGGAAACAAAGTAAAAGTCCTATTACGGGGCGATACCGAGATACTTCGATTACTAGTAGAATACAAGGAAGATCCTGAGGTCTATGTTGAGAACAGCAGCTCCTCCACTCCCGAGGTTAATATGGGATGTAGCAGCTCGAGAGTAGAGCCCGGCAACATAAATTAGGACATGCCTTCCAAAGATTATCAATACGAGGAAGATGAGGAAGACGAGGAAGATGAGGAGGTGCATACATCCGAAGATGAAGATTGTTGTAAAGACTTGCTTGAGTCACTATCTGCGGAATTTCTTGCTTGGGTTCGCCAACCGGCCCAAATGGATAGGATTATGAGTCATCGGAACTTCTCATCCGACCATCAATCTACGAGCGAGCATGAGCATCTACAATCAATGCGTAACTGGATCATTCCATTTACGGACCCCGGTAGTGCCGGGACTTTGGGTTGGGTTGAGCAGCCTCCACCGATTACCGGTCAGCTAGAGGTGGGGTCCACCTTTCGTTCGAAGACAGAGTTGAGGATAACTGTAGGAATATATCATTTGGAAAACATACTACAGTGTATCACTGATCGTTCCGCCGATAAACGTATAGTGTTTGTCTGTAAGAGTGGGCGAAAAAATTGTCAGTTTAGGTTGTGTGCTATTGAGGGTGCAACTATTTGGAGAATTACTAAGTTGACATTCAGAATGCTAAGTTTACTAAGTGTGCAATCCGATGGAAGATTTACTGATTGTGAGTGACCAACATAAGAGCATTCAGAATGCTGTTCGAGCCGTCTATCCGAATGCAGTCCACCGGTTGTGCTATCACCATCTTGCAAAAAATCTGACCTCCTACGGTGCGCATGCTATAGGACTCTTTAGAACTGCTGCCTACACGCATCGTGAAGAAGTTTTTGAAAACTACTTTTCGAAATTACATATCGAAAGCCCTAATGGGGCTCACAGGCGCCTTTCTGAAATTGGGCCAGAGAGGTGGGATAGGTCGAAGTGTACGGTACGATGCTATAACTTATTCACATCCAATGCTGTTGAATGCTTTAATAATCGTATGTTGTGGGCGAGGTGTTTACCTGTTTGCTCGTTACTTGAGATATTTCGCCTAATTTTAGAGAATTGGTTTGATGAGAAGCGGGGAGAAGCTACATCAAGAGACCATGAGTTGACAATGCACACTTTTGAAAAACTTTCTAACTCTGTGCAAGCCAGTCTGACTCTTACCGTTCGAGCTACCACCCCACTTGTTTATAAAGTCGAAGAAAACAAAGTTTCTTATGAGGTCGACCTTCGAACCTGGACATGTTGTTGTCGTGAGTTTGATTTGGATCAGATTCCATGTCGTCATGCCATTTTCGCTATAAGGTAATTGTCTATGCTGTCGTGTGCACATGGTCATGGCCATTCAATGTTTTTGTCTATGCTGTTGTGTGCACACGGTCATGGCCGTGGGCATGCGGGTGCTGTCGGACGCTCACGGTCGTGCCCACGGTCATGGCAGAATGCACACGATCGTAACCCACGATGGGCACGATCGTAACCCACGATCGCCACGATCGTAACCCACGATCGTCACCCACGATGGGCGCGATCGTGACCCACGATCGGCGCGATCGTAACCCACGATCGACACGATCGTAACTCACGATGGGCACGATCGTGTTCTGCCATCGTGTGCAACACAGGGCTGGTCTGGATTTATCCTACATTATCCTATACAACATCCTTGACATAATTGCTTATTGTAACAGGCGCGCCGGCAATGGTTTGTCCGTGTATGATTTTGTTAGTCGTTATTTCAAGCAACAAGGCCTTAGAGAGACTTATAAGGAGCGTGTTAGTCCTATCCCACATCCTGATGAATGGAATGTCCCACCGGAGATCTCATCCATCGTTTGCGTACCTCTAGAGGGGGTACGACAAGCCGGCCGACCAAGAATGAGTCGCGCACGGTCCGCTGTTGAAAATTTGCCCGCAGGTGGACGGCCTCAGGTTTGCGGTAAATGTAAAGGAACTGGCCACAATAGAAAATCTTGTAAAGCATTCATTCCCATAGGTGGTGTGGATTTGAATATCCCTGAAGAAACTCAAGGAATGGATGAACAAACGAGGCAAAGGCGCCGGCAGAAGAAGAGGTGTAGCATTTGTCGTAATGATGACCATGACATAAGGGGATGTCCATACCATGAAACTTAAATTGCTTATGTATTTTTATATTGTGTGACTTACTAGCAACAATCATGTGCTGATATTTTGATCCTCGATGGACCATGTATTGATTCAGTATTCTGATTATTAGTTGAAATGCATAATTTTGTGTCTATTTTCTTTATCTTTGAATTGAAATTTAAGTGTTCAGTGATGTAAAGCAAATAAAGGTGATTATGGAGGCAAACATTAACCATAACAAAGTAGCTCACTTTAAAGAGCAATAGTTTACAACAAAAGCATATCCAAAGCATATAACTTTACAAAACAAAAGTTCATCACCATCACACCAAAATATCTAATGATAACTTAAAAACGACAATCACTTGGATCCCTTTTCCCCCATCTGCTGCTGTATCTTTAGTCTTGTATCACCATCTTCATGAACTTCTTCTTGTAAAATAACTTCTTTACTTGTTTTCTCAAAAATCTCTAAATCATCATCATGATCACCATCTAGTATGACTGGAGTGCTCGCAGTGTTTTTAAATAGGCCCTGTTTCATGAAACACATTAATTCGCAGTACACACTACACATACGACAAAATCAAAAAACTTACTGTGAGCATTGAGTATCTTCCTCTCGGCCTAGTTCTGTATGGTGGGTTGGGAGGAGGTATCCTCCTCCTTCTTTTTGGTGGAGGTGCTACGATTCCTCCTAAATCGCTTTTTCTTAATCGACCGCTCATTTCGCGTATTTGGTTTTAATGGATTTTAACTGATTTTAATTGATTAGGGTTTATAGTGAAAAGGGGGGACTACCGTTCATGTATTTGACTCTCAGTACAGTCCGATGGGCTTATATTGAAAAGGGGGGGCACGATGGGATTTTATAATAAAATAATTTGATGTTGCCCTTTGCAGTACACACGATGGTGCACACGATGGGGACGATCGTGTGCTCCAATCGTGTGACACGTTGGCAACCAGGTGTCACGGTGTCTATGGTGTCAAATTGGCACTGTATCCACGTGTGCACACTATGGTGCACACGGCCGTGGCCACGATGGGACACACGGTCGTGTGCACAAGAACATCAACAATTTTCACCAATTTCTCAAATTACTCGTCAATTTAGGCGTTGTTACTTATATATTAACAAGTATTTGTTAACGATACACTTATTTAAAAAGTTATTGATTGAATTAACGTAATATATTGCATATCATGTGTGGTCTATATGTTCTCAGTATATTAGTTCGTATGGATAAGTTCATCATCTGGATGAAATATCTCACATACTAATGAATTACAACGAAATGACAAATACGAGTTTGTATAAGAAGCTATATAGTAAGTAATGGTTGAACAAGCAATTTTTGAATCACAAAACATCCTTCTAGATAACACAATAAATCAAATTGGTGAAAATACCAAAAGTTTAGATGCACACGATGGGACACACGGTCGTGCCCACGATGGGACACACGGTCGTGTGCACAAGAACATCAACAATTTTCACCAATTTCTCAAATTACTCGTCAATTTAGGTGTTGTTACTTATATATTAACAAGTATTTGTTAATGATACACTTATTTAAAAAGTTATTGATTGAATTAACGTAATATATTGCATATCATGTGTGGTCTATATGTTCTCAGTGTATTAGTTCGTACGGATAAGTTCATCATCTGGATGAAATATCTCACGTACTAATGAATTACAACGAAATGAAAAATACGAGTTTGTATAAGAAGCTATATAGTAAGTAATGGTTGAACAAGCAATTTTTGAATCACAAAACATCTTTTCTAGATAACACAATAAATCAAATTGACGACAATACCAAAAGTTTATATGCACACGATGGGACACACGGTCATGCCCACGATGGGACACACGGTCGTGTGCACAAGAACATCAACAATTTTCACCAATTTCTCAAATTACTCGTCAATTTAGGTGTTGTTACTTATATATTAACAAGCATTTGTTAACGATACACTTATTTAAAAAGTTATTGATTGAATTAACGTAATATATTGCATATCATGTGTGGTCTATATATTCTCAGTGTATTAGTTTATACGGATAAGTTCATCATCTGGATGAAATATCTCACATACTAATGAATTACAACGAAATGCAGGGTCGGTCCTGACATTTCGTTGGCCGTAGGCGAACTATGATAAATAGGCCCCATTATCTAACATAATAAACGTCAAATTTTTTTTGAAGCAAAATGGAAATGTGCAATGAGCCTCATTAAAACCTTATGGCGCAAAACTCAATTAGGGAAAACACCATTAAGGAAAGAGTACTCTACCCCAATTCATTGAAAAAAAATAACAAAGAGTACAAAAACTTAGTGCACATAAAATCAAACCCAAGTGAAAATATAACAAAGATTCCTAACTTACAACAAAAACAATATACCTTATCAATATATTTGCAATAAACTAACCATTTCCGATCATGTATCTCACCATTACTCAATTTTCGGAAATGATAGAATATGCAAAACGCCTCTTATATTTGTCCAAGGGATATTTAAATTTAGGATCCATTTCTCTACTATCTCTAGTAGGGCCCTTTTCAACTAGAATATCCCTCGATGTGTTATCAAGATTCTCCCATTTCTCTACTATCTCTTGTATTTTTTAGGATACATCTTGATCGAAGTACAACACTAATAGCAAATTAGCAAATAGCAATTAGCAAGCAAACCAAACAAAACGAGATAGGAATTAAAAATCAGAACAACAGATAGCAATTAGCAAACCAAACCAAACAAGCTAGGAATTAAAAATCAGAACAAAAATACCTCGGCCTCGCGGCGGCGGATGGCGGAGGGCTTTGCTCCTCGCGGTGCCAAACAGAACAGATGGAGGCTTGGAGCACCTCGGGCCTGGCAGAACAAAACACCTCGGACAGTCGCACTTCGTCTTTGCGGCTCGCGCAGCGCCGCATCAGTAGAAGAAGAAGATGGAGCTTAGCTGCGGTTCAGACGTTCAGGCTTTGGGGGCTGGGGCCTGGGGGACTTTTTTTTCGCTACATTTTAGGTTTTTAGGTGGGGGACTTTTTCTTTTTTCTAAGTGTAATGTGTAAAGAAAAAGAAAAAGTCGTTCAGACTTGTGCTGGGGCCTGGGGGACTTTTTTTTCTTAGTTGGGTTAGAAAAAAGAAAAAAGAAAAAGTCCTGTCGGCCGATAGCTATAACGAGTAATAAAAAAAATATGGGCCCCTTTTTGTTATGGGCCCTGGGCCGGCGCACTCCACGCCTACCCCCAGGGCCGGCCCTGACGAAATGACAAATACGAGTTTGTATAAGAAGCTATATAGTAAGTAATGGGTGAACAAGCAATTTTTGAATCACAAAACATCCTTCTAGATAACACAATAAATCAAATTGGCGAACATAACACAAGTTTATATGCACATGATGGGACACACGGTCGTGCCCACGATGGGACATACGGTCGTGTGCACAAGAACATCAACAATTTTCACCATTTTCTCAAATTACTCGTCAATTTAGGTGTTGTTACTTATATATTAACAAGTATTTGTTAACGATACACTTATTTAAAAAGTTATTGATTGAATTAACGTAATATATTGCATATCAAGTGTGGTCTATATATTCTCAGTGTATTAGTTCATACGGATAAGTTAATCATCTGGATGAAATATCTCATATACTAATGAATTACAACGAAATGACAAATACGAGTTTGTATAAGAAGCTATATAGTAATTAATGGTTGAACAAGCAATTTTTGAATCACAAAACATCCTTCTAGATAACACAATAAATCAAATTGGCGAAAATACCAAAAGTTTATATGCACACGATGGGACACACGGTCGTTCCCACGATGGGACACACGGTCGTGCCCACGATGGGACACACGGTCGTGTACACGGCCGTGCCCACAATGGGACACACGGTTATGGGAGCCATCGTGAGCACACGACAACAGCAACCCATGACCGTGGGCAGGTTGCACACGATCGTGACCCACGATGGCCACGAAAGTGTGCATCCATCGTGTGTAACACAGAGCCAAAAAATAAAGATTTAACAACACAACATGACCGTGGGCAGGTTGCACACGATCGTGAACCACGATTGCCACGATCGTGTGCATCCATCGTGTGTAACACAGAGCCAAAACATAAAGATTTAACACCAGAACATATTAATATTGCCAAAACTGTCTAACGACAACATAAATATTTAACAACACGACACATTAATCTTGCCACAACACAACACACCATAAACCATTTTACATGTATAAAGACAACATAAAGATTTTAGCAGCTAAACCATATCGATATTTCTTAATATATTTCTCATTAAGTTCCTTGATTTGGTGCCTTGCTCCTGGGTTTGCAGAGACGAGTCGATCCAAGTACATGCACGCGAAGGGGCCACAACTGTGATTGTCGTTTTGTATGAACTGTAGCTCTCGTGTCATAATATTGAAACTCATCTCTGTGTCATACTTCTTCTTTGATTGGTTGTTCAGCCAATACCCGGATTGAGCTAGCACACGAGGCATCAGACGCATAATCGGTCGCAGTTGGTTGAATCGGTATCGACCATCTTCGTGGTGGTGTGACAAGGAATCGTACAACTCTATGGTCCATGTTATGATGTCAATCTTGATAGTCACCCAGTGGCTCTGGTCGAGGCAACAAATGGAAATGATCTGTTGAAACAAAATATGTAATCATATAAGACCATGGAACCGCATGTGGTGTATCAAGACCTGTCATGTAGTCCTCGATGCATTTAGGAATTTTCCAATCCCTGTAAACCGGCTTCCTTGTCACCTTGATACCAAGTGGATCATCCGGATGGAGTCTTGCAAACTCGTTGGCCATAACTAACTACAAAAAGCCAATCAACAAAAAAAAATCCACATCACACCAATGATATACAAGCGAGTAGTTTATAGAACTTACGTAAAATTGGGAGCCGAAAAGTACAGTGCCAACTCTACCGACACCAACACTACGGACTCCCCTCCGAAGCCTCGCTCGAGTCGCAAGCACATAACAATCTATCACCTCGGCATCAAAGTCTTCACGGCTAGACTCTATCCGGTCAAATAACACCTGCGTGAGAGCATGACCAGTCTCCAAACACCGGACAATAGCATCACGTGGCTGCTCCCTCCTAAAGTGTAGGTACAACTTCTTCAGAGCCTCGCTATCTCTTGAAGGCGCCACCACAAAAGGCTCCCGAAGAGCAGCAGATGGTCGACTCACTCGCGGTGGAAGACTACGCTCACCCAAATGCTGCGTTCCGGCACTCTCACCATCTTCATCACCCTCAGAATCCCTCTCACAACTATAACGATCAGAGAGTTGTACAGCCGGATGCTCGATCTCAAAAACTGGCTGCTCGATCTGAAATGGAGGCTGCTGCTCAGGACCACCACCCTCACATCGAAACATCGCACTATAATGATGCTCGTCCTGAAACCAGTCGAACATCGTCCCATACTGCTGAAACGGCGCCTCAAATGGCTCATACTGATGCTCGTAATCAAGGGGCTGCTGAGTCTGCTCAAAATAATGATGAATCTGAGAATGGTGACTATGTTGGATCTCAGAATGGTGACTGTGTTGGACCTCAGAATGGTGGGTAGGCGGACGCTGAGAATGGTGACTAGGCTGACGCTGATAATGATGACCAGGCTGACGCTGAGAATGGTGATTGTGGGCTGCACCAGAGACTGAGTGACGTGTAGGGTCAGGAATCCTCCGCTGGGAGCTGCTAACAGATGAAGAATGACAAGGCCTATCAGGAAACCTTTCATGGCTCCCAGCTGAGTAGTGCACCGGGCTCCTAGAACGTCTATGCGTAGGTCCGAAGAAATCCACGATCCCAGAAAGCACCTGGTGAGAAACTCGAGCAATAAATCCGGACTCAGAATCGTCGTACAAGATCGCCTTCAAACGGCGCTCGAAGTACTCATCCCTGCTCGTGTCCTGGGTGTGGTCCGGACAAGGAAGTCCGTGGACACAACACACCCTCTTTGGCTGCCTCGCCTGTTCCGATGTCTCTGCACCATCTACTAGTGGGGTACTCTGCCGGCGTCGCTTCGACACTTTATGTGCCGACTCATATGTAATCAATTTCCCAGCAGCCTTCTTCAACCTATCCATAACTTTTTTCTCGGGATCGGCGCAGGCTCATCCTCTTTGTTCTTCACAGCTATTCTTACAGGCTTAATGAACTTAACGTCATATGGCGAGCCATTCTCAAAGCTCAGGTAGTAGTACTCAGCCTCATCCTCCTCGAGATGCGGTAAAGAGGGAAGTACTCTGTGCTGCAAAATTAGTCATTAAAGCATACCATTAGATGGGCAATTACATAACGTTGAAGAGATGAAGTCAGGAGAAAATACGTTTACAAATTTATGTACCTTATCGTCGAAGAAATGAGTGAAATCACAGAACATCTTCCTCGTAGTCCACATCAAACACCGGGTGACTTGGACAGATTTATCTCGAATACCACACAATGCTCCCAATGAAGGAATCATCTCATACGACCATATATGTAAAGCCCAAAAAGGACCATAGAAGTGATAGTCCTTGTGCTCTTGTCCCTCCTTCATGGCAACGTTGCCTATGTAGTAAGATAAAACCCCAAAGGCATAAGAACCCCAAGGAAACATATCCCACTGCTCGAAATCCTCAACTAATGCCCATGCCCATGTCTCGACCATCATGTCGTCACGGCATAGGATAAAGTAGTAGTATATAAGCAAATTGGCAACCTTCACATAATCTCTTATGTCTCTGTCAAAATTTCGAGCATTGAACCTCTTCCGCAGAACACTAACCTTAATATTTTTGCCATGGATTATTCTGTGGAAAATACCGTCAGACCGAAGGAGATGGTCGTCCTGTGGATGGAAGGTAGTGTTTCCAAAATGCAGTCCAGTGATCATGGCAAAACCACGAGCCGTAAAACGAATGGTCCTCCCACAAACCTCGAACCACGACTCATCCGGGGGGATTTGATCACCCTCCAATTGACGGGCAATCAAGTGATGTAGGGCAGTATTTGAACTCCCATTTCTCCTAACTTTAATCAAGCGCCCCAGGACCCCCTCGGTCAAGCTCTCGATAGCTCGATCAGCAACTGCGGAATTGCGGCCCATACTTCTTAGTGTCTCAATGATCTCTTTAAATACCGCCTCCCGTATGTAGAGATTCACTTGACGTGTAACAAAGCGCAATGTAGGTCTCTTCCATACGCAACCAGTCTGCAATATAGACATACAACTCATAAGAATATGATAGAATGCTTAAGAGAACGAAAAAAAAAATTCTGCCTTGCACACGATGGCATGCACACGATCGATGCCCGTCGTGTGAAGACCATCGTGTGCCACACGACGGCTCACACGACGGGCGTCGATCGTGTGCATGCCATCGTGTGCAGGACAGGAGCCTTTGATCTTCTAGCACACGACGACACACACGATCGACAACCGTCGTGTGTAAACTATCGTGCCCACGAAAGACCATCGTGTACACGATGGTGTCATCTTCTTCAGCACCATCGTGGGATGATGAACAACCGTCGTGGCACGATCGTGTGTGAATGAAAATACACCAACCGGCGGCTCATTGACGAATTCCTCTTCAGATGGAGTGTCACTAGCGTGTGAGAAACTTCTGGCGTCTTCAGATTCTCTGTGGTAGTCGGAGTTCGACATTTCTGGCCGGTGAAAGGGTTTCACGACGGGAGAGTTTTTTGCAGAGAGATACGGAGAGTTTTTTTGCAGAGGAAAATATTGAGTTGTGGGACCGTTTAGATAATTGTTGTTTGCTTTTAATAATTTTCTATTTTTTATTGTTGTTTGCTTTTAATAATCTTCTTTTTTTATGTTTTTTTATCTTTTAGTGGTAGACTTTAAGGGTAATAAAGTCTTTTAACACATTTTGGTATAAAAAACTTATAGTTTTATGAAGGGGGATATATAATTTATTACTTTTATGATTTAGTACTAAAAAAAGAGATTCCAAATTTAATTATACAATGGCCACATATAATATGGGATTTTATTACATGAATACGTTTATGAATCCACCACATAAGCAATTTATTTGATGAAGTTATTTTTCTACGATTCATTGATAGATTAATGGATATGTTTCTCTCTACATTTTTCTAGTAAATCACATTTATATACTTTTCCTTATTTATATAAATTTAATGTTTCTTAAAAAAATACTGGAACCCACATTTTATTTTTATCTTTCTTATTTTGTAACATATGCCCACAATGTATTTTTTATAATATTTTTTTTGTCAGGTCGGAGAACTATCTATGTCGATGATTAATTATTGGATATTTATTTTATTTTTATATTTAGATCTAGTTAATTTATTAAAAAACATATCTACATTTATCTTGACTTACATCTAAGTTCAGTCCATCCATACTTGTAGGAAAAAATGAAATCTACATTACTTCAACTAAGTTTTAATCTTTTATAGCATTTAATTTAATAGTTAGAGCTAATTTTATGTATCTCTTGAAAATAAATCATCGATTTTTAGATTATAAAATACATTATTAACGATCCTCGGAAATTATTAGCGGCCCCCAGAAATTCCAATTATGGCCTGGGCACTTGTCCTGGACATTTGGTTGATTAATCGGCCGCCTAGGCGGGCGCTTAGAAAGGCGAGCTGGGTGGGCATCTAGCCGATTGGGCCGGCGCCTAAGCAGATAAGCATTTTTTTAGTTTTTTTATTTTAGCAGTACTATAAATTCTTAGATTGAGATATTATGGACTATTTTATACATATATCTATTTAAAAATTTAATATATCATTGATTATATGTTTGTTTAAATATTTAAATATTAGATATTTCTTTATTTTTTTACATATATAATTTTTTATATATAATAATACTTCTAATAATAATAATAATAAATAAATTCGCCTAATCCGATTAATCTCTGACTAATTCTCGATTAATCTTCTGGGAGCTGGCGTTAGCAATACGAACACCTAGCGCCTAACGTTTTTTAGAACCTTGATTTTTATAGTTAGTGTTTGATTAAAAATATTCTAATGTTGTTTTTTATAATTTTATAGTATTTTAACCTTTTTAGTTTGTTTTGATTTTCAGATTTTTTATATTAATTGTTGAATTTATATTTATTTGATATATATAGGGGGACTTTATTTTCAGAACTCTCTTAAGTGCGAGAACTGCGAGAACTCCTCTAAACCAATGAGATTTTTTTAAATATTAAAAAATATTTTTAATTCAAAGGGTATTATAGTAAAATACAAATTTTATATTATTTTTGAAATTTTTTATTAAATATAATAGCCCCTACTGATGATAACCCCTACTATATAGTAGGGGTTATGATCAGTAGGGGTTGTATGCATTGACATGATGTACATTATGTATTATTAGGAGTACAAAAGGTGGTTGTCGCAGTTCTCGCACTTAACAGGGTTCTGAAAATAAAGTTACACTTATATGTATTATAAAATTATAAATATTTGTTTTATACTAAAAGAAAACCATTAAATATAAAACTTTATGTCTATATATTATTAAATATTTATTTGTAAAAATATACTCGTTTGAATGCTTCATGATTTATCATTGTTGTAAACGATATTTTCAATTATTTTCGATTCGTCTCTCTAAAACCACCCACATATAATTGTCAGATTAAAAATCAAAATTTCAAGGTATATTCTAATGTACGAAGGAATTGCTCTTGATTCTTGTTTTTATACTTGTGAAGCGACGCAAAAATTTATGTAATTTTATTATATTAGTGTGTATGAATCATCACACGAAAAGTATTTTGGTGAAATTACTTTTTCACTATCAGTTGGTCAAGTGATGGAGGATATTTTTCTGTCTAAATTTTCAAGTGAATCAAATTTATGAAGTTTACTTTATTTTATACAGTTTTGTATTTCTTACTTGGAAAGATGTTGTAAATTAATTTGTATTTTCAGGTCTACATTTTGCAACATACATATACCCGACAATGCATTTTTTCTATTTTTTTTTGTTCAAGTCAGTAAAAAAATATCTACTTGGATGATGCTGCAAAAAACGTATCAGATCAGTCCTTATCCAAGCGGTTCGGATAATTCCGGCGAGTGAATTTCTCGATCGGACCTACACACAAGAAAACACGTAAAGTGAGTCGGGACTACACCGACGAAGGCCCTCCGGCCGGCGTGAGAGTAAGTACTGGATCCGCCTAATAACAGTCCCAAACTCAAACGGCTCGTCTTTCTCAAAAAAACTAAACTTGCAGCATGCAGTTTAGTGTATTTGTATTTGTAATAAGAATTAGGTGGGAAAAATAGTGAATACCGATATACTCCTTCCGTTCCTTAAATATAGGCACTTGAGTGAGTGGTACGGGTTTTAATAAAGAGTGTATTGAGTGGAGATAGAGTGATTTTACTAAAAATAGAGTGTGCCTATTCTTTGAAGATAGATAAAAATGATAAAAAGTGACTATACTTAAAGGACGGAGGAAGTACTATTTTCATAGTATTAAAAATTTATCAAAAATTATCGCTTTCGTATATCGGAATTTTCAATATGGTACAATACTATACTTCCTCCATCCACGATATTGTGATCATTTTGATTTTTATTGGTCAACATTCATAAACTTTGACCATGAATTACAATTAATATATAAAAAAATATAGTAATGTAAGTACTTATTTGATTTGTCTTAATGTGTATTTTCCAAAGATTATTTTTTTATAATTTTTATTCATATATAATTGAAATTATTAATGGTCAAAGGCGTATTTGGAGAGAACGATCAAAGTCAAAATAAGCACAGTTTTGTGGGACTGAGAGAGTATACATATTCGATATGGTATCGATATGGTATTTTAAAAAAAGTCGGTATTTCGATATTATACCTGAATACTGTAATATTAATGAAATATTGCAAATTTTTTATGGGTTAGTCCATTAAGTCCACAGTCCAGAAATTTCATTTAAGCCCATCCCACCTATTCCATTTAAACCCGGTCCATTCATTCTCATTCAACATAGACCGACTATTTTCTGATTTTCTCACATTCTCATTCAACAGTACAAAACACTACGGTTTTTCGATTCTCGCTTTATTTCTCAAGCCTCGGCCTTCCCTCGCATGGCCGATTGTTTTTCCAACCACCATACCACCAGAGGCGGATTCGGGGGTCCGGGGGGTCTCGGAACCTCTCCGACCAGCCGGAATTGTACATAAAGGGGTTCAAAGGGATCTAGCCGGAGCTATATTTTTATATTTTATCAATAAGTTAAGAATGACAATTATGAGTGATTTGGGTAGTGTAAAGAGATGATATCCTCTTGAAAGAAGTGGGAAGGTCCGTTACCTCTTTGTGCAATTTAGAGTTTTTTTCTTTTATTTTTCAACTCTATTTATTTACTTGTCCATATCAAATTTTCAACCATCTATATTCACTCTCTCCCACTATAAAATTCTTTCTTCCTTTTTTCTTTTATCACAACTCAGATTTCAAACCCTCTCAGTCTCACTCTCTTCTCTCACACGACAAAATTTTTTCCGCTTTTTCCTTTTTGCGCATTAGATAGATTATACCTCGTCCGATTTTCTGTATAACGAAACTTCGGTATAGTATTGGTATGAGTGTTTTTCATTTCGAAATTTTGTTATAGCAAAGTTTTGGATTGATATTTTTTTTCGTACCGGGATTTTTGTACCGTATATGGTACAGTGAAAATTTTTAAATACAATGTATTGAATTTCACCGGACCCCTAGAAATATACTCTGGCTCCGCCACTGCATACCAATGAATCGGACTGACCATTTCTCCGACCACCATACTGAGTTACAATCGATCCTTAAGAAGGTGAGTTTCTGCTTCATCCGCTTTTTTATGTTTGGCATTCGATTTTTCTGTTTGATTAAGGGGCTGTTTGTTTGGCTCTTAATGGTTACATTAAGAGCCTACCTCTGAATCGCTAAGAGGTCAGGACTGTTTGGCAAAAAAAATATGACCTCTTAATGGTTACAATAACCTCTTAACCATTAAGCATCCATACCCTCTCTCAACCATTAAGAGGCAAACAATTTCCAGATTTACCCCTCCTCTTAAATTAAGAATTATTATTCATAATTATTATTATTATTTTTTAAATGAATTTAAATAAAAAATATTAGACATAATTATTATTATAATAATTTTCTAAATGAATTAAATTAAAAAATATTATACACAATTATTATTATTATTTTAAATGAATTAAATTAAAAAATATTATGCATAATTATTATTATTTTAAATGAATTAAATTTAAAGATATTATACATAATAATTATTATTATTATTATTTTAAATGAATTAAATTTAAAAATATTATACATATTAATTATTAATATTAGTATTTTAACTGAATTAAATTTAAAAATACTATACACAATTATTTATAAAAATTAGGGTTTTTATTTATAAAAAGGAGAGGTTTTGGTACGCAAGGGAGGAAAAATGGGATTTTTAATCGCTACTTTTATACAGAAGAGTAAAATGGTAATTTGTTAATTTATTCTGAATTCGATTCTGATTAACGATTCTCAAACAACCCAATTTCATTCTGCACTCAACCATACAGAGCTCTCAACCATTCTGGCCTCTCAACTATTCTGCACTAAATCATTTAGGAACTGCCAAACAGCTCCTAAGTTTTTGTTATCGATCGATCCATATGCTTCATCTGCTTTTTTTTCTGTTTGGCATCTGCTTTTTCTGCTTCATCTGTTCTCTCCATATTTTTTTTGTTTGTTTGCCATATGTTATTTTCTTATTATCTAGCGATCCCTTTTTTTGTTTGTTTATTTTTTTGTAGATCTAATTTTATCTTGTTTTTCTTATGTAGACCTCCACTTCAGTTAAATGGAGCTTCAGATATTTTCAGTTTTCTTCCCTCCTCATTCATCATCTTCTTTTGAGTTTGAGCAATTTTGAGCAATGGCCTAAAAAATGGTATTGAGTTGAGACCCTGCCCTATGCAGTAGCGGCACAGCCTAGCCGGTGAGATTGAAGAACGCTCTAATCAATCTTTCTCTTTGCTCGAGTGGTAGAGAGGAAGTGAAACTAAGTACCCAATCTTTTCAATTATTGCGAAGGATATTTTTGATATTTCAAGTTCAACTGTTGCTAGTGAGTCTGCTTTTAGTTTGGGAAAAAGAGTTGTAAATCCTTTTAGGAATAGTTCGAGTCTTAAAATGGTAGAAGCATTTTTGTGTACTAATATTGGCCAAGAGCGGCATACGACTTGTATAAGGATCCAACCGAAGATTTTCTTGTTTTATATAAAGAAATTGAAGAGATTGAAAAGAGTAAGAGCATCTTTATTAATTGCGTGTAAGTTTAATTATATTTGTTTATTCTAATGTCGTGTGTATTAATATTTTAAAAAAAAATGCAACTGCAAATGCCGTTCAAAATTATTCTTCGAAGTTGACTCCTTATTTGTGCCATAACTTGAAAAGTAAGACTACATTTATATTTATTTAATTCAATTTCAACTTTGTAACTAACATAGTTTTACGTTTATTTTTCCACATATTCCTCGAGGTGTTGAAGTCTTGCACAGTTCAATATCGAAAATGGAGTTCCAAGATAAATTTTACTATTGATTTTTGTTGTTTGTAGTGATGTAGAAAATGACGAATAATGCAAAACCGAGGCAAGAGTTCTTTTTCTCCGTAAGACGAAATTGCCCCGCACAGTACACACGGCTCAACGGCAAACGTCCTCAAGATACAACGGTTTTCTACGAACTCGATACCTTGTACTAGGAATCGAATTCCGGGCGAACTACTGAATACTTGGGATTTATAGTATGAATTCTATGCTAGTATGAGTGTATTAATTATCTTGATTAATTCTGTGTATTCAACCATCATCTGCAGGGGGCTTTATATAGCCTGTAAAGTGTTGGAAGTAAAAACGCAGCGGAAACGAAGTTTGGAAAAGTTGATAATTGCATTTTACGCATCCACGAGCAAAAGATCTATTTAGACATGCTAATTAATTAATTACTAAGACTAATAAACAATTTAAATATTATTTATTATTTATTAAATAAATATATTGGTTATTAAAATATCCTAATCTAGATCTAAAGATCATAGGATATTACCTTTGAAGCGAATTGGTTGCTTTCGTCTTGATCACCTTGTATTTCTACCTTTAGACCTTCTAGAGTATGATCCGCCTTAACCCGGACGTTGTGCGGGCAACGAGGTACCGGATCTTGCTTGGACACAATATGGATCGGCAGAAATTCCTCTTGTATGTGGTCACTAAATTTTTCTTTGCTTTCTAGTATTTTATGGACACTCTTAGCAAATTAATGTGTTGTCTAAATTGTAAAATCAAAGACACAAGTCTAGATCTACAATTAAACACAAGAGGAAAAATTTGTTCTCACAACCTCACACAAGACTTACAAAATTGGCCAACCCCCTTAATGTCCAATATATAGGCTCTTGAGCTACTACTAGGGATCTTAAGGAGGATTATGGAAGGACTCCCAATAAATTTTATCTTACCATATTAGGACTCTTCCTAATATAATGAATTTATTAATATCAACTTAGTATACTAAAAGGTTGATATTGCACTTCCTACCAAAATCCCAAATTATGAAATTGGGCTCCTTATTAAATATATTATTTCCCGTATTTAAGATATCAAATGTCCATTAATTAATTATAAGCTACTGACATCTTCAATTAATTAATATCTTATTCAAGAGTAGTACCACTGAACCTTATTATTATATCGGAATTATATCCACCTGCAGGGTTTAATATAATAATCATTATCGAGCTCCTCAAGGAGACATCATCAACCCGTATGAGTCGGGACACGATTTCTAGTAATAGTAATAACTGTTATATAAATAATTGCCCAAGATACGAAGCTTATTGAGTCGATCATTTTGACTCTCACCCATGGTAAATCAAAGCAATAAGTATTATAAATACATAATTAAATATTATATACTTAGAATTAAGAAATAATAATTATCCGAGATTACGCTCTTCATACAGTCAGTACAGAAGATATTATCTCACCTCGATCCAGTTCAACGTATGCAAATACGCTAATGTATGCTAATAGTCAAGACCAACTAATCTCAAGCATAAACTACAACCTTTTATATAATTTGTCTAATAATTATATAGGTTGTGAACTATTATATTATTTTATAAGGTACCTATAATGTGATCTTCCGTGTGACACCAACACACCACATTATCTACAATATAAAATAATTAGACATTTTATTTGCATAATCATAACGTGAATAAATATGCAAAACATGTGATTAAATGCAATTAATATTCTCATAGGTAGTTACAGGGAAATAAGGTAATACAAGCATAAAGTATGCTTTGCTGTATACAACCCTAACAATATCCCACTTACTCAAAGCATGCTTTTAAGTATATTACTCTATTACATAGTCTCTCATTTCTCCCACTTATACTCAAAGCAATGCTGCCATACACTGCAATCTCATTCCTTCCACATGCCTTTCAAAAACTTTTGAGGGTAGGCCTTTCGTGAAAGGGTCAGCAAGATTATCTTCCGATACAACCCTGGCTACAACTACGTCTCCTTCCTTTACGAAGTGTCATATGATGTGGTACTTGCGGTTGATATGTTTACTTACCTTGTGGGCTCGTGGTTCCATCGAATTTGCGACTGCACCAGTATTATCACAATAGAGTGTAATACCCTTTGGCAAATCGGGAATTAGATCTAAGTCCTGCAGGAAGTACTTGAGCCACACCGTCTCCTTGGCTCCCTCAGAGGCTGCCACGTACTCGACTTCCATGGTAGAGTCCGAGATGCATTTATGCTTCACACTCCTCCAACTAATGACTCCACCTCCTAGGATAAACACATAATCCGAAGTAGACTTGGACTTTTCTTTGTCCGATGAAAAATCTGAGTCAGTGTAACCCACTGTACACAGGTTGTCTGACTGATATACAAGCATGTACTGTTGGGTTTTCTATGCATCGAATACAAAATAATCGGAGTAAAGCAGAAAAAAAAAATATGAAAACCCAATTTAGGATTTCATGCAGTAATTTAATTGTTTAATTAAAGGGTTAATCGAATTACCTTAATCCGATTGAACAATTCTAGATCCGGACTAGAAGCAGATGAATATCTCCTTCCTCTTTTGGTGATCCACACACGAACAATTCCACAAGCCGGATTGCTAGATCTCATTTAATAATATTGATAATAGTACAACACAAATTCCTTACTAGAAGGATTGTACTATTGATCAAGATCAACTAAGGGAAGAGGATTAGACGACCGACTTCGTTCTCCTACAGTATGAAGTAGATGGCCGATTTTTTCTTTCTCTTGAAGGGGGGACGATTTTTTTAGGTTTTTGTCTTATAACAACTCCTTGTCCAAGACCTTATATTTATACTAAGTAAACCCTAGAGTCAAACTCTAGTATTTGCTTAGTTGCCCCTCAACTTATTAAATAATACAATATATATAATATCCAATATTATATATTACTTATTATTTAATCTCCTTATAAATATAATATCCAATATTATATTTATTTTTCTCAATTGATATTTATTCCTACTTGTCTATAATTGTCGTACGTGAGACCCAAAAGGCTTATATTATGTTGGCAATTATTTAATACCTTATTAAATAATAAATCATAATCGGTCTCTAGCAAGACATTATGATTACTCAAATAATATAAGTTAATAGTCCATTAAACCTTTTAACGTGTCAAATCCCTTTGTCACGCAATATCATATTTGAACTAAGTCATGGAGTCTGTCATACTTATTTATGTTCAAATGCTTTCTCGATCTTAAGTAGACTGATTGAATCAAATGACTCTTCATTTGAGCATGGCCATGCATTTCTTTCAGTCCTACTTATCGAGGGCCCCAACAGATATCTCTCTCACTAAAGTGAGGGACAATCCTCATCTTGATTATTCATTGCCCTCTACATGACTCCCACTAATCCTGATCGCTAACCTTTAAGATCACCATGTTTCAGATGACGTTGGATTACGTCAAGGCATAGCAGTTATCATGTTGGACTCTATGATAATCTCAGGTTCAATGATTTATTGACATATTGTTATATTGAGATTCACTTATGACATTTCCATGCAGTGATCTCAATGCGGGTCTGTCCAGTATTAGTTCTCCAACCAATACCCATAAGATTGATCCGTACCACACGCATAATCATCCGATGATTATCAATCAAATTTATACTAGTATATTAATCACTTGAGTCTCTACTCAACACGATTGTACCAGGGACATTTGAATAATCTTATTATTCGTCAATAACTATTATTCGATTATTATAATATTAAAACATGCACATATTATAATAATCGATGAGAAATAAATGAGATCAAATAACTATATTTAAATATGACAATTACAAATCTAGGCACATCGAATGTCCTAGGGCACTATTCCCAACAATCTCCCACATACAGTAGGACCATTCATTCATGACTTTTAGTCCTATCGCTCTAGCATGCTCAACATGCTTTCCTTGTGAGAGAGGCTTGATAAGTGGATCTGCAACATTGTCTTCCATTGCTACTTTGCATATTGTAATATCTCCTCGCCTGACGATCTCTCTGACTAGGTGATATTTTCTGAGTATATGTTTGGAATTATGATGGAACCTAGGCTCTTTAGCTTATGAATAGCACCATTATTGTCACAATAAAGGCTTATGGGACCCTGTATGGTTGGCACCACTCGTAGTTCGGTAACGAACTTCTTGATCCATACGGATTCCTTAGCTGCATCCGATGCCGCCAGGTACTCAACTTCTGTAACAGAATCAACAACCGTGCTTTGCTTGGAACTCTTCCAACTCACAGCACCTCCATTCAATACAAACACATAACCAGTTTGCGATTTAAAATCGTCTTTGTCGGTTTCGAAACTTGCATCGGCGTAATCATTTACAGCCAGCTCGTTTCCCACCCCTCCATAAACTAGGAAATCATCCTTAGTTCTTCTCAAGTACTTTAGGATGGTTTTTACTGTTGTCCTGTGACTTTCACCTAGATTCGATTGGTATCGACTTGTCATGCTAAGGGCAAACGATATATCTGGTCGAGTACAAATCATGGCATACATGATCGATCCAATAGCCGAAGCGTATGGTATCTTGCTCATGCGGGCTCGCTCATCAGGAGTCTTAGGACTCTGAGTCTCACTCAGATGAATGCCATGTAATGGCAAGAGTCCTCTCTTGGAGTCTTGCATATTGAACCTCTTCAATATTTTATTAATATATGTACATTGACTCAGACCAATCAATCTCTTTGATCTATTTCTATAGATCTTTATCCCAAGAATGTAAGCAGCTTCTCCTAAGTCGTTCATTGAGAAACAACTTCCCAACCAAGTCTTGGCTGTCTGCAAGGTGGGAATGTCATTTCCAATGAGTATATGTCATCTACATATAAGACCAAGAAACAACTATTCTCCCACTAACCTTGTTGTACACACATGGTTCATCTTCATTTTGAATGAACCCAAACTCTTTGACAGTTTCATCAAAACGAAGATTCTAGCTCCGAGAAGCCTGCTTCAACCCATAAATGGATCTTTGAAGCTTGCAACCTTTTTAGAATTTTCTGGATGAACAAAACCTTCAGGTTGTGTCATGTACACATCCTCGAGTAAGTTTCTATTAAGAAATGCTGTTTTGACATCCATTTGCCATATTTCATAATCATAGTATGCGGCAATGGCAAATAAAATTCTAATTGATTTAAGCATGACTACTGGCGAAAAGGTCTCATAATAGTCAACACCATGAATCTGTCTATAACCTTTTGCCACTAGTCTAGCTTTATAGGCTTGCAGATTATCATCCATGTCTTTCTTCTTTTTATAGACCCATTTGCACCCAATGGTTTTAACACCCTCAGGTGGATCTATCAAGTTCCAAACTTGATTGTCATACATGGATTGCATCTCTGACTTCATGGCTTCTAGCCATTCCTCGGACTCTGGTCACAGGCGGCTACGTATAGGTACTAGGATCATCATCTATGAGCGATGCGTCATCATCCTTTGTTACGAGATAACCATATCTCTCAGGTTCATGTCGCATCCTATCAGATCTGCGTGGGACTTGTGTACTTTGAACGGGCTCTTCAACTGATTGTTGAGCTTGTTCGGTTTCCATCGGTGAAGCGATGTCTTCTTGTCGTTCTCGAGTTTCCTCGAGAATTACTCTTCTCCCACTGTCTCTTTTGGAAATAAATTCCCATTCTAAGAATACAACATTTCGAGCAACAAACACTTTGTTCTCTGCGGGCTTATAAAAGTAATATCCTTTAATTTCCTTAGGATACCCCACAGATAAACATCTTTCAGACCTGGCTTCCAGTTTGTCAAACACTTGGCGCCTTACGAATGCTTCGCAACCACAGATCTTTAGAAAAGACAAGTTTGGTCTCTTACCAGTCCATTTCTCAAATCGTGTCTTTTCAACTGCTTTAGATGGAACACGGTTAAGGGTGAATGCTGCTGTTTCTAAGGCGTGGCCCCAAAATGATAATGGAAGCTCTGTTCGACTCATCATGGATCGAACCATATCTAATAAAGTTCGGTTCCTCCTCTCGGACACTCCGTTATGCTGAGGTGTCCCGGGAGGAGTAAGTTGTGAAACAATTCCACAACTCCTAAGAAGATCATCAAACTCTTGGCTCAAGTATTCGCCACCTCGATCCGATCAAAGGGCTTTAATTGTCTTGCCAAGTTGATTCTGTACTTCATTCTGGAATATTTTGAACATTTCAAAAGATTCATGTTTATGCTTCATAAAATAAACATATCCATATCGGCTATAATCATCGGTAAATGTAATGAAGTATTGGTATCCGCCTCTGGCATGAGTGATAATAGGTCCGCATACATCAGTATGTATTAGGCCTAATAGATTACTAGCCCTTTCTCCATGACCGGTGAAAGGATTTTTCGTCATCTTGCCTAATAAACAAGATTCGCATGTCCCATATGATTCATAGTCAAAAGAGTCTAAAAGTCCATCATTATGGAGCTTAGAAATGCATTTCTCGTTTATGTGACCAAGTCGACAATGCCATAAGTAAGTCGGATTAGAATCATTGAGCTTAGGTTTCTTGGATGCAACGTTATAGACTTCCAAAGTTTCGGACTCATGTAGATCAATATTGTAAAGGCCAATATATAACTTTGCAGTACCATAAAGCAAGTCATCAAAGAAAATACGAATAATCTTATTCTTAATAAGAAAACTGTAACCTTCACAATCTAATATAGAAACTGAAATAATATTCCTATTCATAGCAGGAACATAATAGCAATTGTTCAAAACTAACAAAAGCCCATTGGGTAAAACTAGATCATAAGTTCCTACGGCTAGTGCAACAACTCTTGCTCCATTGCCGACTCTTTTCTTTAGTTCTCTACTGCTTCTCAACCCCTGCACATTTGTACAAATGTGAGATTCACATCCAGTATCCAATACCCATGAGTTAGAAGTAGATAAGTTAACTTCTATAACAAATATACCTGTGGCAGTCTCACTACCCTTGGTACGCTTTAGCTCTTCCAAGTAAATCTTGCAATTTCTTTTCCAGTGTCCCAGTTTATTGCAATGATGGCAATTTCCATCTTTGGGAGCTTTAGCCTTGAAAGATGGCTTAGCAGAGGCTTTAGATTTGGCAACTTTTGCCTTACCCTTGCTCTTGCCTTTGTTCTTAAAGGACTTTCCTTTGCTGACCATCAGCACATGGCTTGGTTTCTTCTTAATATTCTGCTCAGCCGTTTGAAGCATACCATGCAGCTCAGCAATGGACTTCTCCATCTCATTCATATTATAGTTCATAATGAACTGACCGAAACTTTCGGGCAATGAGTTTAGGATCACATCCGTGGAGTGCTCCTTAGAAAGTGGAAAACCAAGCCTTTCAAGATGATCAATATATCCTATCATCTTGAGCACATGAGCGCTGACAGATGTCCCCTCGACCATCCTGCAAGCATACAAGACTTGAAAGGTCTCATACCTCTCTTTCCTAGCATGCTTCGAGAAAGTTTCCTTGAGGTGAGCATTTATCTCATAAGCTTTCATTTCCTCCAGATTCTTTTGAAGTTCTGGACAAATGGTGGCCAACATAAGACAATTGATATCAATGGAATCATCATAATGTTTCTTCCATTTGTATTTTGTTGCTTTGTTTGCATTGTCAGCTGGCTCATCAGGAATTTCTTCCTCAAGAACATACATTTTTCTTTCTTGCTTGAGAACTATTCTCAAGCTTCGGATCCAATCCAGATAGTTGCTGTCGTTTTCTTTGAGCTTGTCCTTCTCAAGGACGGATCGCAGTGAAATGGTGGATGTGTTGTTTGATGCCATTCTACAAAATTAAATATGCAAAATATTTAGTCACATTATTTTATTTCTCGAAAAATACTCCCACTAAAACAAAGTACCCTCAATTTACAACATTTGTAATTTTAGTGGGCTAAGATCCCATTTCGCACAATCCTAAACTCAGCTTTGGCATGACGCCTAGAATTAAGCTACTTTAGGTGGATAACTCTTTATCGATTACATCATATGTAACTCTTAGATTATATCATGGGATTTGGCATAGTATGCCCAAGCATGTTATAATCCCATCTTATGCCTTAAGGTTCAAAACTATTTTGATTTCCAAATTCATTAAACGTATAGGTATCACCATTACCAATCCTACCTTACTAAGATAATCCGAGCGCCCAGCTTTGGCATGACCCACTCATGATGATCGAAGTCTTGATAGGTGCTTTTCAAATGAACGGCATTTTAAAATTTTAACGAGGGATTTGTATCCTTTGTTAATGTCTATGTTTGCTAACATACATCTAAACATACATAACATCACATACATGCATAAATGTAAACATACATCGCATCACATGACAATAATAGCATAGGACCGTGTATAGCATGACCATAATTCCTAACGTGATTTTCATGATCCAACATAAAAATCACAAGGGTCAATCTAAAAGGTTGCAATTGGTCTTCATTGATCTTCCCAACTCCTTGGAACGTCATACGGGATCAGTTGCTCCTCGAGTCCGTCCTTCTCGTCCTTCTTGTCTTCATTACATTAATGAAATTTAATACTACACTAGTATATTAAATTACAAGAAGTGCAAACGACACGCAGGCCGTAAAACAATAAACAATTTAAATAGACGACTCGCAGGCCGTAAAACCAATTATAATTAAACGACACACAGGCCGTAAAACCAACCCATAAGAAAATAAATTATCCAATCACATTGGTCAATTTATGGTCATGTCATACACCATACACATACCATAAATAATTATCAAATAATTAATAAAGCATGTAATATACTAAATAATCACTCTGTCTGACAATCAAACAATAAATAAAATTTGAGTCATCACATGAACAAATCCGGACTATGGCCGAGATCGAAGTCAGCGCGCTCTGGGCACGGGTCCGTCCAGGTTCGAAACCCGGCGGTAGCAGTTGCAACATTTTGCAATTATTATTTGCAATTTCCTTTTATATTAAAACACGTTTATAAAAGTGGACTACCTCAAAACTACCAAAATTAGTCCCAGCCGAGATGGTAAGTTGCACCTCTCAATGGCAGTGACCCAAGATCGAATCCCCAATCTCGCGAAAAAGATTTTTACTCCATATTTAAAACAGATTTGATACCTTTTATAAGAGATTTGTGTATTATTTCCAAAAGAAAACCGCAGCCCAATTGGTAAGTCGGCGAGGGACCTGGGTGGACGACCATGGTTCGAACCCCTAGTAATGCAATTTTTTTTTGCTAATTAAAGAAAGGCCCGTAGCTCCAGGTCCGACCCAGACCCGACCCGAACCTGCCCGAATCGCTGTACTGTTCCAGAACAGTTCTGAACAGCAGCCCAGTTGGTAAGTCGGCGAGGGACCTGGGCGGACGACCACGGTTCGAACCCCAAAACATTTTTTTCTAATTAAAGAAAGTCCCGCGGGTCCAGGTCCGACCCAGACCCGACCCGGACCTGCCCGAACTCGCCCGACCGCCATCTTGTCTTGTTCGAGCAATTCAGCAGCTTATGCAGCTTGATCAGAAAATTATTTTTGACGATCCAATTTAATCAGATTAAACCAGAAAAATTATATTTATAAAATATATATTATATAAACATAATCAAGAACATAATTTACACCTAAACATGTTCTACATAAACAATTAAATTACTTGCAAGTTGGCTCCGATACCACTGTTGGGTTTTTTCTATGCATCGAATACAAAATAATCGGAGTAAAAACGCAGTGGAATAAAAAATATGAAAACCCAATTTAGAATCTCATGCAGTAATTTAATTGTTTAATTAAAGGGTTAATCGAATTACCTTAATCCGATTGAACAATTCTAGATCCGGACTAGAAGCAAATGAATATCTCCTTCCTCTTTTGGTGATCCACACACGAACAATTTCACAAGCCGGATTGCTAGATCCTTACGAATAATATTGATAATAGTACAACACAAATTCCTTACTAGAAGGATTGTACTATTGATCAAGATCAACTAAGGGAAGAGGATTAGACGACCGACTTCGTTCTCCTACAGTAGGAAGTAGATGGCCGATTTTATCTTGCTCTTGAAGGGGGGGCGATTTTTTTAGGTTTTTGTCTTATAACAACTCCTTGTACAAGACCTTATATTTATACTAAGTAAACCCTAGAGTCAAACTCTAGTATTTGCTTAGTTGC
The DNA here is from genome assembly GCA_033398695.1 of Orobanche coerulescens. Classification (NCBI taxonomy): domain Eukaryota; kingdom Viridiplantae; phylum Streptophyta; class Magnoliopsida; order Lamiales; family Orobanchaceae; genus Orobanche; species Orobanche coerulescens. The sequence continues at coordinate 175,113,777 of CM065808.1, forward strand.
CCCTCAACTTATTAAATAATACAATATATATAATATCTAATATTATATATTACTTAATATTTAATCTCCTTGTAAATATAATATTCAATATTATATTTATTATTCCCAATTGATATTTATTCCTACTTGTCTATAATTGTCGTACGTGCGACCCAAAAGGCTTATATTATGTTGGCAATTATTTAATACCTTATTAAATAATAAATCATAAGCGGCCTCCAGCAAGACATTATGATTACCCAAATAATATAAGTTAATAGTCCATTAAAACCTTTTAACGTGTCATATCCCTTTGTCACGTGATATCATATTTGAACTAAGTCATGGAGTCTGTCATACTTATTTATGTTAAAATGCTTTCTCGATCTTAAGTAGACTGATTGAATCAAATGACTCTACATTTGAGCATGGCCATGTATTTTCTTCAGTCCTACTTATCGAGGGGCCCAGCAGATATCTCTTTCACTAAAGAGAGGTACAAATAACCATCTTGATTATTCATTGCCCTCTACATGACTCCCACTAATCCTGATCGCTAACCTTTATGATCACCATGTTTCATATGACGTTGGATTACGTCAAGACATAGCAGTTATCATGTTGGACTCTATGATAATCTCAGGTTCAAGGATTTATTGACATACTGTTATATTGAGATTCACTTATGACATTTCCATGCAGTGATCTCAATGCGGGTATGTCCAGTATTAGTTCTCCAACCAATACACATAAGATTGATCCGTACCATACGCATAATCATCCGATGATTATCAATTAAACTTATACTAGTATATTAATCATTTGAGTCTCTACTCAACACGATTGTACCAGGGACATTTGAATAATCTTATTATTCGTGAATAACTATTATTCGATTATTATAATATTAAAATATGCACACATTATAATAATCAATTAGAAATAAATGATATCAAATAACTTTATTTAAATGTGTCAATTACAAATCTAGGCACATCGAATGTCCTAGGGCACTATTCCCAACATGTACTCCCTAGTTCTTCTCAGGTACTTGAGTATGTGCTTAACAACAATCCAGTGTCCTGGTCCTGGGTTTGACTGATATCTAGCAGCCATGCCTACGGCATGACAGATATCTGGTCGAGTGCAAAGCATATCATACATGAGGCTTCCCACAACTGACGCATAAGGGACTATCTTCATGTCATCTATCTCTTTTTGTGTCTTGGGACACATATCCATAGATAGTTAAATTCCATGTCTGTAAGGTAGAAAACCTTTCTTGGAATTCTCCATGCTAAACCGCTTTAGCACTTTATCGATATAGGATACCTGGGAAAAGCAACATCCTTTTCTTATGATCACGAAAGATCCTGATTCCGAGGATGTGTCCTGCTTCTCCCAGATCATTCATATAGAACTGCTCAGATAGCCATACCCGTACGTCCGACAATTCCTTCACGTTGTTTCCAATCAGAAGGATATCGTCTACATACAGTACAGGAAATACCAACATGTTTCCATCGCATTTCTTATACACACAACTCTCACTCAGACATTGGACGAATCCATATAACTGGAAAACTTTGTCAAAACGAGTGTTCCAAAATCTAGATGTTTGCTTAAGTCCCATAAATGGATCTCCTAAGCTTGCACACCAAGTGCTCTTCTCATTCAACAATGAATCCCTCTGGTTGGCGCATATAGATTTCCTTGTCTAGACTCCTATTCAAGAATGCAGTCTTGACATCTATTTGCCAAATCTCCAGATCCAAATGCGCAGCTATAGCTAAAAGAATTCGGATTGACTTAAGCATGGCTACCGGCGAAAAGGTTTCATCATAATCGATACCCTCTTTCTGAGTGTAACCTTTTGCAAAAAGCCTCGCTTTTAAGGTTTCAACCTTCCCGTCACCTCATTTATTTCGCTTGTAGACCCATTTACTCCCAATGGCTTGTACACCACTACTAGCTCCCACACTTGATTGGAATCCATAGATCCCATTTCTGATTCCATTGCTACTTTCCAGGAGTCAGCACCTTTATCTTGGATTGCCTTATTGTAGGTCCAGGGATCTGATTCTCTTCGCCTGGGATTGAGTCCGAATACTTTCCCACGTCTATGAATCATTCCGGCTAACGAACAACCCTTCCACTAAGACGAGGCAAATCCTGAGTTGGTGTAAAAGTCTCAGAATCGATACGCAGTGCAGTGTTAGTTGGCGCTTGTACGATTGGTATAGACGGAGTCTCGCCCCTCAGCTCTTCCAGAATTATGTTGCTCATGGGCTTGTGATTAATCATATAATCCTCTTCCAGGAATCGGGCATTGGTGCTAATAATGACCTTCTGATCCCGGGGACTATAGAACAAGCCACCCTTCGTTCCCTTAGGATATCCTACAAACACTCGCACTTTTGTACGAGATGCCAACTTATCAGCTTCCTTATTCAGCACATGTGCTGGAGTACCCCAAATCTGAACATGTCATAGACTGGGCTTACGCCCACTCCACAGTTCTGTGGGTGTTTTTAGAACTGATCTCGAAGGCACCAGGTTTAGAATGTACGCCGCTGTTTCTAAGGTGTATCCCAAAAACAAAATAGGTAAATCTGAATAACTCATCATTGACCTAACCATTTCTAAAAGAGTTCTATTCCTTCTTTCAGCGACACTATTTTGTTGTGGAGTTCCCGGTGCGGTGAGCTAGGACGAAATCCCCTCATTCGCCAAGAAATCCAAAAATTCTCCACTAAGGTATTTGCCACCACGATCAGATCATAGTGACTTGATACTCTTCCCATGACGCTTCTCCGTTTCAGCCTTGAAGTCTCTGAACTTGTCAAAGGCTTCAGACTTACGTCGCATCAAATAGATGTATCCATATCTCGAATAATCATCTATAAATGTGATGAAGTATTTGAAACCACCCCTAGCCTGGATATTCATTGGACCACATACATCCGTATGAATCAATTCTAACATATTCTGAGCACGGTTTTCCTTGGTTTTAAAAACCCTTTTGGTCATCTTACCTTCCAGACAGGATTCACAAATTGGAAATGACTCAACTTAGAGATCATCCAATGGGCCATCATCTACCAATCTTTGAATCCTCCCAAGGTTTACATGCCCTAACCGTAAATGCCACATATATATTTGGTTTATGCTTGAAGGTTCTTTTCTCTTTTTAGGTTTAGACAAAGAGTTAAGTGATTTATGCATAGGAGTTTGTGCAGTATTAATGACATATAGTCCATAATTAAAAATACCTTTGCAAATATATTCACCGTTTCTTTTCCTAATAATGGCATCATCAAAAGAAACTAAATAACCATCGCATTTTAATTTAGAAACCGAAATTAAATTCATTCTAAAATCCGGTACTAATAAATATTATTAAGGACTAATACTTTATCATTAATCTTCAACTGCACGACTCCCACTGCAATAACCATAAGTCTAGAATAATCACCCCAGTTGATGGTAATCTCGCCCGCACTAAGCTGCTTGGTTACCTGAAAACCATGCGAGTCAAAGCAAACATGATCAGTGGGGCCTGAATCAACTATCCACGAAGTGGAAGAACAAGCTACCAAACATGTTTTGAATACTAGTGCACGAGACTTACCTTTCTTAAGAGCAGGGCAGTCCGCTTTAAAATGTCCTTTCTGACCGCACTTGTAGCACTTTCCCTTTGCCTTTTTGTTCGCCTCGGGGTGAGGAGCCTTGCTTTTCACCTGGAGAGTTGCCACTTGCTTCTGGCCAACCTGCTTTTTCTTCTTTCCCCATTTGGGTTTGGAAGAAATAGCACCGGTTGCCGCAAGAATCTGATGATAACCTTGTTTGAAGAGACCTTCAGCAGATTGAAGCTCTGTCAGAAGTTCTGCCAAAGTATATGTCATACGGTTCATATTGTCGTTAAGGCGGAACTGCTCAAAGTTTCTTGGTAAGCGGCTCAAGATAATATCGACCTGCGTTTCCGCATCGATAGTATCCCCCAGTATGCTCAGTTCGTTCAAATGAGACATCATTTTTAGAACATGATTCCTTACTGGGGTCCCTTCAGACATTTGAGTTGTCATCAACACCCTCATTGCATTTTGTCTAGCCGCCCGGTTCTGATGACCAAACATATCGGTGAGACTTTTCATCATTTCCGCGGCTGAGCCCATCGTCTAATGCTGATGCTGCAATACATTTGTCAGTGAAGCCAAAATATAACAGCGAGCCATCTCATCAGACTTCTTCCATTTTCGGAATTCATACAACTCTCCAGGAGTGGCATCCGGTTTTGGATCCAGAGGGCTCTCCTCAGTTAAGACAAATTTATGCCCCTCAGCAGTCAGGACAATGTCAAGATTTCTTTTCCAATCGGCAAAGTTAGTGCCATCAAGTTTATTTTCTTTGAGAATAACAGCTAGTGGATTGAAAGACATCTGAGATAAAAATTAAAAACATTCATCACATAATCCATAGCGAAATATATCGAAAAACCTCAAAACACAATATAAATGCTAGCAACCAACACCTCAAAAAATCCGCATATGCAAGCCACGATCGTGTGGATGTTCACACACACATTTTTCAAGTAGAGTTTTACGTCTTTAATTTTACTATCTAGTCAACTTACGTTATGACAAGTAAAATTAATAGTTGGTTCCTCTTGGCCATGTATTAATTAACATAGATTCCGATGGGGAGCTTGTTAATTAATACACATAAGTGAACACCATAATTTAACATCCTTAAAATATTATCTTTTAAATAATAGTCCTACAGATGGAGAGGTCCTATCATAAAAAAATAATATTTACCTTATGTTATCATTTTGAAATTTAAAACTAGTGAACCTATAATTAGCACATCCGATATGAAGGAAGACCCTAATGTCAACGCGCATGCTAATTACTTTACAATTTAAATTAATTATGGAGGCCAATTTGATTTTATTTTAAAAAATAAATCAATTTAGTCACTTAGTTATTTTAGCCTTAAGGTTTTTAATTTTCTTGTCCTAACATGCAGAAAACATATCACGCATACATTCATACATGCCATACATCAAAATAATAAAAAACCAAAAATAAAGCATGGATAACTAAATTATCCAATTATTATGGTCTTCTTCCTTGAGTTGAACCTGAGAAAATTTTCGACTCGATCTCTCCCACTGAATCAAGCATCTCGTCGCTCCTCTCCGTCCGGGCCGTGGATTTCCAAAATTAAAATTTCACTTTTATGCAAAATTAATTACATAAAAAATTTTTATTTTAAATCCCGACTCTCCAGCGGACGCAATGAACGGCGGCGAAACGAACCAACTAAAATCGACGGCCCGACCGAACCAAATAACTGCCCGGACCAGATGCCCGCGGCTCTGGCGGCTACTCGCGGCGCTGCTGGCCGCGATCGCTCAGCTAGCCCCGATCCAGTCCAGCTTCGCTCTATTTCTTCGTGATCCCGTTGTTTTTTAATTGGATTACAATTTTATACAAAATAAAATACATCGAAATTACATCAAGATTACACGAAAATAAAACACCTAGAACTACCTGCGGATTTTCTCACGGTAAAAACCATTACATGCCTCAAAACCGAGCCAAACCAACAATTGCATAAATAATAAAATTAAATAAATAAATAAACCATTCACATAACCATGATAATTGGATCATATCACCTTCAAGAACACATCTAGCAAAATATTCCAACATCAAATTAGATGAATATTTAAATTGCTATCAATTAATCACCAAAATTAATTAAAATAGCAAAAAGCCTAAAAGTCCAGCTCCGATACCAATTGTTGGAAGTAAAAACGCAGCGGAAGCGAAGTTTGGGAAATTTATAATTGCGTTTTACGCATCCACGAGCAAAAGATCTATTTAGGCATGATAATTAATTAATTACTAAGACTAATAAGCAATTTAAATATTATTTATTATTTATTAAATAAATATGTTGGTTATTAAAATATACTAATCTAGATCTAAAGATCATAGAATATTACCTTTGAAGCGAATTGGTTGCTTTCGCCTTGATCACCTTGTATTTCTACCTTTAGACCTTCTAGAGTATGATCCACCTTAACCCGGACGTTGTGTGGGCAACGAGCTACCGGATCTTGCTTGGACACAATATGGATCGGACAAAATTCCTCTTGTAGGTGGTCACTCAATTTTTCTTTCCTTTCTAGTATTTTATGAACACTCTTAGCAAATTAATGTGTTATCTAAATTGTAGAATCAAAGACACAAGTCTAGATCTACAATTAAACACAAGAGGAAAAATTTGATCTCACAACCTCACACAAGACTTACAAAATCGGCCAACCCCCTTAATGTTCTATATATAGGCTCTTGGACTACTACTAGGGATCTTAAGGAGGATTATGGAAGGACTCCCAATAAATTTCATCGTACCATATTAGGACTCTTCCTAATATAATGAATTTATTAATATCAACTTAGTCCACTAAAAGGTTGATATTTCACTTCCTACCAAAATCACAAATTACAAAATTGGGCTCCTTATTAAATATATTATTTCCCGTGTTTAAGATATCGAATGTCCATTAATTAATTATAAGCTACTGACAGCTTCAATTAATTAATATCTTATCCAAGAGTAGTACCACCCGAACCTTATTATTATATCGGAATTAAATCCACCTGCAGAGTTTAATATAATAATCATTATCGAGCTCCTCAAGGGGACATCATCAACCCGCACGAGTCGGGACACGATTTCTAGTAATAATAATAACTCTCATATAAATAATATTATTGCCCTAGATACGAGGCTTATTGAGTCGATCATTTTGACTCTCACCCATGGTAAATCAAAGCAATAAGTATTATAAATACACAATTAAATATTATGTACTTAGAATTAAGAAATAATAATTATCCGAGATTTACGTCTTCTTACAGTCAGTACAGAAGTCACTATCTCACCTCGATCCAGTTCAACGTATGCAAATACGTTAATGTATGTTAATAGTCAAGACCAACTAATCTCAAGCATACACTACAACCTTTTATATAATTTGTCTAATAATTATATAGGTTGTGAACTATTATATTATTTTATAAGGTACCGATAATGTGATCTTCCGTGTGACACCAACACACCACATTATCTGCAATATAAAATAATTAGATATTTCATTTGCATAACCATAACGTGAATAAATATGCAAAACATGTGATTAAATGTAATTAATATTCTCATAGGTAGTTACAGAAAAATAAGGTAATACAAGCATAAAGTATGCTTTGCAGTATACAACCCTAACATAAAGGACCTTGTCCGAATCAGTGTGTCCTTCTAGATGAACAGACACGTTGTGGTCTGGTGTGAAGGGCTGCATTGGTTCAGGCGAACCAAACCATTGTGCTAGTTTAGATTGCACAGAATGGTCCGAACCATTGCACCGGTTCGGTCGTGAACCGCTGCACGTGTTCCACACCGCCAAATCATCTATTTGACATGTCACTTCCACGTGTCATCCCAGTCACCCTCCACGTCATCCGAGCCACTATCTCAGTTGTCAGAACGAAAGGCTCCTCATAGCTCCTCACTCTGAGGCGTACGAGCGAAGTGCAAAGTGCGCCTACGAAGCGCTCGTTGCGACAAGTGCGACGTGCACGTGCTCGGACTTGGACTCAGACTCGGAAGGTGTTTTGCACCTTCCTCGTAGGATTCAGATTTTAGCCTTAAAAACTAATTAAAGCCAACTAGGGTGCACCATAATGGATCACACTTGATTGCTCATTTATGGTGGAAAGTTCTTTATAAATAGTTCCACACTTCCTTGTTTTTCCAATATGGGATGGAATTCCACACCACATTCCCACTATTAAATGGCTTAGCTTTGTGCATTAATTACTCATTCATTCCTTAATGAAATTGAACAAGTAAATACACTAAATTAATCTACACAAAATATAGATTCCAAATATACCATTTAATATCATTAATTACCATAATTAATTATGGTAATAATTAAGCCAGTTTTCCAACAATCCCCCACATGAATGATGATTAATGCAAATGCAATATGCACTAAGTCCCGGCGACCTATTATTGCATCAGGATAGGTTGCAGTTAGCCTTGGACCTTCCTTATTGTAATGCTATCGGATTTACTCGTTGCTCGGTGAACGTGATGTCTTGAACCGGTCAACTTTTATGTAAACCAAGATAACAACATACACACAATAATAGATCTAATATCTTTCATTCTCACGTTGTGTCCATTTTGGCCTTGGACCATTTCTTGGATTCATAAGTGTTAGTAATTTTATAAAGCGACGTTACTTTTTCACTTATATAGGTGATATCCTATAAAGAGTATCCTGCCATACTCCACCTATAAAAGGCTATAGGAATCATTAAAAGCTTTAAAAAGCTTACCCTTTACCACAAGCTACAGGCTTGCACTTGAGTAGCTACGAGAATGGATTTTCAAGTGCTTAACTTGAACTTTCACAACTTAGTTGTCTCATTGAACCAAGTTCTTGGGATCTCCAATCATCCTGGTTGAGTTACCATTATGAAAATTCTCACTGTGTGGATTTCAATCCCATTCCCCTTGCTGCATTATATAATTGATCACGGTTAATACCTTTCGTAAACGGATCTGCTATATTGTTTTTTTACTTTACATAGTCAATACACATTATTCTTGTAGTGATCAATTGCCTAATGGTATTGTGTCTTCGACGAATATATCGGGACTTACCATTATATATACTGTTCTTTGTTGAACAAAGTATTTTGATGATGATTGCTTTCAAAACATTTAACAAAATTCATCTACACGGCCTGATTTATTGAAGACAAACTTCGTGACGAGCGCACGCTACACACAAGTAGTAACGCACGCTATCGTGGTGTTATCTGCAGCCAGAAAGGTCACCTGCAGAGAGCTTGGAAACCTACCTGATGATTTAGCGCACGCAAGCTTCAACTACTAGCGCACGCTATCGGTCAAGGCAGTAAGGTCAGTGAGGTCTGGACTGGAAAAAGGAACAACATTTGTGCACGCTAAAGAAGGAAAATTGTGCACGTTATGAAGAGACTTAACGCACGCTAAGTGATGCAATTTACGCCCGCTACCTGTTACTATATTTCAAGACAGAAAGGTCTGGAGCTTAAATGAAGCATCAAGTAACGCACGCTACTGGAGACTAATGCACTCTACCTGGAGACACTTAGCGCACGCTAGTCATTATATGTTAGCGCACGCTAACTGTTCAAAATCCTACCGTTAGTCATTTATCTGTTGGGACACAGAAGTCAATAAAGAAAATCACGGAAAATCTGGAAAGCAAATCTTGACTATCTAGTGCATGCTAAGGATGTTTATTAGCGCACACTAAGTTCAAATTTTATCAGTTGGAGAAGAACGTTGGATACAAAGCCGTTATAATTCAACGTCCAAATAAATAAAGTTGACTGAAACGACAACGCATGCTAAAAGGAATGTCTAGCGCACGCTAAACATGTTAATTTACCATTGGAACAGTTCTGAAGACCGTTCAGTTCAGCAAAGTCAACATCGATAGCGCACGCTATGTGGAATTATTAGCGCACGCTAATAATACAAATTTCAGCATATCAAGAGGGACTGAACACTATAAATACCCATGGCATTAGGTATCTCAAGACACGCAACTTCAAGCATACAAACGCACTATTGAGCTCAGATTATTGTTATTCATTGCATTCTAAGTTGTGACGATAAAAAATACGAGTGTCATACGCATATTGTAATATCTTACATACTTCGTATCTTCTTTGATTGTTGTGAGTGTTGCATCACTCCTTCACGAGCGTGAGAGAAATGAATCAAGAGTTACTAATCCGGTGTTATTAGGATCTTTGATCCGGCATTGTTAGGATTATACTCTGACATTCGTAAGAGAGGATTATCTAGTTCCTATAGAACACTAGATAAGAAAAATTGTATTGAGTGTGTGGTTGTGCTTGGACCAATCGAAGACAAGCATTGTAACGGTTGTGCCCGGACCTATAGAAGACAATGCACGATTGTGTGTGGTTTTTCTTGAGCCAATAGAAAAAGAAATCGGAGAGAAGACGTAGGCAAGTTGTCGAACCTTTATATATCGTTGTGTCTTTTACTTTCCGCAGGATTTATTTTTCCTTCGCGAGAAAGTTTTATTATCCGCAATACCACTATTCAACCCCCCTTCTAGTGGTAATTTTATCTCTTCAGTTGGTATCGGAGCGGGTCTCTTTTTAAAGGTTTAAAAACCTTAGGAAAAAGATCCGTAAAAGGCTCTATTGGGTCAGATCGAAGGAAATGCTCTGAACCGTCCTCCTTTCTTTGACAGCTCCAACTTCATGACCTGGAAAAAGAAGATGGCTATATTCGTTCAAGCATACGACATTGAAATCTGGAAGGTCGTCGCTCTTGGCCCGAAAATCGCCAATATGGAAGATGGGTCGTTGAAAAAATTCAATGAATTTGACGATGAAGATTGGAAGAACACGCACATCAACTCTCGTGCTACTCAATTCTTGTATTGTGCTCTCAATCATGAAGAACTTAACAGGATATCGTGCTACGAAAGCGCGAAAGAAATCTGGGAAATTCTTGAGGTAACTCATGAAGGAACCACTCAGGTTAAGGAGACCAAGATCAACATGCTCCTTCACGACTATGAATTATTTTCCATGAGGGATGATGAGACGATCACAAATATGGTGGATCGCTTCTCGGCTATAACCAACGGTCTTGCATCTTTTGGAAGACCTATATCAAGTAGCGACAAGGCTAAGAAAATTCTTCGCTCGCTGCCACGTGAATGGGATGCCACGGTTACTACAATCATGGAATCCAAGGATCTCAACAAGCTCGAATTTAGCGCCCTCATCGGTTCACTCATCAACTATGAGATCGTTCTTAAATCTAGAGGCTCCAAACCAAAGCCTCGTGAAAAAGTTGTCGCCTTCAACGTTGATAGCGATATTGGGGAAGAAATTCCAGAAGACGAAGACGACGAGGAGCTCGCTCTCTACGCCAAGAACTTTAGAAGGTACAAAAACCTCATTCAAAGAAGGCGGAGTTTCCTTGGTCGGGATGGTAAGACGGAACAAAAGAAAATGCTTATGTTCCCACAAAGAAGTTTGACAACAATTTTCGGAAATGCTGTCAAGCCGGTCATTATGACAAAGAATGCCGAGGATCTACTTCCAAGCCCCAAATCTAAATATTCAAAAAGAAGGAAGTTCTAATCGCCTCTTGGAGTGATGACGAGGAGGAGATTGAAAGATCCCTAGACGCAAATCTCGCATTCATGGCTCTCGACTCAGAAAATGCTATCGAGGTAAGCTCTAAACTTGATGATGATCAATATGATTCATTCGATTTTTGCGATTCTCAAGGAACCAATCATGACGACGAGCTATTAAGTGCGTTTGAATCCTTGAATATGGAATATGATGAAATGGTCAAATTAAATATGTCCTTAAAGAGAAAAATAAAATCGTTAGAACTCAATTCTACTCTTCAAAACAAAAGCAAATATATTGAAATATATCATACCGTATGCCTTGAAAAAGAAAATATTTTGAAAATCGAGTTGACGAAAACTAAAAAAGAATTGAAATATACAATGAATAAATTTACTCTCGGAAACGAGAAGTTCGAAAAACTTTTATCCATTCAAAAATCTCCATTGCTAAAACATGGTCTTGGTTTCGACCCGTTTAAAAGAGACCAATCTCTTATAAATCTTGACAAGATAAAGAATACCGAAACCAAAAATTCAAAAACTCTTCCAAATCAACGAGACCATGATGTTAAAGTTCGTTCAAAATTGAGAACCATCAAAGTTAAACAAATATGGGTTCAAAAAGGGACAATCGTTCCAAACGTTATAAGTATTGTTAACTGTGGAAGACCCAAAAGGGCTTGGGTACCAAAACAACCGAATACCAAAACAACCGAAACACACTATTTTTGTAGGTACCAAGGTCAAGGAAAAGCAAGTGGTACAATGATAGCGGGTTGTTCGAGGCACATGTGCGGCTCCAAGGAATTGTTTGAAGATCTCGAATATCAAGAACAGGGACATGTGACCTTTGGTGACAACAAAAAGGGAAAAATTAAGGGCACCGGTAAGGTCGGTAAGGAACCTTCTCCTTCTATTAATAAAGTATTTTTTTAAAGGTCTGCATCATAATTTACTTAGCGTTTCTCAATTGTGTGATGAAGGTTTTAAAATCTTGTTTGAAGAAACGCATTGCACGGCTTTTAAAAATAACAAGGTTGTATTTATTGGTTTGAGATGTGGAAACATTTACATCGTTGATCTTAATGATTCAAATTCGTTTAATGAAAAATGCCTTATTACATTAGATGAAAATGCATTTTTATGGCATAGAAAATTGGGGCATACATCTCTACCTATTATTTACAAATTATCGAGATTTGATTTAGTTCACGGGTTACCCAAACTCAAATTTGATCGTAAACATTTGTGTGAATCTTGCATAAAAGGGAAACATACTCGAGAATCTTTCAAACCAAAATTCGAGGTTTCCACGAGTAGCATTCTTGAACTTGTGCATATGGATTTGATTGGACCATCTAGATATGTTTGTCTAAATGGTTAACTTTACACTTTGGTGATTGTTGATGATTATTCTCGATTTACTTGGGTTAGATTTCTTGCTCATAAAGATGACACATTTTCCGAATTTTCTAAATGGTGTCGGTTGGTACAAAATGAGAAAAATCTTTCTAGAATTTCTATTCGCACCGATCATGGAGGTAAATTTTATTGCACTCCATTTGAACTCTTGTGTGACAAATATGGTATAAATCATAATTTTTCGGCCCCTAGAACACCTCAACAAAATGGTGTTGTTGAAAGGAAAAATCGCTCATTGGAAGAGATGTCGAGAACAATATTAAATGAATATTCTCTCCCGCAATATTTTTGGGCCGAAGCTATTTTCACGGCATGTTATGTGATTAACCGGGTTCATCTTTGTAGAACCCTTATGAAAACCCCTTATGAAATTTGGAAGGGCAAAAGCCGAACATTTCTTATTTCCATCCATTCGGTTGCAATGTTTTTATCTTAAATAATGGTAAGGAAAACTTGGGCAAATTCGATGCCAAATCCGACTCTGGGATATTTCTTGGCTCTTATACAAATAGAAAAGCTTTTCGTGTGTATAACATTAGAACTAATAAAGTTGAAGAAACTATTCATGTCAAATTCAATGATATGATCTCACCTCCGGGAAAGGTAGATTTTCTTGATGATGCAGGTATCCTTCCGGTCTCTCAACCCCCAAGCAAAATGGAGAATGTTTCGGATCTTCAGAAGAATATAATCGATGATTTGACGAAAGATTGGAAGCACAACAAAGATCATCCAAGAGACCTTGTCATGGGGAATACTGAAGATGGTGCCCAAACTCGAAGGAGAACAACCGAGTATTTTGCTCACTGTGTTTTTGTCTCCGAGATTGTGCCCAAGAATGTATATGAAGCTCTTGATGATGAAAGTTGGGTAATGGCCATGCAAGAGGAACTCGTTCAATTTGATCGAAATAAAGAATGGAATTTAGTTCCCCCACCTAAAGATAAAACAATTATCGGAACTAAATGGGTGCATAAAACTAAGTCTGACGAAGATGGTTATCCAATAAGAAATAAATCTCGTTTGGTCGCACAAGGTTATAATCAAGAAGAAGGTCTTGATTTTGAAGAAAGTTTTGCTCCCGTGGATCGACGCGAAGCCATTCGTTTGTTATTTGCTTTTGCAGCCCACAAGAAAATCAAGCTATATCAAATGGACGTGAAAAGCACATTTTTAAATGGCTTCATTCAAGAAGAAGTGTTCGTCAGGCAACCTCCTGGCTTTGAAGATCATCAATTTCCAGACCATGTCTACAAGCTCAACAAAGCTCTCTACAGTTTGAGGCAACCACCGCGAGCATGGTATGATCGTTTAAGTCAATTTTTAATTGCAAATAACTATACAAGAGGTAAAGTTGATAGTACATTATTTGTAAAAATTTTAGACAATGATATTCTTGTTTGTCAAATATATGTGGACGACATTGTTTTCGGCGCTACTAACGAATCTCTTTGCCAAGAATTCTAATCTCATGAAAGGAGAGTTCGAAATGAGTATGATGGTAGAATTAACATTCTTCCTTGGGCTTCAAATCAAACAATGTGAAGATGAAATTTTCATCCGTCAAACAAAGTATTCTCTCGATCTCCTCAAGAAATTCAAAATGGAAAATAGCAAAGCAATTTCAACCCCAATGTCTTCCATGTTAAAATTGGATAAAAATGAAAGTGGAAAATCCGTGGATCAAAGGCTATATCGAGGTATGATCGGATCCCTGTTATATTTAACTGCTTCTCGTCCAGATATAATATTTGCTACTTGTTTATGTGCTAGATTTCAATCTAATCCTAAGGAATCTCGTTTAATTGCAGGTAAACGTATTTTTCGATATTTGAAAGGGACTGTTGGTCTAGGACTATGGTACCCGTCTTGTCTGTATTTTAATTTAATTGCATATAGTGATGCCGATTTCGGCGGATGTAAAATTGACAAGAAAAGCACTAGCGGTACATGTCATTTCATTGGTTCATGCTTAATCTCTTGGGGAAGTAAAAAGCAGACAAGCCTAGCTTTGTCTACAGCTGAAGCCGAGTATGTCGCAGCAGGGAGCGCCTGTGCGCAGGTATTATGGATCAAAAATCAACTCCGCGACTATGGCATATATTTTGAAAATACCCCTATTTTACCAGTGCTATTAATTTGAGTAAAAATCCTGTGATGCATAGTAGGACTAAACATATTGATATTAGACATCATTTTTTTACGTGATCATGTGCAAATAAAAGATATTTGTCTAATTTTTGTCGGCACAAAAGATCAATTAGCCGATATATTTACTAAACCCTTACCCGAGGAATCTTTTAGTTCAATCAGACTTCAACTTGGTATGGGACATCTTGATAATTTTTGAAATTTTTTTGTCTTATGAAAAATCATTTCCTAAGGTACATTTCATTTCCTAGCACGCAATAGCCATGTATCCTTAACGCGCGCTACCCATTCATATCTGATTTTTCACCAGCCCGATAGCGCACGCTACTTTTTCTTATTTGCGTGCGCTAATAAAAATCCCTTCAAATTCTCAGATGCTACTGGCCAGTCCAGTAAGCAATTCAACTATTAATAACGTACGTTATACCTTGTATAGCACACACTAATGAGCCGGTTTTTCCCCTTTAAATCTAAAACGTTAGATCCCCTTTATCATTCTAGAATCCTAAAAACTCATGTCGACCAAGAACTTCTCAATCCTGCACTCATATCCGAAAATCACCCAAATATTCTCATTCCAACATGGCCAGTGGATCCAGGGTGCCCATGGCAAAACAATACAAGGGCTCCAAGCGAACTCGTGAGCCTGAATTCGACTCTAATCGCTTCATTTCTTCCGCGGCCTTCAAAGTTTTTTCTGAAATACTCCCTCAAGAATCCTTAACTGATTGCTATTATTTCAAACTCGGGAGCTTAGAGAGGGCTAAGGTACATATTCGCGATTTTTCTCTAATTTGGGCATCGACCGATTATGTGAATGTAAGGAACCTATTTACCCTGCCTTTGTCCGAGAATTTTATGCGAACTTACACATTGGAGATAGTGAGGATTCATCGTCTTTAGTGGTTAAGAGTGCTGTTAATGGAACAACGGTGAAAGTTTCCTCTGAAATTTTGTTTGAACTTTTCGGCTTGTCCATGGATGGATTTTCGTGTTCAGGGAAAGCCATTGCCGAGGAATCTGATTTGACTGAGTTGGAATTAACTGAGTTTCTCAGCTCGAAGGCGGTCATCAATGTCACCGATGACGTGTTCGAGAATAATCATTTTGGAATCAACATTCGACTTCTTTTGGTTGCACTTACGAAATGCATCATGCCGAAAGTGAATACGCAACACAAGCTCGTAGGAGTTGACAATCATGTTGTATATCGCATTTTGAACGATGACAAAGTTTATTTTGCTTCGATTGTGACAAGTTGGATGAAGATGAAAGGAGACACATTTCGTTCCAAGCATTACCTGTCGAGGTCTCGAAAAGTTGGGCTACCGTTTGGCTCGATCCTTACTGTCATCTTTAGGCGTTTCAATGTTGATCTATCGGGAGAGGCATCAGTTCCGGTGTCACGGGGACATGAGATTAGCGACTTATCCCTCAAGGCAATACATTACATCGAGACGTTCAATAGAGTATGGGTGCTATTTTCATATCTCCGGAAAGATGATCAAGTCCCGAATGGAACACAACTACCGACTCCGACTGATCGTATCTCTCGGAGAGGGCCAGAAACCCTTCGAGAAATTCAAACCAGTTCTTTTGTTCGCCACTCGAAAGTCAAAGGAAAGAGGAAAGTGGCCGTAGAAGAAGAGGAAGAAAGTGATCTTGTTGCCCCGATGCGTAGCCTCGAGACTACGCAATTGGAGACTCGTGAAGACGTGAGGGCTCTACGTTCCGAAGTTCAAAGTGCTTCACAAGAAATTCACTCGGTTCGTGGCCTGTTGGAAGACTTCATTCGCTATATACATCCTTCCTTCCATTTTCCGTCTCCTTCGTCCGACCAAGCCCCTTAGTTACTCACATTTTGATTATCGTTCGAGACAAATTCTTTTCATGTATCTTGATGTCCTTTATTTAAATTCGTAATGTAATTGTACTTTTGTTCATCTTATTTTGATGTATCGAACTTGCGTTAATTTATTTGCATCTTACTGACTTGTTGTGTAATCGTATGTTTTATTCTGTCGCATTTTACATTATAGCTACGATTCAGGGGGAGTACCTTTTTGCTTATGTCGAAAAGGGGGAGAAAACACTAAAAAAACTGAACATACTAACGTAATCGAACAAAATACTTTGATTCGAAAAATTTTCTAAATCGGTTTTGCAGGTATATATAAAGTTTTGACATCATCAAAAAGGGGGAGATTGTTGGACAAAGTATTTTGATGATGATTGCTTTAAAAACATTTAACAAAATTCATCTACACGGTATGATTTATTGAAGACAAAATTCGTGAGTAGCGCACGCTTCACACAAGTAGTAGCGCACGCTATCGAGGTGTTATCTGCAGTCAGAAAGGTCACCTGCAGAGAGCTTGGCAACCTACCTGATGATTTAGCGCACGCAAGCTTCAACTAATAGCGCACGCTAGTTGATAAAGCGCACGCAACAAAGCGTCTAGCGCACGCTATCGGTCAAGGCAGTAAGGTCAGTGAGGTCTGGACTGGAAAAAGGAACAACATTTGCGCACGCTAAAGAAGGAAAATTGCGCACGTTATGAAGAGATTTAACGCACGCTACCTGTTACTATGTTTCAAGACAGAAAGGTCTGGAGCTTAAATGAAGCATCAAGTAACGCACGCTACTGGAGACTAATGCACGCTACCTGGAGACACTTAGCACACGCTACTCATTATATGTTAGCGCACGCTAACTGTTCAAAATCCTACCGTTAGTCATTTATCCGTTGGGACACAGAAGTCAATAAAGTAAATCACGGGAAGCAAATCTTGACTACCTAGCGCACGCTAAGGATGTTTATTAACATACGCTGAGTTCAAATTTTATCCGTTGGAGAAGAACGTTGGAGACAAAGCCGTTATAATTCAACGTCCAAATAAAGGAATGTCTAGCGTCTAAAAGGAATGTCTACCGCACGCAAGACATGTTAATTTACCGTTGGAACAGTTCTGAAGACCGTTCAGTTCAGCAAAGTCAACATCGATAGCGCACGCTAGGAGGAGTTATTAGCGCATGCTAATAATACAAATTTCAGCATATCAAGATGGACTGGACACTATAAATACCCATGGCATTGGGTATCTCAAGACACACAACTTCAAGCATACAAACGCACTATTGAGCTCAGATTATTATTATTCATTGCATTCTAAGTTGTGACGATAAAGATACGAGTGTCATACACATATTGTAATATCTTACATACTTCGTATCTTCTCTGATTGTTGTGCGTGTTGTATCACTCCTTCACGAGCGTGGGAGAAACGAATCAAGAGTTACTAATCCGGTGTTATTAGGATCTTTGATCCGGTATTATTAGGATTATACTCTGACATTCGTAAGTGAGGATTATCTAGTTCCTATAGAACACTAGATAAGAAAATTTATATTGAGTGTGTGGTTGTGCTTGGACCAATTGAAGACAAGCGTTGTAACGGTTGCCCGGACCTATAGAAGACGAGGCAAGATTGTGTGTGGTTTTTCTGTAACGCCCCGGTTTTCACACATGCATTTATTTTATAATTTATAGAAATCGTATGAATAATTTTAAATGTCCAACAAATTATTTACGAATTTCATTTCATTTATTAAATAAGGTCAAATTTTTCTTATTTGCATATCATGATTTTAATTTATACTCCAGGCTCAAGTCCAAGCTCTCGTATTATTATAGTCGAACAATATCTATTTTTTTATAAATTGTCCAAAATCTCTTAATGACCCAATTAATAAATATATTTTATTTTAGCCCCAATTTAATAAATTGACCCAATTATTTAAATATTTACTTTTCAGCCTAATTATCATCTTAGTTGGCCAAGACCATTTGTCTCTTCCATGAAACGTTGCTGGTTCATTTCTATTCATTTCTTCTTAAACCTTTCAAATCAAAACATTAAATTCTCAGTATTAGTGACACAATTAAAACACCATTTATGAGTGTACTCTTAAAATTCTTCCTAGTACAATATAAACTAGGAATCAGAAAAGACAAACACAATAATACAAATATATATTTTTCTCCTTCAGGAATGTGCGCCACTTTTCTCTTCGGCCAGAATCTCCTCCCCCTTTCCCTATTCTTGCAGGTAATGCAATTTGCTTTCCCTTATCCTTATTTTGGTTTAATCTTTTATGTGTATTAATATTTGAAATTAATAATCAACATCATCATCAATTCTGCACCAGCGAACCAAATCTTAAAATCTGCACATATTCAAATTTGTGTCCATAAAACACAAATCGTCCAACCATCATCTTCAAACCAAATAGTCAATCCATCTTGAAACTTGAATTCGAACCCATCTCTTTAAACATCCGTTTGATACTTCCAGCCCGGTATCTGAATATCATCTTTGAAGTCCCAAATTGCGATTCCTAAAAATCTTAATTAAACCATACCTAACCCGATCCGCCTTATTCAATCGAACCCGAAATCAATTCAATTTCCTGAATTTGAGCCAGTCATGTTTCAAGAGACCCTATAACACAAACCCAGAAATCACCATCTACAACAGAACATGAACCACCGGGCCTGAGCCGCCTCATCCCTGGAACCAGAATCCACAATCAAAACATAATTCCACAATACCATAATCTTAAGCATAAACAAACCCAATAACTTACTCGTGCAACCGACCCAAATCAGAAATCCGTCAACCCAATTTCACCCCAGTTCAGAACCAGAAAACAGACAGGACGGATCGAGCCTTGTTAGGCCCGAACCAGAAAACTGAACCCATCTCCGTCGTCTCCGGTCACCGCACCCCGAGCCGCCACATTTGCGCAGTCGGACCGACTCAATGATTGTGTGAAGGGTGTGTTTATTTTGCAGTGAGCTTCAATCAGTTCTGTGAGTGTGTGTGTGTGTATTTATGTGCGTGTATGTGTTTTTCTTTTTGACAGGAGGGAGAACAGAGGGAGAGGGTGAGATCGGGAGAGATGGAGGAGAGATGAGAGGGTGTCGGCCGATTAGTTTAGGGCTAAGGGTTTTATATACCCAGTCTCTTTTTGAGTATTTCAGTTGAGTCTCTCATATTCCAGACTTTTCGATTTGATCCCAAATCAATCTTTCAATGTATTCAATTTCAATCCCTCAATTTTGTCAATTCTTTAATTTGATCCCAGCCAGTTTTTAATATTTAAAATCATATTCCTTTTACTCAATTATAAATTCAAAAAAAAAATATATTAATTTATTTTGGATGCTATATTTAATATAAAAATTTAATTGTTATTTAGGAGACGAGAACTTGGAGCCTAGGATTTGAACTGCATTCGCATCTCAATTTTCAAGGATCATCATCGTATTTAGAGGTGGGGACTTTACGCTTGTTTTATTTAATGCATGATGTTACTTGTATATATGCGTGTTTCTTTCTAAATATTTATATGCTCAAAGTTTGCATATTAATGACGTTGTAGCCTCCAATGAGTAGTAGGCATAATGTGCTCAAAGTTTGCATGTTAATTACGTTGTAGCCTCCAATGAGTAGTAGGCAGTATGCACAAAGTTCGCATATTAATGGCCCTCGGGCAATCACCAGGTTCAGGCATGTCATATCTACTTGACAACATGTATGTATTTAAATTTAACAAAGCGTTCCCTCCTCACTGAGCGAGTTGAAAGCTCAGCCCATTATTTAAACCTTTCAGGTTGAGGAGTCTGGCGTGACGAGCAAAGGCGTGGCGTGATAATAATAATTATCAGCGTTTTATTTATTTTGTTCATTTAATATTTTAACTTTGGCTTCAATGTCATGTTGGATATTATGGATGTTTGAAATATTGAGATTTTATTTTTTTACTTACGAAATGATTGACTTTACTTCAATTCCCGCTGAAATTATTCAAGTATTTTTTTAGGGTATTTTATCTCCCTTGAATTTTTTTAAAATGATATTTTCAAAAGTGGTCGCTACATTTTCTTGAACCAATAGAAAAAGAAATCGGAGAGAGGACGTAGGCAAGTTGCCGAACCTCTATATATCGTTGTGTCTTTTACTTTCCGCACAATTTATTTTTCCTTCGCGAGAAAGTTTTATTATCCGCAATACCACTATTCAACCCACCTTCTAGTGATAATTTTATCTCTTCATTCTTTTCCCTCCATATGGCTGCCATGCTATCACAATGTATCATAACGGGAGGCAAAGGTTTTTCCCAACAGGGAATATCTTCTAAGAAGTTTCTTAACCATTCGGCTTCTTCGCCGGCTTTGTCTAAAGCAATAAACTCCGATTCCATTGTATATCGGTCTATGCACGTTTGCTTAGAAGATTTCCATGATATTGCTCCTCCACCAATGGTAAATACAAAACCGCTTGTGGATTTAGAGTCTTTAGTATCGGATATCCAATTGGCATCACAATATCCTTCCAAAACAGCTGGATATATCGAATAGTGTATACTATGATTGACGGTGTGTTTTAAGTATCTCAACACTCTTGTCAATGTGGTCCAGTGATCCTTTCCGGGGTTACTCGTAAACCGACTCAATTTACTAATAGAATATGCAATGTCTGGCCTTGTACAATTTGATAAGTACATTAGGCTTCCAATTATCCTAGCATATTCTGTTTGTGATATGGGTTCTCCTCGATTTTTGGCTAAGTGCAAACTTAAGTCAACAGGTGTCTTAGCCGGAGGTAGATCGTATGCCTTGAATTTCTTAAGCACATTCTCAACCTAGTGAGATTGTGATAAGACTATTCCATCGGGTGTTCTGGAGATCTTGATTCCTAGAATCACATTGGCTAATCCCACATCCTTCATGTCGAAGTTCTTCTTTAACATTTCCTTAGTGCCTATGATGATTTTATTATTGCTACCCATAATTAGCATATCATCAACGTAGAGACACACAATGACAAAATTATTAGATGTACCTTTGATGTACACACATTTATCACATTCATTGATTTTGAAACCATTTGACATCATTACTTGGTCAAATTTCTGATGCCATTGTTTGGGTGCTTCCTTAGGTCCATATAAAGACTTGACAAGTTTACAAACTTTGTTTTCTTGGCCGGGAACCACGAACCCTTCGAGTTGTTCCATATAAATTTCATCTTCTAAATCTCCATTTAGAAATGCCGTTTTTACATCCATTTGGTGTATCTCAAGATTGTATAATGCTTCTATTGCAAGTAGCATTCTAATGGATGTAATCCGAGTAACTGGTGAGTATGTATCAAAGTAATCATACCCTTCCTTTTATTTGTATCCTTCGGCTACCAAATGTGCTTTGTATTTGTCAATAGATTTATCCCTTGTATTTCTTCTTGAGAATCCACTTGCAACCTAAAGGTTTATTTCCCAGAGGAAGATCAACAATATGCCAAGTGTGATTGTTAAAGATTGACTCGATTTCACTATTAATAGCTTCTTGCCATAGATCGGCATCGGAACCAGACAATGCTTCCTTAATTGTCTTCGGTTCGTATTCTAAAGAGTAGACTACAAAATCCGGACCAAAGGTTTTTGAAGTTTTTATTCTTTTTCCTCGCCTTGTGACACGCTTTTTGTGTAACTATCGCAAGTGCACGATATCGTATCAAGTAGTAAAGTGGACTTTTTGAGTCCGGTTTATCGATCCCACAAGGAAGTTATGTTATAATTTGAATTATACACTATTAGTCTATTTTTATAGATACTTAAGATGAGTGAAACACACAATTAAAAAGTTTGGTTTAATAATTGCAAAGAAATTGCAATAATAGTTCTAATATTATAAGGAAATAAAAAGATTGCAATATTAATAGATTGATTAATGATAAAATGAAATAGTTGGGATTACAAACTTAGTTCGTCATTAGTTATAAAAGATGTATTGGAGATCATAAGATGAATTTACTTATTATGTTGTGTAGATTCGATTTTCCTTATAAAGACGGTTTCTCTTTCGAACTATAAAACGTCCCTTACATATTGAATCAATCCACTATATTTCTATGTTGATTGGCTTCAATACATAGCATTAGGATTTGTGAAAATAACTCAATGAATCATCTAAGGACTAGGGGTATATTTCTATCCCTAGAACAACTTAGAGTGAAGATCATTTGATCTAATCAAACATATTTTCTTTCAAACATATGAAGATCATAAATATCTTCATTAATTGGCCAAATAAATAAAGATTGTTAAAACAATGAAAATCACACACAATAATAAGTAATTCATAATATATCTTTATACAAACATAAATAACATGACTAACCTTGTTTATAATCCCAACTTAAGAAACTTAGCCCATAAAGGGTTTATTACACATATTACAAGCTTTGGTGGTCATGTTTAGTTGAATCAAGAGAAAGAATTGATCCTAACTCCCTTAGTAGATAAAGGAGATAGAAACAATAAACTCTCGAACAACATATGTTGTACCACACTAACAAAGATCACTCAAGAACACAAGTGTGTTCTTCACACAAAAAGAAAAGTTTACAAGAAAATGGAAAATTATAAGATGAATGGTGAATGATGAAGGATCTAAGGGGTCTATTTATACACCTAAAGTCATCTAATAGCTCCAAAACTACAAAGATTATTACATTATATCGGATCAATGCCACCATCCCCTCAATAATACACAAAAGTATAAAAATTAGACAAATCATAGCAATTGTCAAGAGTTACTACTGTAACATTGGGAGTTACTACCAGTAACTAGGGTGACTTACTACCGTAACCCCCGAATGTTACGGCCGTAACGTGGCTTCGTAAATTTGCTCATTTGAAGCTTTGATAGTTACGTTTTAGCCCAATTCCTCGGACTTTGCGTTTTGCCCAGATCTTCTTCGGATGATAACTTTTGATATATAACTCGATTTTGAATCCTAAAGACTGCCGAATTCGTCTCGGAAAGCCCTACAACATGAATATATCAAAATTCAATAAATAGAATATTTATTAAACATGTTGTTTCTTGAGTAATTCGGTTATTTAATCCGATCATCATCCGATAAAAATAAAATTATTAAAACTAATAAATTAAAAGCAAAAACGAGTAGACTAGCTCAATTATGGGTGAATTTTATCGATACAAACCATGGATAAGTGTACAAAAATGACACTTATCACACCCCCAAACTTGAATTCTTGCTAGTCCCGAGCAAGACTCTTTATTATTCACACTCCAAAAATAAAAATAAAAATAAAAAAAATAAGAAAATTAATACACACATAAATTAAAATATAAAAAGAGAAAAGGAGATCAAAATGCCATTAATAAACAACAACCAGCTTTATACAGTAGATAGAAATGAATCAAGATTCAAAATAAATCTACTAATGTTGTTGAAGTTAAAACACGGTTTTTATTTTGTAATTCCAAAATGTAAGGTTTTCCCCCCCACAAAAGGTTGATTATTTCTTTCCCACTCGTGATACACACGACTCCCTTTAATGGTTGCTCTCGATCACTCGTTTATTTTTCGACTCAATATGAAGAAGAATTTCATTGGCGTCATCAAATATTGTGATTTTTACAAAATTGAGTGTATTGAAATTCAGCTGCTAATTAATTCAAATCTGCTCATAAACTACATCCCTTTTAGTGATAGCTTTCACACCGTTATTTGCTAACGTGTAGCTCTTTTCACTAACACAATTTCTATCTCATTTTTTTTTAAAAAGGTGATAGCTTTCACACCGTTATTTGCTAACATGTAGCTCTTTTCACCAATTTTTCTGAGACGGCAGCTACGCACCAACAATGGTTAGTCCTTTATTTTTCGCAAAATTTAAGACTTCCAAAATTAGCAATGTCGCTCAACACTTCTCCTTTTCGTCATTTATTTTTTAGGTGATAGCTTTCACACCGTTATTTGCTAACGTGTAGCTCTTTTCACCAATGACTCCTTTTTTATTTTTTAGGGAATAGAATTTTTGCGAGAAAATCATTTTTTAGTTAAGCATGAAAAATCAAAACTCCACAAATTAAGTAAATTTCGCTTTATTTTTCATCAACCAATTGATTCTTCTTTTCTCAAGGTAACGAATGACTCGATTTTATATGATAATTACAAGGCTTGGAAAGAGAGATTAAGGCTCAAAAAAAAAAATTTTGGAATATACAAATTTTTACCTGTTAAAACGATTTTAGAAGTTTGTATATAGCTAATTTATGGTGTTATGGCCGGATCTAAAAATCTCAAAATCAAAATACTATAGATATATATATAAATATATATATATAAAAAAAAATTAAGGCAAATAACCAAATCAATCAAAACACACCAAAATTATTAAACAAATCACACCAAAATTACAACACACCAAAATACTAAAACAAACCACCCCAAACTTGAAAATAAAACTGTCTCGCTTTAAAAATAAAATAAAAATCAATGCGTAAAAGCGTAATACTCCCGTTAAGAAAGTTGATGTCCGAGCCTAACGCCTTTTAGAATGCAAGAGAATAAATATACGAGGCACACACAAAAGAAAATAAAATATACTCGTAAGTATAACATAATTTTTAGATGCGCATCAAGAAAGTCCGAAGAGTCGCCTTACGCCGCCATCAAAGTTTTTATAAAAGCAAAACACGAAATAAAAATTACAAAGAATACATAAATCACGAATAGATGCGCGTCAAGAGATCAAGAAGAAACTCCTTAAGCTGCCATCATTTAGCACGATTATTACACACGACAGAAAGTAAAAATACAAGAGGTCCGTCATGGGTTATCAAAGGGAGAGGAATGAATCTACTTTTCGTTTTCTCACGGTAAAATCTTCTACCTGCACAATTTTAGCTAGAGCTGGATCTGGTTGAGGAACAAATTCATTGAGTTTTTCGATTAGTTCTTCTGGTGTTGTTGCAACGACTATGATTCGTTTTGCACGCTCGGAAATAAATCCCTTTTCAGCAGAGTAGTCGATGAAAGACAGTAAACCATCAAAGAAACCATTGACATTAAGCACTCCTATTGGTTTTGATGAACATTTAGTGGGCTCTGGTAACCACATGAAAAAGTTCCTCAAGTGTGCCAAAACCACGGGAAGGGCGATAAAGGCGCCTGAATTATTTATCATGTGAGTTATGCGATCTTGCATATTCACAGATCTAAACTCATCTCCAATAGTTGACGGTAATTTTACTTTCACCAGAGGTTTTGGGATTACTCCCAACACTCTTACTCCTTCCATATAGGCGAAGCAGCGGCTCGCCCCATTAATCCTAGACTTCCTCCTCCGTAAACTACATGAATGCATTTTTCCTAAGGTACGACCCAAGTTGTGGGTCGCTTCAGAAGCATGCCTCTTTTCCGTAACTAGATCCACCAAAAATGCAGACTGTAAAAGTTTTTGTTGAAGATGATGACTCCATTTTTGAAAAGAAAAATTTAATTTTAGAGAGAAACAGAGAAAAGTGCAAGTTTGAGGGATGAATGAAAGAAACCAAGAGAAAGTTTATTTATAGAAGAAAAAGAAGGTAAAAATTGTTTAACAAGTTTGTGATTGCGTTTGATTGTGCTTCAACTACTCAATAGAATAATGAAAGCTTTTATCGCGTATCACATTTTTTATTCGTAAAATCTCACCACACGACAAAAATAAAAGATACTTACGCGTATGTACGGTAGTTGTGATTGTGGCTCACATCTTCCCCGATTTTACGTTCGAAACGGCCTAAACGCCTTCTATGAGTCGGGAGAAGCTTCCCATCCAATTTTCTTACAAATTGGCAAACAGGTCTTTTAACGTCGATTCCCAAGACGTTGTTCATATTCGGTTTGAATTTATTCCACAAACATTGAATTCCGTAATACACAAGTCCACTAGGATGCGTGTCAAGAGAAATTTCGATGTTATCTAAATTCTCCTTATTCGGACCATCATTAATGAACTGAATTTTATCTTCTCTGTTTGTAGATGGAATTCCTAAAGATCGACATTTTGCATTACAGCCCATCTAGCACATTTATAGCAAACGGCTAGAATCTTTGCTCGTCGTTTCTTGGCATATGAACTTTTCCAAGCCCAGTAAAAATCTAGTTGGTGTTTCGTGAATTCACCTTCTATTCTTACTTTGGCTTCGATAATGAATCTTATGTCAAAAGGTATGCTTTTATTCGTAAGCAACCTCATCCTTTCAAGCCTTGTCTTATAAATTTTTAAAATTGCATTTTTGCTTAGAAAGGGAAATCTTTTTTCAATTTTAAACAATGTTTCATCCATGATAAAAAAAACAAAAATAAAAAGACAATGAAAATAATTAAAAAAAATATATAAAAATATCAATTGTTGTGGGAAATCAAAATCCGACTTTAATAGTCACGAGTACCGTTATCCGCCACTTGACCGGACAAACACAATTTAGTACTAAGTTACAACGTCGAGAAATTTGTACCTACAAAAATAGTTTATAATGTAAGATTTCAAATATAACTTATACTTCCCAACGGCGCCAAAAACTTGACACGCTTTTTGTGTAACTATCGCAAGTGCACGATATCGTATCAAGTAGTAAAGTGGACTTTTTGAGTCCGGTTTATCGATCCCACAAGGAAGTTATGTTATAATTTGAATTATACACTATTAGTCTATTTTTATAGATACTTAAGATGAGTGAAACACACAATTAAAAAGTTTGGTTTAATAATTGCAAAGAAATTGCAATAATAGTTCTAATATTATAAGGAAATAAAAAGATTGCAATATTAATAGATTGATTAATGATAAAATGAAATAGTTGGGATTACAAACTTAGTTCGTCATTAGTTATAAAAGATGTATTGGAGATCATAAGATGAATTTACTTATTATGTTGTGTAGATTCGATTTTCCTTATGAAGACGGTTTCTCTTCGAACTATAAACGTCCCTTACATATTGAATCAATCCACTATATTTCTATGTTGATTGGCTTCAATACATAGCATTAGGATTTGTGAAAATAACTCAATGAATCATCTAAGGACTAGGGGTATATTTCTATCCCCTAGAACAACTTAGAGTGAAGATCATTTGATCTAATCAAACATATTTTCTTTGAAACATATGAAGATCATAAATATCTTCATTAATTGGCCAAATAAATAAAGATTGTTAAAACAATGAAAATCACACACAATAATAAGTAATTCATAATATATCTTTATACAAACATAAATAACATGACTAACCTTGTTTATAATCCCAACTTAAGAAACTTAGCCCATAAAGGGTTTATTACACATATTACAAGCTTTGGTGGTCATGTTTAGTTGAATCAAGAGAAAGAATTGATCCTAACTCCTTAGTAGATAAAGGAGATAGAAACAATAAACTCTCCGAACAACATATGTTGTACCACACTAACAAAGATCACTCAAGAACACAAGTGTGTTCTTCACACAAAAAGAAAAGTTTACAAGAAAATGGAAAATTATAAGATGAATGGTGAATGATGAAGGATCTAAGGGTCTATTTATACACCTAAAGTCATCTAATAGCTCCAAAACTACAGCATTATTACATTATATCGGATCAATGCCATCCCTCAATAATACACAAAAGTATAAAAAATTAGACAAATCATAGCAATCTGTCAAGAGTTACGGCCGTAACATTCGGGAGTTACGGCCGTAACTAGGTGACTTACACCGTAACCCCCGAATGTTACGGCCGTAACGTGGCTTCGTAAATTTGCTCATTTGAAGCTTTGATAGTTACGTTTTTAGCCCGAAATTCCTCGACTTTGCGTTTTGCCCCAGATCTTCTTCGGATGATAACTTTTGATATATAACTCTGATTTTGAATCCGGAAAGACTGCCGAATTCGTCTCGGAAAGCCCTACAACATGAATATATCAAAATTCAATAAATAGAATATTTATTAAACATGTTGTTTCTTGAGTAATTCAGTTATTTAATCCGATCATCATCCGATAAAAATAAAATTATTAAAACTAATAAATTAAAAGCAAAAAACGAGTAGACTAGCTCAATTATGGGTGAATTTTATCGATACAAACCATGGATAAGTGTACAAAAATGACACTTATCACCTTGGTTGCGGTGTTGGTCCATTACTTTTTGGCGAGATTTCATCATAAGTCCTCTTTTTCGAACTTGTGTCATTCTTTTCTTTCTTAGGGAATATATTTTCAAAAAATATGGCATTTCTTGAATTTATGATCATTCCCTCATTTATATCGGGTACTTCTGATTTGTGTACCAAAAATCGGTACGCACTACTGTTATTTGCATATCCTATGAAAACGCAATCAACCGTTTTTGGTCCTATTTTTACTTGCTTGGGTTTCGGTACTTCAACTTTTGCTAAGCACCCCCACACTTTTAAGTATTTATAGGACGGCTTCCTTCCTTTCCATAATTCATATGGAATTTTATCTTGCTTCTTTTTGGGTAATTTATTCAAAATTTTATTAGCCGAAAGAAGAGCTTCTCCCCACATGTTAAGTGATAGGCCCGAGCTTATCAACATAGCATTCATTATTTCCTTTAATGTTCTATTCTTTCGTTCGGCAACACCATTGGATTGGGGTGCATAAGGTGCAGTCGTTTGGTGAATAATGCTATTTTCACGATAATATACTTCAAAAGGTGCAACATATTCACCACCTCGATCAATTCGAATCATTTTGATTTTGGTGTTGAGTTGATTTTCAACTTATGTTTTGTATGTTTTGAAAGCTTCTAATGCTTCATCTTTGCTTCTCAAAATATACACATAACAAACTCTTGTGCAATGGTCTATAAAAGTTATAAAATAATTCTTTCCACCTCTTGTTTGCACAAGTTTTAAATTACATAGATCGGTGTGAATTAATTCAAGAGGTTTTGTCGATCTTTCCACTGAATGAAAAGGAGATTTTGCCATTTCCGCTTCAACACAGATTTCACACCTTTTGTGTCGATCGAAAGTCATTTTTGGCAATAAATCTAAATTTACTAAATGACGTAGTATATTTAGATTTGCATGTCCTAATCTATCATGCCATAAATTAGGAGACTCAACCAAATAAACAACTTTATCGTTTATTTCATTATCACCACGTACATTGATAGCATTAAGCTTGAACAGGCCGTTATCTATGTAGCCTTTTCCGATAAAGTGACCATTCTTGGTTATTACAACTTTGTCTGCTTCAAACACTAGCCTAAATCCGGCTTTGCTCAATGCTGAGCGAGACACAAGATTCTTACGGATGTCCGGAACATGTAGCACATTCTTGAGTGTCATTTTCAATCCCGACGTCATATTGAGTATAACCTCTCCAGTTTCGACAACATTTGAGGCAGCGGAGTTTCCCATGTACAACTTTCTTTCCTCGGTGACGGGCTCGTAGGAGGAGAACATGACTTTATCGGCACAAATGTGTTTGGTAGCGCCGGTGTCCACCCACCATCCGACTGGAATACCGACCATGTTGACTTCATCTACAATTGCACACAGATCAAGACTGGATAAATCGACGGACACATACTTATTTCGATAACATTAGCTTGATCTCTTTTCTTGTCCTTCTTTGGTTTGCGACAATTTTTCGCCATATGACCGATTTTGCCGCAGTTGTAGCATTCTCCTTTGATCTTCTTTTGATTCTTCGAGTCTTGCCTCTTCCCATTAAATTTTCGCCTTTTGTTGTCGTTTGACTCGACGGGATTTGCTTTTGCCTCTATAGATGACTTGTTCATCTTGCATCGGTCTTCTGATTGTCTTCTTCGGTCCTCAGTCGCACAATAAGATCTTCAAGGCCCATTTCCTTGCACTTGTGCTTGAGGTAGTTTTTGAAATCCTTCCACATCTGGGGCAACTTCTCGATTATGGCAGCAACTTGAAAGGATTCAGACAGACTCATTCCTTCCGCCAAAATGTCGTGCAGGATCAACTGTATTTCCTTCACTTGCTCAAGAACAGTTTTGTTGTCCACCATCTTGAAGTCGAGAAAACGACCCACGATGAACTTCTTCAAACCAGCATCTTCTGTTTTATATTTTGTCTTCAATGAGTCCCACAACTCTTTGGACGTTTTGATTGTGGAATAAACATTGTAAAGTGTATCATCCAACCCATTCAGAATATAGTTTCGACATAAGAAGTCGCTGTGATGCCATGCATCCAACGCCGTGCGTTTTTGGGTGTCAGTTTCATCATCCCCCACAACAGGAGGAGATTCGGAAAGAAAGCGACACAGTTTGAGAGTAGTAAGGTAGAACAGCATTTTTTATTGCCAACGTTTGAAATTAGTACCTGAAAACTTCTCGGGTTTCTCGGCATGGGCAGGAGCATGAGCATTGTTGCTTGACGACGCCATCTTCTACAGAGATTTCGTCTTACGATTGTTGTTTGTAGTGATGTAGAAAATGACAAATAATGCAAAATCGAGGCAAGAGTTAGACTCTTTCTCCGTAAGACGAAATTGTCCCGCACAGTACATACGGCTCAACGGCAAACGTCCCCAAGATACAACGGTTTTTTACGAACTCGATACCTTGTACTAGGAATCAAATTTCGGGCGAACTACTGAATACTTGGGACTTATAGTATGAATTCTATGCTATTATGAGTGTATTAATTATCTTGATTAATTATGAGTATCCAACCATCATCTGCATGGGGCTATATATAGCCTGTAAAGGACCCTGTCCGAATCAGTGTGTCCTTGTGGATGAACAGACACCTTGTGGTATGGTGTGAAGGGCTGCATTGGTTCAGGCGAACTAAATCATTGTGCTGGTTCAGATTG
Source organism: Orobanche coerulescens (assembly GCA_033398695.1). NCBI lineage: Eukaryota > Viridiplantae > Streptophyta > Magnoliopsida > Lamiales > Orobanchaceae > Orobanche > Orobanche coerulescens. The sequence continues at coordinate 175,145,324 of CM065808.1, forward strand.
CACATAATGGTCCGAACCATTGCACCAGTTCGGTCGTGAACCGCTGCACGTGTTCCACACCCGCCAAATCATCTATTTGACATGTCACTGTCGCGTGTCATCCCAATCACCCTCCACGTCATCCGAGCTACTATCTCAGTTGTCAAAACGAAAGGCTCTTCATAGCTCCTCGCTCCGAGGCGTACGAGCGAAGTGCGCCTACGAAGCGCCCGTTGCGACGTGTTCGGACTCGGACTCGGAAGGTGCTTTGCACCTCCTCGTAGGATTCGGATTTTAGCCTTAAAACTAATTAAAGCCAACTAGGGTGCACCATAATGGAGCACACTTGATTGCTTCTTTATGGTGGAAAGTTGTTTATAAATAGCTCCATACTTCCTTGTTTTTCCAATGTGGGATGGAATTCCACACCACATTCCCAACTATTAAATGTCTTACCTTTGTGCATTAATTACTCATTCATTTCTTAATGAAATTGAACAAGTAAATACACTAAATTAATCTACACAAAATGTAGATTCCAAATATACCATTTAATGTCATTAATTACCATAATTAATTATGATATTAATTAAGCTATTTTTGCAACAATTTTGGATGTGAATTCACTAGAGTCTAGACTGTATTGTTTTTTTAATATTTGTTATGTTGGGACGGCCAAAAATCACATTTGGTCCCATAACTATTTGCTTTTACGATTTTGGTCCCATTGATTCTCACTTTTTCAATTTTGTCTCATATGTGCGAAAATTGTCCAATTTAAGGCCAATTTTCGCCGGAAACCAATTAAGTCGTCGGAAAATGCATGTGACACGCACATGATCACAAAATATTGGCGGATTCCGGCATTAGTAAATGAGGTGGCATTTTTGCTGACCTGTTATCTTATTCCCAAATAAAAAAAATAAAAAATAAAATTGAATAAAATTGAAAAAAAAAACGGGAATGGATCCCTAATTACATTGAAAAACGTTTGCCATTTCATTCTAAGAACACAAACTGCCATTCTCATTCTAAGAACACAAACTCTAATTAGATTGAAGACACTTAGATTGAAGGCCTGTTGTTCATGCGGAAGAACGGTGCTATGGATCGGGACCTTCCGAGTTATGGTGAGTATTTCATTTTCCTGTTTATATTTGCATTTCTGTGTTATTTGCGATGTTCAAGGTGTAATATATATGTGATGAGGTGGTGTTTTTGTTTGTTTTTTCAGATCCCGAAAGCAATTATATCACTGTAATTCTTCACTTTGGGGGTAGTTTTCAAAATACGCCCAACACAGATTATATAGGTGGTGATAGGTTAGTTTATGATATGGTGAAATCACAAGAGTTTAAAATGACTGACTTGGATGATTTTAGTGATATTTTTGGGGTTAAGGGAAATAGAAGATATTACTTGTTGCTTAGGGATGGGGGTTTTAAGTTGATTATTGATGATGAAGAGACCTTAGGAATTGGGCCACTGACTTTCTGAAAGAGAGGGAGATGAATGTGTATGTTGAAACTCTAGGAGAAATCCCTCAGGAGACTTATAATCAAATAGATTCTGAAAATGAATCTGGATATGAATCATTTGAGGACCCAGACTTTGTTGTGGGTAATGAGATAGATGAGGATGATGACCAACTATTTGACAGCAATGTAGAAGTTGTTGAAGATGATCAAGTTGACCCAAAAAACATAACTGATAGCACACATTATGTAGAAGTTCCTGTAGGGGAGCCTAGCAATCCTACTAATGTTGAAGGGGTGAGGGAGACAAAAGAATGTGAAGTAGCAGATTCCACTGAGGGAGAGGGTAGTGATCAGGAACCTGATGTAGTTGATGCAAGTGATCATTTTGATGAAGCTAGACTATACGAGGATGAAGTAGAAGAACCAGAATATCCTGTTTACAACCCTAGGACCATGTACAACCCTGAATTTGAACTAGGAATGATCTTCTCCAGTAAAAAAGAGTTCAAATTGGCTGCCCAATCACATGCCATTAAGCATAGGAGAAACATTAAATTCACAAAAAATGATGAAAGAAGAGTATATGCTAGGTGTCTGAGTAGCAAGTGTAAATGGACAATTAATGTTCTAAAAAGAGTCAATGAAGAAGCATGGCATATTAGGTCTTTTTATGGTAAACATTCATGTGCACCATCCTCTACTATCAGAAAAATGACCTCAACTTGGTTGAGTGAGAGATTCCTGCAGCGGTTTCAATCTGACAAGAATATGTCTGTGCTAGGTTTCATGGAGGATGTGGCTTCTGATACTAGGGTCAGTATTTCTAGGCAGCAGGCATATAGGGCTAAGGTCAAAGCTTTGGAAAAGATTGAAGGTGATCCTGACCTTCAATATTCCAAGCTTTGGTCATACACAGAAGAACTAAGAAAAACCAATCCTGGTTCTACTATTATCCTAGGGACATCAGCTGATAGTGGTAGTACTAGGTTTGGCAGATTCTATGCATGTTTTGATGCTTTGAAAAGGGGGTTTAAAGCTGGGTGTAGACCTCTATTAGGAGTTGATGGGTGTTGGCTGAAAACAAAGCATGGGGGGTGTTAGGAAAAACAATCACCCTGTATCGATTCAGCCGGGATACCCGATCCCTGTATCGATTGTTATTTGTTATTGAGAAGGTTTTGACATATATGCCAAATACGGAAAGGAAAAGCAGACGAGGATTCAAGGATTTATCATGTATCAAGACCGTCAATCGGCATAAGTGAAGCTCACAAGATGACTTGAAGACTTGTGAAAAGATCAAGTATGGAAACTGTCTCGACATCCTAAATACAGTCATTCTCCATACAGTTCACAAAAGGACAAGAAAGAACACAAGTCAAAGTTCCGTTGAACAAAGAAGTATTTAAATACTCAAGGATAAAGTATTTAAATACGTCGATCTTCGAATCTTCGAATCCCGCGAAATCCGGATCATGTCATATTCCCGTTGAAGGAAATCTTATTCAAACGGACATCTCAACGGATACTTTCTTCAGAGGCTATATATATCCTTGAAGACATTGAAGATCAGAGACCCCAAGTAATATAACTCTCAAAGCTATCAAAGTTATCATCTGAGCAAACATATCTCCAGAGCAAACTGCAAGTTAAAACGAAAGAGATATACAGTGCTCAAACATCAAGAACATTTATCATCGATCTTGATATTCAAAGTGCTGTTCTTACCTGGTTACCTAACCTTTTACCTCTGTGTAAAAACCGAGCTCTGTGTGAACTCAACAAGTTATTCGACTGTGGGACGAATAAGGACGAAGCTTTGAACCGTGTGTGAAGAAGCTAGTCAAGAAGGAAGCTTTAACCAATCTGTGAAAGGTTGAAAGTGATATTCTTTGTATCAATCATGTGAACGATACAAGGATAGGTTTGTTTATAATTACGTAGTTGTGTACGCAGAATTATTTAATAAACTTTTACTCCTGTGTGGAGGACCAGTGGACGTAGAGGGGTTTACCTCGAACCACTTAAATTACCGTGTTATTTACCTTCGCTTTTACCGTTTGAAATTACTGTGATATATTAAGTATACACCAAACACTTTGTTGCTGTATCCACGGCAACTAACTGTATCCAAGACTTCCGCTACGCACTCAGATTTAGATTCCATACAGTTTGTTGTTTAAACTACTTCTCCAAACTGTATCCAGTATACTTAAGTGGCCAACAAGTGGTATCGGAGCGGTTGATTCTAAAAAGAATCAGTCGTATTTCTTTTAACCGAATCAGATTCAAATCACTTATTTTCAAAACAGTTTCTTTCATTCCTATATTATCAGTATGGATACCTCTATGATTAACAAAGTCCCTATGTTCTCTATTAACGAATTTGACGACTGGAGAATTAGAATGGAAGCTCATCTTGCAGCAATGCACGAAGAGATGATCTTTGTTATACAGGATGGTCCGATCAAGATTATGAAGGTCAATCCAGCCGCAAGGATTGAGGGCCAAGCCCATGCTGAAATGCTCGAGAAGGAACGCGAGCAATGGACAACCGATGAAAGGAAGCGAGCCAATCTAGACAACGTGGCTAAGAACGCGTTATTTGTCACTCTTGACAAAGGCACGTTCTCAAAGGTAAAGAGCCGCAAAACACCAAAGAAATCAGGATAAACTCAAGTTAATTTGTGAGGGAACCGAGCTCTCAAAAGAAAACAAAATTTCAAAACTCACTCAAGAATTCGAATCTTTTGAAATGAAACCAACGGAAACACTTGAGGAACTTGACCTCAGATTTACTGGTATTGTTGGTGAACTTGAAGCGTTGGGCAAGATTTACACCCAAAAGGAGAAGAACTTAAAAATTTTCGGATCTCTCCCGGCCCGATGGGACATTAAGACCACACTATGCGTGTATCATGTAATCTTAATGAAATATCCACTTTTGATCTCTTCTCGACCTTAAAGCATTTGAGTATGACATTGTGAAGAGAGAAAGTCAAGAATCTCCTTCAAAGGTCATGCCTTCCGCCGTCAGATCGAACCGTCGACACAGCATGCCTAGCTCGTCGAAGCCCGGTCACAAGAGTGCTGACAGCGACGACGACATCCTGTCACAAGATGAAATGGCGCTTCTAATGCATAAATTCAAAAAGTTTATCAAACAGTCTGGAAAGACTCCCTACAGGCCCAAACCTGTCAACAAGGTAAGCACCGAAACATCATCCGATGCTAACCTGTGTTATAACTGCAGGAAACCAGGCCATTATGCAAACAAATGTCCTCATCCCAAAGTCCAAAGGTTGCCGGAGGCCGAGCAACAAGAGCGAGATGAAAGAAGACGTGCTTGGAAAGACAAGCTCAAGGCCCTGATTGGAGAATCAGAAGCCTCCCCCACACCATCCAAATCAGCAGAATGTCTTCAGGTGGTCACTGAGAGTGATTCATCTGACGATGAGTTCGATGATAAAGCATACATGTGCTTTATGGCTAAAGATGTTCCAGAAGGTGAAGACAGCGACGATGAGGTAAGTTCAACCTCAGTTATTCCATCTAATGCATCTCATACTTTCGAAAATATGATGAATGAGTTCAAAAACATTCAAAAAGCCCATGAGAGTCTAAAAACTGAGAATATACAGCTTCAATTAACAAATCTAGAGCTGAAAGATGAGAATGACTTGCTGAAGATAAACTATGATAATATGTCTCTTGATTGTGAAACCAGCAAGGTCGATTTTGAAAAACTCATGGAGAGCAATCATCAACTTGCTCATGAACTAAATGAGGTTAAAACCCATAATGAGAGCAAGACAAATGATTTGGTTCTACTACAAACCAAAATTACAACTCTCGAGAAGCGAGAAACTGAACTTGAGACCATTCTGAAGTCTTTTGAAAAATCGTCCAAAAGAATGGAAGAAATTCTGAGCACTGGGCAACATGCTCATGATAAAAGTGGCTTAGGATACAACTCATGTTCGAATAAAGGTAAAACTAGTACTGTGTTCGTCAAGAGTGTGGAACACATTCCAGAATCGGAAGATGTTCCTAGTCCCATAAAGGAACCTGCTGTACCGAGAAAACCAAGAGCTGCCATTCCGCCTCCACAACTCTACAATTCGAGACAGTGGAACCAACAACCACTCAGAAGGCGTAATCTACAGCATGCTCCCCAAGCATATCATCAAAGCCGAAAGTCATTCAGAAAGAAGACGGTATCCAACCACCAAAGGCCCGCACAAAAGCATTCCTCGATAAAGCACCTAGGTATGGATACAGAGCCCCGTTATCCCTCAAGACAGCGGATGCTTCAAGATCAACAACGGCATTGGGAATCCAATGGAGACCCGTAAGACAAGGCATTAGGCCTAGGAAAATGGCTCCACCTCCTAGACGGCATTAAATCTTGGAATAATAATAATAATCCTGAATTTTACATGCATAGTAGTTATCATGATTATAACAACTACGGATATGCCCCGTAGATACCGCAATCTTGTACCGAGTACATCCTACGAAACCAATTCTTTGTCAGAAAATCTGGGTACCTAAAGGAACTAACATACATGGACCCAAAAATCAAAGGGGACCTAAATCTACCTAATTTCTTTGTTACAGGACATTCTAGAGGAGGATACCGGTACTTCGATAGTGGATGCTCTCCACATGATGGAGACAGGAGCAAGCTATCGATTTTGTAGAAGGTCGCGGTCCAAAAGTTCGCTTCGGTGATAAATCTAAAGGAAGAACAAGTGGGAAAGGAAACCTACTTGTCGGGAAATTCAAAGTCACCGATGTCGCATATGTTGAAGGCTTACAGTATAATCTACTTAGTATTAGCCAGCCTACGTGATAAACAGCTTCGGTGAAGTTCTATATAGATCGTCAGAGAGTCAAGAACACCCAAACCAAGGAAGTTGTGCTTACAGGAAGCGGATCGAGTAATATGTACATTGCCGATCGGAAGCCTATGAGCTCCTCAATTCCATGTTTTGTTGCCAAAGGCACTGCAGATCTTAGCTGGCTATGGCACAAGAGGATGTCTCACGTCAACTTCAAGACGATCAACAAGCTTTCAAGACAGGGTATGGTAAGAGGTTTGCCAGATGTGTCATTCAAGAAGGACAGCGTCTGCGGACCATGCCAGAAAGGCAAGCAAATCAAGTCAACCCTGAAGAGCAAATCCTACCTTTCAACCCAAAGAGTATTGGAAATGCTACACATGGATCTCTACGGTCCTGTAGACCCAGTAAGTTTGGGAGGTAAGAAATATTGTATGGTTGTTGATGATTATTCCAGGTATGCTTGGACGATCTTTCTTAGCAAGAAGAAGGAAACAACATCAAGGCTGCCCGAGCTCCTGAGAAAGTTGCAGAATGAAAAAGCATCGAGTATCGTGTGCATTCGTTCCGACAGAGGTACTGAATTTACTAACCGCTTTATAGAGCAATACTGTTCGGAGAATGGAATACAGCACGAGTACTCAGCTGCCCGAACACCTCAACAAAATGGTGTTGCCGAGCGAAAGAATAGGACGTTGAAAGAAGCAACAAGGACAATGATTGCCGAAAGCAAATTGCCGCAGCGTTTCTGGGGTGAAGCAACTAACACAGCGTGCTACACTCAAAACCGATGTATCGTCAACAAGCACCACAACAAAACAGCTTACGAGGTATGGAACAACAAAACTCCATTAGTTTCGTATTTTCACATTTTTGGATGCAGGTGTTACGTATTGAACAATGGGAAGGACCAACTTAGAACATTTGATGAAAAATCAGATGAAGGAATATTCGTAGGATACTCCTCCGTCAGCAAAGCTTTCAGAATCTTTAATAAAAGGAGGCTGACGATCGAGGAATCAGTTCATGTAGTGTTCGACGAACCACACCATGACCCTACAGGAGTAGATAATATCACTCAGGACATTCACCATCTATCTATCTTGGATCCACCTACACCCATAGAACCTGTAGTTGATTTAGAAATCAACCCCGCAGCTGTAAGAATCGATGTGGATGAAGCTGACGCCGCATGTCAAGCCGTACCTACGTAAACTTTCGACACAGTACGGGACCCTGAACTAGAACCCGACCGAAGATGGTTGAGAGATCATCCGCAAGAGCTGATCATTGGAAACATTAATGCAGGTGTTTCTACTCGTAGGAGAATACAGAGTACACAAGGAAATGTACTTTGTGCCCAAGAAGAATCTAATGATGAAGTCTCACAGTTTCCTGAATGGAAATCTCAATCCGAACTTAGGAGACTCAATATGTGCACTATCGCTGTATTCTTAGCCCAGTCCGAACCTGTTTCGACCATAGACGCTCTTAACAACTCTCATTGGATTACATCTATGGAAGAAGAGCTTAACGGTTTCGAAAGAAACAATGTATGGTATCTTGTACCCAGACCGACACACCAATCGGTTATAGGAACCAAATGGGTATTTCGAAACAAAAAGGATGGAAATGGACTTATCATAAGAAACAAATCCAGACTAGTAGCACAAGGCTATTGTCAGGAAGAAGGAATCGACTATGATGAAACCTTCGCCCGTAGCGAGACTAGAAGCCATCAGATATTTTTAGCCTTTGCCGCCCATAAGAATTTTATCGTATACCAAATGGACGTCAAGAGTGCTTTCTGAATGGAGAGCTTTGAAGAAGTTTATGTTGAACAACCACCGGGGTTTGCCAACACAGACGGTATCGATCTAGTTTACAGGCTAAGGAAAGCGTATGCACGGACTTAAACAAGCCCCTAGAGCACGGTACGAAACCCCGTCCCAAAGATTCAACCAATAACGGATTTGAGAAAGGTGCATCGACAAAACATTGTTCAAAATACGGGAAGGAGATGACCTTCTAATGGTACAAATTTATGTCGATGATATTATTTTTGGTTCAACTAACCTTGCTCTATGTCAAAGGTTCTCACATCTCATGCAAAGCAAATTTGAAATGAGTATGATGGGGAACTTAGTTATTTCCTAGGTTTGCGATAAAGCGATGCCTACAGTATATTCATCAACCAGAGAAATACGAAGGAGCTTCTCAACAAATTTGGAATGAACACTTCCAAATCCCCGCCAACCCCATGAGCACTTCCGCAAATTAGTCTTGATGAAGCCGGAAGCCGTTTGACCAATCACTCTACAGAAGCTCATTGGTTCGCTCCGTACCTAACGCCAGCGTGCCCGATATCCAGCTTTGTTGGTGTGTGTGCGAGATACCAAGTTGCACCTAAGGAATCACACTTCAATACGGCTAAACGAATCTGAAATACGTTAAAGGAACAATGATGCAGACCGTGGTATCCTAAGGAAGGCGGATTCGATTTAGTTGGATACGACTCGGATCTCGGAGGTCGCAAGCTAGATAGGAAAAGTACAAGTGGAACTTGTCACTTTCTTGGACCTAGACTCGTATCTTGGTTCAAGAAGAAGCAATTGGCAAATTCTCTTTCCACTACCGAATCGTAGTACTATGTCAGTCAGCCGTATGCAGATCCTTTGGATGCGGCAACAAGCTGCCGATTATGGAATCGATGCTAGAGAGACTCCAATCATGTGTGATACACGAGTGCAATTGCAATCACGCACAACTCGCTTTTGCACTCGCGCACTAAGCATATCAACATGAAGCATCATTTCATCAGAATCATGTCGAGAACAAGGATGTTCGCCGGAAAAAGTCCATACAGACATCCACCGCCGACATCTTCACCAAGCCTCTCGACGGCAAGATTCAACATGCTAAGAATTGGGAATACTACAAGGACTCCTGTAAGTAAATTTACCGCTTTTACTCAACAATTGAGGGGAATGTCAGAAGACCCGTGAATACTGATTCAACATTAATTATCTCGTACACTCGAAACATCAATACAAGATCAGAGCGAACGAAGGCATATGAATACTACGGTGATGTGTGCAATAATTAAGGGGGAATATCAGTAGACCCATGAATACGGATTAATCCAACTATTGCCGTATGGAATTTAAAACCTATTAGTACCTTTTAAGGGGGAACGTCAGATCGACGCAGAGAACAAGACATACTATAGGATTTTGATTCAGTATATAATATAATATTATTTCCTTTTTAAAATAATTTTTGTCCACGTGCCCTGTTTTATGTCAAACATCATGTTCATTAAATGCCTTACACGACATCTGGACAACTGAATCTCAAAAGCCGCGATGTTTTCAAATTGATTATTATTTTTAAACCGCCGTTTTAGGCATTTAGGGTATTCAACCTATGTCAGAAGTGGGACCCATTGTATTTTAAAACCCGCAATGGATTAGCGTACCAGTTATACTAAATCCATCCTGACCGTCGATTTCAAAAACGGTTCCCATCCCTTAAAATCTGACCATTCGTACTCTGCAAACCCTATTTCGCCGCCCAAGTATAAAAGGACTGTAGCTGCCATTAGAGACTCTTTACGCATTCTGCAATTACAAGAGATCCCAAGCAAACAGCCTACATATTCTCTGCATATTCACTGCGAATTTCTACTGTTTTCTTACACCTTCGCTTTAAGAAAACATCCATGGCTAGTCAATCTTCATCCCCCGTTCTGAAGAAGACCTCCAACATCATTGATGGACGGATCTTCTCGAAAACCGTCATCATCGAGCGTATCATCTCTGAAACCAACGACACTGAACCGATGGAGTATATCATTACTCGTCTTGAACAACAAGGTCTTTATCGCTTTGGAAGCAAAACCGCCGACAAATACGACGCTCATCCGGTTGAGGAATTCTACCTCAACGCCGCTGCTCGCTTTCTCTCACTAGCCTGTGGAGGACATGTTGCCGACATCACCGCAATGATCCAAGGAGTGCAAATCTGCATAGATAGCGACCTACTTGAGAAAATCTACAGCCGCCCGCCGACGGCCCGACCATGGACCACCTTGAGACGTTTGGGTCTCAAGGGCTGATTACCAAGTTTTATGGACTATTTACCGGGTCCAAAGTGGTTGATATGGTGACAACCACGTGCCACAAGAAAAATTTTCTTCTTCATTTCGTTTATCTCCACGATTTCGCCAGAATCATTGAAAATCGAACCAGGTGCGTTCGAGATGTGCACGAATCTTAGGTTCGTAATGATGGTAGCTATCTTGACTGTGAAAAGGTCAACCGGTGTCAAATCATTTTGAAACGTCTTCGTGAAGAGGTGTGCAAACCGCCACCCAAAAGAAATCGTTCGGTTTAATGCTAAACTACATTCGGCGAAGTGCGGAGTCAAGCAATCCGCCGATGCTAAGAAAAACAAACTCACGGATATATTTAGGAGGCGTCAAACCCTCCGCCTATAACCAGAGCACAATGCATGCCAACCACCCGAGAACACGTCACATGCCTATTTCTCGACAAACCCAGAGACGAAACCGTGAAGGTCCCCGAATTGGAATCTTCAAAGAAGAAGCGCAAGCGTTCTCACAAAGAAGAAGCACTCACGATGAGAAGTCAAAGAAGAGACTGAGGCTCTCAAAAATCAAAGCCAAACACTCCGAGGATGTCTCGCCCGTGGCGCAACCCATCGATATAGCACCCTGTGGCCCAACCTCGCGGAAGAGGTGTCTCCTACCGCATCGATGAGATCCCGAGCCCTTGGCGGCTACGACGGATTTAGAGACATCTCGCCAACATTCAAGACGTTAGCACGTCACGCCCATTCGAGCCAAAGCTACTTCTCCTCTACGGGATTCCACACCCGCACAGGATCCATTTCCTTCGGGGCACCATCCTCGCAAGGAGTCCATCTTCCGTGCAGATCCCATACCTGCACTCTGAATCCTCGAAACAGCGTCTGGACATGATTCAAGTCCCTCCCGACTCAATTATAAATCAAACACTTCTTTCAAGATAAATTGAACAGGCATACGAAAGATTTCGCAATGGAAAAGCTTTAGGCTAGCTCCGCACGACACTGCATAACCGGAGCGAATGGAGCCACGAAGAGCGATTTGTCTCCGAAGTAATCGACTCAACTCAAATTGAGGCACCGTCGATGGGACAACGCTTCTTGCAAAGATCTCATTGAAAGCCACCGTTGCACAAATCCGACGCCGGAAGAAAAGGAAAGAAGAAGTCATGGACTCTCCCATCAATCCAAAAGACGACGACGACCACGACTCGGGCGACGACGACGATGCTCTTCAAGCGTGTCCGAGATTGAGCCGTGAAGAGGCTGAAGCCCAAGCCACCTCTCCACCCGTAAACGACGAAGGGCCATCTACCCAAGCTAATCCACCTTCACCACAATGAGAACATTCCCGACTGGGAGGAATCGGTCCCTCCAATGTGGAAGATCAAGAAATTTTGGAACAGGCACCCGAGCACATTGCGACCAAAGAAGCGATCCGACAACCCAACAGAGGATTCAGTCCGCCGCATCCTTATCTGCCGAAGAACCTTCGCCACAGACGCTTCGAACCAACTGTCGCCATTCCACAAGAAGCTACTCCCGCCCGCAACCTTGGAATCCGAGGACGGAACGAACTCCGAGGATGTCCAACTTACTTCACGACCATCCGTGAACGTAAGAAGGTTAAATGGTGAAGACTTCGCCACTGACTCTCCTATCTCTGCCGCACGCAAAGAGCGCTGCAAGCTCTTGGCCTTCGATCAGTATTTATCCAAGATGCGATTAACGCTCTCTTCCGTAGAAAAGGCTCAATCGGATGCACACCTCTGCAGCTTGAAGAAATGACAACTCTTCAACACGAAGTATCTCGAGTTGTCGAAGCATTCATCATCCCGCTGAAGTGTTCAAGCAAGCCTTGAAAATCATGGAAGATAAACAAGCGCAATCGCCAAGGAGGAAGCTTCAAGACAAGAATTGCCAAGCCAAGACCGCCTGTGCAATGATAGAGAACGACTCTCGCCTACGTGCGCATGACAAATCCATTCAAGAGATGTCGCAGACTCTTTCCTCCTCGTTGAAAGAATAAACAAGATCGAGACCAAACAGACGCCGCTCTTGAAATCCTGCAAAGTCTTGATGAAGCCAAAAGGGGGAAGAAGCTCGAGAAGCCGCAAGGAGAATAAGACTACAACAGAAAGGGAATTTGAGGTCAGAGCAAGATCGCGCCGAATTGAACAAGCTAGCACCTCAACCCCAAAGTTTTAGAATTTCGTGCTCAGCACTGAATTCCATGACCCAAATGTCCCTTGGCAAAATCTTGTTCAAAGACCTTCTAAATACGTCGCCAACCAACCGCAACCCAACCGAAGAAGTGAAGCACTGGAGGAAGAATGAACGATGAGATATTTTGTCGACTCATCGGGAATCCGCCATCTTCAAAAATTATAAGACATTGGCGGAAGCGCACAAATTTTCAAAAATGCTAGAAGAAGGTAAGCTCCCTCTCCAAATCGAAATGAAATCAAAACATAGAAGAGGAGATCGGGTCACCCATCCAGAGGATCGATACTTGCCTTTGATCGTTCTTATGAAGGAAGAGCAATTTACCAAGAACGAGGCAATGATTCACTTCAAAGCGGTGGCGCGGCACCGAGAATGAGCCAGGAAGGAGACCTTGGAAGCATGCGGATCAAAGATAAAGGGCTGAAATTTATATTATTGTTGTTTTTGTAATTTCTATTCGACACAAACTTTGTACTCAATCTTTTTGAATATCAATAAAACAGTTTGTTTGTCTTGAAAGATTACAACTCGTAATCTCGTGTTTATGTATGTTTACTTAAATTGTTTGATAGGAATCTCAAGTTAGATAAACTTGATTGAAAGATTAAAGTCAGCATTTAACTAGTCTACGAACAGCTCATAGTTTCAGTTGTAAACTTAGAATACATTGTAAGATTGTGCCTGCGCGCCAGTCATAGGCTTAAGTTGTAATAAATCTCAAACTGAATCGAATGTGCCTGCGAGCAGTTCATTATTGTAGACTAAAGTCACTAAGTCAGACCTATTGACAAAAGACCAAGAAATCTGCCAGAAGTCATCGAAAGAAGAACGCTTCATGAAGAAGGTTTTGGCATCATCAAGAAGACTCGAAGAGTTTAAATTAAGACTTGGCAAATTGTCAAAAAGGGGGAAATTGTTAGGAAAAACAATCACCATGTATCGATTCAGCCGGGATACCCGATCCCTGTATCGATTGTTATTTGTTATTGAGAAGGTTTTGACATATATGCCAAATACAGTAAAGGAAAAGCAGACGAGGATTCAAGGATTTATCATGTATCAAGACTCCGTCGAATCAAGATAAGTGAAGCTCACAAGATGCCTTGAAGACTTGTGAAAAGATCAAGTATGGAAACTGTCTCGACATCCTAAATACAGATCATTCTCCATACAATCACAAAAGGACAAGAAAGAACACAAGTCAAAGTTCCGTTGAACAAAGAAGTATTTAAATACTCAAGGATAAAGTATTTAAATATCCGCCTTCGATCTTCTTAATCCCGCGAAATCCGGATCATGTCATATTCCCGCCAAGGAAATCTTATTCAAACGGACATCTCAACGGATACTTTCTTCGTGAGGCTATATATATCCTTGAAGACATTGAAGATCAGAGACCCCAAGTAATATAACTCTCAAAGCTATCAAAGTTATCATCCGAGCAAACATATCTCCAGAGCAAACCGCAAGTTAAAACGAAAGAGATATACGGCTCAAACATCAAGAACAAACTATCATCGATCTTGATATTCAAAGTCATTGCTCTTACTCGGTTACCTAACCTTTTACCTCTGTGTAAAAACCGAGCTCTGTGTGAACTCAACAAGTTATTCGACTGTGTGGGACGAATAAGGACGAAGCTTTGGAACTGTGTGTGAAGAAGCTAGTCAAGAAGGAAGCTTTAACCAATCTGTGTGAAAGGATGAAAGTGATATTCTTTGTATCAATCTCAGTGAACGATACAAGGATAGGTTTGTTTATAATTACGTAGTTGTGTACGCAGTAATTATTTAATAAACTTTTTACTCCTGTGTGGAGGACCAGTGGACGTAGAGGGGTTTACCTCGAACCACTTAAATTACTGTGTTATTTACCTTCTGCTTTTACTGTTTGAAATTACTGTGATATATTAAGTATACACCAAACACTTTGTTGCTGTATCCACGGCAACTAACTGTATCCAAGACTTCCGCTACGCACTCAGATTTAGATTCCATACAGTTTGTTGTTTAAACTACTTCTCCAAACTGTATCCAGTATACTTAAGTGGCCAACAGGGGGATATTACTAACTGCTGTGGGGGTTGATGGGAATAATAACTTGTTTCCAGTGGCATATGCAGTAGTGGAAAAAGAGACTGGAGAAATATGGGAGTGGTTTCTCACAGTTTTGAAAAGGGACTTGTCAATCAACCCTAATGAATTCACATTCATTTCTGATAAGCAAAAAGGTCTGATAAGTGCCTTTCAGTCTGTTTTCCCTGGGGTAGAACATAGATTTTGTGTTAGGCACATGCATAATAATCTTAAGACTGCTGGGTATAGGGGTCTTGCCTTTAAAACTGCTATGTGGAAGGCTGCATGTAGCACAACCCAAGAGGAGTTTAACCAAAGAATGAATGAAATGAAAGCTTTGAATGAGGGGGCTTGGGAGTGGTTCCATGATAAAGAGCCAAATCAGTGGTCAAAAGCCTTTTTCCCTGAAACCAGTAAGTGTGATATGCTTCTAAATAATGTGTGTGAGACCTTCAACTGGTGCATCTTACCTGCTAGAGAAAAAGCCATAATCACAATGTTAGAGTGGATAAGAGAACATCTTATGAAGAGGATGCAGAAAAATAGGGATAGGGCAGTGACTAGATGGAAGGGAAGAATTTGCCCTAGGATTAAGAAAATTCTAGAGATAAATGAGGAAAAGACAGCTGATTGTGCACTAATCAAAGCAAATGATAGATACTACCAAGTGAGGGTATTTGATTTAGGTAAGTACACGGTGGACCTGGAGTTACAAACCTGCTCCTGTGAGCTGCACACATGGAATTGCTGCTATTCTGAATCAGAAACTAGACCCTTTGGATTTTGTGCACTCATACTACACTGTTGACACATATTTGAAGGCATATGAGTACCCAATTCTGGGTATCTCGTATGATGCTCTTTGGGGTAATACAATGTACATTCCACCCATTCCACCTGATTTTGGCAAGAAACCTACAAGGGGCAGAATTCCTACTAAGAGGAAGCCAGAAGAATGTGAAAAAGTCAGTAAAGGAAAGAAGAGGAAGAGGGGCAGACATGTGAAAGCTCTCAAAAGACAACAAGTGACTATCACTTGTGGTAAATGTGGTCAAATTGGCCATAATATCTTGACATGTGAAAATCCACAGGTTAATCTTCTCTCTTTTGGGGTATTTAATTTTATTGTAATATTTTTTCAGATGGATTGGTATTAAATTTTGTTGTTTTGATATAACAGGTGGATGATGTTCAATTAAATGAAGTCCCTGAAGAGAATGGAACTGGAGCCGAAGTTAATGTGGTGAGAAAATTATAGTTTATTCATTCAGAAATTTTGTAGCATTTCATTTACTTATATGGTCTATTTTCTCTATTTTTTAAAAATGATACTATGCAAAAAGCCAAAAGAGGGAGGCCCCCGAAAAAGAACAAAACGAGGGTGTCACAAACTGGTGAAAATCAGGCCTTGGGAAATTCCGAAGAAATTCATGTAAGTGTTAATTTACATAACATGAATTTTTTGTGCACTCATAATTTGATTTTGTTCAAAAAAATTGTAATTTGAAATTTAGGTTGGTTCTCCAAACTTTGAACAACCGGAGCAAATTGACAACGCTGAAGATATTCCAGTTGACATTGCAACTCAACAGAGTGAAGCTATTACCCAAAATTGGTACCAACAAATCCCAGTTGAGAAAGTGCCGGGGCCTTCAATGTATGATCAGTTAAGGATGGGCCAAACCTCGGTCCAACCTAGGGTGCAGATAAGAGCTCCACCTCCTAGTTTTCCTACGTGTCTCCAGCCAATTTTTCAAAAGGAAACCCATAAAAGAATAATTAGGGATGATGGCAAGAAGTACTTGGATTTGTCAAAGACAACCGCAAGTGAAGGATGCTAAAGGGAAGAGGAAGGAGAATCCTTTTGTGTAGACAAATGTTTTGTTATTTCATAACAATGTTTGGAACCAATGTTTGGTATTTCATAACAATGTTGTATGATAATCTTTTGGAACCAATGTTTGGTATTTCATAACAATGTTTGGAACCAATGTTTGGTATTTCATAACAATGTTGTAGGATAATCTTTTGTATGGGTATCAATGTTTGGTATCACATGCTTGGTATCAACATTCTCTTAATATTGTGTGTGTTTGGTATCTTCACATTCTTTTTATATGATTATCATATAATTTACATAGACAAAATACGAAAAAGACAATTCACTATAATTCACTATGAAGAAAAATACATAGACTTGAAAGATTACATTAACTCTTGAAAGATAAGTTACATAGACTTGATTCCACAACTGACCAATGCATACTCTACAATTCACTATAAAGAACCAAAATGTACCTAACAAAAAAAAAGCATATTCAACAACTAATCATCTTGAATCCACTGTCCTCACCATCCCCAATCATCATCATGTACATCATTTGTTTCAACACACACAAAACAACAATGAGAAGTAGTACAGTGCAACCCAAATGCCTAAATCCTATTCCCTTCTCATTTTTCAGATTCTTGGCTTTGGTATTCTCAATTGTATTGGCTGCCATTTGAGTGTGTTTCTTCAAACCTTCCTCAAGCCTTTCAACTCCACCCTGCAGTACAAGGACACTTTCCTCCAACTTGTGTACAGTAGCAACCAAATTGCAATTCTCTCCTCTGAGTTGATTCGTTCTATGCAAAAGTCCTCGGATAATCACCCTACTTCTCTCACACAGTGGGGGATCAATCCATCGGAAGTATTTGCAACACCCAACATCCTGCATACACAAATTAACAAATAATTATCTACTGGGTAGATTAACAGTTACCCCATTAAGATCAATAGAAAGAAAGCAAACCGGGTAATTAGGGCATCCATAAAATCTGCGCCCGATATTATCTTCCTTCCAAGAAGTGACTACAGGGGCAAGGTGCCTGCGCTTGCATAACAATGGTGATATTTGGCTTCCACTCGACTCGGACATGGCAGTATCGAGGTAGCTGCTTCAAGGGGATGAGAAATTAGGGTTTTTTGGGTTCTTCTTTCTGCGGCTGAAATAGGAATGGTGTTCCCCAATATTTTTGTTTTTTATTTTATTTTATTTCCTAGACTTGTAATTTTATTCAATTTTATTTTTTATTTTTTTTATTTCGGAATAAGATAACAGGTCAGCAAAAATGCCACCTCATTTACTAATACCGGAATCCGCCAATATTTTGTGATCATGTGCGTGTCACGTGCATTTTCCGACGACTTAATTGGTTTCCGGCGAAAATTGGCCTTAAATTGGACAATTTTCGCATATATGGGACAAAATTGAAAAAGTGAGAATCAATAGGACCAAAATCGTAAAAGCAAATAGTTATGGACCAAATGTGATTTTTGGCCTGTTGGGACTGAATTATTTTGGATGTGGACAGGTTTTCTGTTTCCCTATTCATTCTTAGGACACCGTTCTTTTATTTAGTTTTTATTCCCCAAGCCCAATGACTAGCAGGGATTCTCTCCATTTTATCTTTTTCAAAGTTATAGTTTTATACATTTGGTTCAGCCTGTAACGGTATACTGCACGGCTTGACTGTAATTTCAGTATACCGATAATGTATTTGGTGCGGTACACCGTAAAACAGTATGGTATCGGTATATGATATGTTCCATACAAATTTTTCGGTATTATTGAATTTTGGTATGCCGAATGGTTCGGTACAGTATCGGTATAATATTTTGCACAACGAAAGTTCGATACGATATACGGTATGGATAAAAATTTTCGGTACGGTTCGATATACCACCCCTAATAAGGACGAGAATCGGTGTATACTAGTCCCGAAGTTCAGCCCGGACGGACTACTTTTTCGAATCCTAAAGCGAAAAACTATGCTGAGAAAATCCCATCAACCATGTCTTCTCATGATTTTTACGTGTCCCAGGAGGCGTATTGAGTTTTGATTGGTACAATCATTATATAGCAATTGGGATATACTGGTAGATTGAGTTTTGATTGATACAATGTGTTGCGGAAGTCTCTGGACATTAAGGTGTCCCAGGAGGCGTATTGACGACAGAGATTGTCGGAAACACAACGGATGGTTTCGACGTATGTTTGAATCTGAGATTATATTCATGAGTGGTATCAATTAGTATGATGATTTTGTTTGGGAATCGAATACATTTGACATTGTTGCTAATTGTTACAAACGTGTTTTTATTGATAGCTGTGTTGGTTACGCGTGTATTTGATAATATTTCTGAAAATTTTATAGACTTGTGTATGTTGTGAAAATCAGATCTTCTCAAACATTTTACTGGTACGGTTGAACGACAGTTACAATGAATTTTGAAAATTTTCTGAAATTTTGGACAAGCCTGCCGTATATTTTCAAAAGAGAGAGTTGATTGATTGTTTCTTGCTATCTCAGTGTACGCTCATCATTAGCTATATCTGCTGTAGGTGTATTTTCAAATGACTTGCAAGTGTTTCGCAATCTGGGTTAAATTAGAATATTTTCGTGACTATTTTATCAGTATGTAATGACTTGGAGTATACATTGTTTTTAATCGTAATGTTTTGAGTTTTGGCAAAGTGATCGTGCACTTTCATAGAAACCTTGCGACGAAATACGAATGATACATTTTGAAGTACTTTCGATATTTTATAAGATGTTACTGTCGTCAACCTTTTATCACATTTGAAGGAATTTTAGAATGGTTATAGCCTATTGATGTTAATTTTTTATAGCTCGGGTTTACGTTTTTAAAATCTTTCACACCACAAAATTTTTATATTTTAAACCAAAATGTGATTTTTATTTTTAAAAATTTAAAGATGGTGAAAGATGGAGAATCCTACTCACCTTAAACTTTAAAACTCGAAATTGGAGTAACTTTCTGAGTAGATTCAGTCAGCGCACACTAATTTTGTGCCCAATTGTTGTATTGCGTGGTTTCAGTTGGTTTTGTAGCCCGTGTAATTGTTTCGACATGATATCTCTTGACGATGATGTTTTAATGAACTTTAATATTCCGGACCATGGTTTTGCAAATGATTTCAGAAAGAAACAATTTCAATCTATTCTTTATAGTTTTGGTAAAACAGCCCGAGATTCCGAAAGCGTTTTTCAATCTTATTTCGGAAAAATTTTATGAACTCAGACTTTGAAATATTGTTATTTAAACAAATGTATCGGGGACTATTGGAAAAAGAATGTTATCAATGATTTACTACTATGATGTGCGATTTATGGTGGCCGTGTCTGTTTTTATATGGGCATTGAACGTAAATTTTCTATTGATATGGTCATGGACTTCTTGCAATTGTAATTATTGTACTCGTGTAACTTTCGTGAGTGAATATTTTGTGTGATGTTATTATTGCCTTATATCGGTATGTTGCGCTGAATCAGCGTTATGGGTATCGTTTGTGATGTTATGTTCCATAGAGCTAAGCGGTTGAGTATTCAGTATGCCGAGAAGACAAGGTCGAGGTTGTAGTGGTGGACATAGTCAGAAGCATGGTGAGGTGCGTGATCAGAGGCAAGTAGCCGGAAAGAATGTCATTGTTGGCAGAAACCCAACGCTCATTATGACTCTATCATTGACGAACCCTATGTCCGTGGCAATAGAGCAGAAGGGTTTAGGGGATTCATCGGGAAGTAAGGGAATGGGGGTCCATAGACCTCAACCCCTGTATCAATCGATTGTGGAACGTTCTAGACCACCTGGAAAATCCAAGAAATCCAGGACGGTATCATTGACTGTGGGTAACTTGCCTAGATGCTTCAACTGTAATGTTCTGGGTCACGAACGTGCGAATTGTAAGAAGCCACCGATAGCTTTCTATAATTGTGGACATGAGGGGCATCGAGTGCAGTACTGCGATGAAGTATCCAGATTAAACATGACCACTAAGAGAGCCATTCCTATGATAGAGGCGGGTCCAGAAAGTAAGAGGCAGGAAACCTCGGGTAACTTTTCCAGAGGTTAGAGGAGTGATTTTCGTGAGCCTGCTACTTTGCATTGTCCTTCTGGGAGCACCCCTAGTTCATTTGGTCAGTCCAAGAATCTTACCCCAGAGGTGAGTAAGGTGAGCGGTGTGAAGGTGTGTTTCAACTGTAGCCGTGTGGGCCATACCCGACAGAATTGTCGCTCGCCGCAGGTTAACTATTTCAAGTGTGGTCATCTGGGACATCAAGCGGTGCACTGCGGCCCAGTGATATTATGACATGTTGTATTGTGGGTTATGTCTTGTGTGGAGATTTAATATTTGTTGTGTGAACCTTTTTGCTTCGTTTGTATTCTACCGCGTTATTTTGTTTAAGTTTTGGGACGAAATTTATTTTTAGTGGGGTAAAATGTAATACCCGAGATTTTTATTTCGGTTGCCTTGAACTAGGTGTCAGTTGGTGTCAGTTATTTCGTGTCGTTGTGATTATGTGGAATTCATTTTTCTGTCAGGAACGGTTGATACACTCTGTTGTGTTTGTCGAGTGAGACTTGTTGCGTGCGTTTCTTTGATTTAATGTGTGTGTGTGGTGTGGTATGTTATGTTTCGTAATTTGCTCGTTATTGTTTTGAATCATAGCCGGTGCGTTAGTGTGACCGAGACGTTATCGAACGCCTAACCGGACCGTCGGAATGATCGAGTCCCGACCGCAGGGCCTGGATGAGTTACGGCCGCAATCCAGTGCCTCTTACGGCCGCAATGCCTTTCTGGTTACGGCCGTAAGGCACCTGCACAGGTTGGCATCAGCCAAGGTTGATCGGTTACGGCCGCAATGCCCTGCCGGGTGTTGGAATATTTATTCCACATATTCATTAATAGTGTTTTGATGATTAAGTTGCTAAACAAAACAAAACAACAAAGAGGCGAAGCAAAGCATCGAAGAAGATGAAGTCGCAAAAATCTGCCAAAACTACAAGCTTAACGCATGCTATGTACTTTGCATAGGGCACGCTATCGAAGCATAATTAACGTATGTAATGCGGATATGTTAACATACGTAATGAGTATTCAAATCAGATGAACATTGGGAAAAGCCGGTCAAAGTGATAAATTTGGAACGGATACTTTGACAAATACAAGCAACGGATATATGGATTAACGCACGCTACGTGTAAGGGTTAACGTGCGCTAAGAAGATAGATTAACGTACGTAAAAGAGAAGTGACAACGTACGTAAGGAAAGAAACGAAAGCTACTGGACTGAAATTGGAAAGCGATAACGTACGCTACAGGACAGCCGTAACGTACGTAACGGGTTTAGCGCACGCTATGAAGAAGAGCTAGTGCACGCTAGCAAGTCAAAAGTCAGCAACGGCTAGTTGGAAGAGAAATGGATATAAATACCACTTCTAATAGTATTCATCCTATAACAACTTCAAGCAATCAAGACATTGATCTAATATTTATATTCATTATATTGTTGTTGTGATATTGAGCTTATATTGTTAGTTTGAGTGTTTATACATTCAACACATACACGAGAGGAAAAAGGAAAGATATTAGGATCAAGGATCCGGCATTGTTAGAATCGCAATCAATATATAAGTGAGGTTTATCTAGTACCCATAGAAAGCTAGAGTGGTTGATTCCTTGTCCAATAGAAAAGGAAAACGGTTTAACTTGGACCGACACAAAGACAAGTACAAGCGGTAATATCTCGACCGATGGAAGAGAGATTGTACGATTTAACTTGGACCGATAGAAGACAAGTTTGTAACGGTTATCCCTCGACCGATAGAAGAGAGGTGCAGAGGTTAATCTTCATCCTATTGAAAAAGATACCGAGAGAGGACGTAGGCTTCGTTAATAGCCGAACCTCTATAAATCCTTGTGTCGATTTATTTTCTGCACTTTACTTAAATCGCTTCCGCAACGCGAAAGAGTTTCACAACTCTATCTCCAAACGGTGATACCGACCAATAGTGCTTCAACAATTGGTATCGGAGCGGTACCTCCAATAAACGGCTTAACATCCGAGGAGTCGATCCAAATGGCATTTCAAATTGCTCCAGTAAATCGACCACCATTTTTTATTGCTCGAACTTTATGACGTGGAAGAAAAAGATGTCAATATTCATCCGAGCATATGACATCGAACTTTGGAAAGTGATATGCCTTGGTCCGAAAATTCCAATCAAGTCCGACGGTACGGTTAAATCTTTCGAAGAATATCACGACGACGTGGATTGGAAAAATGATCATTATAATTGCAAAGCCACGCAATTATTATATTGTGCATTAAATCCGGAGGAACACAATCGTATATCGTCTTGTGATAGTGCTAAAGAAATTTGGAAAATGTTAGAAATCACACACGAAGGCACAAATCAAGTCAAGGAGACGAAGATCAATATGCTTCTCTATGACTATGAATTATTCATGATGAAGGGTGACGAGTCCATCACCAACATGCTCAACCGATTTCCTGTCATCACCAATGGGCTAGATTCATTCGGAAAACCATTATCTAGTAGTGAAAAAGTCAAGAAAAATTTACAATCACTACCTAGCGAATGGGACGGCACCGTGACTGCGATCATGGAATCTAAAGATCTCAATACGCTTGATTTTAGCGCCCTCATTGGTTCGCTTAAAGAGAGAAGAAATTCCGGTGGATGATAGCGATGAAGAATCGGCATATTATGCCAAAAATATTAATAAGTTCCAACACTTATTAAACCGGAGAGATAGTGACGTCGAAAGTCAAGTAAGTACATCCTTTCACAATGAATTATTTGAAGCATTTGAGTTCTTGCATACGGATTTTCAAAATGCTTTATCTGAGGTTAAATCCCTCCAAGCGAAAAATAAATTATTGGAAACCGAAAATTCCATAATTCTTGAAAAGGGAAAATTTATCGAGACCGATCATTCAAAATGCATTGAAAACGAAAATATTTTAAAGGATGATTTCTTGAAAGTTCAAACCGAGCTAAAAAAATTTAACGAAGAAATTCTCGTGTGGAAACGAGAAATTTGAACAAATGCTCTCGATTCAGAAATTTACTTTGAACAAACAGGGGTTGGGATTCAAACAAATTTTAAAACCGAATCCGTGAACTTGAAGATACCCCATTGCGAAAAATGTTTGAAAATCGGGCACCATATTTCAAACTGTAAAAGTCCAAGACAGATGATTAAAGTTAAGAAAATTTGAATTCCTAAAGGAACCACCATCCCAAACATCGTTTACGTCTCGAAACAAAAACCAACTATATGTTGGATCCCCAAAATTAACTTTTAACAATTGGTATTTTACTCAGGAGGAGTATATTTTTTAAAACGAATATTTTTGTCAGGGGGAGTTATACCCTTCTTAATGCATATATTTATATTCATCAATTGGTATCACATATTTTTATATACATCGATTTGGTATTTTTTATTCGTTTTTATTACACTTTTTGCAGAATACAAAAAGGGGGAGAAAGGAGTTCAATTGATAAAAAGCGTCATGGAAGAATGACGAGAAAAATAAAAATGCAAAAAGGAGGAGAAAAGAAAAGACGAAGAAATCGAAAAATATTAAAATCGAAGAAGTCGAAAAGGAGAAAAGAAAAGTATACAAAAAGGGGGAGAAACGGAGAAGTCGAAAATGACAAGAAAAGAAAAATCGGAGAGACTACCGAAACGATCAAAGCCGAAAACTTTGTTAGTATAATATACATATATTTTATACTTGCAGATTTTATCCAATTCAAGTGTTGTTTTGTAATCATCAAAAAGGGGGAGATTGTTGGAATATTTATTCGACATATTCATTAATAGTATTTTGATGATTAAGTTGCTAAACAAAACAAAACAATAAAGAGGCGAAGCAAAGCATCGAAGAAGACGAAGTCGCAAAAAGCTGCCCAAACTGCAAGCTTAACGCACGGTATGTACTTTGCATAGCGCATGCTATCGAAGCATAATTAACGTACGTAACGCGGATATGTTAACGTACACAATGAGTATTCAAATCAGATGAACGTTGGGAAAAGCCGGTCAAAGTCATAAAGTTCGAACGGATACTTTGACAAATACAAGCAATGAATATATGGATTAACGCACGCTACGTGTAAGGGTTAACGTACGCTAGGAAGACAGATTAACGTACGTAAAAGAGAAGTGACAACGTACATAAGGAAAGAAACGAAAGCTACTGGACTGAAACTGGAAAGCGATAACGTACGCTACAGGACAGCCGTAACGTACATAACGGGTTTAGCGCACGCTATGAAGATGAGCTCGCACGCTAGAAAGTCAAAAGTCAGCAACGACTAGTTGGAAGAGAAATGGCTATAAATACCACTTCTAATAGTATTCATCCTACAACAACTTCAAGCAATCAAGACATTAATCTAATATTCATATACATTATATTGTTGTTGTGATATTGAGATTATATTGTTAGTTTGAGTGTTTATACATTCAACACATACACGAGAGGAAAAAGAAAAGATACGATTGGACTCGGTGTTATTAGGATCAAGGATACGACATTGTTAGAATCGCAATCGATATCTAAGTGAGGCTTATCTAGTACCCATAGAAAGCTAGAGTGGTTGATTCCTTGTCCAATAGAAAAGGAAAATGGTTTAACTTGGACCGACACAAAGACAAGTACAAGCGGTAATATCTCGACCGATAGAAGAGAGATTGCACGATTTAACTTGGACCGATAGAAGACAAGTTTGTAACGGCTATCCCTCAACCGATAGAAGAGAGGTGCAGAGGTTGATCTTCATCCTATTGAAAAATATACCGAGAGAGGACATAGGCTTCGTTAATAGCCAAACCCCTATAAATCTTTGTGTCGATTTATTTTCTGCACTTTACTTAAATCGCTTCCGCAACGCGAAAGAGTTTCACAACTCTATCTCCAAACGGCGATACCGACTAATAGTGCTTCAACACCGGGTATGGCCGTAATGCCCTGTTACGGCCGTAAGGCATTGCCTGGTAACTGCCGTAATATGCCGAGTGAATTGGAGAGTAGGCTCGGGGAGGCCGATTATGGCCGTAATACACTGCCGATTACAGCCGTAATGGCTCGGCAGTTTGGGTATATAAGGGCTGGGCACGGGTGCAGTCGGCATTTTTCCTCATTTCTTCATCTCTTTCGCGATCCTTTGACAAGATTCGAGGGTTTTGCTGGCACATATTTGAGGATCATTTGGGAAGTTTGCTTGGTGTCTATTGTCATCATCTTCCAAACCTTTGTTGTCCGGATCGAAGGTAATCCCTTGTAATTTCCTAGAATTGATTTTTCAGAGGTTCTGTCTCGATTTCGTTGATATCCGATTCTGATGGAAAGGATGATGTTGTTGGGCATCGTGGATCATGATTTATGGATTGTATATCCGTATCTTGAATTTGTTTGAGTCCAACCTTGATTTTCATGTTCGTATGGAGCCTTGAGCATTTAATGTCCGATTAAATGTCTCTAAGGGTTTTCCCTAGGTTCTTGGGTGCGTTTCTCGTCGTTGTTAACCGTTATACTTGTAGTGATCATGTTTTCATTGTTTTCGCCGGAGGATTTTAGGTGTTCGAGGTTTCCTGGTTGAGCCGTGTTCGTCGGAGGGTTCGGTATCGATTATCGAGGCAAGTATTCTTGCCTATACGACTTATATCTCGTGAATTGATGTTATGTAGATTGTGAATGATGGTTTACTCGTATTTATTAATTATGTATTATGGAACTGAGTTTGTTGAGATTAGTTGATTGGTTCGTATATTTGTTGATGGTTAGAGGTGCGTCTAGGATGGTTAAGTTGTTGGGAAGTCGTGTCGTTAATCTTTGAATATATTAAGTGTTGATGTGTTGCTCATGGATACCTTGTGGTATTGAAGTATTCTAGGAATGGTTTGTAGTTGCGTCAGTCTTTGGTCATGGTCATGTGTCGGTGAGTGGTCATTCTAGCGAGTACCATAACTATATACATTATATTCAATGTTCGGAAATTGTGAAAGTTGTGAACGCTAGTGTGCGTGAGTTGTTCTTACACCCAGGGACGGTTCGACGGGACCTCTGGGGGCCGATACTAATAGGTACGGCCGCGGAAGTGGTTTCCCACCCAAAGAAGGTCCGAAGGGGCCTCTGGGGGTCGATACTAATGGGTACGGCCACGGGTTACCAAGTGTGGTTTTTGTGATGTTGATGTTGATGTTTTCAATAATTGTGATATGTCCGGAATATCACAACGTTTATCCTCAATGTTGAGATATATATTATATATAGGGTCTTGGTACTTGGCTAGAATGGCACTAGAATATGTGTTGTATGTATTTAGTTCCGTTGTTGTAATGTTTTGGTGTCGGATAATGGTCCTTGTATTGTGCATTGTGGTTTGAAGAAAGTTTGGGGTGAGACCCTAACGACCGTGTAAATGATGTTTTGCGGAAAATGACCTTGGGCCGAGACCCAAATGTTTTAAAATGATTTCATAATTAAGGACGTGAGATCCAGAAGGATTTACTATTAATGTAAATGTTTGTTACATAAAAGAGATTTGGGCTGAGACCCTATTGTTTTTGGAAAAGTTTTATAATCTCGGACTTGAAGTCCAAAAGACTTTCTGTCGTTTTCTAAAACCCCCGAGTTGATACATATTATTTTCATAGACTTGAGTTGTACCTTATTTATTGAAAACCTCTCAGAAATTTCCTTCACGATTGTTGTTATTTTAATGTAACTAATATTGGCGTGATATATTTTGTATAGACTGAATACTTGTACTAGCCATTCAATTGCTAACCCCTTAAATGAGGGAAATGCGTATCATGCATTTCAGGTGTGCATAGTTCGTTGGAGCAATCACAGGGACGGCATGGAATAAGACGAGTTGCGATACTAATCAAGAGTTTAGAGTCCAGCTCGATGTTGTCGTATTGTTGAGTTATTTTCAGTCTTCCGCTGTATTGTATTTTGATCCCTGCGTGGGTATGTACAATAATGAGTTTATTTTTAGTTTGATCTAATCGTGAGACCTCATTGGCTAGTCTAACTAATATTTGACCTTATCGGTCTGTGTTAGTAAGTCTTTTGATCTCGGCCGGTCAAACGTTGTTCGTATCGTGGTTGTTAGCCTGATAGATCCTTATAGAAAAATGGTCTACAACGTGTAATATTCCCGGTGGTTTCTGGGGGTGTTACAATGCGAACCGGTGGTTCAACCTCCGTTTTTTGTTAAAAAAATTGATGTTTTGAATTTTATATCCGTTGATCCGAACTTCCGGTTCAAACCGAAACCGACGGTTCAACTGGGAACCGGCGGTTCCCAACGATCACAAGGCCTTTTTTAAATACATTTTAACACCTATAAATACCGCCCTCTCACCCTCCATTTTTCTCACACCAACTCTGATCATCTATCTACTTTCTTTCTACATTCATTCTAATTTCTATTCTCTCAACTCTCAAGTATTACACTTTTAATTGAAGAAATATGTGAAGTGGCCAATTCAACCGGGGAAAGGGAAAAGCTATCACCGACATTCCTCGACGATGAAGAGCTGGTGATAGTGGTTGTGGTACTCCTACTCATACTCTGAGTTCTAATTCTATTCCAAGTTCGAATTTTGGAGATTATTGTAATATACTGAATTTCTACTACTGTTGTTTGATATTATTTTATCCGAGTTATATTGTACAGCATGGAATCTGTACAGTAAGGATAAAATAAATGAAGGACTGAGATGTCAGTATTGGTATAATTGTCGTATTTGGTCGACAATTGTATTTGAGGATATAATGTGTTGAGTAATGTATATTTGATATGCCGTATGTTCGTATTTGATATGTCGAGATGTTGGACAAGGATAGCTGAAAATGGCTAAGTATAGCCTTATTAGCGCACGCTGATATTCATGCATAGCGCACGCTATCGCGTGATTAGCGCACGCCACGTTTATAGATTAGCGTACGCTAGTGCATGTGATCGGAAGGAATCTGCGTGTGGACCCGGCTGCTTTCGGCGCACGTTCTGGTAAGTCAACGGTTGTTGTCCTGAAGTGTTAGCGCACGCTAAAAGATTAGGCTTAGCGCACGCTAACTATGTATTAGTCAACAAGGAATCTTATCCTTGCCAGATGCTGTCGGAATGTGGGGGCGAGTGGTAGGTGAACACTGTAGTAAGTCAACTTCGGATAGCGCACGCTAAGAGTAAGGATTTGCGTACGCTAGACATGATGATTTACGTACGTTAATGCATAGGCATTACGTACGTAAGGTAGTTTACGAAGCAAGACAGTAGCCTCTGGGCTTCGATAGCGCACGCTAACAAAGTCAGTTAGCGCACGCTAAGGCTAGCGCACGCTAAACATAAGGGTTTAGCGCACGCTAGTAATGTATTCTATATAAGGGACAAACGGGTATTATGAAGCATTTCGTCCATTCTTTCACCTTCAGTCGATAGAGAGAGCTTTGGGTGGTTCTTCAGGTTCCCAAACACGGTGAGGTGGTGATCTTTAACAAGATTAAAGATGGAAATCATGGATTAAAGCTTTGTTCTTGAAATCATTGGTGATTCTTGGAAATGGATTCAACCTTGGAAATCAATACATTCCTTCATAAAGGTAATCACTCTTCATCTTTGGATTTCGTTTTGGATTGAATGTTGATGTTCTTGAGTTGATGATTATTACATAAACAAGTTTGACAAGCATGATTATGAGATGGATTACCGGAGTATGATGATATTAATATGATTCTTGTGATTTAGATTGTGTCGTTCATTTTATTGAGATAAGTGGATTAATCCTTCTCCTCAGTTTCGGATGTTGATGTTATTGTAGATGATTACTCTTTGTAATGGAAGATTAAGGAAGTGTGGTTACGTTCTTGACGTTTCATGTATTAATATTAAGGAAGATGATATATGGATATAGAACTTGGATTATAAGTTGGATGATTGTTTATATGTTAAAGGATATCGGATTTCGTTGTTTTGATAGCTTTGAACATGATTCACAATCACTTAGTGTTCTTGAAATCGCCATAAGTTGATCGGTATCTGAAAAACATGCATCTGTTCAGCATTAGCGCACGCTACGTTTACTGCCTAGCGCGCACTAACGGGAACAACTTAGCGCACGCTACGTTAGGTGATTAACGTGCGCTAAGAAGCCAGAAAGTGCAGCATTTTCGTGTTGTGGTTGTAAATTCGTGCTGGTTTGAGTAGGATTGATTCGACTAGTGTTTAATCGAGATATTGTCGAGCCGTTGGGTTTGTGAATTGGTTTTATCGATTATTGATTGTTATCGAACTTGTTGTCTATCGATTACTGCAATAGGTTGAGAATATTGATCTGTGATTACAACCGTGTGTTGCGGTCGAGCTCGAGTATGTTCGTGAATTGCATTGATTAGGGGCCGAGGGACTTGTAGATGACGACAATGGAATTGGTAACAGCTTCGTCGGTATCGAGGTAAGTTATTACTTGCTCAGTTCATAATATTTAATGAATGGTTTCCGTTTCATTCGTGTATAATTCGTATAGCAATGTTTATAATCGTAATCACAGGAGATTTGAGATTATAAATCGTATTGGAGTTTTGGGAATCTAAATCATAATGTATATGATTTACTTTTGTTATTGGTATACTTGTATATCGAGCATATATTGTGATAAAGACGAAGATATGAATTATCTGCAATCCGTGATACTTTGGACCGTC
This sequence comes from Orobanche coerulescens, assembly GCA_033398695.1. NCBI lineage: Eukaryota > Viridiplantae > Streptophyta > Magnoliopsida > Lamiales > Orobanchaceae > Orobanche > Orobanche coerulescens. The sequence goes on from CM065808.1 coordinate 175,175,633, forward strand.
GAGTATTGAGGATAATGGTTCATGATGGTTTAGACATTGAGATCGTTCTCGAAGGACTCGGGGCAAGTACTCTAAACATTTTTACCTTTTGTGTCGATCATGTCGTGATACGTTCGTGTATCGTTGTTGTCATGCATTTGTGCATTATTGTTGTCGTGTATTGTGTACTGTTGTTTTGTGCAGTTGTGCATTGTTGTCTTATGTCCACCTCGTGTTGGTCCGACGGGATCATCGGGGGATCTATGCCAGCGTGCGCTGGATCATCGGACGGGTTTTCCACCACGGTTGGTCTGACGGGGTCATCGTGGGATCTAGGCAGTGAACGCTGGATCATCGGATTGCCATGTGTTGTTGTTATTGTGCATATGTATATTATGGGCTTTCCATAAGTATACATTGTCGTTATTGTTGTGACTATATTGACGTTGTCATATGAGTATACATTTGTAGGTCTTGTGTTAGGACCATGTTCGTATGTTATGTTGATCTGATCTCGGATTAGACCGATATGATTGTCGTGGCACATCATATCTTGAGGTATGTTCCGTATTTCCTTGGTATTTGTCTTTGGTGGACAATCGGTTATCGTCTTGGGATTTGATGATATTATTCGATGGATCGTATTGGTCAGAAATGGTAGATTCCCGTATCGTGAGTTGGTTATGATAGTTTGAGGATCTTTAGTATTGTTTAAGGTATAATACAGATATTATGTTCGAGTTTATTGGTTAATCGAGTACAGGATGTGAAATGTGATAATGGTTATTCTGATGAGAATTTCTTGAGTAAGTAAAGTTATGGCGGTAAGATTACGTTGGTCGTATTCTTATGTTGTATTCTCATTGGTATGTTATTATTAATGTGATGTGACGGTTATCATTGTTGGATATTATGGCTGACCCCGTCGTGGGATTTCTTTTAGGTTCTCGGAGTATCGAGCTTGTAGCGGTCGTGAAGAGATGAGCTTCCCGGAGTATACTGGCTAGGACATGTTCTGTGCATTGAGTTTCTTGATTGGTTCTTGTATTCCGTTGCTAGAGTATTCTTTTGGTTGGTCTTTTTCCGCTGTGTGAGTATTTTGAGACGCTCTTTTGGTATCTAGTAACTGAGGTTAATTTGGAAATCGTTTTCTAAACTTTTGAGTATCGGTTGTTGGGCCTTGCGATTTCAAATAAATTTTACGACGGTTTTTGATAAATGGATTTTATGTCTTTGTGAATTTTTAAAGATAGTACCGTCGTTGGCCTCTTGGGCATTTGTAAATATTTGCGTAAATTTCTTTTAGCCTTGTGGGTTCCTTCTCGGGGCCCACGGCGCTGTAATATTTCCGGTTAAATCTGGGGGTGTTACAGAATATGGTATCGGATCTTAGGTTGAGAAAACCTAGGCATTTGGGTCGATTTAGGTCGTGTTTTTGTTGCGTCATTCGAGTTGTCGATTGACAAATACTAGAGCCGTGAGTCTTTGTTGTTCACTCAGGCTTGTGCGTTATCGGATTTGCCAGTATCGTACTGGGCTTGTTATAACTTTTCCAAATGGTGTTTACGTGATATATTGTGTTCTTGAGTTGCACTGAGTTTGCAAAACGTGTGTTTTGAAAATATCGGTGTCGAGTATTTTCTTGAGTCTAGACATGTGCCAGTATCACGGGGAATCGTCGGCTTCACGATCTGTAAGTATTTGGATTTTTGAATTTCATTGAGATTTATTTCCGTTCTAAGTTGATACGTTTTGAGATTCAGCAGATATCATGCGTTACGGTATAAGGTGACAGATTTGGGACAGGATTGATGATCTTGAGAAGTTATTGTTTTGGAAATCAATATGTCGGTTAAGTTTTGGAACGGAATTGTGTATTCGGGAGAAGGACTATGGATTGTCGAGAAGAACATGTAGTCATGTTAGTTCATTTTGTGATATATATGAACTGCTTTTGAGCATTTGAAAATGATACTTTTCAAAATGAATGTTTTTTCGGATGTTTTACGGAAAATGATTTTGGGCCGAGACCCAATCGATTTTGAAATAGTTTTGTAACTCAGGACTTGGGGTCCGAAAAGAGTTTCCTACTTTTTAAACTTCTTGTAATGAGGAACAAGATACGGGCTGAGACCCTAATGTTTCAAAAGAAAGCTTTTCTGTTTTCTAAAACACCCGAGAGTTGTAAAACACTTTACCGATCGTTTATGCATTTTATTTCTATCTTTCGGGGTTTTGATTTATTTGTTCAAATGGAATTTCTCGGGAAGTCTTTTGCCGTGTTTGATTTGTTGATTTGTTTCAATGTTTTGTCATATCATATTTGAGGTGATCCAGGATGGATCAAGGAATGACGTTGCGAGTAGTATGTGGAGAAGAGTTTTTATCGGAGTCTATATATTGAGGTTTTGGAACTCGATCGTGTGGTTTCCGTTGGAATGTCAGTGGATTGTGACGAGCCGAAGTGGTATGCAGGAGTATGGATATAGTCGAGCATTTGCATACTTTTCATTTTAAAACTTCGAAATCGTGTGGATTCGAAGGAAATCATATCGAATACTTGGCACCATCGAGCCAAGTTAATTTTTCGAAAATTGATTTTGTGGTCTTACCAAAATTTATGTTTTGAGTTCTCAAACTCTTGAAAGAACTTTCGAAAATCGTCTTCGTGACAAGAATATATGATTTCAAACTGGTTTTGAAAATGTGATTGAGGTACATACGCATTTAGTGCAAATGCATATCGTGGTGAAGTTCTGAATGAGACTCACGAACTGGATGGTACATCAATATGGTACGATGAAAGAGATTCGAACGTTAGTATGGTAGTTTGGTTATCCACGGATGATCGGTTGATTTATCGGAAAAGAGAAATATGTTGCGTGTTGTAGATTCATGCACATAATATTATTTTGGAAACTGGGGATTTTGTGAAACCGGGACATATGTGCTATGTGATTCCATTGGTACGGTAGTAGCGCGATTTTACCACAGTGATTCCGGAATGATTTCCTTGTAAGTGTAAATTTGGGGATGGTGACCGCATGCTAGTTGTTTTGGATATTGAGTGGTCGTTCCCACTCCTTGTATGAATTGGTATCTTCGTCGATTTGCGATTCGTTGTTCGTATGCCGAGGGGAAAGTTCACCAGTCGGTTGTGTTTCGTTGAGATCCACTGTATGTGATTGGTGTGTCGTTTTGAGAACTCTATATCTGTTTCTGTGGTTCTGTGTTGATAGTGTTGGAGTTTACCGTGTGAAGGTATTCTCGATTTCCGTTGATCGTTCGTTGGTCGTATTGGAGTTTATCACGTTGATGATATTCTCGATTGTGTTTTGACCTCTGGTTGGTCAGATTGGAATTTATCATGTCGATGATAAATTCGGTTGATTGTTGATCATTGTTGGTGATCATCTGAGCGTTCAGATTGTCTATCGATGTTTCGGGATTCGTTGCCATTGTATTGAGCAGTTGTTTCACAGATACATCGGATATTATTCGTTTTATCAGAATTGAGACTTGATTATGTAATCAGGCAGACGGGATTTGATTCGGGCAGATTGTTTGATCCGAAGATGATATATTTTGTTGAGAATCAGGGAATTGTGATCGTAAGCGTATTGAGACTGTACCGTGAGAACGCTGGCTAGTATCTCCGGAGATCGTCGACCTGCGTATTTGTAAGTATGCTCTTTTGGATACTCGGTAATGATGATGATTAATCGTTGTCGTGATGGTTTTGGGATATTTTGAGTTGAACGGTATGTTTGTTCGTTTTATGATGGATTGCAAGTTTCGAGGACGAAACTTATTTTAAGGGGTGTAGAATGTAATATCCTGAATTTCTACAAATGTTGTTTGATATTATTTTATCCGAGTTATATTGTACAACATGGAATCTGTACAGTAAGGATAAAATAAATGAAGGACTGAGATGTCAGTATTGGTATAATTGTCGTATTTGGTCGACAATTGTATTTGAGGATATAATGTGTTGAGTAATGTATATTTGATATGCCGTATGTTCGTATTTGATATGTCGAGATGTTGGACAAGGATAGCTGAAAATGGCTAAGTATAGCCTTATTAGCGCACGCTGATATTCATGCATAGCGCACGCTATCGTGCAGGATTAGCGCACGCTACGTTTATAGATTAGCGTACGCTAGTGCAGACAGATCGGAAGGAATCTGCGTGTGGACCCGGCTGCTTTCGGCGCACGTTCTGGTAAGTCAACGGTTGTTGTCATGAAGTGTTAGCGCACGCTAAAAGATTAGGCTTAGCGCACGCTAACTATGTATCAGTCAACAAGGAATCTTATCCTTGCCAGATGCTGTCGGAATGTGGGGGCGAGTGGTAGGTGAACACTGTAGTAAGTCAACTTCGGATAGCGCACGCTAAGAGTAAGGATTTGCGTACGCTAGACATGATGATTTACGTACGTTAATGCATAGGCATTGCGTACGTAAGGTAGTTTACGAAGCAAGACAGTAGCCTCTGGGCTTCGATAGCGCACGCTAACAAAGTCAGTTAGCGCACGCTAAGGCTAGCGCACGCTAAACATAAGGGTTTAGCGCACGCTAGTAATGTATTCTATATAAGGGACAAACGGGTATTATGAAGCATTTCGTCCATTCTTTCACCTTCAGTCGATAGAGAGAGCTTTGGGTGGTTCTTCAGGTTCCCAAACACGGTGAGGTGGTGATCTTTAACAAGATTAAAGATTGAAATCATGGATTAAAGCTTTGTTCTTGAAATCATTGGTGATTCTTGGAAATGGATTCAACCTTGGAAATCAATCCATTCCTTCATAAAGGTAATCACTCTTCATCTTTGGATTTCGTTTTGGATTGAATGTTGATGTTCTTGAGTTGATGATTATTACATAAACAAGTTTGACAAGCATGATTATGAGATGAATTACCGGAGTATGATGATATTAATATGATTCTTGTGATTTAGATTGTGTCGTTCGTTTTCTTGAGATAAGTGGATTAATCCTTCTCCTCAGTTTCGGATGTTGATGTTATTGTAGATGATTACTCTTTGTAATGGAAGATTAAGGAAGTGTGGTTACGTTCTTGACGTTTCGTGTATTAATATTAAGGAAGATGATATATGGATATAGAACTTGGATTATAAGTTGGATGATTGTTTATATGTTAAAGGATATCGGATTTCGTTGTTTTGATAGCTTTGAACATGATTCACAATCACTTAGTGTTCTTGAAATCGCCATAAGTTGATCGGTATCTAAAAAACATGCATCTGTTCAGCATTAGCACACGCTACGTTTACTGCCTAGCGCGCGCTAACGGGAACAACTTAGCGCACGCTATGTTAGGTGATTAACGTGCGCTAAGAAGCCAGAAAGTGCAGCATTTTCGTGTTGTGGTTGTAAATTCGTGCTGGTTTGAGTAGGATTGATTCGACTAGTGTTTAATCGAGATATTGTCGAGCCGTTGGGTTTGTGAATTGGTTTTATCGATTGTTGATTGTTATCGAACTTGTTGTCTATCGATTACTGCAATAGGTTGAGAATATTGATCGGTGATTACAACCGTGTGTTGCGGTCGAGCTCGAGTATGTTCGTCAATTGCATTGATTAGGGGCCGAGGGACTTGTAGATTACGACAATGGAATTGGTAACAGCTTCGTCGGTATCGAGGTAAGTTATTACTTGCTCAGTTCATAATATTTAATGAATGGTTTCCGTTTCATTCGTGTATAATTCGTATAGCAATGTTTATAATCGTAATCACAGGAGATTTGAGATTATAAATTGTATTCGAGTTTTGGGAATCTAAATCATAATGTATATGATTTACTTTTGTTATTGGTATACTTGTATATCGAGCATATATTGTGATAAAGACGAAGATATGAATTATCTGCAATCCGTGATACTTTGGACCGTCGAGTATTGAGGATAATGGTTCATGATGGTTTAGACATTGAGATCGTTCTCGAAGGACTTGGGGCAAGTACTCTAATCATTTTTACCTTTTGTGTCGATCATGTCGTGATACGTTCGTGTATCGTTGTTTTCATGCATTTGTGCATTATTGTTGTCGTGTATTGTGTACTGTTGTTTTGTGCAGTTGTGCATTGTTGTCTTATGTCCACCTCGTGTTGGTCCGACGGGATCATCGGGGGATCTATGCTAGCGTGCGCTGGATCATCGGACGGGTTTTCCACCACGGTTGGTCTGACGGGGTCATCGTGGGATCTAGGCAGTGAACGCTGGATCATCGGATTGCCATGTGTTGTTGTTATTGTGCATATGTATATTATGGGCTTTCCATAAGTATACATTGTCGTTATTGTTGTGACTATATTGACGTTGTCATATGAGTATACATTTGTAGGTCTTGTGTTAGGACCATGTTCGTATGTTATGTTGATCTGATCTCGGATTAGACCGATATGATTGTCGTGGCACATCATATCTTGAGGTATGTTCCGTATTTCCTTGGTATTTGTCTTTGGTGGACAATCGGTTATCGTCTTGGGATTTGATGATATTATTCGATGGATCGTATTGGTCAGAAATGGTAGATTCCCGTATCGTGAGTTGGTTATGATAGTTTGAGGATCTTTAGTATTGTTTAAGGTATAATACAGATATTATGTTCGAGTTTATTGGTTAATCGAGTACAGGATGTGAAATGTGATAATGGTTATTCTGATGAGAATTTCTTGAGTAAGTAAAGTTATGGCGGTAAGATTACGTTGGTCGTATTCTTATGTTGTATTCTCATTGGTATGTTATTATTAATGTGATATGACGGTTATCATTGTTGGATATTATGGCTGACCCCGTCGTGGGTTTTCTTTTAGGTTCTCGGAGTATCGAGCTTGTAGCGGTCGTGAAGAGATGAGCTTCCCGGAGTATACTGGTTAGGACATGTTCTGTGCATTGAGTTTCTTGATTGGTTCTTGTATTCCGCTGCTAGAGTATTCTTTTGGTTGGTCTTTTTCCGCTGTGTGAGTATTTTGAGACGCTCTTTTGGTATCTAGTAACTGAGGTTAATTTGGAAATCGTTTTCTAAACTTTTGAGTATCGGTTGTTGGGCCTTGCGATTTCAAATAAATTTTACGACGGTTTTTGATAAATGGATTTTATGTCTTTGTGAATTTTTAAAGATAGTACCGTCGTTGGCCTCTTGGGCATTTGTAAATATTTGCGAAAATTTCTTTTAGCCTTGTGGGTTCCTTCTCGGGGCCCACGGCGCTGTAATATTTCCGGTTAAATCTGGGGGTGTTACAATTATGTTCCTGAAGAATTAACCGAGGAACAAATAAACCAAATATTTGAAGCCTCAAAATCGATTCATAATATCGAAGATGAAGATGATGAGCAACCAACAAAACTAAAACAAAGGAAACCGTCCGAGCTCAAATCTCCATTATTTGCGGTGCATTATATAAAAATGGACGACATTGCCTCCGGTCGTGGTCATTTCTTGGCTAAGTGCAACTATTGCGAGAAAACTTACAAGTTTAAAAAAGAGGATGTTACGGGACACTAAATGGCCGTATACAAACTCGACAAAGTTGTCTTAAAGTCTAATCAAACTCAACTCCGTGGCACGACGACGTTGTCTAACGCCCCCAATCAAGGTACTAGTTCTTTATTTAAATTTAATCCAATTACCGCTAGAAAAGAATTAGCTAGATTTGTTTGTGGCAAAACTCTTCCTTTTAACTTTGCCGACTACCAAATGTATGAAAATTTTGTTCAACTAAGTTTTAATCCTGCTATTAAAAAATTTCACGCATTACCGTAACTCCTGATGTTCGAAAAACTACTAGCGAGGCAAAATTAATTTTAGCTAATATGTTTTTAAAACTAGATCATAAAGTTTGTATATGCACTGACGCTTGGAGTGATCATTGGGAAATAAATTCATATATGAGAATTAGGGGTGGCATTTCGGAACCGAAAATCCAAAACCGAACCGAAAAAACCCGAAAAAAGAACCGAAAAACCGAAACCGAAGAAGACCGAACCGAAAAACAAAAAAACAGAACCGAACTGAACTAATTTGGTTCGGTTCTCGGTTCGGGGTAGAGCGGAACCGGACCGGACCGAAATGGACCGAAGTCAAATTTCAACATACTAAAATGACATTGTTTTTGTGATTTTGGTGTGTTTCAAATTTTAGTATAATTCGTTTTCCATTTGTAAGACCCTCATGGGTCCAAGAATGACCGATAATATGCTCATGAATTTGTGATTCAATTAATTTAGGTTGAGAGAATGAGCTACTGTGATTTACGATTGTTATATATTTTTAGATATTTGGAAATTGCTATGCAACTCTAGCTTTTATCTTGAACATATATATAACTCTTGTTGGCTTGTTGTTATATATAATTTATTCTATTGCATATAATATTTGAATGTATATTGTGAAGAACCGAAAAAACATCAAACCAAATCGAAACCGAACCGAATATTTATAAAACCGAACTTAACCGAACCGAACTTCAAAAAGAACCGAACCAAACCGAAACCGAATATTTGGTTCGACTCTCGGTTTCGGTCAAAAAACGAACCGAATGGAACCGAGTCCACCCCTAATGAGAATTACTTGTATTTGGATAGACGATTCTTGGACTATGCAAAAACGTCTAATTGGTTTCAGAGAGTTTAATACCGCACATACCGCCCAAAATATTTTGCATAAAACTCATACAATTTTATCTGAATATAATTTAGTACCAAAAAGATTTTCAATTTCTTTTGATAATGCTAGATCCAATACAACTAGTTTAAAATCACTTATTTCAATATGTGAGCCATCTCTTGGTGGTAAATTTTTTCATGTTAGGTGTATTTGTCATTTCTTAATTTATGTGTTCAAGATGGTTTAGCTATTTTACAAGAAGCATATGCTTCTATCCGTGAAGCAATGATGTATTTAATTAGACATTCTTCTCTAGGTACAAATGGAAGAGATATTGCATAAAAAACAATTTGCATCTAAAAAGATGTGCCAAATCGTTGGAATTCTACTTACAATTTATTAAATGATAGTTATGAATATCGTATTGCATTGTGCAATTTTTATAATGAAGAACAAGTACCCGTTTGCTTATTGCCAAGTCAATGAGATAAGTGCTCTAGTTTAATGGAACTTTTAAAAATATTTAAAGAGTCAACTGAGTCTTTGTCCGGTATTTATTATCCCACTTCTACACTTGTTGTTGAACATTGTGTTAAAATTGTACTTGTGTTCACGTCTTTAATTAAAGTTCCCGATTTATTTAATTGTATAAAAGAAATGAGAGACAAATGGATAAAATATTTCGCCTACATTCCTTCGGTTTTTTTAGTTGCTAAACTTTTAGATCCTCAAATTAGGGAGGAAGGTTTGCTGAAATTACTTACACTTTACTATAATGCTTTATTTCCTAATCTTTGTTGGTCCCTGAAATGATGAAGACTGTCCCCACTGTACCAACACGAGTCTTTTCTAGTGCGCTTTGTCCTCACTCACGCGCACTTGAGAAACTTCCCAGGGGGTCACCCATCCCATAACTACTCCAGGCCAAGCACGCTTAACTTTGGAGTTTCTATGAGATGGCTACCAGAAAAGAAGATGCATCTTGTTGGTATGAGTAGTCCAAATCAATTCATTTAACCACTTTCTAGTGCAGATCTCACAGGTCGAATCGCAAGCCGCGCCTCGCGCATTTTTAAGCTCATGCAGGCATGATACTGGACCGAAGCCCAACAATCCTATTGCTAATTTTATTCCTCCAAATCCTAGCGATTGTGTTCAAAGTGCAAAAAATTCTTTATCTGCTCTTTATCGTGAATATGCTTGTAGTTATAGTGGTAGTCTTGATCTTGGTACGGGTTCTTCTTCTCCTATTCACATTCCTTCTAGTAGTAGTAGTATATCTCCTTTTAGTTTTGTTATTCCGGATCTTGGTGAATGGAATGCCTATCAAGAAGATTTATCCCGAAAACGAACAAGGTACCAAAATAATGCATATCAAGAACTTGAAAATTGTTTAACTGTTTTTGAATTGGGAGCTTTGGAACGTGGACCGGATGGTAATAACAATCTTCTTAAGTGATGGGTGAAAAGGTCTACAATCTTTCTTGTAGTTGCCACGATCGCAAAGGAAATACTAGATGTCCCCGCCTCAACAGTTTCTGTTGAACAAGCCTTCAGTGTAGGAGGATACATTCTGGATGAACGAGGATCTCGATTGATGCCTCAAAATCTTGAAGCCCAAGCATTATTGAATGATTTAGTGAAAGCGGAGTTACGCCAACAAGAACCAAATTATAATGAACAAGAAGACAACGATACATATGATACTAGATCTAGCAATGATTCGATTGACTTGGGTGATTGAACCATCTCTTCTCCGCCTTCGCTCTCTAATGTAAGTATAAGGTAAGTGAACTACGATGATTTTGATTCCTAACGTAAGGGGATACGTAGACAACTTAATCCAAATATTTAAAGTTGAAATTATTAATTTTAACTTTAAAGATTTGAATTAAGCTCAACTCCATTTTTTTTTGGCCCTTTCCCCTGCCAAAATTTAAAAATGAACTACGAGGACTTTGATTTTGATCCCTAAACTCTAAAGTTACGGATATCGGATACGTAGATGCTTAATTCAAATATTTAAAATTAAAAATTGAAGTTTAAACTTAAAATACTTGAATTACGCTCAAGTCTAATTTTTACCCCATATTTTTTTAAATTAAAATTTAAAAAATTTAAAAAAAAAACCGTGAACCGTCGGTTCCGAACTGGAACCGGCGGTTCACGGTTCAAAACCGTAACCATGAACCGCCGTAAGGAGGTTCGGTTCCGGTTCTGATTTTCGGCCAACTGGAACCGGTGGTTCAAAAAATTGACGGTTTTGAACCGCCGAACACCTCTATCCCCTATGCCCATGTTGCATTTTTTATGCATGGCTGCAACAGTGCCTGAGGGCTGAAAGAAGAATAAGTAAAAAAAATAATTACTTTGATGGAGAGGGCAGCGGCGGATGGAGAGGACAGCGACGTCTGTCAGCTTGGAGTTGGACGGCAGCGGTCAGCTTGGAGTTGGATGGCAGCGGTCAGCTTGTAGTTGGGCGATCTACTTGGAATTTTGCAGCGGGGTAAGTCTTTTTTGCAGCGATCGGTTGTTGTCAAATTAAATATAGGTTTTTTTGCAGGGTTGGGCTATATAGTAATTAGGGTTGGGCTTTATTAGTACTTTCCTATTTTTGCTAGGTTTTATTATTAATACTTATTTATGTTTTACGAAATTTAAAAAAAAAATGAACTTAGTGGCTGCTACGACCGCTATCGCCACTGGGCAATAGCGCAGAAAGCGGCGAATCGAGGACGCTGTAATATCCGCACTTTCTATTTTTAGTAATTTATATTTTTGGTGTATTTTCATTTTGGACGACTCGCTTGTAATCGTTTTGGTATCTGAAACTATTTTGTTCTGCATTCTTGGCCATCCGAACGAGTTTCAGAGTTGTTTTATGAGAGTATGCATATTAGTGTAACTTTTCTGCGTTTAGACTCGATTCTCGTAAATCTTGTTTGAAACTGACGTTTCATTATTTCTACGAGTTCATTTAATATATTTAGACCTGTTATGAGTTCGGGGATTGTTGTCCGATCTCGAATCGTGATTTTAGGGAGTTTGGGCCATTTTGTAATCTTCTTATTGAGCATTGATATTTGGAATTATTTTCCGCTCTATCGGATGGTTGAAATTGTGTGTTTGCTTAGCTTGAGCTTGTGTGTTGGTATTCTTCACAAGTGCTTCATTGTTTAATTATAACCATTGAGTTTTGCATCTTTTGGAACGTGTTCGAACTGATTGAGCTTCACAGTTGTATTGCTTCAATGGAGCAGTTAGCGCACGCTAACTGTATAGCTAGCGCGCAAATGTGACTTTTATAGCGCACGCTAAGCTCGCATGTAGCGCGCACTAACTGTTAGGAATATGTCCTTGAATGCCACTTAAGGGATGAGAGAGTGAGAGCATTGTATTGTAATTACGAATATTCAATTAAATAAGGCATTTATTATTTCATTATTATTGTATATTACGGGCATTGTGGTTTGGTATATAGAATAACAGTCCTTGCATTTGTGAGCAAACATTCCACTCCTTATGGAGTTAAGGATATAGGCACTGGAAGTATTTATGGCTCGAATACTTAATTGGTTCGCAAGTCGATAAAACTTAACTGGGCTGTAAGTTTAGACAAGACTTTTATAACTTGTACTTTAATATGTAGAGTGACTGTCTTCACTAAGGGTTAGTGGGAGCACACGTTATAGGTATGCTAATAGGATTAATATATTCGAACACGACTCACCTCGATTCGGTCACATGGATATCACTCTGGGATTGTCAATGACTGAATCGAAAGGTTGTGATAGGTATACGTGGACCTTTGACTTGAGGTTTCAGTAGGAAATGTGCTTGTGACATTAAGTAAGTCATTAGAGTAGTTCGATCCAATCACCGGTTGGTGGGGTCAACCTCGAAATGAAACTTAGTGGGCAAGTAGCAGTCTCTACTGAATACCAAGATAGGATTTTTCCTCCTGTAAGTGAGCAGGTAAATGTCCTATGCAGTTAACAAAAAATCAGATCATAAGTCTTTGGACAAAGCATTTAGAGTTAGTTGTATTTGATACACGAGAGTTCGGTGATCTCGGGTTTGCATTAACAAATGCATAAAGTCAAGTTACAATATGGTTTGACTTTACCATGACCCTAATACTTGACCGGGACATATGATTGAAGGGTTTATACGTATACCGTATTCACGACAGAATAGTTTTAGAATGATCCGATCATTCGTTCTTAGTTGGGTTACGGTACGGAGTACTAGACTGGCTAAGTGTTACCCGTACTCCTTGATTCCTCCCATTGCCGACTGAAGCGGACCTATGAGTCGGGCACAATGATATTTTATGGGCAAAATTTGTATTTATTATCTCTTCATTAATATTAGATATTGGATATCTAATTCGATTTATTTGATCAATTATAGCGCTCTTGTGAATTGAAATTAATTACTGGGTGATTAATATAATTCATAAATAAATATTTCTTCGAAATGTATTATTATAATTTTGTATTTGATAAAATTAATTAATTGGATTAATTAATTAAGTATAAATATATTTGAGATAAAAAGTGTACTTAACGGACTAGACACGGGTATATTCGGTACACGAACCGAGTGGCTCGGCTCATTTTTTCTTGTAGCAAAAGGCGAAATCCCTCGCCCCCAGGGCCCCCACCCCCCGGCCCTACAGGGATTGGTGGAGGAATTAAATCATGGTGACTCAACGACCCACTAGTGTAATGCCCGGATAATTATTGTGTATTTATCTTGTAAGATTCAACTTTTTGATGTTATTATTCGGAGGTTGGTTTCCCGTATTTCGTACCTTTATGTTTTGGTATCTCCAGCATTCTGCATGCATGGTTCTGCACGTGTTAACGTACGCTATCAGACGTCCATAACGTACGCTAAGACTGCAGCATTACGTACGTTATCTGATATGCTTAACGTACGTAAGCTAAGTCAACTTGAGATCGGATAAGGGTCGGCGTGTGGGGGCCGAGGAAGGGACCGGGAAGATTCGTGTGATGTTCCGCGTGAACCTGGACATAGGTGTTACGTACGCTATGGTGCATGTTTTACGTACGCTAAGGACATGGATATTACGTACGTAAAACCATTGTGACTACGTACGTAAGGAAATGCCAAAATCGAGCCGGTGAGTTCTCGTCGACGACTCACGACGCTATAGCTAGGGTATAACGTACGTTAAGTTTGTTACGTACGTAAGGTTATTTGCATAACGTACGTAATGCCCAAAATTCTATTTATAGACCTCAACCCTATTTCATTTCTCACCTTTCCTTTGGCCGATTTTTCGTGTTCTGAAGATCTTTCATCACCTCTTAACCTTCATATCACCTTCTGGGACGATTCTTGGGAAGCTTAGGCCTTGTAGATTGGTGTTCAAGCTTCCGGTGTTTGAGTTTATTCAAGTTCTTCATTTTTCATCAATTTATTGAGGTATGTGATCCTTCACCAACTAATTTAGCATGATCTTAGTAACGTTTTGGACCTGTTTTGAGTAGACCGAATCAGTTATCTTCTTGAGGAGCCTTTCATCATGGTTTAGAAGATTAAATTCAATTATTTTCGATTCCTCTTGGTTGTTGAAATCGTTGAGCAAATCTTCTAGTGATTAGATTATTGATTAGTGCATCTTGAGATTGTAAACCTAATTATATCTAGTTTTCGAAGATTATCTTAGTTCATGAGAATGGTATGATCGAACATTCGGTGAAGAATTAACGGATTGAAATTAAGGATTTATTCGTAGAAGGAGACTGGTGAACAAGACTTTATGATGATTCATCGAAGTTTCGGGTATCTTGTTATAATAGAACATGATTAGAATCCTCCTAGGATGAATTCCATGTTATGTTTTACAAATCAACCGAAGGAATTGTGTTGGAACTTAGAAAGTATTCTATTGAGCTATTGCAAGGACGAATAGCGTAGTATCGATTCAACCAAATTGTGTTAGGGCAGAATAGTCCATCGCCATTATAGGATGTATCATGCCTTTTGATGATTCATTTGATGATTTGAACGATTATCCGGAACCGTTAGTTATACCGACATTATTGTTTGATGAAGGTTTGCATTCCGGTGAGCCGATCAAGTGAGAATTCTCCAAACGGATTGAAGACTATTGATAGTAGAAATTCTTGTCGCCATTTGTTGAGGCAAGTATCGTATTTTGAAAGTTTGTGAAAAATTGATGAATTTGATCACGCATATGGTTTATTCGTGTTGTTGACATGAGAATATTTCATTAAATTGTCATGACATTTGCTATCGATTTGATGTACGTTCATGTTGATGAACATATCGATTTTCTTGCATATGTATATGCAAAGTGGTGTTATGTGTAAGTTGTGATGATCCGAAGGGATCAAGCGATCTATGCTGAGGGCGCTGGATCGGATGTCCACCTCGTGTTGGTCCGACGGGATCATCTTGGGATCTATGCTGAGGGCGCTGGATCATTGGACGGGTTTTTTTCCACCTCGTGTTGGTCCGACGGGATCATCTTGGGATCTATGCTGAGGGCGCTGGATCGTTGGAATACCCATGTTGTGTTAATTGAATCTTGTGGATTCGTATTGTTGGATTCCGGTAGCGGAAGTCCGTATTGTGTATGTTTTTATGCATTGTTGTTGCATATTTATGTGTTCCGATACTTGTACTAGCATTGTTTTGCTAACCCCTTCGGGGTGGACTTTTGTTTTGATGTTCAGGTAGCTGGGTAGCGGGGAAGCAGCCACAGTACCGCCATGACGATGAAGTGGCTCAGTGATGTTAAATGTTGTTGTTGTTTTATTTTTCTTTGTACTCGAGTATGCGTATGTCATTGATGTTTTGGATATGATTGTAATGATGGACTTTTCGAATCTTTAAAACTGGTTTCGTATTGTAACCTTATTGACACTTTGATGTGATTTTCTGTTTGTTTCAAATTTAGCCTTGTAAATTCTTATACAAAGGATTTACGGCACTGTAATTATTCCTAATATATCGGGGTGTTACAGATTATGGTATCGGAGCTAAGATTCATGGATATCTTGGCAATCGGGTTAGTTGGGTCTGTTTACGTTATTTGATTTATGGGTCGTTTGTAACATCACTGCTGAGCCAGCATCGTTGTGTGGACCGTGGTTGTAAGTCCCCTAATCTCAAATACTACCGTTTTATTTAATTCCTGCTTTGTGATTATTGACGGACTTTCTTTTAGAAATTTTGCCCTGGATATTGAGTAATTGTGTTTACAGTATGTTGAGGGCGGTCGTAGACGCGGACGCGGTCGTGGACGCGAACGTGGTAATGTAAGACAGGAGGATTCGGCGTCTACCCCAGAATTATCGGCCAGCCGAACCGATTCCCATCCTGGAGGACAGCAAGGATCAGCAAATAATGACGAAAATCCTAACATGCCGGGAGTGCTTCAACAGGTGGTTACACAGATAAACCAGTTTGCTCAGGTGGTTGACCGCATGCAGACGACGATGGACCAGCGGCACAATGAGCATAACGGAGGGGACAAATGGCTTACTGAAGTGGTCAAATTACACCCACCAAAATTTGATGGTTCTGTTGAGGCACCTATTTGGGATCACTGGTTGAAGGAGTTAGAAAAGATATTTGCGGGGATTAACTGTCCCGAGGACCGGAAAGTTCCGATCGCCCAGTATTTTCTGACTGGAGAGGCTTTTGACTGGTGGGAGGCCGTTCGACCGGAGGATCATAATGCTGACTGGATGGAATTCAAACTAATGATGGAGGCACAATGTTGGGAAAAACAAACACCCTGTATCGAAACAGCCGGGATACCCGATCCCTGTATCGAATGATATTTGAGGTTTTGACATATATGCCAATCCAAATACAGTAAGGAAACTGTATCGAAGCTTTGAGGCTTTATCCTGTATCAAAGACCTGCCTCGAATTAGCATATAAAGTGAAGCTCTTCAGTACAACAAGTAGTCTTGTAAAAAGACAAAGTATGGAAACTGTCTCGAAACTCAAAAATACAGTTATCTTCCATACAGCTCACAACAGGACAAAGAAGGAACACAAGTCAAGTCCCGTTGAATAAAGAAGTGTTTAAATACTCAAGGATAAAGTATTTAAATAATGGCCAGACTTCAGATCTTCAGAATCCCGCGAAATCCGGATCGTGTCATAATCCCGTTGAAACGGAATCTCATTCAAACGGACACATCTCAACGGATACTTTCTTCAGAGACTATATATATCTTATGAAGACATTGAAGATCAGTTACCCAAGTAACCTAACACTCAAGCTATCAAAAGTTATCATCAGAGCAAACATATCTCCAAAGCATACTGCAATTTATGAACGAAAGAGATATACAGTGCTCAACATCAAGAACAACCATCATCAGCTCAAGAACTTCATATTCAAGCTGCTGTTCTTACCTGGTTACCTAACTTTTACCTCTGTGTAAAAACTGAGCTCTGTGTGAACTCAACAAGTTATTCTGACCTGTGTGGGACGAATAAGGACGAAGCTTTGGAACTGTGTGTGAAGAAGCTAGTCAAGAAGGAAGCTTTGACCAATCTGTGTGAACAGTTGAAAGCGATATTCTTTGTATCAATCTGTGTGAACAATACAAGGATAGGTTTGTTTATAATTACGTAGTTGTGTACGCAGTAATTATAATAAACTTTTTACTCCTGTGTGGAGGACCAGTGGACGTAGAGGGGTTTACCTCGAACCACTTTAATTACTGTGTCATTTACCTTCAGCTTTTTTACCGTTTTAAATTACCGTGATATATTAAGTATACACTATACACTTAGTTGTTGTATCCACAAAGAACCTCATCGTATCCAAGACTTCCGCTACGCACTCGTATTTAGAATCCGCATGCTTTGTTGTTTAAACTATTTCCCAAACTCGTATCCAGATACTTAAGTGGCCAACAAGTGGTATCGAGCGGTTGATTCTAAAAAGAATCGTCGTACTTCTTTTAACCGAATTAGATTCAAATCACTTATTTTCAAAGCAGTCTCTTTCTTTCCTATATTATCGATGGATACTTCTATGATTAACAAAGTCCCTATGTTCTCTATTAACGAATTTGACGAATCGGAGAATTAGAATGGAAGCTCATCTTGCAAAGAATGCACGAAGAGATGATTTTGTTATACAGATGGTCCTATCAAGATCATGAAGGTCAATCCGCCGCAAGGATTGAGGGCCAAGCCCATGCCGAAATGCTCGAGAAGGAACGCGAGCAATGGACAACAGATGAAAGGAAGCGAGCCAATCTCGACAACGTGGCTAAGAACGCGTTATTTGTCACTCTTGACAAAGGCACGTTCTCAAAGGTAAAGAGCCGCAAAACAACCAAAGAAATCAGGATAAACTCAAGTTAATTTGTGAGGGAACCGAGCTCTCAAAAGAAAACAAGATTTCAAAACTTACTCAAAGAATTTGAATCTTTTGAAATGAAACCAACGGAAACACTTGAGGAACTTGACCTCAGATTTACTGGTATTGTTGGTGAACTTGAAGCGTTGGGCAAGATTTACACCCAAAAGGAGAAGAACTTAAAAATTTTCAGATCTCTCCTAGCCCGATGGGACATTAAGACCACAGCTATGCGTGTATCTTGCAATCTTAATGAAATATCTACTTTTGATCTCTTCTCTGACCTTAAAGCTTTTGAGTATGATATTGACAGAAGAGAGAAAGCTGAAGAATCTCCTTCAAAGGTCACTACTTCGCCAGATCGAATCGTCGACACAAGATGCCCACTCGTCGAAGCCAAGTCACAAGAATGCTGACAGTGACGACGACATCCTGTCTCAAGATGAAATGGCGCTTCTAATGCATAAATTCAAAAAGTTCATCAAACAGTCTGGAAAGACTCCCTACAGGCCCAAACCTGGCCATAAGATAAGTACCGAAACATCAACTGGTGATGCTAACCTGTGCTATAATTGCAGGAAAAGAGGGCATTATGCAAATAAATGTCCTCATCCCAAAGTCCAAAAGTTGCCCGAGGCCGAGCAACAAGAGAGAGATGAAAGAAGACGTGCTTGGAAAGACAAGCTCAAGGCCCTGATTGGAGAATCAGAAGCCTCCCCCACACCATCCAAATCAGCAGAATGTCTTCAGGTGGTCACTGAAAGTGATTCATCTGACGATGAGTTCGATGATAAAGCATACATGTGCTTTATGGCCAAAGATGTTCCAGAAGGTGAAGACAGCGACGATGAGGTCAGTTCAACCTCAGCTATTCCGTCAAATGCATCTCATACTTTCGAAAACATGATGAATGAATTTAAAAACATTCAAAAGGCCCATGAGACTCTGAAAACTGAGAACATACAGCTTCAATTAATTAATTTAGAGCTGAAAGATGAAAACAATTTGCTGAAAATAAATTACGAAAATATGTCTCTTGATTGTGAAACCAGCAAGGTCGATTTTGAAAAACTCATGGAGAGCAATCATCAACTTGCTCATGAACTAAATGAGGTTAAAACCTACAATGAGAGCAAGACAAATGATTTGGTTCTACTACAAGCCAAAATCACAACTCTCGAAAAGCGAGAAACTGAACTTGAGACCACTCTGAAATCGTTCGAGAAATCGTCCAAAAGAATGGAAGAAATTCTGAGCACTGGGCAACATGCTCATGATAAAAGTGGCTTAGGATATAGCTCATGTTCAAACAAAGGGAAAACTAGTACAGTGTTCGTCAAGAGTGTGGAACACATTCCAGACCTAAGACACTCCTACCCCATGAAGGAACCTGCACCGAGAAAACCGAAGGCCGCACTCGCCCCGCAATCCTATTCCGCATAGCCGGAATCATAAGCCATTCCAACCTCGTGAGGCACACTCAACAACATGCTCCCGAGCATATCATCGCCACAACACTGCTCGAAGGAAGGCCGTATCCAACTACCAAAGGCCCGCACGGCGATTTTATCAAGACTCGCCGAGTTATGGATATAAGAGCCCCGTTACCCCTCAAGACAAAGAGATGCCCAAGATCAACAACAACATTGGGAATCCAACCGGAGACCCGTAAGACAAGTCATAGCCTAAGAAAATGGCTCCACCTCCTAGACGGCACTTGTACTGGAATAATAATAATAACCCTGAATTTTACATGCATAATAATTATCATAATTATAACGACTACGGATATGCCCCCCATAGATATCGCAACACTGTACCGAGTATGTCCTACAGTAAACCAATTGCTGCCAGGAAAACTTGGGTACCAAGAGGAACTAACAATCATGGACCCAAAAATCAAAGGGGACCTAAATCTACCTAATTTCTTTGTTACAGGACATTCTAGAGGAGGATACCTGGTACTTTGATAGTGGATGCTCTCGACACATGACCGGTGATAGGAGCAAGCTATCTGATTTTGTAGAAGGTCGCGGTCCAAAAGTTCGTTTCGGTGATAAGTCTAAAGGAAGAACAAGAGGGAAAGGAAACCTACTTGTCGGGAAATTCAAAGTCACCGATGTTGCATATGTTGAAGGCTTACAGTATAATCTACTTAGTATTAGCCAGTTCTGTGATAAACAGTTCTCGGTGAAATTCTATATAGATCGCTGTAGAGCCAAAAACATCCAAACCAAAGAAGTTGTGCTTACAGGAAGCAGATCAGGTAATATGTATATTGCTGACTGGAAGCCTATGAGCTCCTCAATTCCATGTTTTGTTGCCAAAGGCACTGCAGATCTTAGCTGGCTATGGCACAAGAGGATGTCTCACGTCAACTTCAAGACGATCAACAAGCTTTCAAGACAGGGAATGGTTAGAGGTTTGCCAAATATGTCATTCAAGAAGGACAATCTCATGACCATGCCGTAAAGGCAAGCAAATCAAGTCAACCTGAAAAGCAAATCCTACCTTTCAACCCAAAGAGTGTTGGAAATGCTACACATGGATCTCTACGGTCCTCAGACCCAGAAGTTTGGGAGGTAAGAAATACCGCATGGTTGTTGTTGATGATTATTCCGTATGCTTGGACGATCTTTCTTAGCAAGAAGAAGGAAACAACATCAAGGCCGCCCGAGCTCCCGAGAAAGTTGCAAAATGAAAAAGCATCGAGTATCGTGTGCATTCGTTCCGGCAGAGGTACTGAATTTACTAACCGCTTTATAGAGCAATACTGCTCGGAAAATGGAATACAAAGACGAATACTCACCGCCTGCACACCTCAACAAAATGGTGTTGCCGAGCGAAAGAATAGGACGTTGAAAGAAGCAACAAGGACAATGATTGCCGCAAGCAAATTGCCACAAAAGCGTTTCGGGTGAAGCAACCAATACAATGCTACACTCAAAACCGTCAGTATCGTCAACAAGCACCACAACAAAACAAAGATATGAGGTATGGAATAACAAAACTCCGTTAGTTTCGTATTTTCACATTTTGGATGCAGTGTTATGTATTGAACAATGGGAAGGACCAACTTAGAACCTTTGATGAAAAATCGATGAAGGAATATTCGTAGGATACTCCTCCGTCAAAGAAAGCTTTAATCTTTAATAAAAGGAAGTTGACGATCGAGGAATCAGTTCATGTAGTGTTCGACGAACCACACCATGTCCCTACAGGAGTAGATGATATCACTCAGGACATTCACCATCTATCTATCTTGGATCCACCTACACCCATAGAACCTGTCGTTGATTTAGAAATCAACCCCGCAGCTGTAAGAATCGATGTGGATGAAGCTGACGCTGTACAAGCTGAGGCTGTATCCACAGAAAACTTCGATACAGTACGGGATCCTGAATTAGAACCCGACCGAAGATGGTTGAGAGATCACCCGCAAGAGCTGATCATTAGAAACATTAATGCCGGTGTTTCTACTCGAAGGAGAATATAGAGTACACAAGGAAATGTACTTTGTGCACAAGAAGAATCTAATGCTGAAGTTCCACACTTTCCTGAATGGAAATCTCAATCCGAACTTAGGAGACTCAATATGTGCACTATCGCTGTATTCTTAGCCCAAATTCAACTGTTTCGACCATAGACGCTCTTAACAATTCTCATTGGATAACATCTATGGAAGAAGAGCTTAACGGTTTCGAAAGAAACAATGTATGGTATCTTGTACCCAGACCGACACACCAATCGGTTATAGGAACCAAATGGATATTTCGAAACAAAAAGGATCGAAATGGACTTATCATTAGGAACAAATCCAGACTAGTAGCACAAGGCTATTGTCAGGAAGAAGGAATCGACTATGATGAAACCTTCGCCCCTGTAGCGAGACTAGAAGCCATTAGGATATTCTTAGCCTTTGCCGCCCATAAGAGTTTTATCGTATACCAAATGGACGTCAAGAGTGCTTTCCTGAATGGAGATCTTGCAGAAGAAGTATATGTTGAACAACCACCAGGATTTGCCAACACAGACGGTATCGATCTAGTTTACAGGCTAAGGAAAGCGCTGTATGGACTTAAACAAGCCCCTAGAGCCTGGTACGAAACCCTGTCCCAGTATCTAACCAACAACGGATTTGAGAAAGGCGTTGTGGACAAAACCTTGTTCAAGATACAGGAAGGTGATGACCTTCTAATGGTACAAATCTATGTCGATGATATTGTCTTTGGTTCAACTAACCTTGCTCTATGTCAAAGGTTCTCACATCTCATGCAAAGTAAATTTGAAATGAGTATGATGGGGGAACTTAGTTATTTCCTAGGTTTGCAGGTAAAGCAGTTGCCTACAGGTATATTCATCAACCAGGAGAAATACAGCAAGGAGCTTCTCAACAAATTTGGAATGAACACTTCCAAATCCTCACCAACCCCCATGAGCACTTCCGTGCAAATTAGTGCTGATGAAGCCGGAAAGCCGTTTGACCAATCACTCTACAGGAAGCTCATTGGTTCGCTCCTGTACCTAACGGCTAGCAGGCCCGATATCCAGTTTGTTGTTGGAGTGTGTGCGAGATACCAAGTTGCACCTAAGGAATCACACTTCAATACAATAAACGAATCTCGAAATACATTAAAGGAACAATGATGCAGGATCGTGGTATCCTAAGGAAGGCGGATTCGATTTAGTTGGATACATGACTCGGATCTCGGAGGTCGCAAGCTAGATAGGAAGAGTACAAGTGGAACTTGTCACTTTCTCGGACCTAGACTCGTTTCTTGGTTCACAAAGAAGAAATTGGCTAACTCTCTTTCCACACCGAATCAGTACTATGTCATTGTAGTCGCCGTATGCATCCTTCGATGCAAAGAACAACCGCCGACTATGGAATCGATGCTAGAGAGACTCCAATCATGTGTGATAGCACGAGTGCAATTGCAATCACGCACAATCCTGTTCTGCACTCGCGCACTAAACATATCAACATGAAGCATCATTTTATCACGAATCATGTCGAGAACAAGGATGTTCGCCTGGAAAAAGTTCATACAGACGTTCAGCTAGCCGACATTTTCACCAAGCCTCTCGACACAGCAAGATTCAACATGATCAGACAAGAATTGGGAATACTACAACCAGACTCCCTGTAAGTCATTCACTGTATTTACTCAACAATTGAGGGGGAATGCTGTAAGACCCGTGAATACAGTATCCAACATTAATTATCTGTACACTCAGAATCATCAATACAGCACTGTAGTGAACACAGAACTAAGAATCCTACAGCTGGTGTGTGCAATAATTAAGGAGGAATACTGTAGGACCCATGAATACAGCATTAATCCAAATATTGCTGTATGGAATTCAAAACCTATTAGTACCTTTTTAAGGGGGAATGTCAGACGATGCGGAGAACAAGACATGCTATAGATTTCGATTCAAGATATAATATAATACTATTTCCTTTTAAAATAATTTTTATCCACGTGCCTGCTTTTATGTCAAACGTCATGTTCATTAAATGCCTTACACGACATCCGACAATCGAATCTCAAAAGCCGCGATGTTTTTAAATTGTTTATTATTTTTAAACCGCCGTTTTAGGCATTTAGGGTATCAACCTATGTCAGAAGTGGGACCCGCTTTATTTTTAAACCTCTTAATGGATTAGCGTACCGGTTACACTAAATCCATCTTGACCGTTGATTTCAAAACCGGTTCCCATCCCTTAAAATCTGACCATTCGTACTCTGCAAAACCCTATTTCGCCGCCCAACTATAAAAGGACTGTGTCTGCCATTAGAGACTCTTTACGCTTTCTGCAATTACAAGAGTTCTCAAGCAAACAACCTACATATTTTTCTGCATATTCACAGCGAATTTCCATCATTTTCTTGCACCCTTATCTCTTAAGAAAACTTCAATGGCTGGACAATCTTCTTCCCCTGTTCTGAAGAAATCCGCTAACATCATCGATGGCTGGATCTTTTCAAAACCTGTTGTCATCGAACGTGTTCTGTCAGAAACAAACGACTCTGAACCCATGGAGTATATCATTACTCGTCTTCAACAACAAGGCCTCTATCGCCTTGGAAGCAAGACTGCTGACAAATACGACACCCATCTGGTTGAGGAATTCTACCTCAACGCCGCCGTCCGTTTTCTGTCATTGGCCCAAGGAGGTCATGTCGCCGACATCACTGCTACAGTCCAGGGAGTTCGGATCTATATCGACAGCGATCTGCTACAGAGAATCTACAGGCTGCCCGCTGATGGCCTGACCATGGACCAACTTGAGACGTTCGGGTCTCAAGAGCTCATTACCAAGTTTTATGGACTATTTACAGGGTCCAAAGTGGTTGATATGGTGACAACTACTTGTCTTCATGACTTCTGCTCCAGGATCATTGAAAACCGAACCGGTGCGTTCGAGATGTGCACGAACTTGAGGTTCAGAATGATGGTAGCTATTTTGACCTGTGAACAGGTCAATTGGTGCCAAATAATTCTGAAACGTCTTCAAGAAGAGGTGTGCAAACCTGCCACCCAAAAGAAATCCTTTGGTTTAATGCTGAACTACATTCTGACGAAGTGCGGACTGATGCAATCCGCCGACGCGAAGAAAAATAGCTCGAGGATATACTTAGGAGGCGTCAAGCCCACTGCGTATAACCAAAGAACCATGTCTGCCAACCACCCGAGAACAAGTCACATGCCCATTTCTGATAATCCAAGAGATGAAACCTTGAAGTTCTAAGAAGTCGAATCTTCAAAGAAGAGAAAGCGATCTCACAGCAAGAAAAACTCTGCTGGTGAGAAGCCCAAGAAGAGACTCAGGAGGCTTTCAAAAATCAAATCTGCCAAGCACTCCAAGGATGTCTCCCCCGTGGCGCAACCCACTGATGAAGAACCCCAGGGCCCAACCCCTGTGGAAGAGGTGTCTCCTACTGTATCGACAGTAGATCCCGAGCCTTTGGCAGCTACGACGGATATAGAGACATCTGCCAACGCTCAAGACTTTAGCGAGTCGGCTTCCCATTCGGAGCCAAAAGCTACTTCTCCTCTGCGGGATCCCACACCCGTGCATGATCCATCTTCCTTAAGGGCACCATCCCCTATAAGGAGTCCCTCTTCCGTACAGGATCCCACACCTGTACCGGAATCCCTCGAAACAACATCTCAAGACGTTATTCGAAGTCCCTCCCCTGACTCGATCATCAATCAGACACTTTTTTCGGTTCAAATTGAACATGCCTACGAAAGATTTCTGCAATGGAAAGGCTACAGGCTAGCTCCGTACGATACACTGTACAACTGGAGCGATTGGAGCCACGAAGAGAGATTCGTCTCCGAAGTAACAGACTCAACTGAAATTGAGGCCCTGCTTCGATGGGACAACGCCTCTTGCAAGGATCTAATTGAAAGCCACCTTCTGCACAAATCTGACGCCAGGAGGAAAGGAAAGAATAAGTCAGAGGACTCTCCCACCAATCCAAAAGATGACGAAGATCATGACTCAGACGACGACGATGCTCTTCAAGCAGGTCTGAGAATGAGTCGTGAAGAGGCTGAAGCTCGAGACGCCTCTCCACCCAGCAATGACGAAGGGCCTTCTACCCAAGCCAATCCCCCTTCGCCACAGCCCGAGAACATCCCCGAACAGGAGGAATCAGTCCCTCCAGTCGAGGAAGTTCAAGAAATTTTGGAACAGGCACCTGAGCCTGCTGCGACCGTAGAAGCCATTCCTGAAAGCCAACAGGAGGATTCAGTCCCTCCTGCATCCATGATTGCTGAAGAATCTTCGCAACAGGACGCTTCTCATCCCCCAGCCGCCGAACCACAAGAAGCTGCTTCCGCCCCTTCAACCTTGGAATCCGAGGACGGTACCGAACCTGAGGATGTCCAACTTACTTCACGTCCATCCGTGAATGTAAGAAGGTTGAATAGCTCTGCAGACCTTGCCGAACCAGATTCTCCGATCTCTGCCGCACGAAAAGAGCGCCTGCAAGCTCTTGGCCTTCAGACTGTATTTATCCAAGATGCAGTAAATGCTCTATCTTCCGTTGAAAAGGCACTGAATTGGATGCACACCTCTGCCGTCGAAGAAATGACCACTCTTCAACACGAAGTATCTCGAGTTGTCGACGCATTCATTCTTTTGCCAGAAGTTTTCAAGCAAGCCTTGAAAATCATGGAAGATAAGCAGGACCAACTGCTGAAGGAGGAAGCTACAAAGACAAGGATAGCTGAAGCCAAGACCGCTTGTGCAATGATTGAGAATAGCTCTCAGCTGCGTGCTCACGACAAATGCATTAAAGATATGTCGCAGACTCTTTCCTCCCTTGTCGAGAGAATGACCAGCATCGAGACCAAACAGGACGCCGCTCTAGAAATCCTGCAAAGTCTTGATGAAGCCAAAAAGGGGGAAGAGGCACGAGAAGCTGCTAGGAGAATAAGGCTGCAACAAGAAAGGGAATTTGAGGTCGCTCGCAAAGATTACCGCCGAATTGAACAAGCTATCACCTCAATCCCAAAGCTTTAAAATTTCAGGCTCCAGACCAGAATTTCATGATCCCAATGTCCCTTGGCAAACTCTTATTCAAAGACCTTCGGAAATACGTCTGCTGACCAACCGCAACCCAACTGCCGACGAAGTGAAGCAATGGAGGAAGAACGAACTGATGAGATACTTTGTCAGACTCATCAGGGAATCCGCCATCTTCAAGAATTATAAAACGTTAGCAGAGGCCGCAGATAAATTTACGAGGATGCTTGAAGACGGGAAACTCCCTCTCCAAATCGAGATGAAATCCAAACATAGAAGAGGAGATCGGATCACCCATCCAGAAGATTGGATACTTGCCTTCGACAGATCCTCTGAAGGAAGAGCTATTTACCTGGATCGAGGCAATGATTCTCTTCAAAACTGGTGGCGTGGTACCAAGAATGAACCCGGAAAAAGACCATGGAGGCATGCGGATTATAAATAAAGAGCTGAAATCTATGTATATTTTTTTGTAATTTCTATTCGAAACAGCAAACTTTGTACTCAATCTTTTTGAATATCAATAAAAACGTTTGTTTGTCTTGAAAGATTACAACTCGTAATCTACTGTGTTTATGTATGATTACTTAATTTGTTTGATAGGAATCTCAAGTTAGATAAAACTTGATTTAAAAAATAAGCTGTACGAACTAGTCTACGAACAGTTCATAATTTCAGTTGTAAACTTAGAAATACATTGTAAGATTGTGCCTGTGCGCCAATCATAGGCTTAAGTTGTAATAAATCTTAAAATGTATCGAACTTGCCTGCGAGCAGTTCATTATTTTAGACTAAGTCACTAAGTCAGACCTTTTGACGAAAGACCAAGAAATCTGCCAGAAGTCATCAAAGAAGAATGCTTCATGAAGAAGGTTTTGGCATCATCAAGAAGACTCGAAGAGTTAAGAAAGTTAGTCTTGGCAAATTGTCAAAAAGGGGGAAATTATTGGGAAAAACAAACACCCTGTATCGAAACAGCCGGGATACCCGATCCCTGTATCGAATGATATTTGAGGTTTTGACATATATGCCAATCCAAATACAGTAAGGAAACTGTATCGAAGCTTTGAGGCTTTATCCTGTATCAAAGACCTGCCTCGAATCAGCATATAAAGTGAAGCTCTTCAGTACAGCAAGTAGTCTTGTAAAAAGACCAAGTATGGAAACTGTCTCGAAACTCAAAAATACAGTTATCTTCCATACAGCTCACAACAGGACAAAGAAGGAACACAAGTCAAGTCCCGTTGAATAAAGAAGTATTTAAATACTCAAGGATAAAGTATTTAAATACTGGCCAGACTTCAGATCTTCAGAATCCCGCGAAATCCGGATCGTGTCATAATCCCGTTGAAACGGAATCTCATTCAAACGGACACATCTCAACGGATACTTTCTTCAGAGACTATATATATCTTATGAAGACATTGAAGATCAGTTACCCAAGTAACCTAACACTCAAGCTATCAAAAGTTATCATCAGAGCAAACATATCTCCAAAGCATACTGCAATTTAAGAACGAAAGAGATATACAGTGCTCAACATCAAGAACAGCCATCATCAGCTCAAGAACTTCATATTCAAGCTGCTGTTCTTACCTGGTTACCTAACTTTTACCTCTGTGTAAAAACTGAGCTCTGTGTGAACTCAACAAGTTATTCTGACCTGTGTGGGATGAATAAGGACGAAGCTTTGGAACTGTGTGTGAAGAAGCTAGTCAAGCAGGAAGCTTTGACCAATCTGTGTGAACGGTTGAAAGCGATATTCTTTGTATCAATCTGTGTGAACTATACAAGGATAGGTTTGTTTATAATTACGTAGTTGTGTACGCAGTAATTATAATAAACTTTTTACTCCTGTGTGGAGGACCAGTGGACGTAGAGGGGTTTACCTCGAACCACTTTAATTACTGTGTCATTTACCTTCAGCTTTTACTGTTTTAAATTACTGTGATATATTAAGTATACACTATACACTTAGTTGCTGTATCCACAACAACCTACTGTATCCAAGACTTCCGCTACGCACTCAGATTTAGAATCCGTACAGTTTGTTGTTTAAACTATTTCCCAAACTGTATCCAGTATACTTAAGTGGCCAACACACAATATTGTCCTCGTCCAGTCAGAGAGGCTAGAGTCCGAGAGTTTTTCTCACCACAGAATTCGGAGGCATCGGTGACAGATATAATCAAGACTTTTAATCACCAGCTAACCTGTGTGCGGCATTTGGTCAGAACTGAGGCAGAAAAGATTTTTCATTTCGATATGCGGATGAAGCCGGAGATTCGGTAGTACATGTCCGGATTTGAGTGTACTACCTTGCGGCAGTATCAGGACAAAGCGCTGGCCTACGACATGAAGGAGACGGAGGTGGAGAAATCGCTGGAGGCAAAGAAGCAGAAAGTATCCGGAAACTTTACGAAGAACAAGAGTAGGCAAGGGCTAGTCCTCATTTTATTCATCTAAGAAACCTCCGCATCCTTCTCGAGGTGGCAAGAAGTTCCGGACAGCATCAACGGTCTCAGACGCATCAAAGAAGTGTTATAACTGTGGTCGAGCAGGGCATATTCGATATGATTTCCCCGCATCTGCTGTGACTTGTTTCGATTGTGGGCAGGAAGGGCACCGTGCGGCTTTTTGCAGAATTGCAACTAGATCTGTTGTTACTCGCACTCCAGTATCAGTTCCGAAGGAGACGAGTGTGAATCAGACACAACAAAGTGGTTTCCAGCAGCAGAATGTTGGGAAAAGAGAGGCATCCAGTGCTGGGTCCGTTCCTCCGCGCCTGTACGAGATGAGGAAGTCAGACGATTAGAACACTGCTGTTGCATCAGGTACGATTCAGATCCTTTTGCAACCAGTTAGTGTCTTATTCGATTCAGGAGCTACACATTCTTTCATATCATTGAATTGTGTTCACCGTTTGAAAATCTCGTGTTTATTTGATTGTAAACCTTATGTTGTGGGTTTGCCGAGCTGAGAGAGAATTGTGGGAACCCTAGAAACTAGAGATTTCCCAGTATCTATAGGAGGGAGAGATTGGCCATCAAACCTTATTGTAGTCGACATCCATGGTGATGATTTAATTCTCGGAGACAATTGGCTCAATCGTTATGGAGCTATTTTGAATTATCGAAAGAGAGTCATTTCTATTATTGCTGATGACGGATCTGAACATTTATTCAAAGGATGGAGACTGGGAAGCTCAGGAAAATTGATCAAAGCCATGAAAGCAGTGAAATTGCTAAAGCAGGGTTGTCACGGATTTTGGTGTTATGCCATGAAGAAAGAAGAAGAAGTAGAGCTCTCATCTATTCCAGTTGTGAACAAATTCTCAAATGTATTACCTGACGAACTACCTGGGTTACCTCCGCGAAGAGAAGTAGAGTTCAATATCGAATTAGAGCCTGGAACCGCTCCTATTTCTAGAGCTCCATACCGTATGGCGCCAACCGAGATGTATGAATTAAAGAAGCAGCTGGAGGAATTATTGCAGAAGGGTTACATTCAACCTAGCATTTCTCCTTGGGGAGCACCCGTTCTCTTTGTCCGGAAGAAAGATGGATCCCTCCGACTATGTATTGATTACATAGAGCTAAACAAGGTGACGATCAAGAACAAGTATCCTATACCTCGAATTGATGACTTGTTTGATCAACTGCAAGGGGCAAGGGTATTCTCAAAGATTGACTTGCGATCAGGATACCATCAGTTGAGAATTAAGGAATCGGATATACCAAAATATGCTTTCAGATCCCGGTACGGGCACTATGAATTCGTGGTGATGCCATTCGGACTCACCAATGCTCTTGCGGTATTTATGCAATTGATGAATCGGGTATTCTTAGAATACTTGGATAAATTTGTGGTAGTCTTCATCGATGAGATCTTGATCTATTCGAAAGACACAGAGGAACATGCAGAGCATTTACGTATCGTTTTGAGCACTTTGAGAAATGAACAGCTTTATGCGAAACTTTCTAAATGCGAATTCTGGCTTAAGGAGGTGACCTTCCTTGGGCATGTAATATCAGCTGATGGAGTTCAGGTGGACCCGAAGAAAGTCGAGGCAATCTTGGAATGGGAATCTCCTAATAATGTAAAAGAAGTCCGAAGTTTCTTGGGACTTGCTGGATATTATCGCCGTTTTGTAGAAGGATTTTCCAAAATCGCTCGTCCACTTACTCAACTACTGCAGAAGACTCAGAAATTCATGTGGAATGAGAAATGCCAGGCGAGTTTTGATGAACTTAAGAAAAGACTGACGACAGCACCTATACTAGCGTTACCAGATGGTACTGAGGGATTCATGGTATACAGCTGATAGGACGTCGAATGTACGCTTGCTGAAAACCCGGTTTAAAATATGGACCAATAAAGGTCCGACCTAGGTTCTTAGATAAGGAGATTGCAACCCCAAGGTCCTTTAGAAGATCGCCGACCTCGGAGGCCCCATTTAGCTGTGACATCTGTTAAGATAAAGGGCGCCGACCTCGGAGGCCCCCGCTGACCTATGATATCCGATAACAGGTCGCCGACCTCAAAGGCCTCTCAAACTACTGATTTAAATAGGGATGAGCCGACCTAAAAACCATCGGACTCTTGGGAAAGAAGATCCCGACTCACCCGACGTAATCCCTAAGATCCAGTGAGAACCCATACCTTGCCAATCCCGGAGATCCAGGGATTGAGAGCCCATACCTCGCAATCCCGGAAATCCAGGGATAGGAAATCGCAGCTTGAATCCCTGGATATCCGGGATTCTCTCTAGGAATCAGGGATCATCTCAGATGACAAGGTATCCTCCCTCCTATAAAAGGGAGAGGGGGGGTTCCTCAAAAAGGATCCAGACTGTGAGAATACAGCATTTTTTAGAGAGAGAAAGAAAAGAGAGTACTTCATATATTTCGGGTTTTCTTAGCTAAACTTCTAAGATTAACCCGGTTCTTGGTGGCCGATCAGCTCGGTTACATCAAGTGGCGCCGTCTGTGGGACCGTGACATCGAGTCACTTTGAGCTGAGACGTGAGGTTAGTAATGGCAGAAGAAATGAACCAGAAGAGAACAGGGGATTTAATACCCAGAAATCTAGAAGAGGAGCTAGCGGCGGCGGGTGGAGAAGCGACTCTGGAGAAAACGCCCGTCACCCCTGTAGAAGAAGTCGCACCCAGCACAATTACATTAACGAAGGAAGCCTTGGCCGACATAATCGCCAGTGCAATCCAGAAGAGCCGGGAGGAAGAAAGTTCTTAATAGTAGCCATAGACTACTTCAGCAAATGGGTAGAGGCCGAGCCTGTGGCCACCATAACTGAGCAAAGAATCATAAGTTTCCTGTTTGACAACATTTGCTGCAGGTACGGAGCGCCCCAGATACTCATCTCAGATAATGGAACCCAATTCAATGGGAAGAGGACCCAGTCCTGGTGCGAGGGCATGCATATCAAGCAAAGGGGATAAAAACCCGCTTAGACAAAGTGGGTGGAGGATGGGTGGATGAGCTTAGCTCGGTACTATGGTCGTACAGGACCACACCTAGATCGTCAACAGGAGAAACACCCTTCAGTATGGTCTACGGGTCCGAGGCCGTCATCCCCGCAGAAGTCGGAGAAATGTCCCATCGGGTTCGATGGTTCAACGAGGTGGAGAACGAGGAAATAATGAAGGAAGCGTTAGATACCATAGAAGAAAGGAGGGAAGCGGCAGCAGCACGAACTGAAAGATACAAAAGCCTGACAAAAGCAGCTCATGACAAAAGAGTCAAGAAGAGACAATTCTGTGTCGGTGATTTGGTGCTCAAAGCGTGATGCCCTCGGGAAAACAGAAAGCTGGAACCGAATCGGGAGGGCCCTTACAAGGTAATCCGAATTTACGCGGAGGAGCTTACGAGCTTGAGGATATGGGGGCGCCTCATCAAAAGACCTTGGAACATATGTCACTTAAAAAGTATTTTGTGTGAAGAGATGTGGAAAAAGCTTATGTTGTTTTAATGAAAGTTTATTACAAAAATATATCTCTCGAATGTGTTGATCAAGTAAAACTAGAATCGACATCCGAACAGCGAAACGCCCGTATCCGAGTAAGGGTGAACCGCCTCTAACATCCGAACAGCAACGCCCAGATCCGAGTAAGGGTGAACCGCCCTCGACATCCGAACAGCAACGCCCTGCATCCGAGTAAGGGTGAACCGCCTCCGACATCCGAACAGCGAAACGCCTCCGGATCCGAGTAAGGGTGAACCGCCCTCGACATCCGAACGAACAGCAACGCCCGGATCCGAGTAAGGGTGAACCGCCTCCGACATCCGAACAGGAAACGCCCAGATCCGAGTAAGGGTGAACCGCCTCCGACATCCGAACAGCAACGCCCGTATCCGAGTAAGGGTGAACCGCCTCGACATCCGAACAGCAACGCCTCAGATCCGAGTAAGGGTGAACCTCCCTCTCGACATCCGAACAGCGAAACGCCCGGATCCGAGTAAGGGTGAACCGCCTCCGACATCCGAACAGCGAAACGCCCCATCCGAGTAAGGGTGAACCGCCTCGACATCCGAACAGCAACGCCCGGATCCGAGTAAGGGTGAACCGCCTCCGACATCCGAACAGCGAAACGCCCAGATCCGAGTAAGGGTGAACCGCCTCCGACATCCGAACACGCGAAACGCCCAGATCCGAGTAAGGGTGAACCGCCCTCTGACATCTGAACAGGCGAAACGCCTCCAGATCCGAGTAAGGGTGAACCACCCTCTGACATCTGAATAGGCGAAACGCCTCCAGATCCGAGTAAAGGCGAACCGACCTATGAAACTATGACTAAAGGGAAATACCCAACTTACACTAGAGATCGGTGAAAAGGTTAAGTCAAACGGGTCGGATTACATTTAGGAATTTTCGAAATTTAAAGTGGGGACTCCGAGCTATGTCGACTTTGTTGTATCAAAACAAACAGGCACAAGATATATTCAGGTTACAAGCAATACCGAGCTATATCGACTTTGTTGTATCAAAATAAACAGGCACAAGATACATTAAGATTACAAGCAATACCGAGCTATATCAACTTTGTTGTCATTCAACTCAAAAACACACAAACCCAAAGTACATTCAACTCGAAGGTTGTCATTCAAAATAAAGTGTGCAAGACAAATAAAGTAGAAAAAAATTAAAAGAAAAATATACATTGTCTACACTAAGCTACGGGCTGAAGACGGAGGAGGCAGCGGAGGAGAAGCATCACTATCAGTCCCAACCACCTCGGGAGTAGGAGTATTGGCCCTAACAGGGAGCTGGGAGGATCAGAAGGCAGCTCCAAGTCTAAGCCAGATTCCTTTAGGGACTCCTCAAGGGCGCCCTTCCACCAGGCCGCCTCCGGAGATTCTTCCACGTCCCCGGACCAACCCGAAGGAACGGAGCCCTGGCCCAATGCGGATCCCGGTCCAGCTCGCCCGAAAAGCCCAATGAAGCTAGCCGCTCACGAGCACGGGTCGAGCAAAGTCAAAATATTGCGTCGCGGCCGGGGCTAGCTTTACCAGAATGCGGTGGAATTATGATACCGGGCCAGAGGGCGGAACAGTAGGCCTCCGTAAAAGAGTAACCAACGTCACTAGTTAGGAATCGACGTCGGCCATCCGTCACCCCGCGCTCATAAGACGATCCTTCGGACCTAGCCTCGGCTAGTTGGGTCTCCAAGCAGGTCACTTTTTCCGACGCCGCTCTAGCTTGAGCTTCAAGTCGGCGACCTTCTCCAGCCGGCCTTCGCCCGTGCCTCAAGTTGGGCTATCCTTTCGGATTCGGCCCTAGCTTCCGATAATCGAGCCTCGAGCCGGCCCACCTTCTCCGTTTCACCAAGACATGGTCTTCCAAAATTCCAGCTCTTGGTTTAGCCGAACCTTGGCCATTTGGGCCCGCTCTAAAACCGCCTCCCGCTCGACTCCTTCTTCGTGGCAGATCTAAGTGATACTCCCTCTCCCGGCCGGCCGAAAGATCGAATTAGCCGCCGTGGCGGCCTCGTGTCGGCTTGCATCCGGTGAGCCGCGAAGAAGAGGTAGCGCCGAGCTTATGATCCTCGGCGAAGGTCACGAAGGTGGCGAAGAACCGCACAAGAAATTGTACCAGGTCAGCAAAGGGTAATAATAAACATAAAAATAACCAAAAGAGGTATGGAGGCGAAAAGGGGAATACCTTCCCAAAGTACATCATCATAGCGTCAAATTTAGGGTCCTCCGCGGCGTCTCGTAACCCCAGCTTATCCTTAGCCGGGACCATGGAGCTAAAGTAAGGAGGAATTTCTCAAACTCCTTGCAACGGAGAAGAGTCTCCATAGCCGACTGAGGACCCGCGGTCTTCGCCGTTTGGAAGCTGGGAGCTAGGAGAAGAGGCCCTCCGAGTGACTGGTTGCCGAGACGAGCTCGCAGAGCCTCGTCCGGGTCAAGGTAGGAGCCGATCGGATGGAAGAGTTACCCCAGACTTGGGGCGTGTAGGAGCCTTCCGTTTGGCTTTGGACGAGCCCTCCGCCCTCTCCTTGGGAGGATTCGTCGACTTAGGAACCTTCGCTTTGTTTGGTTCAGCTGGCTTGGAGGCATCCGACTGGCAGGTTCGCATGAATCGATCTACAAAGAACAGTACAAACGGTCAAGGAAATAGACAAAAAAGCAAAATAACAAAGATCTAAAAAAATATATACATAGATAAAGCCTACCAATGTCGGGGATAGCCGGGTAGGGATTCGAGCTCAGCCCACAATGGAACAGAAGATCATGGAATTGCGTCAGCTGGAAAGCATTATAGGGAATGACATTCCATTCCCGAACTTTCTCGACCCACGCAGCCCGGATGGAACTACGCCTGGGAATAGGATCCTGGCTCGGAGTAGCCTGCGTCCATTGCGTAGGAAAGCCCCAGGAATCGGATGTGGGGAGCCGAAGGAAAAAGAAGCGGGACCTCCAGTCCTTCACATTGGAAGGAGGTGGGTGAAAAATGGGCGTCGTTCCGGAGGTCAAGTAAAAGAGCCTTTAAAACTCTTTAACCCAAAGCAAAAATAGAAAAAGCCTGTGTCGGGTTCCTCTTATCTCGTAATGACACAAAGACGAGAAAACCCACCATGTAGCGAAAAGAGTTAGGAGAGAACTGGTTGAGGGAAGATTGTATTTAGTGGAGAGAGAGGCAAGAAAGGGATGGGGTGGGAAGCGGAGACCACCGCTCACCTGGTCCACAAACCTGTAATATGACCCGGAGGATGATCGGGGTATCGCTAGCCTGAGGTGTGACAAATTCCCACCCCGGAGGAAGCCTAAGAAATCTTATAAAACTAGCCAGCGCGGCTGGGCTAGTCCTCGATAGAGGATGGGGAGGGAGAACTCGAGTCGCCCCTACAACCGTTTGATAGGGGTCGGCTAAAAGGCCGGTCACAGTTACCTCGTCCGCGGGGGGAGGGGAAGGAGGATCTACAACGATTAGGGGGATGCCAGAGGGGGGGATGTCACCTAGCTCGGACCAGTCTACGTCGCCTAAAGGTTCATCCCTAAGGCGGAGGGAGGAACCAGTAGCTCGCCCCGACCTACCCCCCGAATCCCCATCAGAAGAGAAAAGACCCTCCAAAAAAGAATTCACGGCCGACTCGCCGGAAATATTTTGGGAATCCAAGGCATTTACATAACTTGAGGAAAAGGGGAGGAAGAAGAAAAGGAAAAATATGTGTAAAACAAATCAAAAAGCTAAAGATGTTTAGATGAACATACCCATGGGATTGGGTGGAAGTTCACGGAGAAAGGTGGAGCAAACTTGTCGCGGGGCGAATAGGCTGCGATTGCTAGGGTTGCACGGGAATTTTTGCACTGCAGATTGAGGGTGTAAAATCGCGGAAGTGGTAAAGGGGGAAGAAGAAGACCTTTTATAGGAGGGAGGGGCAAAACCGAGGAGGATAGGGACGATCTGAGCGTCCGATGCCCTATCCGAAGGAACGGC
The DNA here is from genome assembly GCA_033398695.1 of Orobanche coerulescens. Lineage (NCBI taxonomy): Eukaryota > Viridiplantae > Streptophyta > Magnoliopsida > Lamiales > Orobanchaceae > Orobanche > Orobanche coerulescens. The sequence continues at coordinate 175,212,138 of CM065808.1, forward strand.
CGATTTGGCACCATCTTAACCGACCTATGGCAGTCAACACTGCTTCGCCACCGAGGCGACGTCTTGGAGGCAGGAAAGGAAAAGACAGTTAATTATAGCGCACAAAGTACGGAGAGCCTCGTTATCTGGGAATGAGAGTCCCTAGGGCCGATTGCGTCAAGGTCGTCCGGTTGTAAACAAATCTTACTCTACTCGGTCTTACACTCGACTAGAGTAGGGGGACTGTTGATAGGACGTCGAATGTACGCCGCCGAAAACCCGTTTAAAATATGGACCAATAAAGGTCCGACCTAGGTTCTTAGATAAGGAGATTGCAACCCCAAGGTCCTTTAGAAGATCGCCGACCTCGGAGGCCCCATTTAGCCGTGACATCTGTTAAGATAAAGGGCGCCGACCTCGGAGGCCCTCGCCGACCTATGATATCCGATAACAGTCGCCGACCTCAAAGGCCTCTCAAACTACCGATTTAAATAGGGATGAGCCGACCTAAAACCATCGGACTCTTGGGAAAGAAGATCCCGACTCACCCGACGTAATCCCTAAGATCCGTGGGCCGAGAACCCATACCTTGCCAATCCCGAGATCCAGGATTGAGAGCCCATACCTCGCAATCCCGGAAATCCAGGGATAGGAAATCGCAGCTTGAATCCCTGGATATCTGGGATTCTCTCTAGGAATCAGGGATCATCTCAGATGACAAGGTATCCTCCCTCCTATAAAAGGGAGAGGGGGGGTTCCTCAAAAAGGATCCAGACTCTCAGAATACAGCATTTTTTAGAGAGAGAAAGAAAAGAGAGTACTTCATATATTTCGGGTTTTCTTAGCTAAACTTCTAAGATTAACCCGGTTCTTGGTGGCCGATCAGCTCGGTTACATCAACAGCAATGCTTCAAATCAGGGTCTGGGATGTGTATTAATGCAAAAGGATAAGGTGATTGCCTATGCCTCTCGACAGTTTAAACCATACGAGGTTAATTACCCGACTCATGATCTGGAGTTAGCCGCTGTAGTCTTTGCTCTAAAAATTTGGCGACATTACTTGTACGACACTCATTGTCAGATCTTCACAGATCATAAGAGCCTCAAGTATATTTTCAGTCAGAAGGAATTAAATATGAGGCAGAGAAGGTGGCTGGAATTAATCAAGGATTACGATCTGGAGATTCTCTATCATCCAGGCAAAGCGAACGTGGTAGTTGATGCACTGAGCCGCAAACCTGTTTCTCTCCGAATGTTGGAAGCGCTCACGTCCCAAACCAGCATTCAACGAGAACTGATCCGCGATGGGATTGAAGTATGGTCACAAGGAGTCCAAGGGCAGCTAAACGTAATGGACCTAACTTCGTCATTAGTCGAGGAAATCAAATCTAAGCAGTTAAATGATTCTCTGATTCTTCGGTTATGCGACGAAATAAAGAAAGGGAAGGCCCCAGGATTCATGGTACAAGACGATGGAGTTCTGAGATTTCAGAATCGACTTTGCGTTCCCGATGAGGATGCTTTGAGAAAGACAATTCTGAAGGAAGCTCACAGCGCGCCCTATTCTATTCACCCGGGCACCAGTAAGATGTATAAGGATCTAAAACAAAATTTCTGGTGGGGAAATATGAAGAAGGACGTAGAAGAATACGTTTTGAAGTGTTTAACCTGCCAGCAGGTTAAGATTGAACATCAGCGACCTGCCGGAATGTTGAAGCCAATTACGATCCCTGAGTGGAAGTGGGAAGATATATCAATGGACTCATCACCAATATGCCACGGACCAAGATGGGAATGAATATGATTTGGGTAATAGTTGATCGACTAACCAAGTCGGATCATTTCCTGGCTATTAAAGACACATGGGGACCCGAGAAATTAGCATGAGTGTTTATTACAAAGATAGTCCAATTGCATGGAACGCCAAGAACCATTATTTCGGATCGAGATGGTCGCTTCGTGTCGCACTTTTGGAAGGCAGTTCACAGGGCTTTGGGAACCGAGCTGAACTTTAGCACGGCTTATCATCCTCAGACAGATAGCCAGTCCGAAAGAACTATACAGACAGTAGAGGATATGCTTAGAGCTTGTGCCTTAGATTGGTCAACCGATTGGGAGATTCATCTGCCGTTGATTGAATTCACCTATAACAATAGTTGGCATGCTTCCATTAAGATGGCACCGTTTGAAGCTTTATACGGGAGAAGATGCAGATCACCCCTGTGCTGGGATGATTCTTCGGACTTGATCGGGACGGAACCAGAATTGATAGTTCAGACTCAAGAGAAGATAGCTTTGATCCGTGAAAGGCTGTCGACTGCCCAGAGTCGACAGAAGTCTTATGCAGATTTGCACCGTCGCCCGCTGGAATTTGAGACCGGGGATCATGTTCTATTGAAGGTTTCTCCGACCCGGGGAATCTTCCATTTTGGGAGGAAAGGAAAGATGAGTCCGAGATATATTGGACCATTCGAAATTCTTGAAAGAGTTGGAGAGTTGGCGTACAGATTGGCCTTACCGCCATCGTTAAGTTATGTTCATAATGTTTTCCACGTATCCCAACTGCGGAAGTATGTACCGGATCCCAGTCATGTCATTGACTTTGGCGAGATTGAAATGGCTAATGATGGCTCGTTTGAAGAAAAGCCAATCAAGATACTTGAGAGTCGAGTCAAGCAATTGAGGAATAAACCGATCTCCTTGGTAAAAGTTCAGTGGTCTCAGCATGGAGTCGAAGAAGAAACTTGGGAGACGGAAGATAGTATGAAGTCGAGGTACCCGGAATTGTTTGCGATTTAAGTTTCGGGCCGAAACTTCTTTTTAGAGGGGTAGTATGTAATGCCCGGATAATTATTGTGTATTTATCTTGTAAGATTCAACTTTGTGATGTTATTATTCGGAGGTTAGTTTCCCGTATTTCGTACCTTTACATTTTGGTATCTCCAGCATTCTGCATGCATGGTTCTGCACGTGTTAACGTACGCTATCAGACGTCCATAACGTACGCTAAGACTGCAGCATTACGTACGTTATCTGATATGCTTAACGTACGTAAGCTAAGTCAACTTGAGATCGGATAAGGGTCGGCGTGTGGGGGCCAAGGAAGGGGCCGGAAATATTCGTGTGATGTTCCGCGTGAACCTGGACATAGGTGTTACGTACGCTATGGTGCATGTTTTACGTACGCTAAGGACATGGATATTACGTACGTAAAACCATTGTGACTACGTACGTAAGGAAATGCCAAAATCAGGCCAGTGAGTTTTGGTCAGACGACTACGTACGCTATAGCTAGGGTATAACGTACGTTAAGTTTGTTACGTACGTAAGGTTATTTGCATAACGTACGTAATGCCCAAAATTCTATTTATAGACCTCGACCCTATTTCATTTCTCACCTTTCCTTTGGCCGATTTTTCGTGTTCTGGAGATCTTTCATCACCTCTTAACCTTCATATCACCTTCTGGGACGATTCTTGGGAAGCTTAGGCCTTGTAGATTGGTGTTCAAGCTTCCGGTGTTTGAGTTTATTCAAGTTCTTCATTTTTCATCAATTTATTGAGGTATGTGATCCTTCACCAACTAATTTAGCATGATCTTAGTAACGTTTTGGACCTGTTTTGAGTAGACTGAATCAGTTATCTTCTTAAGGAGCCTTTCATCATGGTTTAGAAGATTAAATTCAATTATTTTCGATTCCTCTTGGTTGTTGAAATCGTTGAGCAAACCTTCTAGTGATTAGATTATTGATTAGTGCATCTTTAGATTGTAAACCTAATTATATATAGTTTTCAAAGATTATCTTAGTTCATGAGAATGGTATGATCGAACATTCGGTGAAGAATTAACGGATTGAAATTAAAGATTTATTCGTAGAAGGAGACTGGTGAACAAGTCTTTATGATGATTCATCGAAGTTTCGGGTATCTTGTTATAATAGAACATGATTAGAATCCTCCTAGGATGAATTCCATGTTATGTTTTACAAATCAACCGAAGGAATTGTGTTGGAACTTAGAAAGTATTCTGTTGAGCTATTGCAAGGACGATAGCGTAGTATCGATTCAACCAAATTGTGTTAGGGCAGAATAGTCCATCGCCATTATAGGATGTATCATGCCTTTTGATGATTTGAACGATGATCCGGAACCATTAGTTATACCGACATTATTGTTCGATGAAGGTTTGCATTCCGGTGAGCCGATCAAGTGAGAATTCTCCAAACGGATTGAAGACTATTGATAGTAGAAATTCTTGTCGCCATTTGTTGAGGCAAGTATCGTATTTTGAAAGTTTGTGAAAAATTGATGAATTTGATCATGCATATGGTTTATTCGTGTTGTTGACATGAGATTATTTCATTAAATTGTCATGACATTTGCTATCGATTTGATGTACGTTCATGTTGATGAACATATCGATTTTATTGCATATGTATATGCAAAGTGGTGTTATGTGTAAGTTGTGATGATCCGAAGGGATCAAGCGATCTATGCTGAGGGCGCTGGATCGGATGTCCACCTCGTGTTGGTCCGACGAGATCATCTTGGGATCTATGCTGAGGGTGCTGGATCATTAGACGGGTTTTTTTCCACCTCATGTTGGTCCGACGGGATCATCTTGGGATCTATGCTGAGGGCGCTGGATCGTTGGAATACCCATGTTGTGTTAATTGAATCTTGTGGATTCGTATTGTTGGATTCCGGTAGCGGAAGTCTGTATTGTGTATGTTTTTATGCATTGTTGTTGCATATTTATGTGTTCCGATACTTGTACTAGCATTGTTTTGCTAACCCCTTCGGGGGTGGACATTTGTTTTGATGTTCAGGTAGCCGGGGAGCGGGGAAGCAGCCACAGTACCGCCATGACGATGAAGTGGCTCAGTGATGTTAATTGTTGTTGTTGTTTTGTTTTTCTTAGTACTCGAGTACGCGTATGTCATTGATGTTTTGGATATGGTTGTAATGATGGACTTTTCGAATCTTTAAAATTGGTTTCGTATTGTAACCTTATTGACACTTTGATGTCATTTTCTGTTGTTTCAAATTTAGCCTTGTAAATTCTTATACAAAGAATTTACGGCGCTGTAATTATTCCGAATATATCGGGGTGTTACAACTAGGTGGGAGGAACAGTGCCTGGTGCCCACAAGGAGCTATCCCCCACATTGGAGGGATAAAACTCCCACACTGCGGCTTCCAGGACTCGAACCTGCGTCCTTGTAGCAATCTGCCACCCAGGAACCACTTGAGCTGCCCATGCGGCCACACTCGGCTCATTTTTTCTCACCTAAAACAAAGTGGGCTGCCCCCTCCTCTCATGCTTGGAAGCATGTTATGTGTGGTGTGAGGTGTGTAATACTTATTTTATAAGTAGAGGACAAATGGATGAGATATGAAATCTCATCATTTGATATCATTTTTATTTATAAAATGAGCGAGTCTTACACACCATAACATGTTAAAACACACACATACACACACAGACACTTACTATTTTGGCCGTGAGCTAAGTACAAGGGAAGAGAGAAAATTTCTTTATTTCTCTTGCTCATCTTAGAGAAAAAGAAAAGGAAGAAGAGAAGAGAAGAAAAATACTATATCAATTCCTAATCGGTTTCTTTGAGAATGATTTAATATATAATTTTTTCAATCAATATCCGACGCGTGATAACGTAGAGACACTCAACAATTTTGGTGTTTGATCATTCATCAACTTTGGACGAATTAGATCCGTGTTCGTGCTGGTGACCGGAAATGATCAAAACTTGACTCGGGAACTTTCCATCAAGACAAAATTATCAGAGGTCTACGAGAGTATGACTTCCTCAATTTTATCTTCATCATTTTATATTCGATATACGATGCTTGATCTATCCTCTCAGGGGTTCAATTTTTATCCAGTTAGACCAATTTATTTTTGCGCTGAGTAACTCGATTTTAATCACCGAATCTCAATAGTGGTAATAGAGCGTAGGTTTATGCGATCGTATATTCGATATTTGCATTTGAAATGCTTGGTTGTATGTTTGTATGATTTAGAATCATAATTTTTTGATTGTTAATGTTTAAATTGTTCATCTAAAAATTTATTTTTCATGATTTATGTTATAATATAAATCTGTTTTCTTTTGAAAAACTGTTTTATATGTGTAATATAAAAAACATAAAATTTTATTTTTGGATTAAGGATGAAAAGATGAGCCAGAAAAGTGGTCGGACCCGACAGCTCGGGGCTGTCGGGAGGCTGCCGGCGCCTGATGGCCGCAAATTAATATTAATGGTTGTGCGAATTAATTGGATTAATTCTAATGGATGAATTAATTTTATATTGATTGGATCAATATTTAAATTAATTTTTTTGCCATTAATTTTAATATGATTGTTGCATTATTATTTGAATGGTGATGTGGTTTATGGACTTAGTTTATTGAAATCTTTATTCGATAGGGGTTGTAATGGCCGTTTTGAGCCAATTTATTTTTTTAGTAAATTTGTATAGGATGCAATTTATTAATATAATAAATTAGCTATGACGAAGAGCCGAGGATGAACCGCCATGAAGATGAGGATTCAAGACTTGTAATCAGATTACAGATTACTTGTATTTTTATCGAGTCGATGATGACTCGGTACTTAGAAACAGTCCATGAACTACATGTTGTTAGATTTAGGTTGCGTATGTTTTCATATTGTATGACAAACAAACAAACCGATAAACCGCGCTTATAAACGGATTAATGTGTAAAGCATAACATATAATCGCAATACTCCCACTTACAAACACTAAGTTATAAAGGTTACGAGATTTCCAACACTCCGTCAAACTCATGGAAAATTAAAATCTAACCCGAAATATTATTCTTTCGAGTATGTCGGGGTAATATTTTTGGGGAAGGTTGATAAATTCCTAGAGTGCATTAGATGTCTTTGGTCATGATAAAATCAAACCCGTAGAAACCGTATGGGTTTCCGGGTGAGATTCAATTGTCTGACTGATAGGAGCTGACAGTTTAAACTTGGATAGTTCAGCGAGCCATGGAAACTGTATGGGTTGAGGGCAAGTGAACTAAGGGTAAAAGAAGATCGAATCATCCATTAAATGGGTTGGTGTTAGACACCACTTTATAAAGAATGACAGAATAGAAACCGATTGGGTTGTGTTCTATTAAACTTTGTAAAGAACTCGATCACCACTATGAAGCCAACCATGACCTCTGGATTTCACATGGGAGTGTGTAGATGCCTATAAAATAATGGGAGTCGAGTTATGAATAAAGAAGTTGTGCTTTCATGATGGCCTCTATGAATAATGAGCTTCAGAGGGCCCATGAGAACATGCCCTCTTCAAGGGCGATTCTGGAACATCTTACTGAACTGTACGGGGAGCACATGCGAACTGCTCGGTATGAGATATCGAACTAGTTGTTAGGTGCTCGAATGAAGGAAGGTGAGAAAGTTGGGGATCACGTCCTCAAAATGATATCCATGATCGAGAGATTAGAGGCTCTTGATTTCAGGATGAATGTTTCTCTCTTGACCGACCTTATCCCGCAGTCACTTCCTCACTCCTTCTCTCAGTTGTAATAAATTTCAACTGCAATGGAATTGCTTGCAATTTAGCTAGGCTAATAAACAAACTGAGTACGACACAATCTCAGATGAAGACTAAGCCGAAGGAGACTGCTCTTGTAATTTCTTCTGGGTCTTGGAGGTCCAAGAACAATAAGAAGAAATGCAAAAGGCAGTTGAAGCCAAAAGGTGTGGTACAGAAAGATAAGGTCAAGGCACCGATGTTTCCTAAGATTAAGATGGCCCAGAAGGTAGATGCTTGCCTAAACTGTAGTGAGCTAGGCCACTGGAGGATGCACTGTCCAAAACTTGACCGCAATGCGCCTTCAGGTACGGAACTACTACTTTTGGAAACAAACTATTCTGTAACTGTTTATTCTATTTCTTGGATACTTTATTCTGGTGCGAGTTTGCACATATGTACATATGACCAAGCGATGGTAGATGCTGACTCTGCGAAGTGGCGAGAGGTTATGGAAGCTGAGATAGACTCAATGCATGCTAATCAGGTCTGGACTTTCGTGGATCGTCCTAAGGTCATGGTGCCTATTGGAAATAAATGGATCTACAAAAGAAAGACTAATAGAGATGGAAAGGTTGGTACCTACAAGGCCAGGCTTGTGGCAAAGGGTTATTCCCAAGGAGATGGAATCGATTACTTCAAGACCTTTTCGCCTGTGGCCATGATTAAGTCTATTCGTATGATGCTTGCCATAACAGCCTACTTAGATTATGAAATATGGCAAATGAATGTGAAAACAGCATTCCTAAATAGATTCCTCGAGGAGGAGATTTACATACACAGCCTAAAGGATTCATATCTGAAACCGATATCCATAAATTTTGCAAACTTCAGCGTGCCATTTATGGACTGAATCAAGCTTTGTGAAGTTGGAATCTTCGTTTTAACGAGACAGTCAAAGAGTTTGATTTTGTCCAAAACAAAGAGGAACCCTGTATTACAAGTAGGTTAGTGGGATCAAAATTGCGTTCTTAATACTATATGTGGATGACATTCTACTTATAGGAAACGACGTAGGAATGCTCAGTTCTGTGAAAGCTTGGGTTTATAAAGAGTTCTCAATGAAAGACTTGGGAGAAGCTACCTATATTCTGGGTATTCATCTCTACCGGAAAAGAGCGAAAAGAATGTTAGGTCTTTCCCAAGCCCTCTATATAGAAAATATCCTGAAGTGATTTAGGATGTAAGATTCTAAGAGAGGGTTTCTACCTATGCGACATGGCATAAAACTTTCCTTAGAGATATGTCCTCAAAGTGAGGGAAGACAGAAAGGAAATGAGTAAGGTGCCCTATGCTTCGGCAATGGGTACCCTCATGTACGCTATGATTTGCATCAGACCGGACATTGCCTATGCTGTGAGCATAGTAAGTTATTTTCATTCAAATCCAGTGCAGGAATATTGGACTGCTGTAAAGAACATTCTTAAGTACCTAAAGAGGACTAAAGACCTGGTTCTTACATATGGCAATGGAGAACTAAAAGTGGAGGGTTATAGAAACTCAGATTTTTCAGGAGATATGGATGCAAAGATGTCCACTTCAGGGTATATCTTTACTCTGAATGTGGAGCAATATCTTGGAGAAGTGCCAAGCAAAGCGCGACTACAATATCTACATGTCAAGCCGAATATCAAGCAGCCATGGAGGCTGCTAAGAAGCTTTTTAGATTAAGAAGTTCACTGAGGAACTTCTAGTGGTTCATGACGCAGAGAAATCCGTAATGTTGTTTTGAGATAATGATGGAGCTGTTGCACAGGCTAAGGAGCATAGGGCTCACCATAACACCAAACATATTGAGAGAAAATATTATTTTTTAAGAGAAATGGTTCAGAAAGAGAATGTTATACTGCAGAGAGTAGACACAGCAAATAATGTTGCTGATCCACTGACCAAGCCACTGTCTCAAATGGTCTTAGAGCGACATATGGAGAGTATGGGTATTAAATACCATAGTTTGTGGTGAGTGCAAGTGGGAGATTGTTAGGAACATGCCTTCGAATGCCACTCAGATGATGAGAGAGTGAGAGCATTGTATTGTAATTATAAATATTAAATTAAACATGTGCAATGCGTAGCTCCTGTGGTAACCGTTCGGTTTAGTATTCTATACCTAGTGACATAGTCTATTTTAATTGTAGCCATAGTGAACACATGGTGAAGGATTTCCCGTTTTCATTGGTTACTTGTTACTGGTGCTGGCAGAGTGGGCATCGTGCAGTTCATTGTGAGAGGGTGGCCAGAGCATCTAGAGCTCCAACAGCAACTACAGTGAAAAAGGAGCTTAGTGTTGATTAGAAGACCCCCGTTTCTCAGACTCCTCAGAGTTCAGGCCATGGTAGGGGTCGGGGTCATCCAGACCATAGGGCATTGTCGAGTTCGGGATCAGTACATCCCCGTCTATACCAGATGAGACGCACAGAGGAGACAGATGCTCCGGTGACATCAGGTACCACTCAGATCCTTTCTCATCCAGTTTCGGTGCTATTTGATTCTGGTGCTACCCACTCTTTTATTGCATGGGATTGTATACGTCGTATTGGTATGATTGTTTATTCGAGTGTGAACCGTTTGTAGTGGGTATGCCTAGTGGGTATTGTATGGTTGGGAATCGGGAAGTCAGAGACTGTCTGGTGAGGATCGAGAACTGGGATTGGCCCTCGAATCTCATTGTTGTAGATTTAAAGGGCGAGGACTTGATCTTCGTGGACGATTGGCTGGATCATCATGGTGCTATCATGGACTATCGGACTCGTATTATCTCGATAGTAACTGAGGATGGCACAGAACACACTATTGTGGGTCGTAAACGGGTAGATCGGGAAGTCTGATCAATGCCTTGAAGACGATGAAACTCCTGAACCAGAGTTGTATAGGCTACTGGTGCTACGCTTTGAAGGCAGAGGATGGGGGAGTATATATGCCGTCGATCCCAATGAATATCCCGATGTATTTTTCGGATGACTTACCGAGATTACCACCACAGCGAGAAGTCGCCTTTCCAATTGATCTAGAGCCGAATGCAGCTCCTATTTCTAAGGCACCGTATCGTATGATACCGCCAGATATGTTGGAGTTGAAGAAGCAGTTGGGGGAGTTGTTAGATAAGGGATACATTCGACCGAGCGCATCTCCTTGAGGCACACTGGTTCTATTTGTTAAGAAGAAAGATGATTAGCTTCGTTTATGTATCGACTATCGTGAATTAAACTAGCTAACCATCAAAAATATATACCCTTTGCCCCCGATTGATGACTTGTTTGATCAGCTTCAAGGAGCGACGGACTACTCGGAGATTGATCTGCAGTTGGGCTATTATCAGTTGAGTATTCAGGATAGTGATATATCGAAAGCTGCCTTTCGGACGAGATACAATTATTACGAGTTTTTGGTTATGCCTTTCGGGCTAACCAACGTCCCATCAGTGTTCATGCAGTTGATGAACAAGGTGTTTATCGAGTAGTTGGACAAATTCGTGGTTGTCTTTATTGACGATATTCTTATCTATTACTAGAACCGGGAGGAGCATGCCGAGCAGCTTCGTATTGTGATAGATATTTTGAGAGCTAAGGAGTTATATGCGAAGTTTTCCAAAAGTGAGTTTTATCTCTGGGAAGTGATGTTCCTTGTGTTGGAAATAAAACACAGCGTAAGCAAAGTTGGTGAAAGTTTATAAACGCGTTTTACGCATCCACGAGCACAAAGATCTATTTAGGCATGCTAATTAATTAATTACTAATATTAATAAGCAATTTAAATATTATTTATTATTTATTAAATAAATATGTAGGTAATTGAATATCCTAATCTAGATCAAAGATCATAGGATATTACCTTTGAAGTGTAGTGGTTGCTTTGCTTCTTGATCTCCTTGTATTTCTACCTTTAGACCTTCTAGGGTATGATCCGCCTTAACCCGAACGTCATGTGGGCCACGAGCTACCGGAACTTGCTTGGACAACAGTGGGATAGGCCGAACCTCCTTGTATGTGGTCACTCGTTTTTTTTTATTTTCTAGTATTGCATGAACACTCTTAGAAAATTTATGTGTTATCTAAATTATAGAATCAAAGACACAAGTCTAGATATACAATTAAACACAAGAAAAAAAATCAATATCACAACCTCAAAAGTAAGTCAATTTTCGGCCAACCCATAAGTCCTATTTATAGGCTTATGGATTACTACTAGGGATCTTAAGAAGGATTAGGGAAGGACTCCTAATAGACCTCAAATTTCCTTATTAGGACCTTTCCTAATATATTGAGTCTATTAATATCGATTCAATCCACTAAAGAATTAATATTGCACTTCCAGCCCAAATCCCAATTTACGAAATCGGGCTCCTTATTAAATATATTATTTCCCGTGTTCAAGATATCGAATGTCCATTAATTAATTATAAGCTATTGATAGCTTTAATTAATTAATATCTTATCCAAGAGTAGTACCACTCGAACCTTATTATTATATCGGAATTAAATCCACCTGAAGGTTTAATATAATAATCATTATCGAGCTCCTCAAGGGGACATCATCAACCCGCATGAGTCGGGACACGATTTCTAGTAATAGTAATAACTGTCATATAAATAATATTATTGCCCAAGATACGAAGCTTATTGAGTCGATCATTTTGACTCTGACCCCAGGTAAATTAAAGCAATAAGTATTATAAATACACAATTAAATATTGTATGCTTAGAATTAAGAAATAATAATTATCCGAGATTTACGTTCTTCTTACAGTCAGTACATAAGACACTATCTCACTTCGATCCTGTTCAACGTATGCAAATACGCTAATGTATGCTAATAGTCAAGACCAATTAATCTCAAGCTTACACTACAACCTTTCATATAATTTGTCTAATAATTATATAGGTTGTGAACTACTATATTATTTCATAAGGCGCGATAATGTGATTTTCCGTGTGACACCAACACACCACATTATCTACAATATAAAATAATTAGACATTTCATTTGCATAACCATAACGTGAATAAATATGCAAAACATGTGATTAAATGTAATTAATATTCTCATAGGTAGTTACAGGGAAATAAGGTAATACAAGCATAGAGTATGCTTTGCAGTATACAACCATAACAATCTCCCACTTATACTCAAAGCATGCTTTTAAGTATACTACTCTATTACATAGTCTCTCATTTCTCCCACTTATACTCAAAGCAATGCTGTCATACACCATAATCCCATTCCTTCCACATGCATTTCAAAAAATTTTGAGGGTAAGCCTTTCGTGAAAGGATCAGCAAGATTATCTTCCAATGCAACCCTGGCTACAACTACGTCTCCTTCCTTTATGAAGTGTCGTATGATGTGGTACTTGCGGTTGATATGTTTACTTGCCTTATGGGCTCATGGTTCCCTCGAATTTGCGACTGCACCGGTATAGTCACAATAAAGTGTAATACCCTTAGGCAAATCGGGAATCACATCTAAGTCATGCAGGAAGTACTTGAGCCATACCGCCTCCTTGGCTTCCTCAGAGGCTCCCACATACTCGGCTTCCATGGTAGAGCCGAGATGCATTTCTGCTTCACACTCCTCCAACTAATGGCTCCACCTCACAGGCTAAACAAATAACCCGAAGTAGACTTGGACTTTTCTTTGTCTGATGAAAAATCTGAGTCAGTATAACCCACCGGACACAGGTCGTCTGATTGATATACTAGCATATACTCCCTAGTCCTTCTCAAGTACTCGAGTATGTGCTTGACAGCAATCCAGTGTCCTAGTCCTGGGTTCGACTGATATCTAGCAGCCATGCTAACAGCATGACAGATATTTGGTCTAGTACAAAGCATAGCATACATGAGGCTCCCACAGCTGACGCATAAGGGATCAACTTCATGTTATCAATCTCCTTTTATGTCTTGGGACACATATCTTTAGATAGTTGAATCCCAGGTCTGTAAGGTAGAAAACCTTTCTTGGAATTCTCCACGCTAAACCCCTTTAGCACTGTATTGATATATGATGTCTGAGATAAGCACAACATCCTTTTCTTCCGATCATGAAAGATCCGGATTCCAATGATGTGTCCTAATTCTCCCAAATCCTTCATATCGAACTGCTCAGATAGAAATACCCATACGCCCGACAACTCCTTCATGTTGTTTCCAATCAGAAGGATATCATCTACAAACAGTACAAGAAACACCAACACGTTTCCATCGTATTTCTTATACACAACTCTCACTTGGACATTGAACGAACCTATATGACTGGATTACCTCGTCAAATCGGGTGTTCCAAGATCTAGATGATTGCTTAAGTCTATAAATGGATCTCTTAATCTTGCACACTAAGTGCTCTTGCCCTTCGGCAATGAATCCCTTTGGTTGGCGCATATAGATTTCCTTGTCTAGACTCCCATTCAAGAATGCAGTCTTGACATCCATTTTCCAAATCTCCAGATCCAAAATGCGCAGCTATAGCTAAAAGAATCTGGATTGACTTAAGCGTGGCTACCGGCGAGAAGATTTTATCATAATCGATACCCTCTTTCTGAGAGTAATCCTTCGCAACAAGCCTTGCTTTGAAGGTTTCAACCTTCCCGTCACCTCATTTATTTCGCTTGTAGACCCACTTACTCCCAATAACTTGTACCCCATCAGGTAGTTCTACTAGCTCGCACACTTGATTGGAATCAATAGATCCCATTTCTGATTCCATTGCTACTTTCCAGGAATCAACATTTTTATCTTGGATTGCCTCTTTGTAAGTCCAGGGATCTGATTCATCTTTGCCTGGGATTGAGTGCGAAGACTGTCCCACACCTATGAATCGTTTCGATTGACGAACAACCCTCGCATTACAACAAGGCAAATCTTGAGTTGGTGTAAAAGTCTCAGAATCGATATATGGTGCAGTGTTAGTTGGCGCTTGTACGATTGGTATAGATGGAGTCTCGCCCCTTAATTCTTACAGAATTATCTCACTCATAGGCTTGTGACTAATCATATAATCCTCTTCCAGGAATCGGGCATTGGTGATAATAATGACCTTCTGATCCTGGGGACTATAGAACAAGCCACCCTTCGTTCCCTTACGATATCCTACAAACACTCGTACTTCTGTACGAGATGCCAACTTATCAGCTTTCTTATTCAGCACATGTGCTGGCGTACCCCAAATCCGAACATGTCTTAGATTGGGCTTTCGTCCACTCCACAGTTCTGTGGGTGTTTTTGGAACTAATTTCAAAGGCACGAGGTTTAGAATGTACGCCGCTATTTCCAAGGCGTATCCCCAAAACGAAATAGGTAAATCCGAATAACGCATCATTGATCTAACCATTTCTAAAAGAGTTCTATTCCTTCTCTCAACAACACCATATTGTTGTGGAGTTCCCGGCGCAGTGAGCTGGGACGAAATCCCCTCATTTGCCAAAAATCCAAAAACTCTCCACGAAGGCATTCACCACCACGATCAGATCTTCGTGACTTGATACTCTTCCCATAACGCTTCTCCGTTTCAGCCTTGAAGTCTGAACTTGTCAAAGGCTTCAGACTTACATCGCATCAAATAGATGTAACCATATCTCAAATAATTATCTATAAACGTGATGAAGTATTCGAAACCACCCCTATCCTGGATATTCATTGGACCTCATACATCCGTATGAACCAATTCTAACACATTCTGAGCACGGTTTCCCTTAGTTTTAAAAACTCATTTGGTCATCATACCTTCCAGACAGGACTTACAAATTGGAAATGACTCAACTTGGAGGTCATCCAATGGGCCATCATCTACCAATATTTGAATCCTCCTAAGATTTACATGACCTAACCGTAAGATATGTCTGGTTTATGCTCGAATGTTATTTTCTGTTTTTAGGTTTAGACAAAGAGTTAAGTGATTTATGCATAGGAGTTTGTGCAGTATTAACTACATGCAATCCATCATTAAAAGTACCTTTGCAGATATATTCACCATTTATTTTCCTAATAATAGCATCATCATCAAAAGAAAATGAATAACCATCGCGTTTTAATTTAGAAACCGAAATTAAAATTCATTCTAACATCCGGTACTAATAATACATTATTAAGGACTAATAATTTATCATTAATCTTCAACTGCATGACTCCCACTGCAACAGCCATAAGCTTGGAATAATCGCCCCAGTTGATAGTAATCTCGCCCGCACTAAGCTGCTTGGTTACCTGAAAACCATGCTAGTCAAAGCAAACATGATCAGTGGAGCCTGAATCAACTATCCACGAAGCGAAAGAACAAGCTGCCAAACATGTTTTGACTACTAGTACACGAGACATACCTTTCTTAAGAGTAGGGCAGTCCGCTTTAAAATGTCCTTTCTGACCACACTCGTAGCACTTTCCCTTTGGATTTTTGTTTGCCTCGGGGTAAGGAGCCTTGCTTTTCACCTTGAGAGTTGCCACTTGCTTCTGGCCCATTTGTTTCTTCTTCTTACCCCACTTGGGTTTAGAAGTCGAGACACTAGTAGCCGCAAGACATTGATACCCTTGCCTGAAGAGACCTTCTACAGCTTGAAGCTCTATCATCAATTCCGCTAAGGTATACTCCCTACGATTCTTATTGTAGTTCAAGCGAAACTGCTCAAAGATCCTAGGTAAGCTGCCTAGGATGATACCGGCCTGCGTTTCCGCATCGATAGTAGCCCCTAAGATATCAAGTTCGTTTAGCTGAAAGATCATCTTTAGAACATGATCCCTTACCTGGGTTCCTTCAAGCATTTGGGTCGTCATCAATACCCTCATTGCATTTTGCCTAGCTGCCCGGTTCTGATGACCAAACATACCGCCGGAATTTTTCATCATTTTCGCGGCCGTGCCCATACTCTGATGCTGATGCTGCAATACATTTGCTAAATAAGCCAAGATGTAACAGCAAGCCATCTTATCAGATTTCTTCCATCTGCGGAATTCTTTCACCTCATCGGGTGTTGAATCCCCATCTGGCTCCAACGGGCATTCCTCAGTTAGAACAAACTTATGTTCTTCAGTAGTCAGGACAATATTAAGGTTACGTTTCCAATCAGCAAAGTTAGTGCCATCTATTTTTTTTTTAGGATTACAGCAAGAGGATTGAAAGGCATTTGAGATAAAAATTAAAAACATCCATCACATAATGCATAGCAAAATATATTGAAAAACCTCAAAACACAATATATATGCTAGCAACCAACACCTCGAAAAACCTGCATATGCAAGCCACGATCGTGTGGACGTTTACACATATATTTTTCAAGTAGAGTTTTACGTCTTTAATTTTATCTAATCAATTGACGTTATGACAAGTAAAATTAATAGTTGGATCCTCTTGGCCCTGTATTAATCAATATAAATTTCGATGGGGAACTTATTAATTAATACACCTAAGTGAACACCATAATTTAACATCCTTAAAATATTATCTTTTAAATAATAGTCATATAGATGGAAATGTCCTATCATAAAAAAATAACACTTACCTTATGTTATCATTTGTAATTTAAAACTAGTGAACCTATAATTAGCACATTCGATATGTAGGAAGACCCTAGTGTCAACGCGCATGCTAATTACTTCACAATTTAAATTAATTATGGAGGCCAATTTGATTTTATTTTCAAAAAATAAATTAATTTAATCACTTAGTTGTTTTAGCCTTAAGGTTTTTAATTTTCTCGTCCTAACATGCAAGAAACATATCACGCATACATTCATACATGCCATATATCAAAATAGTAAAAACCAAAATAAAGCATGGATAATTAAATTATCCAAATATCATGGTCTTATTCCTTGATTTGAATCCGAGAAAATCTTCGACTCGATTTCCCCACTGGATCAAGCATCTCATCACTCCTCCTCGGCCGGGCCGTGGATTTGCAAAATTAGAATTTTACTTCTATGCAAAATTAATTACATAAAGAAATTAATTTTAAATCCCGGCTCTCCAGCGGACGCAACGAACGGCGGTGAAATGGACCGGACCAAAAACTGGACGACCCGACCCGAACCGGCGAACTGGCCCGGACCAGGCTGCCCGCGGCCCTCGACAGCAAGTCCCGGCTCTGCTCGGCAGACCGCCATGTCTTCTTCGCGGCGCCAGCGTCTTCTTGTTGGCAGCGATCGGCGATCCTGTTTCGCTCTACTTCTTCGTGATTCCATCTTTTCCGAATTCGATTACAATTTTACATAAAATAAAAGTACCTCGATTTTGCAGAAAGATTAGATGAAAAAATAAAAATCCTATATCTACCCGTGGATTTTCTCACGAGAAAAACCATTGCATGGCCCAAACCGGGCCAAACCAACAATTGCATAATAATAAAAAATAAATAAATAAACCATTCACATAAACCATGATAATTGGATCATATTCTCTGCAAGAAAATATCTAGCAAAATATTCTAACATCAAATTGCATGAATATTTAAATTGCTATCAATTAATCACCAAAATTAATTAAAATAGCAAAAGCCTAAAAACAAGGTTCCGATACCAATTTTTGGAAATAAAACGCAGCGGAAGCGAAGTTGGTGAAAGTTTATAAATGCGTTTTATGCATCCACAAGCACAAGATATATTTAGGCATGCTAATTAATTAATTACTAAGATTAATAAGTAATTTAAATATTATTTATTATTTATTAAATAAAAATGTTGGTAATTGTATATCCTAATCTAGATCAAAGATCATAGGATATTACCTTTGGAGTGTAGTGGTTTCTTTGCCTCTTGATCTCCTTGTATTTATACCTTTAGACCTTCTAAAGTATGATCCGCCTTAACTCGGAGGTTGTGTGGGAAACGAGCTACCGGATCTTGCTTGGACAATAATGGGATCGGCCGAACCTCCTTGTATGTGGTCACTCGATTTTTCTTTATTTTCTAGTATTGCATGAACACTGTTAGAAAATTTATGTGTTATCTAAATTATAGAATCAAAGACACAAGTCTAGATCTACAATTAAACACAAGAAGAAAAATCAATCTCACAACCTCACAAGTAGGTCAATTTTCGGCCAACCCATAAGTCCTTTTATAGGCTTATGGACTACTACTAGGGATCTCAAAGAGGATTAGGGAAGGACTCCTAATAGACCTCAAATTTCCTTATTATGACCTTTCCTAATATATTGAGTCTATTAATATCGATTCAATCCATTAAAGAATTAATATTGCACTTCCAACCCAAATCTCAATTTACGAAATTGGGCTCCTTATTAAATATATTATTTCCTGTGTTTAAGATATCGAATGTCCATTAATTAATTATAAGCTACTGATAGCTTTAATTAATTAATATCTTATCCAAGAGTAGTACCACTCGAACCTTATTATTATATCGAAATTAAATCCACATGCAGGGTTTAATATAATAATCATTATCGAGCTCCTCAAGAGGACACCATCAACCCGCACGAGTCGGGACATGATTTCTAGTAATAATAATAACTATCATATAAATAATATTATTGCCCAAGATACGAAGCTTATTGAGTCGATCATTTTGACTCTCACCCATGGTAAATCAAAGAAATAAGTATTATAAATACACAATCAAATATTATATACTTCGAATTAAGAAATAATAATTATCCGAGACTTACGTTCTTCTTACAGTCAGTACAGAAGACACTATCTCACTTCGATCCTGTTCAATGTATGCAAATACGCTAATGTATGCTAATAGTCAAGACCAACTAATCTCAAGCATACACTACAACCTTTCATATAATTTGTCAATAATTATATAGGTTGTGAACTATTATATTATTTTATAAGGCACCGATAATGTGATCTTCCATGTGACACCAGCACACCACATTATCTACAATATAAAATAATTAGACATTTCATTTCCATAACCATAACATGAATAACTATGCAAAACATGTGATTAAATGTAATTAATATTCTCATAGGTAGTTATAGGGAAATAAGGTAATACAAGCATAAAGTATGCTTTGCAGTATACAACCCTAACACCTAGGACATGTGATCTCGGTTGAGGGAGTTCGGGTTGATCCGCAGAAGATAGGGGCGGTACTCGCATGGAAACCATCTTAGAATGTGAAAGAAGTGAGAAGTTTTCTAGGACTTATTGGGCATTTGTTCGCTATAATTTTAAACAATCCGCAAGTGTACGGAAAATATGTAGAAAGCGGCGAGCAAGGTCGTATTCTACAGAGACTAAATATTCTTATTGTGTTGAGTATTAGATTATAGTGTTCCCGGCTTTATCTAGACGATCGAAAGGTAAAATGGATGATTAATGAAATAACATACAATAATCATAATAAACGATTGAAAATATCCGAATGGAAGCGAATTGCAAGAGTTTAGAAAGGTAGATTCCACGGCTAGGTTTCCGTTGATTACTAAATTTAGTCGGGATTGGTTTCAAAAGGTTCTAAGTGCGTTTCTAAAACGACGATCACAACAATATTCTAAAGTCTCTCTCGAGATGCATTAAAACGTAGATTAAACAACCTATAACAACGTCTCCGTCTATTATAAATTATCTAACTCCAAAAAATGTTCATAAGATTAGATATCATCATAGTTCATCACCGATTTCTCAATCTCGTAATTTACTACGTCAAATACTCGAAACCTATTAATGCCCTCTTCTCTCGAATTATGAGCAATTAAGTTTAACATGTAAAAACATTGATCAAGTGTCTAAACATGAATCAAACCAAGTATTTGATAAAGAAATCACACTAGATAAATATAATTATCAATCCCTCAAAATCATAGTAAATCAACGTACTCCCATGCCCGGAATCTAAAGAGTTTAGCCGGACATGGTATTGAAAGGAAGATTAATAATCATCATGTTCATGCTAATAAAAACAACAAAATGAAGAAAAGATATGAAGAAGATAAAACTCGTGGTGTGTCTTGATCGATCCCGGTTGAAGCCTTCAAATGTTCTTGAAGTGTTCTTCAAGAATTTCTTCAAAACCCCTTCTTTTTGGAATGAAAACCACTTAATCTTTTGTTATTCTCTCTCTCTAATCTCCCAAAATTCAGCATCTCCCAAGTCATGCCCCATATTCTTCTTTTATAAAGCTAAAAATATCACTTTTTCTACACAAATCTTGCAAAAAATGTCAAAAGATGATATTTCCACCGAAAAGTGACACGACCCATGTCAAATGACACGGCCCGTGTCATAGTGTGCTCAAAATGATAAAACTCGCTGGACAGGGAACTCGACCGTGTCAAACGACACGGCTGAGCAAATGACACGACCATGCCAAATTGCACGGCTCGTGTCATACTCCTCTAGAAAATGAAAAGTGCCTGGATGTGAAACCCGACCGTGTCAATATGGCACGGCCGGGATAATGACACGGCCCATGTCAATTGACACGGCCGGGCTCGTTTTGATTCGTTTTGACACCGTTTTGATTCCGTTTCTCGTTTCCGCATTGCTTGATATGTGTTGGGGTTGGAGACTTAGTGCTTGCTTGATTTATGTCCATAAAGTGCCTATAAAATCAATAAAACGTACCCAAGCGTGATCGAGTCCAATAAACACAATATGAGTATAAACGACACAGTTCTACACATTTTAGGATCTTAAAACCCGGAAAATCGGTGCAAAAATATGCGTCAAAATGAGTGTTATCAAAATCCCCCAAACTTGAACGTTGATCGTCCCGAGTGTAATATCCGGATTTATTATGGTGTATTTCATCTGTATTCAAACCATGTATTATTCGGATTGGTGGTTTTGATTATTGGAGTATGATATTTCGTGCATTGATATCATTGTACATAAGTAAAGAAACATGCAAAATTGCTCAAACAACCTCGTGATAACGCACGCTAAGAATGTATCTTAACGCGCGCTACCGGGCTATTATTAGCGCACGCTATGCTGGTAGGAGTTGCGTGCGCTAAGGACTCAATTATTGAGCGGGGCAGCTAGCACATGCGCCAGCCGGGACATGGGTCCGGATAAGATTCCCGCGGACGCAACCGGACAATTTCTAAAGTCAACCATTATTAGCGCACGCTAAGGAATGCTTAGTAGCGTGCGCTAACTTGTTAAAATGCAGAATATTATAAATGGGACAACAACCGTTTTGGCTTTCATTTCTTTCGCCCATTCTTCATCCTTGAGAGTTCAGAGAGATGTAATAATACTCCTATACACTTAGAACACATCTTGTTGTGTTTGTATATTGGTTATCACTTGGGAATGTTCATGGAAGTGGAATAGCACCTTGGAGTGGCATACAACCAACCGGAGTTGGATTCTACCTAACGGTTCAGTGATTTTCATCATATTAAGGTATGTTCAATCTATCTCAAGACTTAGAGTTGGATTCTAACGTTTTGGATGACCATGTTAACAAGATATGGATTTTCATAGATAAATTATCCAAGTATATCATGTTTGGAATAGTGAGATGGATAAACCTTAAATACCTTGATTATAATCATCATGATTCGAATCTTATTACACTGAATATGTGAAGAGAAGCTTCTATCATTGGTAAACCGAATCTAATAGATGATTTCATAGTAATCTTGGACTAGACGTTAGCATCCTTATTGTTAGATAAATCTAAAGGCTTGATCATGGAAGGATTTATCTAGTATGGATAAAACGTTTAACAACTTCAGCATGATAATATGGATTGATATAGAGGTGTTGATATCAACCGTTAAGCTTTTTGAATTTTTGTATGAAGATTTGAAGTCGGAATGGAATATGGTTTTATATTGGTATGCATATCCTTAAATCCGAAGTTGTCTTTATCCGTAAAATCATTCATAAGGGGTATGAACATGGTATTCATGGAAGTAACATGAATTATCACGCAAGATTTCGTTGTTTCGATCATGGCAAGAACAGTTTACTGCTCAGCAGTAAACTGCCATGCATAGATAGCGCACGCTATGCTATGAAGTTTAACGTGCGCTATCGAGCACGAGTTAGCGTGCGCTACGTTTGGTACGTAACGTACGCTAGACCATCAGACGAGTCAGTTGGCTGGTCAGTGAAGTATCGACCATGCATAGTTAGCGTACGCTAGTCTTTGTTGTTTGCGTGCGCTATCGGGCAGACTTAACGCACGCTACAAAGAGTACTTAGCGTGCGCTAAGCAGTTAGGGCAGATTGCATTTTATGAACTTTTGACCGTGAATCAAATTGTTAAACATTCGTACGGTGTGAGATAAATCCTATATTATTTCTTTTGTTAAGGTTTGGTCTCGTTACGTGATTGATTGAGGAGCACGATCTTCGAGTGTTCATTTTCGTGGAAGTGTTGTTATTATCTTCAAATCGAGGCAAGTACCTTAATTGTTTTATGTATTGTTGTTATACATATTGTCGTGCATGTATGTCGTTATTGTATGTCCACCTCGTGTTGGTCCGACGGGATCATCGGGGGATCTATGCTAGCGTGCGCTGGATCATCGGACGGGTTTTTCCACCACGGGTTGGTCTGACGGGATCATCGTGGGTTCTAGGCAGTGAACGCTGGATCGACGGAATTACCATGTGTATGTTATGATATCATATTGTGATTATTAGTTGTGTATGTTATGTTTGAGTTTCTCGTAGGAGAAGACTCGTTGGCACTTTATCGTTTACGTTATTATTCTTCGTGAGATATGAATAATATGTTGTGGTACTTGTACTAGCATCGTTGTGCTAACCCCTTCGGGGGTGAACATTTTGTTTGTGTTCAGGATCCAGGAGAGCGGGGAAAAAACCACTGGAACTGTATGACGACGAGGGTGCAGAGTGATGTCCCGACCGGGTTTATTTATTTGTTGTTTACTCGTTATTTCAATAAGTACTCGAGTACGAAGTCATTTGTGATGATTTGAATTTGGTGATGTATCATTGAGTTCTGTTGAACAATTGTACTATTTCTGTATTGGGTCAGAACTATTGTACCGTAATTTCGTTATTTCCATTCGTTAGTACCTTTTAATGCCTGTTCAATTCTTCAGCCTTGTAAATCCTTATGTAAAGGATTTACGGCGCTGTAATATTCCTGAATATATCGGGGGTGTTACACCGAGCAATGCACTTTAAAATAACCACTCTTAAGGGAACTCGTCCCTCAACATACCTCAAAGGATCATTCTGAAAATTCATCAATACGCCTCAAGAAATAAATAAGTCGAGTTCTATAAAGTAATCAAATCTCGGGGGTGCTTCCTTAACATTATAGCTAATACTTGAATAATATGAACCTCGCCGATCAAGTGTATTCCCTCACTCTCAAAGTCTATAATGGGATAAGTGACGCTCAAAACTCATTCAATGAAATAAGAATCCCCATAGGCTTGCCAATCGTCTACATCTCTACCACTAGTTGTGCATGCAAATTTGGTGAATCAAAAAGGACTTTATCGGTTGTAATGTAGGCTTTTTGGTCGGGGTAGGATAAGTATGGCTTAAAGTGACTTGACTTGAGCAAATTAGAACATTATCATAATAATCACTTCGCTCAATTAGAAGCTCAATAATCCCTTAGAATTTGTTTCCTTCAACCCATTGATTTTAATATCATCGTACTAAGCACTTTTGAAAGTGAGAATCACAATCCTTATTCCTCCTTATTGCTCCATACATCTCGTTTCTTTATGTGTCCACGAATTTTTTTCTTTTTATGTTTTCATGTGGTGGGCAACATCATCATTAAATGACACCAATCTTCCTTTAATTATTTTGATAAATCATTGCATTTTGAACCAACAATCTTCCCGATCGCTTCCACACATCTTTTCATTCTTTTGCCAAGTTGTTCTAAATAGCTCAAGTATAGGGACAAAAGTTTATAATGGAACGGAAAGCTCATAATGTGGCTAACAAGAAATAGGCTTTAAGCTCAATCGGGCTAACTAGGGAAACCAATTTTTCGGGTTGGCCAAAAGGTTTGAAGGGTTGCCAATAAAAATCGCCTAAAATCATTTTCACTAATTTGCAAATATACTTGTAGTTTCGAATAAGATACCAGGGCAAGTTCTAGAGTCTTAAAATATGAATGATACACTTGACAATGAAACTTGCATATTTAATAATGCACGAAGGCTCAAAAGCTCACAAGTTAGATTTGTTCATATTTCCAAGATATTAAACTATTTATTCAATTCCACACCCTTTTGATTATTCTACAATTTTTCCTCTTCAAATTATCCTCGATTTGTATATCAAAATAACAAAATAAATCCCGAGGTATCCAAGACAAGAGTTCATTCTTTCGAGTTTTATCAAAGTTCATCATCATCAAAACACACCAAGTTCGAAATAAAACACACCAAAATAAAACACACCAAAAAATTCAAACCAAAACGTAAAACAAAATCCAAACACACCAAAAAAATAAAAACAAACAAACAATGTAGGTATTTCTTGACCCAATATCTCCCCCCAAACTTGAATTAAAGAGTATACACACGAAGGGGTATAGTATTTAGTCAAAAAAAACTTTGGGTCGAGAAATACTTACAACCGGTCCTATTGATTTGGCGGAGGATAGTGGCCTTGTTGGATATGCCAATCTTCCATTCGTTGTAAAATTGCTAGCATCACGTCTTGGATTTCATGGGTTTCCTCTCGTAAGGCTTCGAACTCTTCTCTAAGCGTGGAACGAGATGCGGCATGTCTTGATTCGGCCTGTCTCGACTGTAGGTCACAAGTCATCCAGGAATAAGTCTAGGGGGGGTGAATAGATTTATTGAAACTCTTAAACTCTTTTGCTCAAAGAGAGAGTTTCTTCAGCTGATAGATAAACAAATGACTTTGAGTCGTTTGTTCTTTAATAAGTGTGGAAGTCAGCTGATGACGAATACAGAATAACTAATGAAACACTTAACGATGAATGCAGCAGTTTAAAGTATGATGCTAGAAAACAGTAAATAACGCAGACAGTTATAGTGGTCTCAGAGGTGGGGTAATCCTCTACTAATCCACTTTTCTCCAAACCAGTTGGAGATGAATTCACTATAATTCTCAACCAGTGATAAATATTACAGTGATTCAAACAAAACTACAACAGCTTCCAACCAGTGGAAATCCATGCCGTTGTACCACACTTGACTGCCTTGCACCTCTTGATCCTCGATCCTTGGATGCCTTTACAGTATCTTCACTTCAACCAGTGAAGTAGCCCAAACTCAGGATTATAGACAAGAATTTTTGTCTTCTCCAACTTAGAGCTTCTTCAAGTATGAACTTTTTAGAACCGCTATTTTCACGATGCTGTATTTCGCTTTTAGATAGCTTGATTGCTTTGATCGCTTGAAAGTATGTTAGCACCGGTAATTGTCGTAAGGTATTTCTCAGCTTCAAATCTTCGGATATTTATAGGTCACGATCTCTGAGCTTTTCCTTATAGCCGTTGCAAATCTTTTGAACAAATCCATCCGTTGGAGAGGTAGACTTCATTGTTTTCTTCCTGAACGTTGCAAGGCTGGATTCCCATATTTTAATCTATCTTCCGACCGTTGTGAAGACTTCTGCATGTGATGTGCCAAATCTTTTGATTATAATACGATTAAAGTCTTCAAGGTGGGTCTGGATGATTTATTTAAATCATATCTCTTGTGGGAATCTCTCCAATTTGTCTCTTCATGTTGCATGTAACTTTCCGTAATACTTGACTTTTCAACGCATGCTGATGTGGACTTGGAGTACTTGGCTGATCTCGACTAGGCTGATGAGCAGTTAACTTCTCTGCAGTTCTGGACCTCTCTGATGTTTACTGTTTGGAACTCGCCTGATCAGATGACTTGTTTGAGGTACCTTGGCTGCAGTCTGGTCAAACATCCATGATAATTTTTGTTGACCAGAACTACTCTGACTTGACTCGGCTGATCCTCTCTGATGGACTTAGCTGATATTTAGTACTTAGCCGATTTTCAGCCTAACTTATTTTTGGCCTATAGAAGATACTCATTTGGTTCTTCTTTACATTTTGCCAAGTTTTATACTTAACATATTTTGGCCTATGGAAGATACTCATTTGGTTCGTCCTTACATTTTTGCCAAGTAATAAACATTTGAATTTATACTGATGACATCATCAAAATCTAACAAGTATTCCTAACAAATTCCCCCTATTTTGATGATGGCAAAACTTAAGGAAATATTCAAATGAACAAGTCTGCACTTGAGTGCAAGACACAAATTAAAATCTGTCTAATTTTTGAGACAACTGGGAATTGTCATTCAAAAAGACTGTTATAAAATTTTCTGAATCGTTTACACATACATGTCTGAATTTTACAAGAAAATTTTCAAGTACATAAATTATTACAAGTACAAAATAAATGAAAGTCATCTGCCTCTTCCTCTGCCTCTTCGAATAGGCTGTTTGGCACGTCTGTAGGGTTTAGCTCTGATTGGTCTTGTCTTGACAGGGGCAAGACCATACTTCCTCTTCACAACAAGAGCTGCAAAGTCTTGTTCTTGTTGGGATGAAAATCTATTCTCAAGACAAAACTTCTTGATTTTTCTTTGTAGCGCAAGTTCATCCAACGCACCTCCTTTCTCCAAAGTAGAAGGATCTTTGGCACTGAATGGAGGGATCATGGGATAAGCATTTAGTTCCTTAGCATGTTTCTTCAGAATAGCCCAGAGTTGTGGATGAGCTACTTCCATGAAATTGATGAAGATCTGCTGTGGGGAGAGATTATCATCCTGGAGTATTTCCCAGATGTAGTAGTCTCTGATGAATTTCTTTCTTGCAGATCCCCACATGGGCAGAGCTTCATATGGTACAAAATCCTCAACATACCACAACTCCTTGCCTTCCCACTCTAGAGTAGGCCCAAAACCTCCTCTAGTCCTCCTTTTCTTGCCTTCAGGCTGGTCAGCCTGTTCTTCTGGATCTGCTCCTCCCTTCCTCTTGGCTGAGGATGTCCCAGCAGTGATCATCTGGACATCCTGCTTCTTCTTCGATCTAAACTCCTTCCTTATCTCTTCTTGATCATTTCCTTCCCCCCTGAATTCTATCTTCCCCCTTTTTGCCAGCATCATCTAAGGTAGTCAATTGCTGTTCTATTCTGCTCATCCAGTCAGACATGCCAAATGGCATTCTGTTGTTGGTAGGGGGAGGAGGCTGAGGAACTTCTCTGAGCAGCAAAGTGTCAATCTTTGCATTGATGGTTTGGAGGTCAGGAGTGACCTGAGATGCCAACAGCTCTCCAATGGTATCTTTCACTATCTTCCTGATTAGCTCAGTCACGGCAGGTGAGATCTGAGCTGGTGGAGAGTGCTCGCCTGAGCCTTCTGCAATTGAACCACCAGACTGCAGGCTCCTATCTGCAGCTGGTACTCCAGATGGGGTTTTCTCTGGGGTCCCTGATCTGGAGTCCTCAGCTAACTCCGCGTCTAGGCTGGTGTACCGGGCAGGTGCCCCATTCCTATCTGCAGCCTCTTGTATCGGCTGTGGCTCTGGCTCCCTTTCTCCTTCTTCCTTCTCTAACTCTTTCTCCTGCTCTTCCTCCTTTTATTCTTCAATATTTTCTTTTTCTTTTTCTTTTTTATTTTTCAGCTCTTTTATCTGCTCCTTCATCATCATCTTCATCATCATCATTATTATCATCATTATTATCATCACCCTTTTTCCCATCTTTTTCTCCTTCATCATCATCATCATCCTTTTCACCTTCATCATCCTCCTTTTCTCCTTCATCATCTTCCTGTTCTACTTATTCTCCTTCTTCTTCTTCTTCTTCTTCTTCAATCAACTCTTCTGTTTTCTCAATTTCTTCTGACTGTTTTTCAACTAAAATCTTTTCTTCTTCTACTTTCTGCTCTTCTTCTTCATCGACTAAAACAATAACTTCTTCTTCTCCATCTACCTCTTCAATTCTAATTTCTTTCTCTTCTTCCTCCTCCTCCTCTTCTCCAAAGGAACCATCAAAAATACTAAGCATAATGGAATGGATGAATTGGTCCATGTTGGCTTTAAAATGAGATATGAACCAATTATCCTGGAGGATCAACACTAAGTCTGATTCTTTACAAAAATGAATCAGTACATCCTCCGTGGCTTGGGGGTACTCCCAACCACTAGTGGCAATATAAGCTTGAAGTTCAGTAAATGACAGGGTTTTGAAAAACTTCCACTCTTTAAAAATATTGACAAAAGATTGTTTTTCAGCTTGTGGTTTAACAAGCTGTAATTGTTCAATGGTCAGATTGAAAACATTATTGTCCAATAGGTTGAATGTATAATTGGCTTCAGGGATTGAGATGATCAGACCTGCTTCTTCTTCCTCAGGAATGTAAGTTGGAGTGAGGACAGTCACGATCTGATTTTCGAGGGTGCCTGGGGCAGGCTGGTCTTCCAGGTGAGTAGGTGACCTGGCTGCTGGACTGGCATGATGATCTGACTGCTCTTCCTCACTAAACTGCAGTCGCCTGGGCCTCTTGGGAGAGGGTTCTGGTGATGACTTCATGATAGATGGCTCTCCAGGGGCTGGTCCCCTTCTATTAAATCGGACAGCTATGGGAGTGTTGTCGGACTCGGAGTCTGACTCGACTGCAGTTGGGTTGTCGGCTGCAGGTCGGTCCGACTCGCCTGACGAATAATATCTCGGGTAAGTCCTCGTGTCAGGTAGCTCCTTCAACATCTGGTCTGCTCTCCTTGTGCCTCCCAATTTTCTCAACGTTTCTTGGTCCAGATGACCAAGTCTTTTGTTGGGGTGGAAGGGATCAGTCTTACCCTTCGCCACACCTGTCTTTTCTAGCATCCAGCTCAGCTGCGTTCCAAACGCCAACTTTGTTTTAAATCTCTTCTCATCAACAAGCCATTCGGCTTTGTTGACCTCGCGAACAAGTTTCCTAAAAATGTAATCCACCCAATCAATTTCCTCATCTTGAATCAGTGCTCCCAGCACCATGAACTTCGCCGACGACAGTTGATCATAACTGCCGGCCATCCCCATGATGATTTTGTTGGTTATATCCAATGCAAAGCGATAGACCTTTTTAATCTCGCTCCTCTTTGCCGTGAGCTTCAGTTTCTCCGGCTAAATCTCCGTCTTGATTTTCTTCCCGGTTTCGGCTGCGGATTGCTTGAGTGCCTCGACAGCTATGCCGCGGTGCTTCACACCGAAAACTCTACGAATCGATTCTCGTGATATGTCGACTTGCCTTCCGCCAACTGTGCTCCGAATTCCATCTTGAATCAAACAGGCTTCGCGATAGAACGCAATAACATCCTCCTTGTACAAATGTTGAGGGTTGATGTCCACGAATGGGTAGATCCCATTGAGCTTCATCGTGCGGATTAGGTCAAGCACGTCGTAATCCTCCAGATTTGCTTCCAATAATCCTTCGAAATCAATGACCAGCGAGAAAATAATCTGGTCCTTGACTGATTTCATGTTGACGCCTTCGAAGTACGATTCCGTTTCTGCAAATGAAGGATTTTTAGTGTATTTGGAGTTCAAGAATTTTTGCTCTGTAAATTTTTGCTCTGTAGATCTAGGGTAAGCGTAAAAGGTAAAGTGAAGGGGTTTCTATCCTTATAAAGAAGATGAAAAGACGTATGGATTAAATTATTATTTCTTTTGAAATGGTGGTACGCCTTTTGAGATTCTTTTGAATTTCAAATTTGAATCGGTGGTCCATTTTAAAATTTGACGGTTGGTTTTGATTGGCCACCGTGGAGGTCGATTTAACAGGCGATTGCCACGTGTATTTAAATTGCCACTTGTGAACCAAAATTGATATAATATACATATGGCAGATAATAATTAAATATTCATAGGTCGGTTATGTTTAGAAAACTTAGCTGGTCTGACTTGTTGACTGTTGACCGCTCTGCATCAGGTGAGTTGACTTCATGGACTTCTCGCCTGAGATTCTGATCAGCTAGGTTCCTTTCTTCGTCCTTCGTTTTCTTGTCTGCATCAGCTAGGATCTGATTCCTTAAATTAGCTGGGTCCGTTCTTCCTCTGAAAATGCTTCAACTTGCTTCAGTACTAGATTCCCAATCTAGTAATCCAAGATCTCTGCTCAGCTCCAAAAATCTTTCTTCTGGCAAAGGTTTGGTAAAGATGTCAGCTATTTGGTAGTCTGTGCTGACTCTTTCAACTCTAACTCTCTTGTTAAGCACATGGTCTCTGATGAAGTGGTGCTTAACATCAATGTGCTTCGTCCTTGAATGCAAAACCGGATTGTTGGTTATTGCAATAGCACTATTGTTGTCACACCAGATAGGAACTTCATTGGCAATGATATTATAATCCCTTTGCTGCTGTCTGATCCACAAGATCTGTAAACAACAGCTACCTGCAGCTAGGTATTCTGACTCTGTGGTGGAAATAGAGTTAGAAACCTGCTTCTTGCTAAACCAGGATATCAGTCCGGTTCCTAAGAATTGGCACGTTCCACTAGTGCTTTTCCTATTAATCTTTCATCCTGTAAAATCTGCATCTGAATATCCTGATAGCTCGAAGTTATCATCCTTGGGATACCATAGTCCAACATTGACTGTAAACTTAAGGTACTTAATAATTCTCTTGGCTGCATCTTGGTGCGACTGCTTGGGTTTAGATTGGAATCGCGCACAAACTCCTACGACATAGGATATGTCTGGCCTGCTTGCAGTGAGGTATAGCAATGATCCAATGAGTCCTCTGTAGTGAGTTGAGTCCACTGATATGCCTCCCTCATCTGCATCTAAGTGAGTACTTGTACTCATAGGGATTCTTGCGGGCTTGGCTGATTCCATTCCAAATCTCTTGATAAGGTCTCTGGTATACTTAGCTTGGTTGATGAAAATTCCATTTTCCATCTGCTTAACTTGTAATCCGAGAAAGAAGTTACGCTTTCCCATCATACTCATCTCAAATTCTCCTTGCATGAGGTTGGAAAATTTCTCACATAGCTCTGGATTGGTTGAGCCGAATATGATGTCATCCACATATATCTGGACTATCAATATGTGGCCTTCGTGCTCCACTCTGAATAGGGTTTTGTCCACCTTTCCTTTGCAAAAACCATTCTTCTCAAGAAACACAGACAATGTTTCATACCACGCTCTTGGTGCTTGCTTGAGTCCATAGAGAGCCTTTAACAGCTTGTAGACTTTGTCTCCTTTGACAAAACATGGGGGTTGCTCTACATAGACTTCTTCTTCTAAGATGCCATTCAGAAAAGCACTCTTTACATCCATCTGATAAACTTCAAAAGCCTTGAATGATGCATATCCATGGAATAGTCTGATGGCCTCTAATCTTGCAACAGGTGCATAGGTTTCATCAAAATCTATTCCTTCACACTGTGCATAGCCTTTTGCAACAAGTCTGGCTTTATTCCTAACAACAGCTCCGTCTTCATCACTCTTATTTTTGTACACCCATTTGGTGCCAATAACCTTCTTGTGATCTGGTCTGTCTGTCATTTCCCAAACTTTGTTTCTTTCCATCTGCTCCAGTTCTTCTTGCATGGCATTTATCCATGAATAATCTTCTAAAGCTTGTTCTGTTGTTTTAGGTTCTATTTGTGACATAAAGCATGAGAACATAGCCATTCCTGCTGGTAGGGTTGACTGTCTTGTCTTAACTCCATCAGTCATCTTTCCTATGATTTGCTAGATTGGATGGTCTTTGAGCCACTTGGGGATTTCGTCTTCTTCTGGGTCTGTTCTCCCTGTTGAATTGCTCGGGCGGATTTTTGCATCAGCTGGGTTCTGGTCTGTAACTGGATCAGCTACCGTCTTGTCATCTGCAGGTTGGTTCTGATCTGCAGATGAGTCTTTGTCAGCTACAGCTGGGTCTTCATCAGCGGCAACTGGATCAGATAGGTTCGGTGATCCTGTCTGATCTGCAGTTGGGTCTTCAGCAGCTGCAGTTGGATCATCAGGCTGGTCTGCAGGTGAGTCCACCATTCCAGTGTCATGTACAATGACTTCTTCAAGGGTTGCTGATTTGAGCTTGTTCTCAATTAGCTCAACTTGCTTCCTGTACTCAACAGTAGATTCATCAAAAACAACATGGGGTGTTTCCTCCACAACTAAGGTTCTTTTGTTAAATACTCTATATCCCTTGCTTCTTTGTGAGTATCCCATAAAGAGACCGCCATCAGTTTTAGCATCAAAGGCATTTAGTTGTG
The DNA here is from genome assembly GCA_033398695.1 of Orobanche coerulescens. NCBI lineage: Eukaryota > Viridiplantae > Streptophyta > Magnoliopsida > Lamiales > Orobanchaceae > Orobanche > Orobanche coerulescens. The sequence continues at coordinate 175,244,826 of CM065808.1, forward strand.
TTTTACCGTTGTTGTGGATGAAACACTTACAACCAAAAACATGAAAGTAAGCAACAGTAGGAGTTCTATTATTCCAAACCTCATAGGGAGTTTTGCCATGTCTCCCTACTATCATACTCCTGTTCTGAGTATGGCAAGCTGTGTTGACAGCTTCAGCCCAGAACCTCTTGGGCAGGTCCGCTTCTGCAATCATGGACCTTACTGCTTCCTTCAGGGTTCTGTTTCTTCTTTCAGCAACGCCATTCTGCTGGGGAGTCCTGGCTGCAGAGAGCTCATGCTGGATCCCATTCTGATTGCTGTAATCAGTGATCGCCTTGTTGAGAAACTCTCCTCCTCTATCTGATCTGATCTTGATGATGGATAGGGATTTCTCATTCTGGATCCTTCTCAGCAGCTCAGGTAGCTTGGTCAAGGTTTCACTCTTTTTATATAGGAAGATAATCCAAGTGTGCCTTGAATAATCATCTACTACAACAAGTGCATGCTTTCGGCCGCTTAGAGTCCTTGGTTTGATAGGACCAAATAGATCCATGTGGAGTAGATCTAAGATCCTTGTTGTGAGAGTTGTAGGCTAGACTGGCTTGAATGATGCTCTGGTCTGCTTCCCTTTCTGACATGCATCACAAAGCGCTTCTTTCTTGAATGCTTCATCTGGAAGTCCTCTGACCAGCTTCTGAGAACTAATCTTATTGATGGCTTTGAAGTTCAGGTGACATAGTCTTTTATGCCACAACCATCCGTTCTCAGCTACTGTCTTAGATAGAAAACAGGAGTTAGGTGTTCCTGTGTTCCAATCTATCATGTAGATATCTCTCCTTCTGAATCCTTGTAGCTTCACTTCTCCAGAAAGGATATCTATCACCATGCATTTCGAGATGGTGAAGAAAACTAGATTCTTTTCGTCGCAAAACTGGCTTATGCTCAGGAGGTTGTACTTGAGCCCTTTTACATAATGAACTTTGGATATCACAATATTTCCTCGGTGCAGCTCTCCAAAGCCTTTTGTTTGTCCTCTGGAGCTATCTCCAAAAGTTACATCGGGACCTCTTTCTTTGGTGTATTTGGATAGCATCTTCTTGTTCCCGGTCATGTGCCTTGAGCATCCAGAATCTACAAACCATTCTTCACCTCCAAAATTTGAGCTTGCGGAGATGTGGTTGTAGTCCTTCCACCTTTTATGCAATCAGACAAGTAGAGATTTAGGTACCCAGATCTGTGTGGGTCCTCTCGGGTTAGTTGGTTTCCTGGAGAATTAATTTCTCCTTGGATTATAGAAATTGTTATTATTATTACCCTTATAAGGTGTGTGTGGTCGAGGTCTGAATCTCCTGTTGGGATTGTATACCGGATATTCCTCAAAGTATTGATAGTGTGGGCCATTTCTAAATCTTGGCTGAGACCATTTATTAAATCGTTGAGGTCTCCTCACTTGTTCAATTTGGAAATTAGGATAACCTTTTGGTTTCCATCTGCCCCTCCCATTTTGAAATCTGTTTTTAGGGAGTTGTTGATAATAGTGGGCATGTTGTCTGGGCTGCTGCTTCTGCCTGGGCCATTGCCTAGTCACTTGTCTAGGTGGCTGCCTTGTGTATCCTGGCTGCAGCCTAGACATGTGACTTGTCTGTTGCCTGTTTTTAAATATTGGTTTATATGTAGGCTCAGCAGTCGAGACAATTGTTTCTCCCTTGATAAACTTTCTTTTAGAACTAGAGGGAGTGTGAGGATCATATCCAAGGCCAGATTTGGAATATAATGACCTTTTATTGGTACACAATTCTTCCAGAGTTGAAGACGCCTTCAGGGAGGTTATTTCCTGCGCCTGAGTCTTATTAACCTGAGTCAGCTTAGCAAATTCGGCTTTGACATGAGCAAGTGCAGCTGATTTTTCTTTAAGTAAAACAGTTAGTCGATTTATCTCAGCTGTATTACCATCAGCTAGGTTTTTCAAGTCAGCTGCAGTTATCTCAACCTTATTCAGTTCTAGGCTGAGTTTTTCAAAATCATTTTTCAGCTGCCTATTCTCATCTTGCAGCTGAGTCTTCTCGGCTGATACAGCTAGGTGTGCAAATTTAAGTGTCTCAAAATCTTTAAATAGCTGATTTGCAGATTCGTGCAGATCCATATCTTGTGACATGGCTGAACTATTATTTGAACCAGAGGGTTTTGATGTTACCTCTTCATCAGCTAGGTTGGCCATCAGGCAATCATACTCTTCGTCATCGTCTGAGAAGAATCCGCTGCTAGATTCTACATGCTCCTGATCTTCTCCGATGAGGGCCTTCCTTCTGTCTTCTTTTCTTCCCACCTCCTTCTTGCTCTCGTCCTTCTTAAGCTCAGGACAATCGACTTGGATGTGTCCTGTCTTGTGAGAATTGTAGCATTCCACCTTCCAGCCACCGGCTTTCTGGTTCCTTCTGCGATTCTCCTTATAATTTTTCTTGTATTTGGAGTAGTTTTTCCGGAAGTTGCTGAACCTTTGCATAATGAACGCCATTTCTTCCTAAAAATCTAATGGATTTGGAGGCTTTACATCAGATAAGCTCTTGGCGGTGGACTCGGCTGCAAATGCTATTCTTTTCTCTGCAGGCTCGGTTAGGGATGAACTTGGAAGCTCGAACTCATAAGCCTTCAGATCAGAGAACAGTTCTTGGATCTTAATTTTATTAAGATCCTTGGACTCTCTCATGGCCACTGCCTTCATGCTCCATTCAGGATTGAGAGATCTTAGAACCTTCAGCGCCATTTCCCTGTTTCCATAAGATTTGTCGAGGGAATTGATCTCATTGATAATCTCAGTGAACCTTGTGTCCACTTGGTCTATAGATTCGCCATTCTTCATTTTGAAGTTGTCAAACTTTTGAGTAGCGATTGACAACTTATTCTCTTTGATTAGCTCCATTCCCTCACACATTAAGGCTAATGTGTCCCAGATTTCTTTGGCATTCTTGCATTTCATGATCTTGACCATGGTGGATTTGTCAAGAGTTTGATATAGCACATCTCTGGCCCGGTTATCAAGATTGGCCAGCTTTCTTTCTTCAGGAGTCAGCCCTGTCCTCTTCTTTGGGATCATCTCTGGCTTCCCTGCTGCGATCTCCTCTAGAGTGTTGTCCTTCTCGAAGATGAATGGATCGTCCTCTATGATGCACCACATATCATCATGGATCGAAGATAAGTGTGCCTGCATCCTTATCTTCCAAAGATCATACTCGTCAACTGAAAACACAGGTAGTCTAGAATGCATGTTCCATTATGAAATGAGAGTAAAGATATATCTCAGATATAGATTTGGTTCGTGAAGTAAATGAACCAACCTCTCTGATACCACTTGTAGGTCACAAGTCGTCCAGGAATAAGTCTAGAGGGGGGGTGAATAGACTTATTGAAACTCTTAAACTATTTTGCTCAAAGAGAGAGTTTCTTCAGCTGATAGATAAACAAATGACTTGGAGTCGTTTGTTCTTTAATAAGTGCGAAAGTCAGCTGATGACGAATACAGAATAACTAATGAAACACTTAACGATGAATGCATCAGTTTAAAGTATGATGCTAGAAAACAGTAAATAACGCAGGCAGTTATAGTGGTCTCAGAGGTGGGGTAATCCTCTACTAATCCACTTTTCTCCAAACCAGTTGGAGATGAATTCACTATAATTCTCAACCAGTGATAAATATTACAGTGATTCAAACAAAACTACAACAGCTTCCAACCAGTGGAAATCCGTGCCGTTGTACCACACTTGACTGCCTTGCACCTCTTGATCCTCGATACTTGGATGCCTTTACAGTCTCTTAACTTCAACTAGTGAAGTACCCCAAACTCAGGATTATAGACAAGAGTTTTTGTCTTCTCCAACTTAGAGCTTCTTCAAGTATGAACTTTTTAGAACCGCTCTTTTCACGATGCTGTATTTCGCTTTTAGATAGCTTGATTGCTTTGATCGCTTGAAAGTATGTTAGCACCGGTAATTGTCGTAAGGTATTTCTCAGCTTCAAATCTTCGGATATTTATAGGTCATGATCTCTGAGCTTTTCCTTATAGCCGTTGCAAATCTTTTGAACAAATCCGTCCGTTGGAGAGGTAGACTTCATTGTTTTCTTCCTGAACGTTGCAAGGCTGGATTCCCATATTTTAATCTATCTTCCGACCGTTGTGAAGACTTCTGCATGTCATGCGCCGAATCTTTTGATTATAATACGATTAAACTCTTCAAGGTGGGTCTAGATGATTTATTTAAATCATATCTCTTGCGGGAATCTCTCCAATTTGTCTCTTCACGTTGCATGTATACTTGACTTTTCAACGCATGCTGACGTGGACTTGGAGTACTTGGCTGATCTCGAATAGGCTGATGAGCAGTTAACTTCTCTGCAGTTCTGGACCTCTCTAATGTTCACTGTTTGGAACTCGCCTGATCAGATGACTTGTTTGAGGTACCTTGGCTGCAGTCTGGTCAAACATCCATGATAATTTTTGTTGACCAGAACTACTCTGACTTGACTCGGCTGATCCTCTCTGATGGACTTAGCTGATATTTAGTACTTAGCCGATTTTCAGCCTAACTTATTTTTGGCCTATAGAAGATACTCATTTGGTTCTTCTTTACATTTTGCCAAGTTTTATACTTAACATATTTTGGCCTATGGAAGATAGTCATTTGGTTCTTCCTTATATTTTTGCCAAGTAATAAACATTTGAATTTATACTGATGACATCATCAAAATCTAACAAGTATTCCTAACATCGACGACTCGGGCCATTCTCTTCTTCTTTCTTCTTCCTCCCCCGTTTCTCTTTCATCTTCCGGGCCTCTCTCATATTCGAATTCCTCCTCCATTCTTTTCTATCTCTCTTCTTCTCGCATCCTCTCGTCTCTATCTTAAAATTCCATACGCCTAGGACGGACATTTCGAGCAACATATCTTTCACTTGGAGAAATTAATTCAGCTGCCTCCCGGGCCAATTTGTGCGCTTCCGTGGCCATTTGTAGATTTCCTAAGTCCCGAATACTGGAAATAGTTGTCAAAGTTGTATTCGGGAGTAGGAAGTGATCGTCTTCATTCTGGAGGAAAATAACTCGAGAGTCGTAGTCGAGAATATTCATCAACTTCATGACTTGGACAGATAAAAGCATATTTCCCAAGAGGGGAGTTCGGTTTTCTAGAGGTACGTCAAGATGAAGTGCGATAGGGGTAATTAAACCCCCTATCCAAATCTCCCCTCTCAGTTTAGTGGCAACGTCTTCAAAGTGATCCATGATAATAGCGTCGGTTGCGGGATTTGTTCCGTCGAGTATATGAGCTAAAACATAAAGCTCTCGCTGAGTAATTGGCCCCGTTTCTTTTCGGCCGAAGATAGTGCTTGCAATGACCTTGTGTAGATAGCGGAGGATAGGGTTGCGGAGTGAGGATCCTTTCGCCGACTTTGGGATGTAGGGACGTGCACCGCTCCCCGGGTATTCAACCATTGACCTCCAGTAAGTTTCACACTCGAACCGATTGATTCGGTATTCTCCGTGCCTTCGAGCGTCATATATAGTATACAATTCACCAGGACCCAATTTTTCATTTTTGTTGTTTAGCCGAAATTCCAAGGCGGTCGGCTCATGCGAAATTGGATCTCTTTTAACAGAGAGTGTGCTAAGAAATTCCAGCGTGAGGCAGCGGTAAGTAGGCCAATGTTGGGTCATTAACGTCGTCCAACTTATTCGTGCAAGTAGCCTCATGACATCGTCTCTTATCCCCATCGCCGTCATGCATTCATCGTCCGGCCATCGAGTGGGGAGCATTTTTTTTTGCCCCAATGTCTCCCATCGTGCTAGGCGACTCGGCGGAAGCTCAATTCCATACGTCTCGGGCGTCTCGACAGCCCCTTGAGTAGGTATTCTATCCGGTTGTTCAATTTCTGTTATGGGTCTTCCTCGTTCTCGTTGAGTTGCGCCTCGTCCTTGTTGAGCATTTCCTCGTCCTCGTCCCCTGGCCATTTTCCTGCAAGAGAATCATCAATTATCATTTGTTCACACAAGCTCCGAATCACTATTTTTCGATAATAAACTTACCCCCAAACCTTTTTTACAAATTACACATTTTCCAAATTGCATAAGTAAAATCCCAAACATGTAATATCATCTCTCAATCATATATATATATATATATATCCAACATGTAATTCATGATAATCAAAATTTCAACTTATTTTTACTCACGACAAATTCCACCAAAAAAAAATCCATTCAAGAACCCTAAATTGCTCAATAAATCATATTCCACATAATCTCAATGCAATGAAGAATTAAACCATCCAAAAATTGTGAATCATACCTTGAATTCGGAGTGAATTTTTTGAAGAAAAATTTAGGAAAAATCGCGACCCAAACCCGGATGAAATCATCTGATTAGTATCCTTTGAAGCTTTAGGATTGTAGGATAATGATGAACACTATGTTATTATGTGAGATTTGACACGGTTTTTGCCTGATTTTGCCGGATTTAATGGGTTTTGGGGCTAGGGTTTATGATTCGGCCGTGTAGGAAAATTTGGGGAAGAAGATGAGATGAAGTCGGCTGCTCAGCGTTTTTATACCCCCGACCGACACGGCCCGTGTCGATTGACACGGCCCGTGTCATACCTGCTTCTTTTGTTAAAAAAATGTCGCTGTCCACCAGACCCGGCCGTGTCAAATGACACGGCCCGTGCCGTACTACTCCGGAAAGTGAAATTTTCACTGAATACCTGACTCGACCGTGCCAGTTGACACGGCCCGTGTCGTACCTGCTTGGAATGTCCAAATCGGCTGGCCATCAACCCGACCGTGTCATTTGACACGGCCCGTGCTGTACTACTCCAGAAAGTTATAAATGATCTGCCTGCACGACCCGACCGTGTCAAATGACACGACCCGTGTCGTACTGGCCTAAAAAATGCAGTTTTGTCCTCGGTATGTTTTTCCTGCGATTTGAACACCAAAATATGAACCGGTTAGTTATACAACAAGAAAAAAAATACAAAAAAATGCGAAAAAGATCAAAACATGAAAATAAAAATTATTGGGTTGCCTCCCAATTAGCGCTAAGTTTAACGTCTTCAGCCGGACGTCTTCAACTGGAAGTTTTTATGGCTCGATTAAAGTTATTACGGATACGGCTTCTTTTTGATAGGGATGATAGTAATGTTTGACTCGTTGTCCGTTAATTTTAAATAGCTCTCCGTCTCTGCTCATGAGCTCGACTATTCTGGGTGGAAGTACTTTCTTGATCACGAATGGACCCGACCATCTCGATTTTAATTTTCCGGGGAACAATTTTAGTCTTGAATTATAGAGAAGTACTTGTTGTCCCGGCATAAATTCACGTTTAACGATCATCTTATCGTGCCATCTTTTAGACCTCTATTTGTAGATTCGAGAGTTTTCGTAGCATTCATCCCGGAATTCTTCCAATTCATTTAGCTCTAGCAAATCTTTTCTTTCCGACGGCCTCAAAATCCAAGTTTATTCTTTTCACCGCCCACATCGCTCTATGCTCCAATTCCAACGGTAGGTGACATGATTTCCCAAAAATGAGTTGATAGGGAGATGTTCCCAAAGGAGTTTTATAGGCCGTACGATAAGCCCAAAGTGCATCGTCGAGCTTGGATGACCAATCTTTCCGAGATGTACTCACCGTCTTTTCCAAGATTAGCTTACTCTCTTTGTTGGCCGCTTCGGCTTGTCCATTTTCTTGTGGATGATAGGCCAATATTTCTTTGATCGGACCCCATATTTCTGAAGGAGTTTATCCATGATTTTGTTGAAAAAATGCGATCCCCAATCACTGATTAATGCTCTTGGAGTTCCGAATCGGCAAAAGATGTTCTTCTTTAAAAATTTCATTACTACTTGAGCATCATTTGTTGGAGAAGAAATTGCCTCGACCCATCGAGATACGTACTCGACTGCTAGGAGAATGTACTTATTTCCGAATGATGATGAGAATGGACCCATGAAGTCGATACCCCAAACGTCAAATAGTTCAACCTCAATTACGTTGGTTAGGGGCATCTCATGACGCCTTGAAATATTTCCTACTCGTTGGCATCTATCGCATTGTTGAATGAAGAGATAGCAATCTTTGTATAGCGTAGGCCAATAAAATCCGCTTTGCAACACTTTTGCAGCAGTCCGTGTTGCTCCGAAATGTCCTCCGGTTGGTGATGAATGACATTGTTGAAGAATTTCATCCCATTCCTCTTGTGGTACACATCTCCTCACGATCATGTCGGCACATCTCTTAAAAAGTAATGGATCATCCCACATATAGAACTTGATATCATGTAGGAATTTCTTCTTTTGATAATGAGATAAATCCGGGGGTAGCACACCTGCGACCAAAAAATTAACAATGTCAGCAAACCACGGAAATTTAGCTTCTACCATAAAGAGCCGCTCGTCCGGAAACTCTTCTTTAATACCTTCAATCTCGGGTTCCTCCTCCTTTTTGTACTCGAGGCGAGATAAGTGGTCGGCTACCACGTTTTCACAACCTTTTCTGTCTCGAACTTCCACGTCAAACTCTTGTAGAAGAAGAATCCATCGAATTAGGCGAGGTTTAGAATCTTTCTTCTCAAACAAGTATTTGATAGCTGCGTGTCCGTGTGTACTATTGTCTTTGTCCCAATTAAGTATGATCGGAATTTATCAAAAGCGAATACCATGGCAAGCATTTCTTTCTCCGTTGTTGTGTAATTTTGTTGGGCTCCGTCCAATGTTTTGCTTGCATAATAAATAGCCCGAAAGAGTTTCTCACGACGTTGTCCCAACACAGCTCCGACCGCATAATCACTTGCATCACACATGATCTCAAAAGGTTGAGACCAATCCGGTACCACGAGGATAGGAGCACTCACTAATGCCTTCTTTAAACTCTCAAACGCCTGCAAACATTCGTTAGAAAGAATGAAAGTGGTATCTTTTTCTAACAATTTACTCAAAGGTTTAGTGGTTTTTGAAAAATCTTTTATGAATCTCCTATAAAAACCCGCGTGTCCAAGAAAACTCCTAATTGATTTTTCATTCTTCGGTGGGGGAAGTTTCTCAATGGCAACAATTTTCGCCCTATCAACCTCCAATCCGACGGCGGACACTCGATAGCCTAGGACAATTCCTTCTTGCACCATAAAGTGGAATTTCTCCCAATTCAACACGAGATTAGTGTCTTCACATCGCTGCAAAACTAAAGTAAGATTATGCAAGCAATAATCAAAAGAATTTCCAAACACCGAAAAATCATCCATGAAAACTTCCATTATATTTTCGATCAAACCGTGAAAGATAGCCATCATACAACGTTGAAACGTGGCTGGAGCATTACTTAAACCAAACGGCATTCTACGATAAGCATAAATTCCATAAGGACATGTAAAAGCCGTTTTTTCTTGATCTTCCGGTGTTATGTAGATTTGATTATACCCTGAATATTCATCAAGAAAACAGAAAAATTCATGCCCCGCCAATCTATCAAGCATTTGATCAATGAAGGGGAGAGGAAAATGGTCTTTGCGAGTAGTCTCATTTAAATCCCTATAGTCTATACAAACTCGCCATCCCGTAACTACTCTCATAGCAATTAATTCATCTTTTTCGTCTTTGGTTACGGTCATCCCTCCCTTTTTTGATACAACTTGAGTAGGACTTACCCACTCACTATCAGAAATTGGATATATCATCCCGGCATCTAAAAGTTTTAGTACTTCCTTTTTCACCACTTCTTTCATTATGGGATTAAGTCTCCGTTGATTTTGCACTTTAGGTTTAAAATTTTCTTCAAGCAAAATCCTATGCATGCATATGGAAGGACTAATTCCCTTCAAATCTGAGATAGACCATCCTATAGCCGACTTATGTGCTCTCAATACACGAAGCAATTTATCTAGTTGAGTGAATGAAAGTGAAGAGGATACAGTTACCGGATTGGATTTGTTATCATCCAGAAATGCATACTTGAGGTGTTCCGGGAGGGTTTTAAGGTCCAAGCTTGGTTGAGATGAATCCGATTGAGATGAAACGGACCCCAAATTTTTGTCCATGTCGTTGGACACGTTTGATTCGTCCGTCAGCTTGATTTCTGCAACTACTTCATGCTCCCCTTTGTCTAAATCATCGAACGTATTGAGTTGCGTTTTTTCCTGTAGAGAATTCAATTTAGAAACATAATCAAACAAGTCAGAATCGTCAAACTCCAAAGTTGAATCACTAGAAAAACATGAATTGGTAAGAGCAAACTCTAACGGATCCGACGATAATGAGTGTAAGATTTTTTTCTTTCCATACGAGCTTATATGGTCAATAACATTGCAATATTCCGTATTATCATGAAATTTCATAGCTTTGAATATAGAAAATAGAACATGCTCGTCGTTAACACGTAGTGTTAATTCTCCCCTTTCAACATTAATAAGAGCCTTTCCCGTTGCTAGAAATGGACGTCCAAGGATAAGTGGTAAATCTCCGTCTTCTTCCATATCAAGGACAACAAAATCCGCTGGAAAAATAAATTTGTCGACTTTTACAAGTACATCTTCAACAATCCCCTTGGGATGTGTTATGGATCGATCCACCAATTGTAGCATAACCATTGTGGCTTTCATTTCTACGACACCTAATTTCCTGAAAATAGATAACGGCATGAGGTTAATCGAAGCACCTAAATCACACAAAGCTTTATCGAATGAGACGTTTCCAATAGTGCATGGAACGGTAAAGCTTCCGGGATCCTTAAGCTTTTGAGGCAATTTGCGTTGGATAATAGCGCTACATTCTTCGGTTAGTTTAACCGTCTCATGATCTTCCATCTTTCTTTTTCTTGACATCACATCCTTCAAGAACTTTGCGTAGTTAGGCATTTGTTCCAAAGAGTCTGCAAAAGGAATATTGATATTAATTTTCTTGAAGATGTCTAAAAATTTTGCGAATTGTGTATCTAACTTTTTCTTTTTGAAACGTTGAGGAAAAGGTAGAGGAACGTTAGGAGTAGAGTTAGGAGATATTTTAGGCTTCTCAGCCCCCTTAGATGTATCATGCTTCCCTTCTTCCTTTTCAATTTCGAATTGATCCTCCTTGACTTCGTCACTTGGCATCTTTAGCCCTTCATAATTCGTTCTACTTCTTAAGGTGATCGCTTGGCACGACTCTTTTGGATTCACTTCGATATTGCTCGGAAATTGTCCCCGTTGATGTTGACTCCCGACAACTTTATCTAATTGTCCAATTTGAGTTTCGAGATTTTTCATTTGAGCTCCCATGGTGGTAGCTAGTTGAGTGACATGGCCTTCGATTTTGTCTAATTTCTCCTCATCTCGACTAAATCGGCTTTTTGTCTCCATCATGAAGGTAGCTAGAATATTTTCGAGATTCGACGTCGGCTTTGCTTCTTCAATTATCTCCCCATTCGATACCTTGAATTCGGCCGGTGGTTGCAAAGCATTCTTTGGATTAGCATAGCTAAAATTTTCATGATTTCGATTTGAGGGATGGTAGAAGCCCGGTGGTGGATTATTCCGGTAATTGTTGTAACTCCGATTATTAATATAGTGTGCCTCCTCCAATGGATCGGACGGTAGTGAACTTGAACTTCCTTGAGAAACTCCCTTCGAATCACCTCCTTTTGTTAGAGCCCCCAATTGAGTAGTTAACATCGTCATTTGCGCGGTTAATGCCTTTATAGGATCCGAATCGGATATCTCAGCCACCCTTCTAATATTTGATCTTTCCATTGGCCATTGATAGCTATTCATAGCCATTTCTTCGATCAATCCATATGCTTCTTCAGCGCTCCTTGCTAGCAATGCCCCTCCCGCGGAAGCATCAATAAAATTTCTTGTTTCCCCCATAAGACCATTGTAGAAGAAACACATTTGTTGGTCTTCGGGGAAACCATGTCGAGGGCATCGCCTTAGTAGATCTTTGAAACGTTCCCAAGCCTCATATAACGGTTCGGAATCCAATTGATGAAATTGAGTAATCTCACCTTTTAGCTTCATTGTCTTGTTTGGTGGGAAAAATTTGAACAAAAATTTTTCGCTCAATTCGTCCCATGTCTTTATACTTCCGGGAGCTAAAGTTCCAAGCCAATTTCTTGCTTTCTCCCTCAAAGAGAATGGAAACAATCGTAAGCGTATGGCATCATCCGAGACTCCGTTCATTTTGATAGTATCACATATTTGCATGAAATGAGTGAGATGGGCATGTGGATCTTCGACAGCAAATCCTCCAAATTGATTTTGTTGAACCATTGAAATTAAGGCGGGCTTCAACTCGAAATTATGAGCGTTGATTGGAACATGAATGATTCCTCCAAAGTTTCGGTTTCCTCCAAACATTGATCCTAGGTTTCCGTTGATTACTAAATTTAGTCGGGATTGGTTTCAAAAGGTTCTAAGTGCGTTTCTAAAATGACGATCACAACAATATTCTAAAGTCTCTCTCGAGATGCATTAAAACGTAGATTAAACAACCTATAACAACGTCTTCGTCTATTATAAATTATCTAACTCCAAAAAATATTCATAAGATTAGATATCATCATAGTTCATCACCGATTTCTCAATCTCGTAATTTACTACGTCAAATACTCGAAACCTATTAATGCCCTCTTCTCTCGAATTATGAGCAATTAAGTTTAACATGTAAAAACATTGATCAAGTGTCTAAACATGAATCAAACCAAGTATTTGATAAAGAAATCACACTAGATAAATATAATTATCAATCCCTCAAAATCATAGCAAATCAACGTACTCCCATGCCCGGAATCTAAAGAGTTTAGCCGGACATGGTATTGAAAGGAAGATTAATAATCATCATGTTCATGCTAATAAAAACAACAAAATGAAGAAAAGATAGGAAGAAGATAAAACTCGTGGTGTGTCTTGATCGATCCCGGTTGAAGCCTTCAAATGTTCTTGAAGTGTTCTTCAAGAATTTCTTCAAAACCCCTTCTTTTTGGAATGAAAACCACTTAATCTTTTGTTATTCTCTCTCTCTAATCTCCCAAAATTCAGCATCTCCCAAGTCATGCCCCATATTCTTTTTTTATAAAGCTAAAAATATCACTTTTTCTACACAAATCTTGCAAAAAATGTCAAAAGATGATATTTCCACCGAAAAGTGACACGGCCCGTGTCAAATGACACGGCACGTGTCATAGTGCGCTCAAAATGATAAAACCCGCTGGACAGGGAACTCGACCGTGTCAAACGACACGGCTGAGCAAATGACACGACCGTGCCGAATGGCACGGCTCGTGTCATACTTGTAATATCCGGATTTATTACATTATATTTCATTTGTATTCAAACCCTGTATTATTCGGATTTGTGGTTTTGATTATTGAAGTATGATATTTCTTGCATTGGCATCCTTGTACTTAAGTATAACAACATGCAAATTTTCTCATGCAAACTCGTGATAGCTCACGCTAAGAATGTAGCTTAACGCGCGCTATCGGCTATTAGTAGCGCACGCTACGTATGTATAGAGATGTTAAACGGGCTCGGGCCCGGCGGGCTGGCCCATTTAACCCGCCAAAAAACCGGGTTAGGGCCGATATTTCCTAGCCCGGTTAAATCCGGGCTTTTTTGGCCCGGACCGTTTAGCCCGATGCCCATTAGGGCTAGCCCGAAGCCCGCTAGGGCTAACCCGAAGCCCGATATATATATATATATATATTATATATGGTTAAATTCAACTTACAGTAATACTATATTTATATAAATATATTAATATTATATATGTAATATATATTAATATTATATATAATATATATTATTACTGTATTTGTTAATATAGTGTGTGTGTGTGTGTGTGTATATATATGTATATACATAAAAGTGTATTTTTTGTTATATTTATTATAGTATAGTTGTTACTATATATATAAAATATATTGTTACTATTTTTTTTGGTTTATGACTTATAAAAAAATAAAAAATAGATTTTTTAAATATTTAGCCCGTTTAGCCCGAAGCCCGTTAGGGTTAGGGTTAGGGCCGATATTTCCTAGGACTGGCCTGATTTTTAAATATGATATTTAAATTTTTAAATATGATATCATTTTTGAAGAATAGACAAAAATCGGGTTGGTTGGGTTTAAACCCGAAACCGACCCGTAAAAAACCGAAAAACCGAGAAACCGAACCCATTGGGTTGGTTTCGGTTTGGGTTTGATTTTTTGGAAACCGAAACTTGTCGGTTTGGGTTCGGTTTTAACCTAAAACCGACCCAAACCGACCCATGCTCACCCCTAACGACAGATACAGCTAGGAAGTGCTTTAACTGTGGTCGCCCAGGCCACCTTTGGCGTGATTGTTTGCGCACTACAGTTACATGTTTTGACTGCGGACAGGAAGGGCACCGTGCGACGTTTTGCAAGGACTCCACCAAGTACAATGGAACCCGTTCATCGTAGCCAGTTCAGAAGGAAGCTAGTATCCAACAGACGCAGCAAAGTGTTCAGATGCCTCAAAATTTTGGCCGCGGACGAGGCAGAGGACAATGGGACCGAAAGGGGACATCGAGTGCCGGATCTGTTCCCCACGTGCATGCGAGATGAGGAGGATGACGATCGAGATCTTGCCGCATCGTGCATCGGCCCAGATCCTTTCCCACCGATTAGCGTTTTATTCGATACAGGAGCTACGCATTCTTTTATATCCTTGTCTTGTGTAAATCGTTTGAATATTTCTGGTTTTCATACTTGTGAACCTTATGTTGTTGGTTTACCGAGTGGAGAGAGGATTGTTGGGAACTTAGAGACTAGAGATTTCCCTGTATCATTTGGGGGTAGGGAGTGGCTCTCAAATCTAATTGTGATAGAAATGCAAGTAGATGACCTGATACTCGGAGACGATTGGCTTAATCGATATGGATCTATTGTAAACTACCGAAGGAGGAATATTTCACTGATCGCTGACGATGGCTCCGAAGTACTGTTTGAGGGATGGAAACCAGGAAGTTCAGGAAAGTTGATCAAAGCAATGAAAGTTGTCAAATTGTTGAAACAGTTTGTCTTAGGATCTGGTGTTATGCAATGAAGAGAGAAGAAAATTGTGGAACTTTCATCCATTCCGTTGTTAATGAATTTCGGATGTATTTCTGACGAGTTACCTGGACTACCTCCACGACGGGATGTAGAATTCACCATTGAAATGGAACACAGCCGCACCAATTTCTAAGGCGTCGTATCGTATGGCACCTCTTGAGATGTATGAATCAAAAAGTGGAGGAGTTCTTGGACAAAGGCTATATCCAACAAGCGTTTGCCAGGAAACGCCAGTTCTTTTTGTCCGAAAGAAGGATGGATCGCTTCGACTGTGTATCGATTATCGAGAACTGAACAAGATGACGATTAAGAATAAATATCCGTTGCCACGGATTAATGATTTATTTGACCAGTTGCAAGGAGCAACATTATTTTCTAAAATCGATCTGAGATCAGGATGCCATTAGCTGAGAATTAAGGAATCTGATGTTCCGAAGTCAGTGTTCAGAACTCGCTACGGACACTATGAGTTTGTAGTGATGCCGTTTGGTCTCACTAATGCACCTGCTGTATTCATGCAGTTGATGAACCGAGTGTTCATCGAATATTTGGATAAATTTGTGGTCGTGTTCATTGATGACATTCTGGTGTATTCTAAGAACCCGGAAGAGATGCACAGCATTTGCAGATTGTATTAGGACTTTTGAGAAGCGAGCAACTGTACGCCAAACTCTCTAAGTGTGAATTCTGGCTAAAGGAAGTAATGTTCCTCGGTCATGTGGTATCAGCTGAAGGAGTCCGAGTAGATCCGCAGAAGATCAAAGCGGTTTTGGATTGGAAGCCTCCAAAGAATGTGAAAGAAGTCCGAAGTTTCTTAGGACTTGCTGGGTATTATCGTCGGTTCGTGGAAGGATTTTCCAAAATTTCCTGCCCAGTTACTCGACTCCTGCAGAAAACTCAAAAGTTTGAGTAAAACGAGTCGTGTCAGACTAGTTTTGATGAATTGAAGAAGAGATTGACGACGGCACCGATTCTATCACTTCCACAGGGAACTGGGGGATTTATAGTTTACAGTGATGCTTCAAACCAAGGACTCGGGTGCGTATTGATGCAGAATGCCAAGGTGATCGCTTATGCGTCGCGACAGCTGAAACCTTATGAAGTGAATTACCCAACACATGATTTGGAGCTAGCAGCAGTAGTTTTTGCTTTGAAAATCTGGAGGCATTATCTGTATGGGACTCACTGTCAGATCCTTACGGATCACAAGAGTCTCAAATACATCTTCAGTCAGAAAGAATTGAACATGCGGCAAAGAAGATGGTTAGAACTGATTAAAGACTATGACTTGGAGATTTTGTATCATCCAGGCAAAGCGAATGTAGTGGCCGATGCACTCAGCTGCAAGCCTGTTTCTATTCAGATGCTGGAGACTCTGACCTCCCAACTTAGCTTTCAACGAGAGATGATTCGAGAATGAATTGAAGTGTGGTTACAAAGAGTCCAAGGACAACTGTGCGTGATGGAAATAACCTCATCATTAACCGAAGAAATCAAATCTAGACAGGCAGATGATCCTCTGATGATTCGGTTATATGATGAAGTGATCAAAGGAAAGGCCCCCGGATTCATAATTCATGACGATGGAGTTTTGAGATTTCAGAACCGACTCGGCGTTCCTGATATTGATGTTCTGAAATAGACGATTATGAAGGAAGCTCACAATTCGCCCTATTCTATCCACCCGAGCACCAGTAAGATGTATAAGGACTTGAAGCAGAATTTCTGGTGGGGCAACATGAAGGAAGATGTAGCGGACTATGTTTCGAAATGCTTGACTTGTCAGCAGGTTAAGATCGAGCATCAACAGCCTGCCGGAATGTTGAAGCCGCTCCCGATTCCTGAATGGAAGTGGGAGGACATATCGATGGACTTTATCACTAGTATGCCGAGAACCAAGACAGGAATGAACATGATTTGGGTGATAGTTGATCGTTTAACCAAATCAGCTCACTTTCTAGGCATTAAGGACACGTGGGGACCAGAGAGGTTGGCACGAGTATTTATTTCGGAGATAGTTCGATTGCATGGTACGCCGAAGACCATTGTCTCTGATCGAGATGGCCGTTTTGTGTCTCACTTTTGGAAAGCAGTTCATAAGGCCTTGGGAACCGAATTGAACTTTAGCACAGCTTATCACCTGCAGACTGATGGATAATCCAAGAGGACTATTCAAACGGTGGAAGATATGCTGAGGGCTTGTGCCTTAGATTGGTCAACTGATTGGGAAGTTCATCTACCGTTGATTGAATTTACCTACAACAATAGTTGGCATGCTTCCGTTATGATGGCACCGTTTGAAGCATTATATGGGAGGAGATGTAGATCACCCCTATGTTGGGACGATTCATCAGACTTGACAGAACCAGAGTTGATCATACAGAATCGAGAGAAGATAGCCTTGATTCGTGAAAGGCTGTTGACCGCCCAGAGTCGCCAGAAATCTTATGCAGACGTACGTCATCGCCCATTGGAGTTCAATACTAGAGACCACGTACTTTTAAAGGTTTCTCCTACTCGGGGAATCTTCCGTTTCGGAAGGAAAGGAAAGTTGAGTCCGAGATATATCGGACCATTTGAGATCCTTGAGAGAGTTGGAGAGTTGGCATACAGATTAGCATTGCCGCCGTCATTGAGCCATGTTCATAACGTGTTCCACGTATCCCAGTTACGGAGGTATATACCAGATCCTAGTCATATCATTGATTTCGGCGAGATCGAAGTTGCTCAAGATGGGACGTTTGAAGAAATACCGGTCAAGATACTCGAGAGTCGAGTTAAGCAGTTGAGGAACAAACCAATCGTTTTGGTTAAAGTTCAATGGTCACGCCACGGAGTGGAAGAAGCCACATGGGAAACGGAAGATGGTATGAAGTCCAGATATCCCGAATTATTTTCGTCTTGAGTTTCTGGACGAAACTCCTTTTTAGTAGGAGAGTATGTAATATCCGGATTTATTACATTATATTTCATCTGTATTCAAACCCTGTATTATTCGGATTTGTGGTTTTGATTATTGGAGTATGATATTTCTTGCATTGGCATCCTTGTACTTAAGTATAACAACATGCAAATTTTCTCATGCAAACTCGTGATAGCGCACGCTAAGAATGTAGCTTAACGCGCGCTATCGGCTATTACTAACGCACGCTACGTATGTAGTAGTTGCGTGCGCTAAACACTGAATTATTGAGGTAGGCGGCTAGCACATGCGCCAGCCGGGACATGGGTCCGGATAAGATTCCCGCGGACGAACCTGGACAGATTTGGAGTCAACGCTTATTAGCGCGCGCTAAGTATGTATTGTAGCGTGCGCTAATTAGCTAAAGTGCAGAATATTATAAATGAGACAACAACCCGTTTTGGCTTACATTTCCTTCGTCCATTCTTCATTCTTGAGAGGCCAGAGAGCTATAATCATCCTTCTAACACACTTAGAACACATCTTAGTGATCCTTGAATATTGGTTATCACTTGTGAGTGATCATTGAAGAGAAGTAGCACCTTGGAGTGGCACATAACCAACCGGAGTCGGATTCTACCTTGTGGTTCAGTGATTTCGTCATATTAAGGTATGTTGATTATATCTTCAACTCTAGATTCGTGTTATAGAGAATAAGATGATCATGTTAGCAAGTATTGATCTTCTTGGAGGAATTATCCAAACTACATCATGTTTGGAATATTGAGATGAATAGGCCTTAAGTACCTTGATTATGAACATCATGATTCGAATCTTATTACACTGAACAAGTAGAGGAAGCTTTTATCATTGGTAATCTGAATCTAGTAGGTGTTTTCATAACAATAATGGACTTGACTTTTACAGCATTATTGTTAGACGAATCTATAGGGTTGATCATGGAAGGATTTATTGTGTAAAGATGGAACATTATTCAAACTTTAGAGTGATAGTTTTCATTGATATAAAGGTGTTGATATCAACCGTTAAAGCCTTCCGAATCATCGCATAAAGAATTGTATTTGAAATAGAATATGGTTTCATAATAGTATACATATTCTTGAATCCGAAGGTGTTGTTATCCGTAAAATCATTCATAACCGTATGAACATGGTATTCATGGAGGTAACATGAATTAACACTGAGGATTTCTTTTGGTTTGATCATGTTGAGATCCGTCTACTACCCAGTAGTAAACTGCCATGCACAGTTAGCGCACGCTAAGCTATGTAGATTAACGTGCGCTATCGAGCATGAGTTAACGTACGCTACGTTTGGTACGTAACGTACGTTAGGCTATCAATCGAGTCAGTTGGCTGATCAGTGAGGCACTGACCACGCCTGGTTAGCGTACGCTAGGATGTGTGTACTGCATGCGCTAACGAGTAGCATTAACGTACGCTACATAGGATTCATAGCGTGCGTTAAGCGATCCAAACAGATTGCATATTAAGGACTTCCTACTGTAATTTTTGAATTGTTAGACGTTCGTACGGCATGAGATGAATTCTATGCTATTTCTTTTGTTAAGGTTCGAGCTTAACACGTGATTGATTGAAGGGGACGACCTTCGAGTATTTTGATATTCGTGGAAGTTTTATTCTTGTCAACGAACCGAGGCAAGTACTCTAACTAGAATTGTTTATATTATGACCGTTATGATGTGATTGTATTGTGTAAATGTGTTGTGATTATATGTCCACCATGCGTTGATCCGACGGGAATCATCATGGGAATCTATAGCCGTGTCTTACTGGATCGTTGGACAGGTAGTTCCACCATGTGTTGGTCCGACGGGATCATCATGGGAATCTATAGCTGTGTGCGCTGGATCGTTGGAATACCATTAGTATGTTGAAACTGTTATGATATGATATGTGTTGTGGATATTTCTCGTTGGAGAAACTTGTTATGATATAATTGTTGATTATATCACTGTTGTATGATTATTGTACTTGTACTAGCATCGTTGTGCTAACCCCTTTGGGGGTGAACATTTGTGTATGTTCAGGATCCAGGAGAGCGGGGAAACAACCACTGGAGATGCATGACGACGAGGGTGCAGAGTGATGTTCCGGTCGGGTTTACTGTCTGTTGTTTGTTGGTTATTTCAATAAGTACTCGAGTACGTCGTCAGTTTATAATGTTTGGATTTTAGTGATGTAATAATAACTCTTCATTGGATATTTGTATTCTCGGTATTGAACCAGACAGTTGTATTTTATTTCAGTAATTTCATAAATTGGTATCTGTTAGTGTCATTTCTTTTATTCAGCCTTGTAAATTCTTATGTAAAGGATTTAAGGCGCTGTAATATTCCCGAATATATCGGGGGTGTTACAATACTCCTATAGAAAATGAAAAGTGCCTGGATGTGAAACCCGACCGTGTCAATATGGTACGGCCGGGATAATGACACGGCCCGTGTCAATTGACACGGCCGGGCTCATTTTGATTCGTTTTGACACCATTTTGATTCCGTTTTGATTCCGTTTCTCGTTTCCGCATTGCTTGATATGTGTTGGGGTTGGAGACTTCGTGCTTGCTTGATTTATGTCCATAAAGTGCCTATAAAATCAATAAAACGTACCCAAGCGTGAT
This sequence comes from Orobanche coerulescens, assembly GCA_033398695.1. Classification (NCBI taxonomy): domain Eukaryota; kingdom Viridiplantae; phylum Streptophyta; class Magnoliopsida; order Lamiales; family Orobanchaceae; genus Orobanche; species Orobanche coerulescens. The sequence goes on from CM065808.1 coordinate 175,265,464, forward strand.
CGAGTCCAATAAACACAATATGAGTATAAACGACACAGTTCTACACATTTTTGGATCTTGAAACCCGGAAAATCGGTGCAAAAATATGCGTAAAAATGAGTATTATCAGCATTACTGTAGATTCGTCGAGGGGTTTTCCAGGATCGCTCGACCACTTACGCAGTTGCTTCATAAAACTCAGAAATTTGAGTGGAAAGTGGATAGGCAAAATAGATTCGATGAGTTGAAGAGGCGTTTGACTACCACACTAGTTCTAGCTTTGCCACAGGGGACAGATGATTTTGTGGTATATAGTGATGCTTCAGGTCTTAGACTTGGTTGTGTCTTGATGCAGAGGGATAGGGTGATTGCTTATGTAACACCCCCAAGATATTCACGGCATATTACAGCGCCGTGGACCCCACACTGTGGAATCCACCAGGCTAACGTACCAACAAGACATTCGCCAACGACAAACAATCATCAATAAAACGACAATTCAAATAAAAGTCTACAACCCGACAAATCGAATCCAACATCAATCCATTTCCCAAAACGGGAACACAACATTAACAATTTTGAAAAGGAAGTACTCGAGTACTTGAACCAGTTTTACAATACAGAAATCCCAAAACAAGATATCAATAATAACCGACTGACAGAACACCAATAATCGACTACTGGACAGTATCATGCTTGCCCATCATCCTCATACGGCTCAAGTGCTCGTTTGTCCCCACGATCGATACCTGAAATACAAAATGTATTTCCCCCATTTAAGGGGTTAGCGACATCTGCTAGTGCAAGTACAATCCATTTGAACTACATTCTAATCAGATGAATATATGCGCCAAAAATCATTTAGAAAAAAACATTTTATATTCCGGAATATTTACAATGTACAATCACAAAACACATTATCTCCAACAAATCACAATTCAAAGTTAACCGTCGGTACGAGACTCACGGCCTCCGTACCCCGCAGAGCCCCGTCGGACATCCCTGGGTGGCTAACCACAATTCGCGATACACACACTCACGGCAATACGTATCCCTAGAGGTCCCGTCGGACCGTCCCTAGGTGAACATACACATATCCATCCACAACAACCACGATAAAGCCATAATTCAAATACTAGAACATGTAAACAAATGTAAAGTACTTGCCTTTGAGACATTCTTGAAGAAACGGAAGTGAACACGACTACGAACGGTCCGAGTGGAAAACGACGGTTCCTAAACGAAGGATCAACATGGTTCAGTCCCAACGGACAACAATACTCTATTGGAATACATCCATAACCCCGATTACAATTCATGACAAAAACGATCAATCGATACGGGCGAGGGTTTACGCAAAATCTCCCCGTATCAACAATTCACGAATTAATTCGAGGAAAAACGGATTGAGAATCACTCAATAACAACAACCGGTAAGAAATTACGTAACATAATTGAACAATTCAGAACTAATCCCTAGAATCCCGAAAAAACCCCAAAATTGACAAGTTAGGGTTCTAGATAAAAATACCTTGAATTCGGACGATGGAGGATGATTATGCTGGTGATAATATGCTAACACGACTCTACGGTGATGGAATTTGAAAAGAACTCCGACCAGTACCGGTGGAAATCGCCTCTGAAGTCGCACGTCGAAGAAAACGAAGAGAAAAGAATAAAACTGTTGTTTCTGAATTGCCCGCTGACTTATATAAATTGCATAGTTAGAGCACGCTAACTGACACAAGTAGCGCGCGCTAACGGGACTTAAAACAGTCCAGTAGCTAAATAACAATTGTTAGCGCACGCTAACAGTAACGTGTTAGCGTACGCTAACCGCACATCGTTAGCGCACGCAAGGGAGAAAGAGTAGCAGTTCAGCACTGCCCAACCCAGAATGCTGTTGTCGAAGGTACGAAACTCAAAACGCACGACAAGGCCAGAATCCAGAAATACGAACACGAAATATACAAGATGACGGAGTTAAGCGCTGAAAGAAAATACAATTCCGACCACCGGAGGGTCCGTAATGCGACAACGAAAATGAGATTCCCTAAACTATTAGGAAATTACAAAAATAGCCCAAGTGTCCGAAAATCACGAAACGACGTCGGATTTACAAACCGAAAGTCTCAACACGACCAACTCAATTATACGAACTTGTACAAACCAAGAAACAATGAAAACGAACGAGTTTTACGAGAATCGAACGTTCATACGGCAAAACATGTCATAAAATGAAATCACGTGAAAACATCACCAAAACTCGTCCAAATGGAAAAACTCCAAGAATAAAGTAGATTCACAATGTCGAAATGGTTACAAGCGAGTCGATAAAAATACACATACACCAAAAATGGAAACTGCTAAAAATGAAAAGTTACGGATATTACAGCTTATGGTTTTCAACAGTTGGAACCATATGAAGCAAATTATCCTACTCATGATATGGAATTAGCTGCGGTCGTTTTTGCTTTATATATTTGGAGGCATTATCTTTACGGATCGTCGTGTAAGATTTATACGGACCACAAAAGCCTGAAGTACATTTTCAGCTAGAAGGAATTTGATATGAGGCGATGTAGATGGTTAGAATTAATCAAGGATTATGATCTTTAGATTCTTTACCATCCAGGCAAGGCGAATATAGTAGCGGATGCGTTGAGTCGTAAGATGATATCACTTCAAATGTTGGAAGTACTTGCACTTCAAAGGAAGATTCGGCAAGACTTAATAGGCCAGAACATTGATGTTTAGATTCAGAGAATTCAGGTTCACTTATGTGCATTAGAAATCACTTCGTCCTTGATCGATGACATCAAGGCGAAGCAGTTTGAGGAACCGCTTTTAGTTCAATTGAGGGAGGATGTGAAGAGGGGGGAAACCTCTTGGTTTTTTATTCAAGGTGATGGAGTTTTGAGGTTTTGGGGAAGATTGTGTGTACGTGCGATATTGAGTTAAGATAGAAAATTTTGAGAGAAGCTCATACTACACCTTATTCCATACATCCTGGTATAAGTATAATGTACAAAGATGTAAGGAGTAACTTTTGGTGGAGTAACTTCGAGAAGGATGTTAGTGATTTTGTATCGAAGTGTTTGACCCGTCAGCAGGTTAAGATCAAGCATCAGCGACCCGGGGGTTATTGCGACCACTTCCTATTCCAGAGTGGAAGTGGGAGGATATTTATATAGATTTGATTACCAACATGCCTAGGACTCGGACCGGAATGAACATGATTTGTGTCATTGTCGATCGACTAACTAAATCTGCTCATTTTGTGGGTATTACGGATACTTGGAGGCCGGATAAACTAGCTCGAGTGTTCATTACAGAAATTGTGAGGTTGCAGGGGACTCCTAAGGGTATTATTTCTGATCGAGATGGTCGATTCGTATCACATTTCTGGCAGGCTGTCTATCGAGATTTGGGGACCGAGTTGAGGCTCAGTACATCATACCACCCCCAGACAGATGGGTAGTCAGAGCGGACGATTCAGACACTTGAGGATATGTTGAGAGCATGTGCCCTAGACCGGAAGGATGATTGGGAGTCGCACCTACCGCTGATTGAGTTTACGTACAACAATAGTTGGCATGCATCGATTAAGATGGCACCATTTGAGGCTTTGTATGGGAGACTGTGTAGATCGCCACTTTGTTGGGATGATACCGAATTAATTGGTACCGAACTAGATTTACTAGCCGATACGAGAGAGAAGATCGCCCTGATTCGTGATACACTGTTGACTGCTCAGAGTCGACAGAAGTTTTATGCCGATACACACCGTTAGAGTTTGCGGTTGGGGACCATGTGCTGCTGAAGGTATCACCGACTCGGGGGGTTTGCCGCTTCGGTCGGAAGGGTGAAATTAGTCCGAGATACATTGGACCTTTCGCGGTTTTAGAGCGAGTCGGAGATCTTGCATATCGTTTGGGATTGCCGCCGTCCTTGAGTCCCGTGCCTTACGTATTTCATGTCTCCCATCTAAGGAAATACGTACCGTATCCTAGTCACATTATCAATTTTGGAGAGACTGAACTGGGCCCCGACATCATATTTGAGGAGAAACCGATTCAGATTTTAGAACGTCAGGTAAAACAACTTAGGCACAAAACCATCCCCATGGTTAAGGTACAATAGTCTGTTACGAATACTTGTTAGATTTTGATGATGTCATTAATGAAATTCTAATGCTTATTACTTGGCAAAATGTAAGGAAGAACCAAATGAGTATCTTCCATAGGCCAAATTATGTTAAGTTTAATACTTGGCAAAATGTAAAGAAGAACCAAATGAGTATCTTCTATAGGCCAAAATAAGTTAGGCTCAAATCGGCTAAGTACAAAAGTACAGCTGAGTTCATCAGAGAAGTACAACCGAGTCAAGTCAGAGAAGTTCTGGTCAACAAAAATTCATCAGAGATGTTTGACCAGACTGCAGTCAAGTGACCTCAGACAAGCCATCTAATCAGGCGAGTCTCAAACAGTCACCACCAGAGAATTTCAGACTCCAGAGAAGATGATTGTACATCAGCCAACTTGATCAGCCAAGTACTCCAAAGTCCACGTCAGCATGCGTTGAAAAGTCAAATATTACGGAAAGTCACATGCAAACGTGAAGAGACATATTGGAGAGATTCCCGCAAAGGATATGAATTAAATAATTCATCCAGGCCTACCACTGAAGACTTTAATCTTTTTATATTCAAAAGATACGGCGCCTCACATGCAAAGTCTTCACAACGGTCGAAAGATGGATTAAAATATGGGGATCCAGCCTTGCAACGTTCAGAAAAGAAAACAATGAAGTCTACCTCTCCAACGGACGGATTTGTTAAAAAGATTTGCAACGGCTATGAAGGAAATGTTCAAGGATCGTGATCTATATATATCCGAAGATTTGAAGCTGAGCATAATACACAACACCGGTGCGAACAAAGATCTCAAGCAATCAAAGCATTCAAAGCAATCGAAAAGCGAACTATAGCATCGTGAAAAGAGCAGTTCTCAAAAGTTCATACTTAAAGAAGCTCTTAGTCGGAGAAGACAAAAACTCGTGTCTTTAATCCTGAGTTCGGGGTACTTCACTGGTTGAAGTTCAAGACTGTAAAGGCATCCAAGGATCGCGGATCAAGAGGTGCGTAACGGCAAGGATTTCCACAGGTTGGAAGCTGTTGTAATTTGGTTGAATTGACAATTATAGTGAATTCATCTCCAACTGGTTTGGAGAAAAGTGGATTAGTAGAGGATTACCCCACCTCTGAGACCACTATAACTGCCTGCATGTTTTACTATTTTATAGCATCATACTTTAACTGCTGTATTCATTGTTAAGTGTTTCATTAGTTGTTTTATATTCGTCATCAGTTGACTTCCGCATGTATTAAGAACAAACGACTCTAAGTCATTTGCATATCTATCAGCTGAAGAAACTTACTCTTCGTGAAAAAGAGTTTAAGAGTTTCAATAAGTCTATTCACCCCCCCTCTAGACTTATTCCTGGACGACTTGTGACCTAGAAATGGTATCGGAGAGGTTGGTTCATTTATTTCACGAACCAGATCCATATATCAAGGATATATATTTTTTAACTCTCATTATAAAATGGAACACATGCATTCTAGACTACCTGTGTTTTCAGTTGACAAGTATGATCTTTGGAAGATAAGGATGCAGGCACACTTATCTTCAATCCATGATGATATGTGGTGCATCATAGAGGACGGTCTATTCACCTTCGAGAAGGACACACTCCCGAGGAGATTGCGGCAGGGAAGCCAGAGAAAATCCCAAAGAAGAGGACAGAGCTGACTCCCGAAGAAAGAAAGCTGGCCAACCTTGACAACCGGGCCAGAGACGTGCTGTATCAAACTCTTGACAAATCTACCATGGTCAAGATCAAGAATTGCAAGAATGCAAAAGAAATCTGGGACACATTAGCCTTAATGTGTGAAGGAACAGAGCTGATCAAAGAGAACAAGTTGTCAATTGCTACTCAAAAATTTGACAACTTCAAAATGAAGAATGGCGAATCAATAGACCAAGTGGACACAAGGTTCACTGAGATCATCAATGAGATCAACTCCCTCGGTAAATCTTATGGCAACAGGGAAATGGCGCTGAAAGTACTAAGATCTCTCAATCCTGAATGGAGCATGAAGGCAGTGGCCATGAGAGAATTCAAGGATCTTAATAAAATAAAGATCCAAGAGCTGTTCTCCGACCTGAAGGCTTATGAGTTCGAGCTCCCAAGTTCATCCTCAACCGAGCCTGCAGAGAAGGGAATAGCCTTTGCAGCCGAGTCCCCCGCCAAGAGCTTATCTGATGTAAAGCCTCCAAATCCATTAGATTTTGAGGAAGAGATGGCGTTCATAATGCAGAGGTTCAGCAACTTCCGGAAGAACTACTCCAAATACAAGAAGAATTATAAGGAGAATCCCAGAAGAAACCAGAAAGCCGGAAGCTGGAAGATGGAGTGCTACAACTGTCATAAGACAGGACACATTCAAACCGACTGTCCTGATCTTAAAAAGGACTAGAGCAAGAAGGAGGTGAGCAGAAAAGAAGACAGAATGAAGGCCCTCATCGGAGAAGATCAAGAGCGTGTAGAGTCAAGCAGCGGATTCTTCTCTGATGATGATGAAGAGTATGATTGTCTAATGGCCAACCTAGCTGATGAAGAGGTAACATCAAAACCCTCTGTTTCAAATAATAGTTCAGCTATGTCACAAGATATGGACTTGCACGAATCCGTAAATCAGCTACTTAAGGATTTTGAGACATTGAAATCTGCACACCTATCTGTATCAGCCGAGAAGACTCGGCTGCAAGATGAGAATAGGCAGCTGAAAAATGATTTTGAAAAACTCAGCCTATAATTAAATAAAGTCAAAACTGATCTTGAAAACCAGGCTGCAGTTAACTTGAAAAACCAGGCTGACGTCACTACAGCTGAGATAAAACGATTAACTATTTTAAATAGTGAAAAATCAGCTGCACTTGCTCATGTGAAGGCCGAATTTACTAAACTGACTCAGGTAAGTAAAACTCAGGCACAGGAAATAACCTCCCTGAAAGCGTCTCTAACTCTGGGCGAATTGTGTACTAATAAAAGGCCACTATATTCCAGATCAGGCCTTGGATATGATCCTCACACTCCCTCTAGTTCTAAAACGACTTTCATCAAGGGAGAAACAATTGTCTCGACTGCTGAGCCTATATACAAACCGATATTAAAAAATAGGCAACAGCCAGGGTTCACAAGGCAGCCACCTAGACAAGCGGCTAGGCAATGGCCCAGGCAGAAGCAGCAGCCCAGACAACATGCTCATTATTATAAAAAACTCCCCAAAAACAGATTTCAAAATGGGAGAGGCAGATGGAAACCTCAAGGTTATCCTAATTTTCAAAATGAACAAGTGTGGAGACCTCAAAGATTTAATAAATGGTCTCAGACAAGGTTTAGAAATGGCCCACACTACCAATATTTTTAGGAATATCCGGTGTACAATCCTAACAGAGGATACAGACCTAGACCTTACACACCTTACAGGGGTAATAATAATAACAACTTTCACAATCCAATGAGAAACCAATTCTCCAGGAAACCATCTAACCCTAAAGGACCCACACAGATCTGGGTACCTAAATCTCTGCTTGTATGATTGTAGAACAGGTGTAAGGACTACTACCACATCTCCACAAACTCAAACTTTGGCGGTGAAGAATGGTTTGTAGATTCTGGATGCTCGAGGCACGTGACCGGGAACAATAAGATGCTGACAAAATACACCAAAGAAAGAGGTCCAGATGTAACCTTTGGAGATAGCTCTACAGGACAAACAAAGGGCTTTGGAGAACTGCACCGAAGAAACATCAGTATATCCAAAGTTCATTATGTCAAAGGGATCAAGTATAATCTCCTGAGCATAAGCCAGTTTTGCGATGAGAAGAATCTAGTAGTCTTCACCATTTGGAAATGTATGGTGATAGATATCCTATATGGAGAGGTGAAACTACAAGGATTCAGAAGAAGAGATGTCTATATGATTGGAACACAGGAACTCCTAATACCTGTTTTCTATCTAAGATAATAGCTGAGAATGGATGGATGTGGCACAAAAGATTATGTCACCTGAACTTCAAAGCCATCAACAAGATTAGTTCTCAGAAGCTGGTCAGAGGACTACCAGAGGAAGCATTCAAGAAGGAAGCTCTTTGTGATGCATGTCAGAAAGGAAAGCAGACCAGAACATCATTCAAGCCAGTACAGCCTACAACCCTCACAACAAGGATCTTAGATATACTTCACATGGATCTATTTGGTCCTATCAAACCAAGGACTCTAAGTGGCAGAAAGCATGCCCTAGTAATAGTGGATGATTATTCAAGGTATACATGGATTATCTTCCTGTACAAGAAAAGTAAAACCTTGACCAAGCTACCTGAGCTGATGAGAAGGATTCAGAATGAGAAATCCCTCTCAATCATCAAGAGTAGATCAGACAGAGGAGGAGAATTTCTCAACAAGGCGGTCATTGATTACAACGATCAGAATGGAATCCAGCATGAGCTCTCTGCAGCCAGGACCCCCCAGCAGAATGGTGTTGCCGAAAGAAGAAACAGAACCCTAAAGGAAGCAGCCAGGTCCATGATTGCAGAAGCAGACCTGCCCAAGAGGTTCTGGGCTGAAGCTGTCAACACAGCTTGCCATACTCAGAACAGGAGTATGATAGTATGGAGATATGGAAAAAATCCCTACGAGGTTTGGAATAACAGAACACCTATTGTTGCTTACTTTCATATTTTTGGTTGTAAGTGTTTCATCCACAACAACGGTAAAACACAACTAAATGCCTTTGATGCTAAAACTGATGATGGTCTCTTTATGGGTTACTCACAAAGAAGCAAGGCATATAGAGTCTTTAACAAAAGAACCTTAGTTGTGGAGGAAACACCTCATATTGTATTTGATGAATTTACTCTTGAGTACAGGAAGCAAGTTGAGCTAATTGAGAATAAGCTCAAATCAACAACCATCGAAGAAGTCATTGTACATGACACAGGAATGGTGGACTCATCTGCAGATCAGCCTGAAGACCCAACTGCAGACTAGACAGGAACACCAAACCTACCTGATCCAGTCTCCGCTGATGAAGACCCATCTGTAGCTGATAAAGACTCATCTGCAGACCAGACCAGATACCAACCTGCAGATGACAAGACAGTAGCTGATCCAGTTGCAGACCAAGGAAACTAGATCCAAGCTGATGCAGACAGAGAGGAAATCCACCAGAGCATATCTACAGGGGGAACAGACCCTGAAGAAGAAGATATCCCCAAGTGGCTCAAAGACCATCCAATCCAACAAATCATTGGGAAGTTGACTGATGGAGTTAAGACAAGACAGTCCACTCTACCCGCATGAATGGCAATGTTCTCTTGCTTCATGTCCCAGATAGAACCTAAGACGATAGAGCAAGCCTTGGAAGATTATTCATGGATCAATGCCATGCAAGAGGAGCTGGAACAGATGGAAAGGAACAATGTTTGGATACTAATAGACAGACCAGATCACAAGAAGGTTATTGGCACCAAATGAGTGTACAAAAACAAGAGCGACGAAGATGGAGCTGTTGTTAGGAATAAAGCCAGACTTGTTGCTAAAGGTTATGCACAGTGTGAAGGAATAGATTTTGATGAAACCTATGCACCTGTTGCAAGACTAGAAGCCATCAGAATTCCTTGCATATGTTGTATTCGAAGATTTTGAAGTCTACTAGATGGATGTAAAAAGTGCATTTCTGAATGGCATCCTAGAAGAAGAAGTCTATGTGGAGTAACCCCCAGGATTTGTCAAAGGAGAGAAAGTCTACAAGCTGTTGAAAGCTCTATATGGACTTAAGCAAGCACCAAGAGCTTGGTATGAAACCTTATCCATATTTCTTGAGAAGAACGGTTTCTGCAAAGGGAAAGTGGACAGGACCTTATTCAGAGTGGAGCACGAAGGCCACATATTAATAGTTCAGATATATGTAAATGACATTATATTTGGCTCAACCAACCCAGAGCTGTGTGAGAAATTCTCAAACCTCATGCAAGGAGAGTTTGAGATGAGTATGATGGGAAAGCTTAACTTCTTTCTTGGATTACAAGTTAAGCAGATGGAAAATGGAATTTTCATCAATCAAGCCAAATATACCCGAGACCTCATCAAGAGATTTGGAATGGAATCAGCCAAACTAGCAAGAATTCCTATGAGCACAAGTACTCACCTAAATGCAGGTGAGGGAGGCATATCAGTGGATCCAACCCACTACAAAGGACTTATTGGATCATTGATATACCTCACTGCAAGCAGACCATACATATCTTATGCCGTAGGAGTATGCGCGCGATTTCAATCCAAGCCAAAGCAGTCGCACCAAGATGCAGCCAAGAGAATAATTAAATACCTTAAGTCCACAGTCAATGTTGGACTATGGTATCCTAAGGACGATAACTTCGAGCTATCAGGATATTCAGATGCAGACTTCGCAGGATGCAAAATTAATAGGAAAAGCACTAGTGGAACATGCCAATTCCTAGGAACCAGACTGATATCCTGGTTCAGCAAGAAGCAGGTTTCTAACTCTATCTCTACCACAGAGTCAGAATACCTAGCTGCAGGTAGTTGTTGTTCCCAGATCTTGTGGATCAGACAATAGCTAAAGGACTACAACATCATTACCAATGAAGTCCCTATCTGGTGTGACAACAACAGTGCTATTGCAATAACCAACAACCCATTATTGCATTCAAGGACCAAGCACATTGATGTTAAGCATCACTTCATTAGAGATCACATGCTTAACAAAAGAGTCAAAGTTGAAAGAGTTAGCACAGACTACCAAATTGCTGATATCTTTACCAAACCTTTGCCGGAAGAAAGATTTTTGGAGCTGAGCAGAGAACTTGGTTTACTAGATTGGGAATCTAGTACAGAAGAAAAAAGCTAGCTGATACAAACAAGAAGACGAAGGACAGACGAAGAAATCTAGCTGATCATAGCACAGGCGAGAAGTCAAAAGAGTCAACTCACCTGATGCAGAGCAGTCAACAGTCAAATGGTCAACCAGCTAAGTTTTCTATACCTAACCGACTTCTAAATATTATATAAATAATATCATATTATTTTTGGTTCACAAGTGGCATAATACTATATGCTTTAAATACACGTGGCAATCACAGGTTAAATCGACCTCCACTGTGACCAATTAAAATCCAACCGTCCATTTTCAAACTCAAAACCTAGACCACCGATTAAAATTTGAACTTTAAAAAGGAATCTCAAAAGGTGGACCACCGATTTAAAATAAATAATTATTTAATTCCAACGTCGTTTTATTTTCTTTTTAAGGACGGAAAAACCCTTTTACTTTACCTTCACCAATTTTTTCCGAAAACCCTAATTTACAGAGCAGAAATTCTTTGAACTCTAAATACACTAAGAAATCTCCTATATTGCAGAAATGGAAGCTTACTTTGAAGGCGTAAACATGAAGGTTGTCAAGGACCATATCATTTTCTCTCTGGTCGTTGGTTTTGAAGGCCTCTTGGAATCAAATCTGGAAAACAACGATGTGTTCTACCTTATCCACTCGATGAAGAAGAATGGGATCTACCCATTTTTGGATATCAGTCCCAAGCACTTGTTCAATGAGGACGTCATCGCATTTTTCGGCGAAGCCCAAGTTATTGAAGCGGGAATTAGGAGCACTGTCGGAGGAGTACAAGTTGACATATCGCCGGAGACGATCCAAAAAGTTTTTGGAATGAAGAATCATGGCATAGCAGTCGAGGCCCTCAAGCAGAAAGCAGCCGATACTTGGCTGAAGATTAAGGCGGTCGACCAGCCGGAGAAGCTAAAGCTCACCGCCAAGAGGAGCGAAATTAAAAAGGTGTATCGGTATGTGTTGGACATCACCAACAAAATCGTCATGGGCATGGCCGGCAGCTACGACCAACTGTCGTCGGCCAAATTCATGGTGCTGGGAGCACTAATCCAGGACGAGCTGATTGACTAGTCAGACTACATTTTCAGGCAGTTGGTACGCGAGGTCAACAAGGCCGAATGGCTTGTTGATGAGAAGAGGTTCAGATCCAAGCTGGCGTTCGGAACGCAGCTAAGTTGGATCCTGGAGAAGCTAAGTGTGGCGAAGGGAAATACTGACCCCTTCCACATCAACAAGAGACTTGGTCATCTAGACCAAGAGACATTGAGGAGGCTCGGAAGCAGTAGAAGAGCAGCTCGGATGTTAAAAGAGTTGTCTGATTCAGAGCCATACAAATACCCTTCATCAGACGAGTCGGACAGTGCGGTAAACAACCCACTTGCGGCCAGATCGAGGCAGTCGGACAATACGTCAATAGATCTTCGTTTCAAGAAAAGGGGACCATCCCCTGGTGAGCCATCCATCATGCATTCCTCACATAACCATCTCCCAGCGGCCCGGGCGGTGCAGTTCGGCCACGAGGCGGCAGAGCAATTTCCGATCCTGCGGCCAGTCACCTATTCACTGGAGGACCCGGCTGCTCGGGCGGCACTGAGACCAGATCGTTCCTCTCCTCACTCCAACATTCATCTCAGAAGAAGAGGAAGCAGGTTTAATAATTTCCATATCTGAAGCGAATTATACTTTTCACCTGCTTGACAACAACATTTTTAACTTATCCCTAGAGGAACTTCAGTTCGTTAAACCGCAAGCTCTAAAACATTCTTTTGTTCATATTTTTGAAGAATGGAAAGCTTTTAAATCACTTTATTTCACTCAACTTGAAGCTTATGTTGAAACCAGTGGTTGGTGATATCCCCAAGCCACAGAATATGTGCTGATACATTTTTGCAAAGTGTCAGACACAATTTTGCTACTTCAGGAAAATTAGTTCATGTCCAATTTCAAAACCAACATGGACCAATTTATCCACTCTATTATGTATAACATTTTTGACGGATCCTTTGATAAAGAAGAAGAAGAGGATGAAGAAGAAAAAGAGATAAGAATAGAATAAGTGGATGAAGAAGTAGAAGAAGAAGAAATTATTGTTATTGATGATGAAAAAGAGAGACAGGAAGAAAGGGAAGAAGAAAATATCTTAGTTGAAAAAGAAACTGGAGAAGAAGAAGTTGAAAAAACTGTGGAATTAGAGGATGAAGAAGAAGAAGAAGAAGAAGAAGAAGGAGAAGAAGTTGATCAGGAGGATGAAGAAGAAAAGGAGGATGATGAAAAAGATAAAGATGAAGATAAAGATGATAATGATGATGATGATGATAAAAATGGAGGAGAAAAAGAAACTGAGAAAGAAAAAGAGAATGATGAAGAGGAAGAAAACAAGGAAGAAGGAGAGAAGGAGTTAGAAAAAGAAGAATAAGAAAAAGAGAAGGAGCCAGAGAAGGAGCCATAATAGGAGGCTGCAGACAAGGCTGGGGCGCCTGCCCGGTATACCAGCCTAGATGCAGACTTGGCTGAAGACTCCAGATCGGGGACCCCTGAACAGGCCCCATCTGGAATGCCAGATGCAGACAGGAGTCTGCAGATAGGTGGGTCGTTCGCACACCTACCTGCAGGAGTACAAGGATCAGGCGAGCATTCTCCACCAACATCACAAATTTCACCTGTGATGACCGAGCTGATCAGACAGATATTTAAAGACATTGTTGGAGAACTGCTTGCTTCTCAAATCACTCCTGATCTGCAGTCTATCAATGCAAAAATCGACACCTTGCTGCAGCGGGACATCCATCAACCATCTCCTCCTACAAAAAACAGAATTCCCCTTGCCATGTCTGACTGGATGTTAAGAATAGAGCAGCAGTTGACCACCCTGGTTGATGCTGGCAAAAAGGGGGAAGAAAGGGTTCAGGGGGAAGGTAGCAAACAAGAAGAAAGAGCTCAAGATATGAGAACCAAGAAGAGGCAAGATGTCCAAATGATCACTGGTGGGACATCTTCAGCTAAGAGGAAGGGAGAAGCAGAATCAGAACAGGTTGATGATCAGCCTGCAGTCAAAAGAAGGAGGATCAGAATTGGGAACTAGCCTACACTAGAATGGGAAGGCAGAGAGTTATGGTATGTTGAAGATTTCCTTCCTATCGAAGTTGCACCTATATGGGGATCTGCAAAAAAGAAGTTTATCAGATATTTCTATATCTGGGAGTTACTACAGGATAACAGTTGCTCCCCACAGTAGATTTTTATTAAATTCATGGAGGAAGCACATCCAAAACTCTGGGCTGTCCTATTAAAACATGCAAAGGGATGTAATGCATACCCAATGATCCCTCCTTTCAGGCCTAAAGATCCTCCCACCTTGGAAAATGATGATTTGGATGAATTAGCTCTTCAGAGGAAAATAAAGAAACTTTGTGATGAGAATAAGTTCTCCTCACAAGAAGAGCAAGACTTTACCGCTCTAGTTGTCAGAAGAAAATATGGTCTTGCCCCTGTCAAGATAAGACCAATTGGAGCTAAACCTTTCAGACACCTTGGCGGCTATCCGAAGCGAGGCAGAGGCAGATGATTTGTTTTATATTCATTTTTGTACTTGTAAAATTTTCTGTAAATTGTTTTTGATCATTGAAAGACATGTATTTGTAAATAAATACAGAAATCTTATAACAGTCTTTTGAATGACAATTCCCAGTTGTCTCAAAACTAGACTGATTTTAGTTTGTGTCTTGCACTCAAGTGCAGACTTGTTTATTTGAATAGTTTGCTTAAGTTTTGCCATCATCAAAATAGGGGGAATTTGTTAGGAATACTTTTTAGATTTTGATGATGTCATTAATGAAATTCTAATGCTTATTACTTGGCAAAATGTAAGGAAGAACCAAATGAGTATCTTCCATATGCCAAATTATGTAAAGTTTAATACTTGGCAAAATGTAAAGAAGAACCAAATGAGTATCTTCTATAGGCCAAAATAAGTTAGGCTTAAATCGGCTAAGTACAAAAGTACAGATGAGTTCATTAGAGAAGTACAGCCGAGTCAAGTCAGAGAAGTTATGGTCAACAAAAATTCATCAGAGATGTTTGACCAGACTGCAGTCAAGTGACCTGAGACAAGCCATCTGATCAGGCGAGTCTCAAACAGTCACCATCAGAGAAGTCCAGACTGCAGAGAAGATGACTGTACATCAGCCAACTAGATCAGCCAAGTACTCCAAAGTCCACGTCAGCATGCGTTGAAAAGTCAAATATTACGGAAAGTCACATGCAAACGTGAAGAGACATGTTGGAGAGATTCCCGCAAAGGATATGAATTATTCATCCAGGCCTACCACTGAAGACTTTAATCTTTTTATATTCAAAAGATATGGCGCCTCACATGCAAAGTCTTCACAACAGTCGAAAGATGGATTAAAATATGGGAATCCAGCCTTGCAACATTCAGAAAAGAAAACAATGAAGTCTACATCTCCAACTGACGGATTTGTTAAAAAGATTTGCAACGGCTATGGAAATGCTCAAGGATCGTGATCTATATATATCCGAAGATTTGAAGCTGGGCATAATACACAACACCGGTGCGAACAAAGATCTCAAGCAATCAAAGCATTCAAAGCAATCGAAAAGCGAACTATAGCATCGTGAAAAGAGCAGTTCTTAAAAGTTCATACTTAAAGAAGCTCTTAGTTGGAGAAGAAAAAAACTCGTGTCTTTAATCCTGAGTTCGGGGTACTTCACTGGTTGAAGTTCAAGAATGTAAAGGCATCCAAGGATCGCGGATCAAGAGGTGCAAGGCAGTCAAGGGAGTTGCAACGGCAAGGATTTCCACTGGTTGGAAGCTGTTTTAATTTGGTTGAATCACTGTAATCTTTATCACTGGTTGACAATTACAGTGAATTCATCTCCAACTGGTTTGGAGAAAAGTGGATTAGTAGAAGATTACCCCACCTCTGAGACCACTATAACTGCCTGCGTATTTTACTATTTTATAGCATCATACTTTAACTGTTGCATTCATTGTTAAGTGTTTCATTAGTTGTTTTGTATTCTTCATCAGCTGACTTCCGCACGTATTAAGAACAAACGACTCTAAGTCATTTGCATATCTATCAGCTGAAGAAACTTACTCTTCGTGAAAAAGAGTTTAAGAGTTTCAATAAGTCTATTCACCCCCTCTAGACTTATTCCTGGACGACTTGTGACCTACATAGTCGAGACATGGATCGGAGGAGGACACATGGGAGACAGAATAAAGTATAAAGTCGATATACACCGAGTTATTCACTTTATAAGTTTCGGAACTAAACTTCTTTTTAGAGGGAGAGAATGTAATATCCGCACTTTCTATTTTTAGTAATTATATTTTTGGTGTATTTTTATTTTGGACGACTCGCATGTAATAATTTTGGTACTCTGACACTATTTTGTTTTACATCTTGTCCATCCGAACGAGTTTCGGAGTTGTTTCATGAGAATATGCATATTAGTGTAACTTTTTCGCGTTTAGACTCGATTCTCGTAAATCTTGTTCGAAACTGACCTTCCGTTGTTTTTACGAGTTCAGTTAATATATTTAGACCTGTTATAGGTTCAAGGATTGTTGTCCGACCTTGAATCGTGATTTTCGGGAGTTTGGGCCGTTTTGTAATTTTTTTCCATAGTTTTGAGCATTGATATTTGGAATTGTTTTACGCTCTATCGGATAGTTGGAATTATGTGTTTGCTTAGCTCTTGAACTTGTAAGTTGGTATTCCTCACAAGCGCTACGTTGTTTAATTATAACCATTGAGTTTTGCATCTTTCGGAATGTGTCCTGATCGAGCTTCACATTTGTATTGCTGAAACGGAGCAGTTAGCGCATGCTAATTGTATAGCTAACATGCGCTAATATGACTTTTGTAGCGCACGCTAAGCTCACTTGTAGTGCGCACTAATCAGGCTGGGCAGAAGGTTCTGGGTTCTGGAATGAGTCAATTAGCGCACGTTAATGTCCCCATTAGCGTACGCTAACGAGATTGGACAGAACATTCTGGAGTTGGGCAGAAAGTTCAGGAAATTATGGACCGAATCATTTAGCGCACGCTAACACACACATTAGTGCATGCTAACGGAACCGGGCAGAAACTTCTGGACTGGATTTTTAGCCCGTTAGCGCATGCTAAACTCGCCCCTAGCGCGCGCTAATCATCACGACTATATATATTAGTGCAGCAGTCAACTTTCGTCATTTCTCACCTTTCTTTCTTACTCTCGGTGACTTTGGCGATCCTGAACGTGTGTGAGGGTAGATTCCGGCCAGATATCATCATATATCAACCTCTTCAAACTCTTAGTACGGAATTAACAGCATCTAATCTTCCTTCGTCGTTCTAATCGAGGTAAAATTTCTAGAACCTAGTTTTAGGGATTTTGGGGGTTTTTGCTGTGATTTCGTCTTTCTAGTCCAATTTAGCTTAGATTTCTGTTAGATTGTGATTGTGTAACCGTAACCCCTTGTTTTCCCTTGAAGTTTTGTGGAAGAAATTCCTTGATTTCAACCGTTAGTCGATTATGATCGATTATACCCTCGTAGTGTTCGATGAATTGTTCCAAATGGTATAACTTAGGATGATTTCTTACGTTTTCGAGGTGTTGTGGTTGATTGAATATTGTTGTGTTAGGAATAAGTTATTGGGGAGTGAGTTCGAACTGAAGTCCTTTATGTTCAACGTTCCCTTGGGTCGTAATAACCAAGGCAAGTACATGTATTACATTATGTTATGTATTATGTGAATTCGACATGATTGATGTTTTGTGAAAAATATAAGTGTGCGTTGTTGTTCTTCCATCTCGGGACGGTTCGACGGGATCTTTGGGCGCTGATGCTAATGGGCACGGACGCGAAAGTGGTTTCCCACCTGAGGACGGTTCGACTGGACCTTTGGGCGTCGATGCTAATGGGCACGGCCGCGGGTTACCAAATGTTGCTTCGCGTGATGATGATATATGATGATATGTTTTTCTTGATGATGATGTTTTCGATGAAGCTGATATTCCGGAATATTGTTTTATAAATGTTTCAAAATGAGAAAGTGATGTTGGATTATGCGTGTATATAATGTAGTGTAATTGTGTACTTGCACTAGCCATTCAAACGCTAACCCATTAAATCGGGGAAATGTATTTTATACATTTCAGGTAATGGGCAGTACGAGGAGCAAACACGGGAAGGGCATGTGAAGAGTGGTCAGCCATGATGTTAGCAGGCTCGAGTCCGGGAAGCTATTTTTAAGTTTCTTAGTTGTCGGGTGGAATTAGTTGTATTTTCATTCCCTATTTCTTTTAAAAACTACTGTTGAAGTCCACTGCATGGGCAATGATTTTGTATTACCTTTTTGTCGAACCTTACTTTTAAACAAATATTTTGACTGAGGTCACGACCTAATTTACCATATTAGGGCTGGGGGCGGGGCGGGTTGGGGCGGGGCGAAGGTAAAACCGCATCCGCCCCGCAATTTTTGTGCGGTGCGGGTTTTTGCGGGGCGGGGCATTTTTGATATTGAAAACCGCACAAAATCATAGTTTTGCGGGGCGGGGCAAATACAATATTTATATAAATATCTAAGTTTTTTCCCTTGTTATATGCGGGCGGGCGGTTTTGCGGGCGGTTGGGAAAAAAATAAAACCGCATTCGCCCCGCAATTTTGGTGCGGTGCGGGTTTTGTGCGGGGCGGGGCGAAATCAACATTTGAAACCGCCCCGCCTCGCTATTTTGCGGTGCGGTGCGGTGCGGGGCGGGCGGGGCGGTTTGTTTTGCCCAGCCCTATACCATATTAAGTATCTTATGTCAAAGTGATATGTGTGGTTGTGTGTTTAATTAGCCTGGTAGACCTTGAGGAAGGTTCTACGGCGTGTAACGACCCTTGAGTTACTTGGGGTGTTATAGCCGCTACTCTAAAGGCCGCGCGAATGACCTGGATTAGCGACGGCCGCCGCTACGCCGCTATAGCGTCCGCTGGCCGCTATTGACTACTATTAACTACACACAGTAAAACATAAGTTCTTTATCTTGTTTTTTTTTTTTTTGTTATCATATGAACTGTTGTAGATTCTGTGAAGAGTATCTTCATTTTGTTGATCATACAAAATGTTATGTTTAACTCATTCATGAACGGTGAGTTTAAATTTGTATACATGAGATGCTTAATGATTTTGTTATGGGATATTCTGCTGCATAAAGAACCATCTCAAATATGTTATTAATTACCATTCTTGTTCTTAGCAGTAGTAGGAACAGAAGACAAATGCACAAGCCCATTTGTCTTGATGCGGAATTTAGAGATGAAGGTCGATTACAGAGATGAAGCTTTATTTTTCATTTATGTGAATCCGTTATTTGTTCTTTGTAATTTATTTTTGTTTTGATTAGTTTTTGCTGTTCTCCAATCTGAAATTATGTTTTCAGCATGATCTGTGTACTACAACACGCGTAATTACATTCTGAAGTGTTTTGAGTAGAAGACATAATCGATCTATGGAAGTTTTTGAGTTATTTACCAAAGGGGTAGTTTTAAAACATATTTACTATATAGGTGTAATTCCAAACATATTTATCAAATAGGTGTACTTTTCTATTTAAGTGGGTCTTTTTTTTGTTTTTTTACTTTTTTTAAAATCATTATTTTTTCTGCTTTTTTTAACTGTTTTTTTACTGCTTTTTTAAACTGTTTTTTTAAGAAAAAAATATCTGTAATATTAATATTAAAAGCCGGAAATTCTTATTTAAAATTCGTAAATAAAAAAAATGGAAAAAAAGAATTTTGGAATTTATTTGTAAACTGTTTTAATAAAAAAACTGGAGTATTATTCTACATAAAGAAATAAAAAGTTGAATAATTTTTTTAAATATAGATTTTTTTTAAAACTCGCTAGTTGTATTTTTCATAAAAAAAACTATTATGTTCTTAAAAAAAATCTAAAAATCTAAAAAAAAGAGTTTTAACTAAAAATCTACAATATTATAGTAAAAATATTATTTCTATTTTTGAATTTTGAATTTTGAATTTTTCTAGTAAATGAAAATGTATTTTTTATTTAAAATAA
Source organism: Orobanche coerulescens (assembly GCA_033398695.1). Taxonomy (NCBI): domain Eukaryota; kingdom Viridiplantae; phylum Streptophyta; class Magnoliopsida; order Lamiales; family Orobanchaceae; genus Orobanche; species Orobanche coerulescens. Next base: position 175,285,514 of record CM065808.1, read on the forward strand.
GATTGGAAATTTTTAATAAAAAGGGAAAATCCTAGAAAATAAATATTTAAATACCTAAAAATTTATTAAAAGTAAAAATTATAAGTATTTAAATGTTTAAATTTCCAATCTTATTTTAAATAAAAAATAGATCCGTTTACTAGAAAAATTCAAAATTCAAAAATAGAAATAACATTTTTTACTGAGAGAAGTAGGAATGTAGCCATATGGACCCTTAGACTACAAATTATGTCATGCAATCTAATATTGTCAAATTTTAGCCAATTTCACAACTTATAGATGATTTTACCCTTTCAACCCACCTACTTTTATCTCATCTTTTTCTTTTAATTCATTATTTTTCTCTCTCCTCTCTTTTTTTCTTTTTCTTCCAGGAAACCTCTCTTCTCCCTCTTCTAATCTTTCTCTGCTCCATCCTTCACTTTCTCATCTCCTCTAATCTTTCTCTCTTTGCTTCCTCCTCATTCTGTGTGCAAAAATATTCAAAACCTCGCCGGAAACCGTTGTCGCCGCTGCTGTCCCCCCAAACCACCATGGAGCTCGTAATATTCTCGACAGAACTCAAGGTTCGGGATCTTCCATACTCTCTCTCTCTATTTTATTTCTCTTTCTCCATCTTTCTCTCTCTAGAAAAATCCTAAATCTAGCTTGAAATAATGCTATTTTCGTATTTGTTTTTGATGATTTACAAGTTTTCATATGATTCCTGGTGATTCGTGGTATATTGGGGTGATTTCCGACCGATTTTGATGTATTGGTATTTTAGATCTAGTTTTCGCATGTTTGCATACGTGGTTACGAATTTACAGTTGTTACGATTTATTCATTTCATATTGGGTTACCATGTTACAATTTATCATTTCGTATCACTATGCCTTTGATTTTTTGTTAAGATTTTGTCATTTCGTATCAGTATGAAGTTACGAAATTCGAATTCGTAACACATTTGTGCCGATTTGAAATTTTGTATTGGAGAATTGGTATACATGTTACGAATTTCGTAACTGCTACGAATGGTGAATTGATACGATTTGTGGTTGAACTGATGGGTGAATTCATACGAATCTTGTTATTGTCGCCTGTTTTTTTCTCAGATATGTTACACATGTTACGAAAATTGCAATTTCGTATTGAATATTCTATTACAATTTTAGATTTTCATATTGAAATAATGATACAAAAAGTAAGACTAGATGATACAAAATGTGATTTTCATAATAAGGTTATAACTTTGTTACGAATTTAGAATTTCGTATTGGATATTTTGTATCCCTGTTACGAATTTCGTATTTCGTATCGTCATTTTTATGCTTATTGGGTTTTTTGTGCGATTTAGTAACACTGTTAATTATGTTGTTACAGATTTCGTATTTCGTAACAATTTGCATTGTAGGTCAAATGCATCTCATCCAATGCATACATAATTTGCTATTTCGTAACATTATTTACATGTTCCGAATTATTGATTTGGTTTTATTGTTTGTTTATTGTAGAACAAATGGACTTTTAAACGAAAGAATCTGGCATCAGAAGACCACCAGATTATGCTAACTGGTGGGGAGAACACAGTAAAGGATATCCGCTGAAATCAACACTTGGAGCGTCCATGAAGCTCCCCGATATCGTCTCAAGATCCGTAAAAGCACTCCATTACATCATGACTTGTTTCTCTATTAGGAATTACAATTTTTTTTACTTCGTATCAACATGACTTGTTTCTCTATTATGAATTTACGATTTCGTATCAGTTTGTCATTATTCCATGTTACGAATTTTACAGTTCGTATAAATATGACTTGTTTCTCTGTTACGAATTTATGATTTCGTATCACTTTGTCATAATTCCATGTTACGATTTTATGAATTCGTATCAGTTTGTCATGATTCTGTGTATCAATTTATCATGATTCTATGTTACGAATTCAACATTTCGAATCATTTTGCCTTGTAGGTCAAATGCATCTCATCAAATGCATGCATGCTATGGTCTTTTCCACAAAATCCACAAAATCGTAACACAAAAACAAAATCGTAAAAAAAACATCTTGTTACGAAATCATCAAATCGTAACACAAAAACAAACCGTAAAAAATTATTTTGGTACGAAATAAACAAACCGTAACACACTAAATTGTACGAAAAGATAAATTCGTAATGAAATTAATAAAATCTTAACAAGTCGTAACACCAAAACAAAATCGTACCAAATCGTTTCGTTACGAAATCTACAAATAATAATAAAATAATTACGAAAACAACAAATCGTAACCTAAAATAAAATCGTAACATCATGCAAAAAGTAAGGGTAAGAAGAAATGATGAGAGGGAAAAGAAGAAAAGGTGAAAAGTAAGGGTAAAATGGTCCCAAATCACTCAAAATGGCTAGAATTTGATAATATTAAGTTCCTTGACAAATATTGTATTCCACCTTATCAAAGTGGATATATGGTTGTATTTCCTCTTTTTTACTTTAATACAATAGATTCTTAGTTAAACCTTAATCTGTCTTTTTTTTTTAGATTTTTCGATTGTTTTTTAAGAACATAACAGTTTTTTTATGAAAAATACAACTAGCATGTTTTAAAAAAAAATCTATATTTAAAAAAATTATTCAACTTTTATTTCTTTATGTAGAATAATACTCCAGTTTTTTTATTAAAACAGTTTACAAATAATTTCCAAAATTCTTTTTTTTTTCAATTTTTTATTTACGAATTTTAAATAAGAACTTCCGACTTTTAATATTAATATTATATATATTTTTTTCTTAAAAAAATAGTTAAAAAAACAGTACAAAAACAGTTAAAAAAGCAGAAAAGATAATGAAATTAAAAAAATAAAAAATAATAAAATAAAAACCCACTTAAATAGAAAACTACACCTATTTGGTAAATATGTTTGAAAGTACACCTATATAGTAAATATGTTTTAAAACTACACTCATTTAGTAAATAACTCGAAGTTTTTTAAGATGGAGAGTTACAACAACAACAACAACAACAACAACAACAACAACATCTAAGCCTTAGTCCCAAAATGATTTGGGGTCGGCTAACATGAATCAAACTTTGAAACCGTCAATAATCGCTACATAAATAACATAAAAGGTAAAAAGAGGGAAAAAGTAGAGAAAAAAGCAAATAAAAAAAAGAGAATGAATGTAAAAAAAAAATAAAAAATCCTGAAAAATAAATTAAAAGATAACATGAAATAAAAGAAAATAGGAATTTAAAAAAAAAAAAAAAAAAAAAAATCAGACTCCATCCACCATCCGTATTCTTTCCCGCCACATTTACCTCTCCATCGCCATACTTTCTCCAATTCCAAGAAACCGCATATCATTTTCAATCATCTTTATCCAAGTTTTCTTGGGTCTTCCTCTACCTTTCACAACATTACTAGTTCCCCAACTTTCTAGCCTCCTCACTGGGGCATCAATAGGTCTTCTTCTCACATGACCAAACCATCGTAATCGATTCTCCATCATCTTGTCTTCTATATGCGCAACTCTTACCTTCTCTCTAATCACCTCATTTCTGAGTCGATCCTTTTTTGTATGACCACACATCCATCGTAGCATACGCATCTCTGCCACATTCATCTTTTGAACGTGACACTGTTTTACAGCCCAACACTCGGTGCCATATAACAGCGCAGGCCTAATTGCCGTGCGGTAAAATTTACCCTTTAATCTATGAGGCATGCCAGGATCACATAAAACCCCTGTGGCACTCTTCCACTTCAACCACCCGACCTTTATTCTGTGAGCCACATCGCCATCTAGCACTCCATCCTTTTGGATAATAGATCCAAGATACCGAAAGAAAGTGGATCCATGAACAACTTTCCCATCAAATGTGATCATCCCCGCCTCTCTATCATTTGTTTATTAAACCTACACTCATATATTCGATCTTCTTACCACTCATTTCTCAGCCCTTCCAAAGTATCCCTCTAAAGATGGAGAGTTAAGTACCAAAATTTTTATGGGTTATAAAATTAAAAAGTTGGGTTTAAATAGATCATGTTTCTCTGACTTTGGTCTTTAACTCGACATTAATCCTTTCATAAGGAAGTTGGGTAGAAAAAAAAAGTTGGGTAGAATGAAAATTTTGAAGTGATATATGCTCAAAATTGTACCTAACAATTTTGAATTCTCATTTCTTGGTGATATAAAAAGAGAGAAATTTTATATTTAAATGACTAGCCAAAGGTTGCTACTGGATCAAAATAAATTAAAGGTAGATGTAGTTACTTATCTTGATATATTATTTTTACGTTCGATCTTTTTTTGCTTGAAATTGGTATATCTTAATGCAATCTCGGAGATCAGCAAGTGACGTCCATATTATGGAACTATAAAATTTAGAGAGGACCAAATCGGAATGGATTAGGAACAAATAGGGCTGGGGGCGGGGCGGGTTGGGGCGGGGCGAAGGTAAAACCGCATCCGCCCCGCAATTTTTGTGCGGTGCGGGTTTTTGCGGGGCGGGGCATTTTTGATATTGAAAACCGCACAAAATCATAGTTTTGCGGGGCGGGGCGGGGCAAATACAATATTTATATAAATATCTAAGTGTTTTCCCTTGTTATATGCGGGGCGGGGCGGTTTTTTGCGGGGCGGTTGGGAAAAAAATAAAACCGCATTCGCCCCGCAATTTTGGTGCGGTGCGGGTTTTGTGCGGGGCGGGGCGAAATCAACATTTGAAACCGCCCCGCCTCGCTATTTTGCGGTGCGGTGCGGTGCGGGACGGGCGGGGCGGTTTGTTTCGCCCAGCCCTAGGAACAAATACGGATCTAATCTTTACAAAAACTATTATTCTGTAAGAATTCAGTATGGATAATTATATTTATTTATTTAAACCCATCATTCTTATTATTATTATTATTTTATTTCGTACGTTTTGTATAAGTAAACGTTGCACCTGTGCACGGGCGAGGATACTAGTTTTACATAAAATTGAATTTTTTAAAAATTTACGGGTCAAAATATAATTTTATGAAATATTTTTCAAATTCAGTGTAAACCAAGAACTACATAGTTTCTTGAGTTCATATTCCAACAAAAATTTGTAAAGAATCGACTCTACGGTTTGCTCGGTATGATTTTCTAAGAATCTATATAAGAAGTTCTAATAACAAGAAAGAAAAGGACCCAAAATGCAATTATTCTATGCCATTCTAAGAACTAAACCTTACTCGATTTGTAGGATTCCTTAGTGTCATTTCGCATAGATGATACTCAGTTTTGCATTTATTGGTTCTCCTTAGGGCTTGTTTACTTTTTAATACGCGACATCATGGCCCGTGCGATGCACGGGCTTTATTCACTCTAAAGCACGGGTACTTTATCTTCGTTAATATCGAATACCATATTTATATTACATATTATTTCAAAGCCTAGGCGTTCACGCTTTTATTATTCGAGTGAAATTATTCTAAGTTAAAATATCGTATTTTTATCTAACGTATTTAATATCAGTATGGCTAAGTAGGTAATTGTGAGTTAAAATGACTTGTACTCAAAATGTGCAATATATTTATACATGATACTAACACCAAAAAAAAAAAAACTACATGTGCATTTCTTAAGATGAATTATTTATCACTAAAGCAAAACATTTGTTCGTATTTACAGAAATCAATACGAACTACTTTTTAATTAGTAGCATCAAACTATCATATATAGCTTATTCGGTGGTGCATTCTAGCGTCAATATGTGGAGTACTATATGAGGTTGATTTCAAACAATGGGTTCATATATAACATATTAAGATATCGAATTGACATCTATATAGTCAAGTTACCAAACATGTACGATCATCTAAAATGAATGATTTGTTGCCATTTAATCAAACACTTATTACGCCTACGATGCTACGTATTTGAATTAATTTTTCTCACACATTTTTATACTTTAAAATCCTTATGGCAAATATTATGATTTTTATTACATATTTCACTCTTACTCCTTAGTTGTTTATATTTTTTAGATGTAAAAAATTACACTCTTAGTTGTTCATAGAGTATTTTTTTATGTAAATAATGTTATTTTGCGTCACGTGCATGTAATTCGTGGTATGTGTGTTCTCAAGACTGTATAACCTCAAATTTTTAAATTTGTAAATTTTCAAAATTAGTTAAAACCATCTTTATTTTCCTGTAATATAATCAAATTTTTTTTAATGTCTATCATCTTTGCATTGCCTTCCATTTTGAATTGACAGACTTGAATTTATTATCCTTTAAAATTAGAGTTAACTACATTTTTAGTCCTTGTGGTTTGCGGGGTATTTCATTTTCAGTCAAATTTTGAAAAGTTTTAGGTTTGGTCCAAAAGTGAAAGGATAATTCTATATTTACCCAATCTGAAAATCAAAATATCATATTTCCCCCAAACACAAATTTTTAGTGCATAAGTACAATACCTTTAAAGAATTTGTTAAGAAAATATGAAATTATTATGTTTAAGTTGAGTATATATAGAATTGCCCCAAAAAAGTGAAACATCCGTTTCGGATTTGATCCGAATTTCCTAACTCCATTAGTTTGACTGTTAAATAAGAGGGTATTTTTGTCCTTTCATAATATTTTCTTTAATTTTATTATATCTATCAAAATTAACTACTTGTAAGTTGTATCCTCCACCCAAAAACACACTTTTTTTTCTCATCACAAAACATATACGACCCTTTCATTTATCTCGCTAAACCATCATCCATCAACAACCAAACACCGGCTAAAACTACCACGTAACCACACCCTTGTCGCCAAACCACCACCAACAAACCTCCATCGCTGGAATCTCGGGTCTCCTCTAGAATGTGTTTCGAGTTTATAAGTAAGTTACAAACTCGGGTTTTGATTTTGTGTTCAGATCTGGATATTTCAGTGGCCGACGGCGGTTATGGCGATGGTGGTGGGGTTTCGGTGGTCGAGAAGGTAGAACCAACGATGTGGACACCCTTAATTGTTTATAAGAAAATTGTTTCCGATTTCAAGTTTGATATGTCGGCAGCGGAACCACTAAAACAACAATGAAACCACTCAAGCTCGAAACACCACCTATTGAATTAATATTCATTGGTGTCGGCGTGACGATTGATGTTAGCGTGATTCCGGTGGTTGTGGCAGAAGAATGCAACTCTTGGAGGTGATGGTTGTGACCTGTTTTGTGGGTGAGTTGTGTGACTTTTTTTGTTTGTTTATAAGGGAGTATAATACCTCAAAGAAGAAGTTGAAAGAGTTAAACAATAAACATCTTTGTGTGGTATGACTATAGAAATTCTTAAAATTTAATAATGAGACTTTGACATGTTTTAATTGGTTGAATTAATTTAGCTTATGACAATGAACATGTATGCATACGTTTTTTATTCGTGCATTTTTTTTATTGTGGTTTGTAAAAGCTCTTTAAAGCTTTAAAAAAAGCTTTAGAGAGTAGCAATATTTCAATTGATATGAATAACCCTACCTTATGACATAAATGCTCACATTAATATATATATATATATATATAAATTGACATAAATGCTCACATTAATACATGGAACTCAATTTTTATATATATATAGATATATATATATATATATATATATATAGAGGAAAGAGATCATATGAAAACTAATTACCTTGTGAAATCTAGAAACTTTTGTAGGCCATTGATATTAGTGATCTAACGGTTGTAGATGAGTAGAATTATATGCATTTATGTATTTTTTTATTGCATTATTATTGCATATCTTAGCGGCAGAACGATGCAACAAATAATAACAAATATGCAATGAAATTGCTTAATAATGCAATTGGTTTCTAGATTTCACCATTAATAGGGTTTCCACCATAGCCAATCCCTATATATATATATATATATATATATATTAAAATATAACTTAATATATTTATAAAATATTTTCTGATTATTTAAATATACCTGAAAATTATAATATGATTTATGAATATATATTATAATATAAATTAAAATAAATATTATGTCATATAATTTAAATTGATTATATAAACTAAAATTCTCAATCCGTCCTTTATCAAAAAGGACTTAATTCATATTGAGGGGTAAAATGGTTATTTCTGTCATTCAGATAGTTCATTCAGAAAAGAAAGAAACAACAGGATATTTTTTCAAATCAGACAGATTAATCCACTCAGACAGCTTAATCCATTCAGATATTAATAGAAAAAAAGTAAACAGTCCCTTAGTCTCAATTGTGTAGCTTATAAGATTTTGGGGATAAAAAATGTAAAGTCAAAAAATTGTGTCATCCTGGATCCACAATGTATTCCAAACGGCAATCGGGCGAGATAGTAAAATGAATTACGATTTGCTCCGTATGATTTTCTAAAGTTAATTAGTAGTTCCCTGCATAAAATTGAATATTTTAAAAACTCTAGGGTCAAAATAAAATTTTCTGAATTTTTGTTAGACTAATGATTTTTTGAGTGCATGCTCCAACAAAATTTGTAAAAAAGGACCTAAGAATTATTGTGACGTAAGTTTAATATTTTAACAACTTGCCGACAAAATATAATTTTCTAAAATACATTAAAACATACTTATTTGTATGATTCTTTAGTGTCATTTCACATCCGATGACAGGGTTCACTGGTTCTTCTGTCTGTATAGTTACTAAAAATTTAATAGTATTTTTCGTAAAATCGAGTGTTTTAAGAACTTAGGTATTAAAATAAACTTTCTGAAACACGTTAAAGCAGATCTTCGACAACATAGTGATGACGAACGTTGAAAGACGTACCGATTTACTGGAAGATACATTTTACACGTAATCTATCTCAAAATGACTCACTAAAAAGTTTGTTGTTCCACAATAAAACATATTTTAAAAAATTAGTTCAGAAAATTATATTTTGACCACTAAGTTGTTAAAACATTCAATTTTTTGGCAAAATACTACTAACAAACTTTGGAAAATCTTATCAGGCAAAATTACTTCAGAAAATTACATTTTCAACTCTAAATTATAAAAACATTCAATTTTAGGCAAAATAGTAACAAGCTTTAAAAATCGTACCGGGCAACCCAGATGTCCATTTTCACAAAATTTATTGGAATATGAATTTCAAAATTTGTACTGTCTACTCTCACGTTTAAACAGTTTTACAAAATTATTTCACAAAATTATACTTGGACCCCCATGTAAAAAATAGACAGTTGTTGAGCACAGTGAGTTATGAGGGCCTTCATGACGCGCAGAAAACAAGAATTTTATTAAATCTTGAAATAGTATGCTTGAAGGCAAATTTAAACAACTACACTACTGCAGATGCAGGTGCAACACAAAAGGGAATTTCCTTGAGTAATTCAATTGTCGCCACGCTCAACACCCGCCTCATCGACCTTTTGCTCTTCTTCATCCGACTGTGAAGATGAAGATGCACCCGAGTCACTTGTTCCAGTTCATCAAAAAAGAATGCATATAGTTTAACAAGCTATATAAAAGGATTCCAACAAAAGGTAAAATGACGATAGTAACAAACTCAATAAAACAGTAGAAAAGTACATAATATTTTTAGAATTAAGAATGAATAGTTTAGCAAGATCTCAAAAAACTAGGTTGCTGGTTAAAATAGTTCAACATCCACAAATACTCGTGGAAAACTCATGTTTTATAGTGCTTAAGAATAAATAACACCAAGAAGCAGAATCTTCAAAAACTATATTACTAGCTCAAAAACGATAGGAAACATATTTTGTAGCCTTATAAATATGCCTTACAACTATTACAAGGTAATGAAAACTATATAACATACCATTTCATATGACATGTGTTTCTCGAAGAAAGATTTTAATAAAGCATTCGAAAACCACAACAAAAAAGTTGGATGCATTACAAGGAGTTGGACACTATACTACAAAATTTAAATACTAGCACACAATGTTTTATTGACAAAATTTGAATACTAGCACACAATGTTTTATTGTTGCTTTTTTTGTAATTGTTTGTTGAAAATGTTTCTCTACTTGAGGAGTTTTCGCCCTATCTTCAGCATTATCCTCCACTTGATCGGTCCCTATGTATGAATCATTTAAGGTTCAGTTAGCCTATCATTAAAGCAACAGGAAGGTTAACAAAATCCTGAGCTATAAAAATGTATAACTTATTCCAAGTTGTACATTTAGCCAGCGACGATGTATTTATCATCTGGAAGACTTGAATCATGTCTGAGCTAAATACTTTTTCACCTCATTCTACCCCTTATCATCTATGGTCTCAAGAAAATTATACATGCCCCGCCTAGCATGATAGATGACTGCATCTGCAACAGGATTATTTGTGTGATGAGGGAAGTGAATTTCAGCTGTTCAATTTATAGAATCCAGCATGTTCCTCATTTCGAGGTACTTTTCCTTTCTGGGTTTATAGAAATATTCCTCTTTTCTTGACCTCATCAAGCAAGCACGAAACTGATCTGCAATCGATAGGCTATCGGTTTGCATGTACAAGTTCGAACACTTTTGTGAAACAAGCTCATGAATTAACTTAGTCACGAAGTAATGGACCCCTTGGTGCATGGAGGTCAACTCCCCCTCATATATCTGATGAGGTACCACACCAACTTTTGGTACGGTGGTTCTTTCTGACCCCTTGAGCCAAAAAGAACGAACTTTATACACGCTTTCAACTCCGGGTTTCCAAAAAACTTGAGACATGAAGTACCTCTCAAGTTTTTCATCTCACGCCGCATTCATTTCCATTTTGATAGTCCCTTCTTTGAGTTGTGCACCTATCATGCACCTAGATGTTTGTCCTGAATCTAGACTATGTGCGGTCTAACACTATCCTCACCGCGTGTTATTGGACTAGTACTAGTCAGTCTTTCCCTCGAAATGACTAAGTAAAATGGGCAGGTAAGAAAATAGGCACAACCCTTGGGAAAACTTCAAGTATATTACACAAGAAGATTACAAGAACGATTTTGGATGCTTATACACTTGATGTTGGATGGGTTGGTGGGGTTGGTTGAAAATGAGCCTTCCTCATCCCCTATTTAGACTCCTCCTACTGAGTCTAGAACCCTTGCACCTCTTCAATTGGAGGCTTCTAGGCCCATCTATACAACTCTTCTCATTCTTACATATTCTAGATAATTCCATAATGTAAAAAACTCAAGTACATATCTACAATAACCTAAGACTCCAAGCACTTCATACTTCTAGGATATCATTAGAAGGTTCCACATCATTCAGGACGTTCATCCCGCTCGGCACGGCCCCGCTCGTCTTCATCTCGTACTGGCCTAGGCCCTGCTACACACTCCCGAACCTTAACGCATGGTTCTAGACCATAATGGCTCGCCATTTAATGCTTCTTGTTGTCATACCCACATATGTGGATTCCTCGGATTTTCAATGTCCACTGCCCCCACAGATATAGATATTAAACGGACTAGCCCTAACGGTTCCGAGCTAGCCCTGGCGGGTTTTGGACTAAACAACATGGACCAAAATATCCTGAATCCAAACCGGTTAGGAAGTATCGGCCCTAACCCTAGTTTTAGAAACCTACCACTCAACTAAAAGTTTATTTATTGTAGGCACTAACATTACACATGTTTACCGTTTTAGTCATTCCGTTACCATTCCGTTAATTCTATCAGTTTTTCGTTAAAAAAAAATAAAATTTAAGGGGAAATTTTGTTTTTTACACGTTGACATGGATCTACTATGCTGACGTGAATCTGCTATACTAGTTAAAAAATTCAGAAAATAATACTTTAATAGAATTTTTTTAATATATTACAGAAAAAACAAAAAACTAAATAAAAAAGGAATTTGTATATTATATCACAAATTAATGGGTCAATTTATAAATATGTCCCATTATAATAATATCATAATTATATGTCTTATTATCAATTTTAAGTTAAAAGGAGACCAATATAGCCTTGTTATATTAATTAAAAATATTTATAATTTTTAAATTTAATGGTTATTGTAACACCCCCAATCCGTTTAGGGACATTACACGCCGTAGATCCTTTCCGCAAGGATCTACCAGGCAAGTAACCACAGAACAAACCCACACTTGGTCAATTCGATCGAAATATAAAATCGTAGACCGATTAGGTCTCTCAAAATACAACATATCAGTGCAACTGATAGATCAAAAGACAACTCGATCACAATTTACACAACATGTCCATCCTCTTGAGGATGACAAAGAGCTAGAAATAAATACTCGGTCCGACAAGTCACTGACGGACAACCGTCTACAACTGTGACTAATATCGCTGCTTTACATCATCCTCCATGCCGATCCTATGGTTGCTCTCTCCCTCAAACCGGAATACCTGAAAAACATAACATAATCCCCCAACGAGGGGTTAGTGATAGAAATAGCTAGTAAGTAACCAAGCTATACAATTATACATCAAGAATACAACCGTTATGAAAATAACCTTTCGACAAGGTAGTAACACAATCCCCGGGCTAGTCTTTTCAAAATCATTTACTTTAAAATGGATCATGTGAATTACTCTATAAATCACTTTAAGAGATTATTTAGAAACTTCGGGGGTCTCAGTGTAAAATCATGAAATATGAATATTTTTCTTTCCAAAAAGGTTTTCTTTCAAAATCATATAAATGATTTTATTCTCAACCCAAAACCTCAAAGATCAAAACCATATCCACCAATATAACCGGGATCCAAGATTCAAACATTCGCATTTCAGAGATATCAAATCAACAGTGAAAACGTCTCCGTGGCCCCAAAGGTCCCACCCGGATTAGCTTATCGAAAACAAATCAAATACACCCATAAATTATCTTGACATCGTACTCGCAAGTAACGATTCTCGTAGCCCTCTCCAGACTTACCCAATTAGATAACTTTATTGTCAACTCGTAACGTCTGGCCGTACTCGCAAGTAACGCGCCTCTGGAGGCCTCGACGGAACCCTACCCGGATAACATCATTCAAACACGCCCATAAGTTATCATTACATCGCACTCGCAAGTGACGATTCTCGGAGCCCTCTCCAAACCTACATGAATTGATAACCTTATGGTCACAACGTAACGTCTGACCGTACTCACAAGTAACGCGCCTCCGGAAGCCTCGACGGAACCCTACTCGGATAACATCTCAATTCACTAAGATACACAACAACAAAGGTACAATATTCACCACAATCCGCAAACACGTAACACATAAGTTAACGCATCATAACTTCAACAAAGGCACAACATTCACATCACACCATCATTCAAGGAAAAGGCTAACTAGCAAATAATACAAGCATTACGCGATTCCACAATTCCTCGGGTAACTACTCATTTCTAGTATCCGTTTTAAGCACAAAATAACATGAAATGGTTGTTATCATTCTTCACGAAACTCAAGGTTACGTTCGAATTTACTTTCATAGAAATCACATACTCGATTAGAAGAAAGTTTCAATTTAATAAACAATCACTAACAAGCCCACGTTAAATTCACGACACATCACATTCTCAAAGCATAAAGAATATAGACGAGATACTCGCCTCAAGTCCAAAGCACGCGAAGCAATGGGAAAGCTCGACCGGAAACCCTCAAATCCTCCAACTAGGGTGAAAACACAAGAACAACATAATTACTACGAAGTCGATCATAGGGGGATGGAAAATATGCGAAATTCCGAACAAGAATTCGTAGAAACAAAAGATCGAACACTTGGGGTTCAATACTTCCACAAGAACATCAAGAACATCACTCGAACCCGAATATGACAAGAGACACGAATCAAATCATAGGGAGAGAATCAATACAACCGATTGATGATTTACAACAACACGATTCATGAAGAACAACCCGAATCTTAAAAATTCACGAAATATAAAGGAAGGGTTTACAAGATGATTACCTCGAATCAAAGACGAAGAACACAGATTGATGATGTTAATCAACACCAAGAGCTCAAGAAATATGATATCTCTCAGATAAATCGCCCAAAAATCGCCCCTTGAGTCGCCCAAATCGTGAGAAAGAAGAAAAAGGGTGAGGAAATGAAATCCTCTCCCAGAAACCCGCTGATATACAGCTAACTGACCCGCGTGCCGCGGCTGGAATATGGATAGCGGTTTTTTGACTGGGGCCACAGCCCGTACTGGTGTGTGCCGCAGCACACAGTACAGCCGGCCCAGGCAAAATCTCGCTAAGGCCGTGCCGCGGCACACCCTGTTCCAGCCCAAAATTGATGAAAAACGACCCCCAAACATGATATAATCGACCGACGCATAATCTCAACCATTTAAAGGCCTGAATGAACTATCACGAACCCTCGTATGGTGACTACACGTCAAACACGGTCAGTCCCAACATGACGGTAACATCAAATGATCCGAAAATAGAATGAACGCAATGGAACCCCAAAACTTTGGAATATTACGGAATGATCCAAGACGATACTTGATCAAAACACCAATAAAAGTTCACAACATGTCTAACAAGGCTAAACGGACTTACAGAAACACGAAATAATAGTTTCGAACCACCATCACACAAAATGAACCAAATAACGGAAAAAGTCACCCAAAACACGAATTTGGGTAAAACAGCCATGAAGCAAACTCGGATGACCAAATACGCAGAACAAAATATTATCCAAATGTCGAAACGCTCGCAAGCGAGTTTCTAGAAATCAGAAAAATGCCAAAAACGAAAAATTACTGAAAGAAAAAATCACGGGTATTACAGTTATAATTTTTAAGTTTAACCATTAAAAATATTTTTTTCCTTAGAGCAGGCCCGTAGGGGCAAATTTTTAAATTTAACTATTGAAAATTATATTTTTATTTTTAGAACATAAAACATAAAAAATTATAATTTTCGCAAGTGAATACCCCACGTTTCAAAAAAATTACTTTTGTTTTTAAAAAAATATAAGTAATACGGAGAAGTTTGTATAAAAATTGAAACGGAATTATGCAAGTTGAAAAATAACTTTTCTTCTATTAAATATAATTAATCAATATAATATACAATATAATATAATATAATGATAATATATATAATATTTTAAAACAATAAAATAAATATACTTAACGGAATGACTAAAACGGTAAACATGTGTAACATTAGTGCCTACAATAAATAAACTTTTAGTTGAGTGGTAGATTTTTAAAAGAGCTAATAGTTGAGTGGCAAAAAAATTCATTTTCCCTCTTTAGTTTTAGGACGAAACCTCAAATATAAATTTTACTTAGTGGGGCAAGCACAGACCCACATACTATGCCTCTTCCTCCTAAGTCTATTGTATTGTTGAAAAGTAAATGTAGGAGAAGTGTGGTTTGGAAGATTTGATAACGCATTTTACGTATTCATGAACACGAGATTTATTTAGGCTTACGTAGTTTATATTGGCAAAATATATTATTACTATCTAGATCCAAGATCAAAATAGCATTCCGCGCGATGTTATTTGGAGGAGCCTAGTAGAGAGGAGGGTGTCGTTGCCGTTCGTTAGGGCGATCCAAGACATGTACTCCCAAGCTAGGACGTGCGCTAGGACCCCAGTTGGTGACACCCAGTATTTCCCGGTTGAGACAGGGCTACACCAAGGGTCGGCGCTAAGCCCTCTTCTCTTCGCTCTAATCCTTGACGTCATTTCGTGGGGGATTCAAGATGGCGTCCTGTGGTGCATGCTTTTTGCTGACGACATTGTGCTAGCGGCGGAGTCGACGAGGGAGGTGAACTCGAAGTTGGAGCTTTGGAGGTCTAAGTTAGAATCACAGGGCTTGCGTGTGAGTCGGTCTAAGACCGAGTATCTCTAGTGTAACTTTAGTGGTGAGGCCAACGAGAAAGATGTAGAGGTAATGATTGCGGATTAGATCGTACCCCGTACGGATAAGTTCAAGTATTTGAGTTCGATCATTCAAAAGGAAGGTGAGTGTGAAGATGATGTCACTCATCGCATCAAGGCGAGATGGCTAAGATGGAGAGCACCGACAAGGGTCCTTTGTGTAACACCCCGAGATATTCGGAATAATTACAGCGCCGTAAACCCTTTAGGTAAGGATTTACAAGGCTAATTTTAAAAAGAGTGTAAATATAAACCAATCGTACAACTGAAGTTTAAAGACATATTTGATTCAACCGATCAAAGAGTTAATTTATACAACCATATCGAAAGGACATTATTAAAACAGACGTACTCGAGTACTGAACGAAACAAGAAAACAACTCTCGACAACAATAACATCAATCACATCACTGAGCCATCTCATCGTCCTGTCGATCTGTGGCCGCCTCCCCGCTCCTCGGCTACACGAACATCAAAACAATGTCCACCCCCGAAGGGGTTAGCAAAACGATGCTAGTACAAGTATCATAATACAATAAATCATCAATGCATCATAAAACATGCAAAACGGACTCCCGCTACCGGAATCCAACGATGCGAATCCTCACGATCCCATCAATACAATACAGGGTAATCCAGCGATCCAGCGCCCTTGGTATAGATCCCCATGATGATCCCGTCGGACCAACGCATGGTGGAAAACCCGTCCAGCGATCCAGCGCCCTCAGCATAGATCCCCATGATGATCCCGTCGGACCAACGCATGGTGGACATTCGATCCAGCGCCCTCAGCATAGATCCTCATGACCCCCTCGGATCATTTATACCATAATCAATCAATTATGCATACACATATGCATTTCAATATGTTCATCAATACGAACAAACAACAACGAATATCACGCGAATTTCCAGAAATACATCTCATATACAAAATATGAACAATACCATAAGCATAATAAATCAAACTCGACATATGATACTTGCCTCGAAAATGGCAAGACGAAATACTTCAAGGGTCTCGACACACTCGAAGGCCGCCTCCTTCGATCAACGTAACAAGCTCGAACCTTAACAAAAGGAACGATATACAAATCATCTCAAGTCGAACGATGGCCTAACAATTCGGTCTATGGCCGAAAAGCTCAAAATAAACAAGCTGTCTGGATTGCTTAGCGCGCGCTACGTACTCTACGTAACGTGCGCTAAGACGGACTGTTAGCGTATGCTATCGTATAAGACTAGCGTGCGCTAGCCACGGTCTGGCAGTCTGACTCGGCTGGTCTCATAACGTACGCTACGTACGTTTCGGGCGATCGGCCCGATAGCGCACGTTAACTCACACGTGTTAGCGTGCGCTAATATTGCATGGCGAGAATCGCAAGCCAGCTGGGTTGAATGGTGAAGAACTCATGAATCCTACCGTGATAATACAAGTTATCCTCGGGCAAATCATGCTAATAAGGTTTGTGGAAGATTTATGATCGTGAAATACAAAAATACGGATAGCCAACTCAACATCATAATTCATCTACGATCTCCAAGAAATAATCTAAGTTCCATTTGTTCTACGTTCCAAAACACATGATTCCATCGTGTAAAACGTATCAATGGGTAATATCCGATCATTGATCATAACTTGATTTGAACATGCTTAGGAGTCCTTATAATAAGATGGTTCAAAGGTTCATACGATATATAATGCCGATACGTCAAAAATATCCTTCTAACATGTGATGACCGATTAAAAACGAAATACTTGCTATCAAAACATGATTCAAACTTCCTTAGGAACATTACTAACATCAGTGAAGAATCACCTACCTCAAAGTAGTGAAGTTTAAGGATGAAAATGATGCTATCCAAAACCGAAGGCGTGAACACCAATCTCGATGATATACGATCTTCAATCTCGAACTAGGAGGTTGATATGAAGTGTTTGGGACGAAGTGAGTTATGTTCTAAGTGTAAGAGTTCGGGTTATGGGAGGAGAAAAGCGAAATCTCGAATAGGATGATGTCCTATTTATAATAAATGGCTATTAGCGCGCTAGACCCTATTCGTAGCGTGCGCTAACGGCTCACCTAAAGCGTACTCGGCACTTAGCGTGCGCTACGCATCGACACATGGCGTGCGCTAAGGCGTTGACTCGGCTTTTCCCGAAAGCCGTCCAGTACATCCGACACAATCCGGCGGGGGTCCCGGCCAGATCTCACCTACCGCACGTCCCAATCAATCGACCACGCATAGCGTGCGCTAATTACATACATGGCGTGCGCTATGAAACCATGTTAGAGTACGCTACCCTTAGCACATGGCGTGCGCTACATGCTGCAATTTCAACCTTACAAATCACAACCATGAAATTAAACGCTCGGCAACATCGGATTATGAAATACGGAGAATAATACTCAGACAAAAGTACAATCATTACAATATCACAAGTTCCAATTACATAACAGAAATCTCGGGCATTACATCCTTCCTCCCTAAAAAGAAGTTTCGTCCCGAAACTTATGATAAAAACAACTCCAGATATTTAGCCTTCATACCGTCCTCCGTTTCCCAAGTGGCCTCTTCGACTCCATGTCGTGACCATTGTACTTTAACCAAGTGTATTGGTTTATTCCTCAATTGTTTGATCCGGCTCTCAAGTATCTTGATTGGTCTCTCTTCGAAGGTGCCATCATTAGCTATCTCGATCTCGTCGAAATCAATGACGTGGTAGGGTCAGTACATACTTCCTTGATTGGGATACGTGAAACACATTGTGAACATGACTCAGCGATGGCGGTAAGGCCAACCGGTATGCTAAATCCCCAACTCTCTCTAGGATCTCAAAT
This sequence comes from Orobanche coerulescens, assembly GCA_033398695.1. Taxonomy (NCBI): domain Eukaryota; kingdom Viridiplantae; phylum Streptophyta; class Magnoliopsida; order Lamiales; family Orobanchaceae; genus Orobanche; species Orobanche coerulescens. Next base: position 175,304,180 of record CM065808.1, read on the forward strand.
GGTCCGATATATCTCGGACTAAGCTTGCCTCTTCTCCCAAAACGGAAAATCCCTCGTGTAGGAGACACCTTCAATAGTACGTGGTCTCAGATCGAACTCTAGAGGGCGACGACGTACATCGGCATAAGACTTCATCGACTGGGCGATCAACAATCTCTCTCGAATCAAGGCTATCTTCTCTTGAGTCCGAATAATCAATTCCGGTTCCGTCCGATCAAATCCGAAGAATCATCCCAGCACAGGGGCGATCGGCATCTTCTTCCGTATAAAGCTTCAAATGGGGCCATCTTAATAGAAGCATGCCAACTGTTATTATAGGTGAACTCGATCAAGGGCAAGTGAACCTCCCAATCAGTCGACCAATCTAATGCACAAGCTCTAAGCATGTCCTCTACTGTCTGAATAGTCCTTTCGGACTGACCGTCCGTTTGGGGATGATAAGCTGTACTAAAGTTTAGCTCGGTCCCCAAAGCCCTGTGAATCGCTTTCCGAAGTGTGACACGAAACGACCATCTCGATCCGAAATAATGGTCTTCGGCGTCCCGTGCAATCGGACTATCTCCGCAATAAATATTCGTGCCAATCTCTCGGGTCCCCATGTATCTTTGATTCCTAGGAAATGAGCCAACTTGGTTAGTCGATCAACTACAACCCAAATCATGTTCATTCCCATTCTAGTCCTTGGCATACTAGTAATGAAGTCCATCGAGATATCCTCCCACTTCCACTCAGGGATCGGAAGCGGTCTTAACATTCCGGCAGGTCGTTGATGTTCAATCTTAACCTGCTGACAAGTCAAACACTTCAAACGTACTCCGCTCGTCCTTCTTCATATTCCCCACCGGAAGTTTTGCTTTAAATCTTTATACATCTTATCACGCCCGGTGAATAGAATAGGCGCTACTGTGAGCTTCCTTGAGAATAGTCCTTCTCAAATCATCATCATCGGGAACGCAAAGTCGACTCGAAATCTCAGAACTCCATCATCTTGTATCACGAATCCTGGGGCTTTTCCTTTCTTTACTTCGTCACATAATCGAAGGATCAGAGAATCGTTCAATTGTTTTGACTTGATCTCCTCGACTAGTGATGAAGTCAGTTCCATCACATAAAGTTGTCCTTGGATTCCCGGTACCCATACTTCAATCCCCTCGCGGATCAGTTCCCGTTGAATACTGGTTTGGGATGTAAGTGCTTCCAACGCTCGAAGGGAAATAGGTTTACGGCTCAAAGCATCGGCTACTACATTTGCTTTCCCCGGATGATAGAGAATCTCCAAGTCGTAATCCTTGATCAATTCCAGCCACCTTCTCTGCCTCATGTTTAACTCTTTACAGTGAAAATGTACTTGAGGCTCTTATGGTCTGTAAAGATCGACAATGAGTGCCGTACAAATAATGTCGCGATTTTCAAGGCAAAGACCACCGCTAGCTCCGGATCATGAGTCGGATAATTAACCCGTACGGTTTCAATTGCCGAGAAGCATAAGCAATTACTTTATCCTTCTGCATCAACACACAACCCAAACCCTGATTTGAAGCATCGCTGTATATCATAAATCCGTCAGTTCCTTCTGGCAGCGCTAATATAGGTGCTGTCGTCAGTCTCTTCTTAAGTTCGTCAAAACCAGCCTGACACTTCTCATTCCACACGAACTTTTGAGTTTTACAATATTTGAGTGAGCGGACGAGCAATTTTGGAAAATCCCTCTACAAAACGGCGATAATATCCAGCTAGTCCTAAGAAGCTTGGACTTCTTTCACGTTTTTAGGAGCTTCCCACTCCAAGATTGCTTGACTTTCTTGGGTCCACCTGAACTCCGTCGGATGATATCACATGCCCAAGGAAAGTTACTTCCTTAAGCCAGAACTCACATTTAGAAAGCTTAGCATAGAGCTGTTCCTTTCTCAAGATGCTCAAAACCACACGTAAATGTTCAGCATGTTCCTCTGCGTCCCTCGAATATATCAAGATGTCGTCAATGAAAACGACCACAAATTTATCCAAGTACTCCAAGAATACCCGATTCATCAATTGCATGAATACCGCAGGAGCATTGGTAAGTCCAAACGGCATCACTACGAATTCATAATGCCCGTACCGGGATCTGAAAGCAGATTTCGGTATATCCGATTCCTTAATTCTCAACTGGTGGTATCCTGATCGCAAGTCAATCTTCGAGAATACCCTTGCCCCTTGCAGTTGATCAAACAAGTCGTCGATCCGAGGTATAGGATACTTATTCTTGATCGTCATCTTGTTAAGCTCCCTGTAATCAATACACAGTCGGAGGGATCCGTCTTTCTTCTGGACAAAGAGAACGGGTGCTCCCCAAGGAGAAACGCTTGGTTGAATATAACCCTTCTGCAACAATTCCTCCAGTTGTTTCTTGAGTTCATACATCTCGGTTGGCGCCATGCGGTATGGTGCTCTGGAAATAGGAGCTGCTCCAGGCTCTAGTTCGATAGTGAATTCCACTTCTCTCTGCGGAGGTAATCCAGGTAGTTCGTCAGGAAAAACATCTGAGAACTCATTCACAACTGAAATAGATGAGAGCTCTACTCCTTCCTCTTTCCTCATGGCATAGCACCAAAGTCCGTGACATCCTTGCTTCAGTAATTTCACAGCTTTCATTGCCTTGATCAATTTCCCCGAGCTTCCCGGTCTCCATCCTCGGAATAAGTGTTCAGATCCGTCATCAGCAATGATGGAAATGACTCTCTCTCGGTAATTCAGCACAACTCCATAACGGTTGAGCCAATCATCTCCGAGAATTAAATCGTCACCGCAGATGTCAACCACAATAAGATTCGATGGCCAATCTCTTCCTTCTATAGATACTGGGAAATCCTTAGCTTCTAAGGTTCCCACAATTTTCTCTCCGCTCGGTAATCCCACAACATAAGGTTCACAATTATACAAGCACGAGATGTTCAAACGATTAACACAGTTCAAAGATATAAAAGAATGCGTGGCTCCTGAATCGAACAAGACACTAACTGGTTGAAAAAGGATCTGAATCGTACCTGATGCAACAGCTGTGTTCTGATCATCAGATTTCCTCATCTCGTACAGGCGTGGAGGAACGGACCCAGCACTAGATGCCTCTCTCTTCCCAGCGTTCTGCTGCTGAAATCCACTTTGCTGCGTCTGGTTCACACTCGTCTCCTTCGGAACTGGAGCTGGAGCGCGAGTACCAAAAGATCGGGTCGCATTCCCACAAAATGTTGCGCGATGTCCTTCCTGTCCACACTCGAAACAGGTCACAGCAGGCGCGAAACAATCACGTCGAACATGTCCCGCCTTGCCACAGTTGTAACACTTCTTCCCTGTGTCAGAAAGCTTGATCGGTCTTGCCGGAACTTCTTTCCTCCTCGACTAGGATGCGGAGGTCTCCTGGATCAGTGAAAAGAGGACTGACCCCGGCGGGGCCCGTTATTCTTATTTTCCGTGAAGTTGCCCGACACCTTCTGTTTCTTTGCTTCCGTCGATTTCTCTACTGCTGCTTCCTTCATATCGTAGGCCAACGCCTTGTCCTGATACTGCCTCAAGGTGGTACAATCAAATCCAGACATATATTGCTGAATTTCCGGCTTCATTCGCATGTCAAAATGGAAAATCCTTTCCGCCTCGGTCCTGACAGTGGCGCACATAAGTCATTGGTGATTAAAAGTCTTAATCACTTCCGTCACGGATGCTTCGAATTTTGTGGTGAGAAAAACTCCCGAACTCGGGCCTCTCTAATCGGGCGAGGACAATCATGCCTCCATCATCAACAGATTACTGTCCAGTCGGCATTGTGCTCCTCTGGTCGAATGGCCTCCCACCCGGTCGAAAGCCTCCCGGTCCAAAAGATCTTGGGCGGCCGGAACCTTCCTATCGTTGGGACGTTAATCCCCGCAAAATCTTCTCTAATTCCTTCACCAATGATCCCACGAAAGCGTCTCGGTGGAACCGTCAAATTTCGGAGGATGCAATTTGACCACCTCGGTAAGCCATTTATCTCCCGATTATCCACGTTATTCTGCTGTCCCATCGCCGTCTGCATGCGGTCCACAACTTGAGCAAACTGGTTTATCTGGGCAACCACTGTGAAGCACTCCGGCACGTTAGGATCTGCATTATTATTTGCCGATCCCTGCTGTCCCCCGGAATGTGAATCCGTTTGGCTAGCGGCTATCTCGGGAGTAGATACCGATTCTTCTTGCCTCGCATTTCCACGTCCGCGTCCACGACCGCGTCGCGTCCACGACCTCCCCTCAACATACGTAAACATAAATACTCAATATCCAGGCAAACGCGTTCTAAAAGTACATCCATCCATGTTTACAAGACAAGAATTAAATAAAGCAGTAGTATTCGAGATTAGGAAACTTACAACCACAAATTAATTGATCTTTGGCTCGGCAGTTGATGTTACGAACGACCAATAATCAATAACGTAAACAGACCCAACTAACCCGATTGCCAAGATATCCATAAATCTTAGCTCCGATACCATATTACGTAACACCCGAGATATTCGAATAATTACAATGCCGTAAACCCTTTAGGTAAGGATTTACAAGGCTAATTTTAAAAAGAGTGTAAATATAAACCAATCGTACAAATGAAGTTTAAAGACATATTTGATTCAACCGATCAAAGAGTTAATTTATACAACCATATCGAAAGGACATTATTAAAAGCAGACGTACTCGAGTACCGAACGAAACAAGAAAACAACTCTCGACAACAATAACATCAATCACATCACCGAGCCATCTCATCGTCACGCCGATGCCTCCGCCTCCTCGGCTACTACGAACATCAAAACAATGTCCACCCCCGAAGGGGTTAGCAAAACGATGCTAGTACAAGTATCATAATACAATAAATCATCAATGCATCATAAAACATGCAAAACGGACTCCCGCTACGGAATCCAACGATGCGAATCCTCACGATCCCATCAATACAATACAGGTAATCCAAATGATCCAGCGCCCTTGGTATAGATCCCCATGATGATCCCGTCGGACCAACGCATGGTGGAAAACCCGTCCAGCGATCCAGCGCCCTCAGCATAGATCCCCATGATGATCCCGTCGGACCAACGCATGGTGGACATTCGATCCAGCGCCCTCAGCATAGATCCTCATGACCCCCTCGGATCATTTATACCATAATCAATCAATTATGCATACACATATGCATTTCAATATGTTCATCAATACGAACAAACAACAACGAATATCACGCGAATTTCCAGAAATACATCTCATATACAAAATATGAACAATACCATAAGCATAATAAATCAAACTCGACATATGATACTTGCCTCGAAAATGGCAAGACGAAATACTTCAAGGGTCTCGACACACTCGAAGGCCGCCTCCTTCGATCAACGTAACAAGCTCGAACCTTAACAAAAGGAACGATATACAAATCATCTCAAGTCGAACGATGGCCTAACAATTCGGTCTATGGCGAAAAGCTCAAAATAAACAAGGCATGCGGATTGCTTAGCGCGCGCTCGTACTCTACGTAACGTGCGCTAAGGACGGACCGTTAGCGTACGCTATAGTATAAGACTAGCGTCGCTAGCCACGGTCTGCAGCGATCGACTGGCTGGTCTCATAACGTGCGCTACGTGCGTTTGGCGATCTTGACCCGATAGCGCACGTTAACTCACACGTGTTAGCGTGCGCTAATATTGCATGGCGAGAATCGCAAGTAAAAGCTGGGTTGAATGGTGAAGAACTCATGAATCCTACCGTGATAATACAAGTTATCCTCGGGCAAATCATGCTAATAAGGTTTGTGGAAGATTTATGATCGTGAAATACAAAAATACGGATAGCCAACTCAACATCATAATTCATCTACGATCTCCAAGAAATAATCTAAGTTCCATTTGTTCTACGTTCCAAAACACATGATTCCATCGTGTAAAACGTATCAACTGGGTAATATCCGATCATTGATCATAACTTGATTTGAACATGCTTAGGAGTCCTTATAATAAGATGGTTCAAAGGTTCATACGATATATAATGCCGATACGTCAAAAATATCCTTCTAACATGTGATGACCGATTAAAAACGAAATACTTGCTATCAAAACATGATTCAAACTTCCTTAGGAACATTACTAACATCAGTGAAGAATCACCTACCTCAAAGTAGTGAAGAATACGGAGGAAAATGAAGCGATCCAACACCGAAGGCTTGAACACCAATCTCCAATGATATACGATCTTCAATCTCGAACTAGGAGGTTGATATGAAGTGTTTGGGACGAAGTGAGTTATGTTCTAAGTGTAAGAGTTCGGGTTATGGGAGGAGAAAAACTGAAATCTCGAATAGGATGATGTCCTATTTATAATAAATGGCTATTAGCGCGCGCTAGACCCTATTCGTAGCGTGCGCTAACGGCTCACAGTCTAAACTGTACTCGGCACTTAGCGTGCGCTACGCATCGACCTGTAGCGTGCACTAAGGCGTTGACTCGGCTTTTCCCGAAAGCCATCCAGGTACATCCGACACAATCCGACAGGGGTCCCCCGGCCAGATCTCACCTACCGCACGTCCCAATCAATCTGACCACGCATAGCGTGCGCTAATTACATTCTGTAGCATGCGCTATGAAACCATGTTAGCGTACGCTACCCTTAGCCTGTAGCGTGCGCTACATGCACAGAATTTCAACCTTACAAATCACAACCATGAAATTAAACGCTCGGCAACATCGGATTATGAAATACGGAGAATAATACTCAGACAAAAGTACAATCATTACAATATCACAAGTTCCAATTACATAACAGAAATCTCGGGCATTACACTGTGCGACAACAAAGTCCCTCTAAAGTTGAAGGGTAAATTCTATAGAGCGATAATCCGACCTGAAATGTTGTATGGCTCCGAATATTGGGCGATGAAGAAGTCGCTTGAGAGCAAGTTGGAAGTGGCTGAAATGAGAATGTTACATTGGTCGTGTGGTCGCACAATGTTAGATAAAATCGCGAACGGGGTTTTCAGGAACGCGCTGGAAGTGGCGCCCATTTCAACGAAAGTTAGGGAAGGAAGATTGAGATGGTTTGGCCACGTCCACAGGAGGCAGGCATCTGCTCCGGTGAGGAGGGTCGAGAGTTTATTGGTTGTCGGGGAAAGGAGGAGAGGCAGACCGAAGAGGATGTGGGAGGAGCAGCTGAGATTAGATTTGAAGGCCTTAAACCTTTTCGTGACCATGACGGTTGATAGGTGCGCTTGGAGGCGCCAGATCAGAGTTGTAGGTTCATTTGTAGGGAGCGGTGTTGTAGTTGAGAGCCTCAGGATTGGGTTGTCTCGGTTAACTTTGACCTAGAGCATTGCATTTTTTACTTTTATTGTATATTTTATCCTATTGTCTTTGCGTCTGGTGTATTTTTTACAGGGAGCTGTGCGCAGAAGCAACCTCTCTTCTGTTGGAGCAGCGTTCATCGGGAGTGGAGTAGCCAAATTCCGCTTTGGAAGTCCCATGTGGATTAAGCCATGGGCTCAGGTATGGTATCGAGCTTTTTGGAATCATATGCTTTCCTTTGTATTTATCACTCAATATTCTGCTGTGCACTAAGCTGAGGGTCTTCACGGAAACAGCCTCCCTACCGTAATAAGTAGGGGCATGGTCTGCGTACATCTTACCCTCCCCAGACCCTGCTCTGAGCGGGATATACTGGGTATGTTTGGTTTGGTTTTAGATCCAAGATCAAGCAATAATTACCTTTGTAGTTTGTGGTTGTAGATCTCCTTGATTTCAACCTTTAGGTCTTTTAGAATATATTTATGCCATAATCCGGATGTTGTGTGGGCAATGAGCTACGGACTTGCATGAACTTCAAACTTTGATCGGCCGAAATTCTCACAAACCTCTCAATTTCTCTATTTTCCTAAAAATCTTTCGTAATTTTTGAATAATAAAAGTGATATTTAAATTGTTGAATATGCAAAGACACAAGTCAAGATTCATAATTTAACACAAGTAAAGAAAATCGATTTTCTTGCCTTGCAAAAGTACAATCCCCCTCTAGTCTTATTTATAGACTTTTGAGCTATCATAGGGATCTTAAGGAGTATTAGGGTGAGAACTCCTAATAGAACTCAACATTGTATATTAATCCATTCCTAGTATGCATGAGTCTATTAAAATTAATTCAATCCACAAAAAACAAAATATTGCATACCCAAATCATAATTTATGAAATCAGACCCATTATTTAAATATATTATTTTCTATATTTAAGATATCGAATGGGCATTAATTAATTTAAGCTACTGACAACTTTAATTAATTAATTGCTTGTCCAACAATAGAACCATAGAACCTTGTTATTATATTAAAAATTAATCCACCTGCAGGGTTTAATATAATAATCATTCTCGAGCTCCCCAATGAGACATCATCAACTCGCACGAGTCGGAACACGATCTTAGTTATAATATTAATTATTATATAAATAATATTATTAGCCAAGATACAAAGTATGTTGAGGCAATCAATGTGACTTTCACCTATGATAAATCAAAGCAATAAATATTTAAATATGTAATTAGATATTACATACTAGAATTGAGAAATAGTAATGATCTAATATTTACTTTCTTCTTATAATCAGTACAGAAGAATCTATCTCAGTATGACCAAGTTCAACGCATGCAAATAAGCTAATATACGCTAATAGCCAAGACCAACTAATCTCAAGCATACGCGACAACCTTTCACAAAATTATCTAATAACTATATAGGTTGTGAACAATTATATTATTTGATAAGGCGCCGATAATATGATCTTCCGAGTGACACTAACACATCGTATTATTTACAATATATTGCATAATCATATGTGAACTAATATGCAAAATATGTAATGAAAATATAATTAATAATTCATTAGATAATTACAGAAAAATTAAATAATACAAGCATAAAGTATATTTTGTCGTATACAACATTCAGATGTATTAAAACTTCTCTATTTCTTGAATTTTATTACACATAATAATGTAAAATTCGCAAAAGCTTTTCATTAAAAGTACAATCATATACTTTCTTTTATACATTTAGTTTAATTTATAACTCGAGAAATTCAGTTTTTATCTGTACTGAAACACGATCGGGCCCTCCGCGTGTCATTTGACATGGCTGCATTGTTTAACACGACCCGAACCAGTGTCGCCCTATTCATCACCATTTTTCAGTCTTTTTCGGCTCGTCCTCTTGTCTGTGCTTCGCCTAATATGTGTGGGGGGGCGAGATCTCGTTCATGCTTGATAATGGCCTTAAAAATATAACACCCCAAAAATTCTATTGGGTTATTACAGTGTCGTGGACTCCACACAAGGAATCTACCAGGCTAACACGACAAAATACAATACACTGACCAAAAAGGAAATCACAGTCCCTACTATGATCCGATACAATATTCCGATATGGAATTTTGATGACAAGGATGGACCTACATGGTTAAAATAAAAATATAACAACATCCGCGAGCCTTACTCGGATACATAAAATGACAACTGTCAAGTTGAAAAATACTCCAACAACTTACCAACCAACATGGACCCCCAAAATAACTCGAGACTAGTATCGGTGGAATGTCTCGTAGCCATAGTTATTCCCCTCTGTCTTAACTTCCTCCTTGCGAACACCTAAAACATGTAAACGTGTTTCACCCCCACGGGGTCAGTCATCCAGATAATGGATATCAAATACATGTACACATGATATGCATCCAAATAAAAACAAATGGTACAATAATAATACGAGATGCTCACAAACAATGGTAAAAACTAAGCATTCGCGAAAGGTTATGCCCACGGCATACGATCAACACCTGCTGAATAGGTTAGAGTACAAGTTCCCAACAGCGAATAATCAATATAGAACACAAACACGAATTACCCGAAGGCAAACCAGCCCAAAGCTAAAAAGCAACGATACCCGAAGGCCCTAACCGAGGTAACAATGTTAGGGTTGTATACATCAAAGCATACTTTATGCTTGTATTGCCTAATTTCCCGGTCCTTATCTATGAGAATATTTAATTCATTCGTCACATATTTTGCATATTTATTCACGCTTTGGTTATGTAAATGTTGTCTAAATTACTTTATATTGTAGATAATGTAGTGTGTCGAGTCACACAGAAGATCACATTATCGGTTCCTTATATAGTAATAATTAGTTCACAACCTATATAACATTAGACCGTTATGTGAGAGGTTCTAATATATGCTTGAGATTGGTTGTGTAATATCCGGAATTTCTATTACTGTTGTTTAATATTATTTTATCCGAGTTATATTGTACAGCGTGAAATCTGTACAGTAGGGATAAAATAAATAAAGGACTGAGATATCAGTATCGGTATAATTGTCGTATTTGGTCGTGATTACATTTGAGGATATTGTGTATCGGGTTGTCGTACTTTTGACATTGGGTATATCGTATGATGATATTATTGGATTCGATGTTTGTGTTCGGTGTGTCTTATGTTCGTTTTTGGTATGTCGAGGCGTTGGACAAGAATGCGGAAAATGGCTAAGTATAGCCTTATTAGCGCCGCAGCGATATTCATGCATAACGCACGCTATCGTGCGGGATTAGCGCACGCTACGTTTATAGGTTAGCGTCGCTAGTGCGCATGGTCGGAAGGAATCTGCGTGTGGACCCGGTGCTTTAGCGCACGTTACGTAAGTCAACGGTTGTTGTCTGAAGTATTAGCGCACGCTAAAGATTAGGCTTAGCGCACGCTAACTATATATCGATCAACAAGGAATCTTATCCTTGCTGAATCTTTGTCGGAATGTGGGGGCGAGTGGTAGGTGAACACCGTAGTAAGTCAACTTCGGATAGCGCACGCTAAGAGTAAGGACTTGCGTCGCTAGACATGATGATTTACGTGCGTTAATGCATGGGCATTACGTCGTAAGGTAGTTCTGAAGCAAGGCGGTAGCCTGCAGGCTCGATAGCGCACGCTAACAAAGTCGATTAGCGCACGCTAAGGCTAGCGCACGCTAAACATAATGGTTTAGCGCACGCTAGTGGTGCATTCTATATAAAGGGACAAGCGGGTGTCATGAAACATTTCGTCCATTTCTTTCCTTTCACCCGATAGAGACAACCTTGTGAGAACATTTGGAGTTCTAAACACGAGGATGATCCTCTTTAACAAGATTAAAGATGGAAATCATGGAGTAAAGCTTTGTTCTTGAAATCATTGGTGATTCTTGGAAATCAATCCTTTCCTTCAAAAAGGTAATTACTCTTCACTTTGAGATTTCGTTTTGGATTGTATATGATGTTCTTGAGTTGATGATTATCATATAAACAAGTTGATGAGCATGACAACGAGTTGGATTACCGTACTAAGTTAGTGTTGTTATCAATATATGAGTATTGATATGTTTCGTATGGTTTTGGATGGAATTCAAGATATATGTTGATGTAATTCCCTTCTTCAATTCGGATTTTTGATGTTTTGTCGTTGGTTACTTCGTATGGTAACGATTATGTTGATCTTCTTGTGATTCTTGAAGTTATATGAATTGTATGTCGAAGAACATGATGAATAAGGATTTTTAGATGTTAGAACACATCGGATTTTATCATTTTATGGATCATGAACGTGAATTTGGATAATTCGTGTTCTTGAAGAGCTATTAAATTATATGTCATGATTGTTATGAAATCCTTAATCTCGAGATGAGTTGATCATTGTCATGATGGAAGTGTTAGACGATGCTTGAAATGCATGCCATGCACGGCATTAGCGCACGCGCTCGTTCTTGCCTAGAGCGCTAACGGGAGCAACTTAGCGCCACGCTACGTTAGGTGATTAACGTGCGCTAAGTAGGCGACGATGCGATATTTTGTGTTTTGATTAGGAATTCGTGATGGTTTGACTTGGTTGGTTCCATTGTGTTTATTCGAGGTTGTGTTGAACCGTTGAGTTCGATTAGTTAGTTTTGTCGATTGTTGATTGTTATCGGATATGTGTTATTTGATTTCTTGATAGGTTGAGATTGTTGGTCGGTGAGTATAACCGGATATTGCGGTCGTGTTCGAGTATGTCCATTGTATTGCTTTTGATCGAAAGTGAGGAGCTCGTAGACAAAGCAATGTGTTCGGCAATGACTTCGTGGTATCAGTATCAAGGCAAGTTATTACTTGCTCAGTTATAATATTTAATGAATGGTTTCAGTTTCATTTCGTTTATAATGCATATAGCGATGATTATTATTGTGAACTCTGGGTATTCGGATCACATATCGTTCTTTCGATTCTGGGAGGTAAATCATAATGTATATGCTTTATCTCAGTTATTGGTATGTTCGAGTATCGAGGTTACATTATGGTAAAGACGAGGATATAAGTATCTATAGTTCAGTGTACGTGTGGATCGCCGAACATTGAGGATAATCGTCGGTGATGATTGGACATCGAGGTTGCTCCCGAAGGACTCGGGGCAAATATTCCATATTGATTATGGTTTAGTGTTATTTATTTTGGTCTCGTACATTTTCTTTCATGTTGTTGAACATGAAGTAGTCCTGGTATATTGTCATGTTGTCGTGCATGTTATGTTGTTCATGTTGATGAACGTGTTGATTTGCATATGTGCATGCATATTGTGTTGTTTATGTTGTGTAAATAATCCGATGGGATTATGAGGATCTATGCTGAGGGCGCTGGATCGTTGGACAGGTTTTCCACCATGCGTTGGTTCGACGGGATCATCATGGGGATCTATGCTGAGGGCGCTGGATCGTTGGATTACCAGTATTGTGTTGATGGAATCTTGTGAATTCGCATCATTGATTTTGTCATGTGTTGTTGTTCACATGTGTATTGTTAGTTATCCACCTTATGTTGATCTGATAGGATTAACAAAGGGATCTATCTTTGGAATTTGGATCGTCGGATTTCCATTGAGTATACATGATTGTTATTGCTGTGATCATATTGACGTGGTCATATGAGTATGCATTTGTAGGTCTTGTGTTAGGGCCTTGTCCGTATTGCATTGTTCTGATCTCGGATTAGACTGATATGATTATCGTGGCACATCATATCTCGAGGTATGTTCCATATTTTCTTTGGTCTTGTCTTTGGTGGACAATCGGTTACCGTCTTGGGATTTGTTGATATTATTCGATGGATCGTATTGGTCAGATATGGTAGATTCCCGTATCGTGAGTTGGTTATGATAGTTTGAGGATCTTTAGTATTGTTTGAGGTACAATACAGATATTATGTTCGAGTTTATTGGTTAATCGAGTACAGGATGTGAAATGTGATAATGGTTATTCTGATGAGAATTTCTTGAGTAAGTAAAGATTACGTTGGTCGTATTCTTATGTTGTATTCTTATTGGTATGTTATTATTAATGTGATGTGACGGTTATCATTGTTGGATATTATGGCTGACCCCGTCGTGGGATTTCTTTTAGGTTCTCGGAGTATCGAGCTTGTAGCGGTCGTGAAGAGATGAGCTTCCCGGAGGATACTGGCTAGGACATGTTCTGTACATTGAGTTTCTTGTTTGGTTCTTGTTTTCCGCTGCTAGAGTATCGTTTTGGTTGGTCTTTTTCCGCTGCGTGAGTATTTTGAGACGCACTTTTGGTATCTGGTAACTGAGGTTACTTTGGAAATCGTTTTCTAAACTTTTGAGTGTCGGCCGTTTGGCCTTGCGATTTCAAATGAGTTTTTACGACGGTTTTTGATAAATGGATTTTATGTCTTTATGCATTTTTAAAGATAGTACCGTCGTTGGCCTCTTGGGCATTTGTAAATGATTGTGAAAATCTCCTTTAGCCTTGTGGGTTCCATCTCGGGGCCCACGGCGCTGTAATATTTCCGGTTAAATCTGGGGGTGTTACAGATTATGGTATCGGAGCATAGGTTGAGAAAACCTAGGCATTTGGGTCGAGTTGGGTCGTGTTTTTGTCGCGTCATTCGAGTTGTCGATTGACAAATATTAGAGCCGTGAGTTTTTGTTGTTCACTCAGGCTTAAGTGTTATGTGATTTGCCAGTATCGTACTGGGCTTGTTATAACTTTTCCAAATGGTGTTAATGAGATTCTCGGGAATGAGATGTGTTGTGTTCTCAAGTTGAACTGATTTTGCAAAACGTGAGTTTTGAAATTACCTGTGTCGAGTATTTTCTTGAGTCGAGACATGTGCCAGTACCACGGGGAATCGTCGGCTTCACGATCTGTAAGTATTTGGATTTTTGAATTGCATTGAGATTTATTGCTGTTCTATAGATGATATGCTTTGAGATTCAGCAGAATATTATATGTTATAGTATAAGGTGACAGAGTTGGGACAGGATTGATGATCTTGAGGAGTTATAATTTTGAGAATCAGTATGTTGGTTAGATTTTGGAACAGAATTGAGCATTTGGGAGAAATATTGTGCATGGTTGAGAAGAAAATATAACATGTTAATTCATTTTGAGATATATGCTTTGCTTTTGATAATTTGATAATGATACTTTTCAAAATGAATGTCTTACGGTTGTTTTACGGAAAATGATTTTGGGCGAGACCCAATTGATTTTGAAATGGTTTTATAACTCGGGACTTGGGTTCGAAAGAGGGTTTTCTACTTTTAAACTTCTTGTAATGTGGAATGAGATACGGGCCGAGACCCTAATGTTTCAAAAGACTTTCATGTTTTCTAAAACTCCCGAGATTTGCAAAATACTTTATCAATCGTTTATCTATGTCACTCCCGCCTTTCGGGGTTACGGATTACTTGTTCAAAAGAAACTTCTGGAAGTCTTTATTTGTGTGGATTTGTTTCAATATTTTGTCATATCATATTTAAGGTGATCCAGATGGCTTAATGACCGACGTTGCAAGTCATGTGTGGAAAAGGAGTTTAGTCGGAATTTATATATTGAGATTTTGGAACTCGATCGTGTGGTTTTCCGATGGAATATCGGTGGATATTGGTGACGAACCGGGTGGTATACGGGAGTATGGATATAGTCGAGCATTTGCATACTTTTCATTTTAAAACTTCAAATCGTGTGGATTCAAGGAAGCTGTATCAAATACTTGGCACCATCGAGCCAAGTTAATTTTTCGAAAATTGATTTTGTGGTCTTACCAAAATTTATGTTTTGAGTTTTCAAACTCTTGAAAGAATTTTCGAAAATTTGTCTTTTGACAAGAATATATGATTTCAAACTGGTTTTGAAAATGTGATTGATATACATACGCATTTAGTGCATAGTGCATATCATATTGATGGTACGATGGAAAAGGAATTCGAACTTCAGTATGTTAGTTTGATTATCCGGTGATGATTGGTTGAGTTATCAGATAAGAGAAATATGTTGCGTGTTGTAGATTCATGCACATAATATTATTTTGGAAACTTGGGATTTTGTGAAACCGGAACATACGTGCTATGTGATTCCATTGGTACGGTAGTAGCGCGATTTTACCACAGTGATTCTGGAATGATTTCCTTGTAAGTGCAAATTTGGGGATGGTGACCCCATGCTGGTTGTTTTGGATATTGAGTGGTCGTTCCCACTCCTTGTATGAATTGGTATGTTCGTCGATTTGCGACTCGTTGTTCGTATGCCGAGGGAAATGTTCGCCAGTTGGGTATGTTTATTGAGATCTACGGTGCGTGATTGATTTGACGTTTTGAGAATGTTATTCTTTCATATATCTGTTTCTGTGGTTCTGTGTTTATCGTGTTAGAGTTTACCGTGTGAAGGTATTCTCGATTTTCGTTGATCGTTCGTTGGTAATATTGGAGTTTATCACGTTGATGATATTCTCGATTGTGTTTTGACCTCTGGTTGGTCATATTGGAAATTTATCATGTTGATGATAAATTCGGTTGATTTATTAGTTGATCATTTTGGTGATCATCGGCGTTCGGATTTTGTGTTGGTGTTTGAATTCGTGTCGTTGTTTTGGGCGGTTGTTTCGCAGATGTATTGTGTATAATTCGTCTTATCGGGGGACTTGATTATGTAATCAGTGACGGGATTTGATTCGGACAGATTGTTTCATCCGAAGATGATATATTTTGTTGAGACTCGGGGAATTGTGATCGTAAGCGTATTGAGATTATGCGGTGAGATCGGCGGCTAGTATCTCCGGAGATCGTCGACTGCGTATTTGTAAGTATGCGGTTTTGGCTATTCGAATAATGATGATTGATCGGTGTCGTGATGGTTTTGGGATATTTTGGGTTGAGCAGTATGGTTGTTCGTTTTATGATGGATTGCAAGTTTCGAGACGAAACTTATTTTAAAAGTGTAGAATGTAATATCCTAATTTCTATTCTTGTTGTTTAATATTATTTTATCCGAGTTATATTGTATGCAGTGAAATGCATGCAGTAGGGATAAAATAAATAAAAGGCGAGATATCGATGTATCGGTATAATACTCGTATTTGGTCGACGATTACATTTGAGGATATTGTGTATCGTTGTCGTACTTTTGACATTGGGTATATCGTATGATGATATTATTGGATTCGATGTTTGTGTTCGGTGTGTCTTATGTTCGTTTTTGGTATGTCGAGGCGTTGGACAAGAATCTGCGGAAAATGGCTAAGTATAGCCTTATTAGCGCCGCCGATATTCATGCATAACGCCTTATCGCGTGCGGGATTAGTGCGCTACGTTTATATGTTAGCGTACGCTAGTGCTGTCAGATCGGAAGGAATCTGCGTGTGGACCTTGCTTTTGGCGCACGTTACGGTAAGTCAACGGTTGTTGTCTGAAGTATTAGCGCACGCTAAAGATTAGGCTTAGCGCACGCTAACTATATATCGATCAACAAGGAATCTTATCCTTGCTAGATCTTTGTCGGAATGTGGGGCGAGTGGTAGGTGAACACCGTAGTAAGTCAACTTCGGATAGCGCACGCTAAGGTAAGGACTTGCGTACGCTAGACATGATGATTTACGTGCGTTAATGCATGGGCATTACGTACGTAAGGTAGTTTACTGAAGCAAGACAAGTAGCCTGCGGGCTTGATAGCGCACGCTAACAAAGTCAGTTAGCGCACGCTAAGGCTAGCGCACGCTAAACATAATGGTTTAGCGCACGCTAGTGGTGCATTCTATATAAAGGGACAAACGGGTGTCATGAAACATTTCGTCCATTTCTTTCCTTTCACCCGATAGAGACAACCTTGTGAGAACATTTGGAGTTCCTAAACACGAGGATGATCCTCTTTAACAAGATTAAAGATGGAAATCATGGAGTAAAGCTTTGTTCTTGAAATCATTGGTGATTCTTGAAATCAATCCTTTCCTTCAAAAAAGGTAATTACTCTTCACTTTGAGATTTCGTTTTGGATTGTATATGATGTTCTTGAGTTGATGATTATCATATAAACAAGTTGATGAGCATGACAACGAGTTGGATTACCGTACTAAGTTAGTGTTGTTATCAATATATGAGTATTGATATGTTTCGTATGGTTTTGGATGGAATTCAAGATATATGTTGATGTAATTCCCTTCTTCAATTCGGATTTTTGATGTTTTGTCGTTGGTTACTTCGTATGGTAACGATTATGGTGATGCTTCTTGTGATTCTTGAAGTTATATGAATTGTATGTCAAGAACATGATGAATAAGGATTTTTAGATGTTAGAACACATCGGATTTTATCATTTATGGATCATGAACGTGAATTTGGATAATTCGTGTTCTTGAAGAGCTATTAAATTATATGTCATGATTGTTATGAAATCCTTAATCTCGAGATGAGTTGATCATTGTCATGATGGAAGTGTTAGACGATGCTTGAAATGCATGCCACCGGCAAAGATTAGCGCACGCTACGTTCTCGCCTAGAGCGCTAACGGAGCAACTTAGCGCACGCTACGTTAGGTGATTAACGTGCGCTAAGTAGGCGACGATAAAGATATTTTTGTGTTTTGATTAGGAATTCGTGATGGTTTGACTTGGTTGGTTCCATGTGTTTATTCGAGGTTGTGTTGAACCGTTGAGTTCGATTAGTTAGTTTTGTCGGTTGTTGATTGTTATCGGATATGTGTTATTTGATTTCTTGATAGGTTGAGATTGTTGGTCGGTGAGTATAACCGGATATTGCGGTCGTGTTCGAGTATGTCCATTGTATTGCTTTTGATCGAGGCCGAGGAGCTCGTAGACAAAGCAATGTGTTGGCGGCTTCGTGGTATCGATGTCGAGGCAAGTTATTACTTGCTCGATTATAATATTTAATGAATGGTTTGATTTCATTTCGTTTATAATGCATATAGCGATGATTATTATTGTGAACTCTGGGTATTCGGATCACATATCGTCCTTTCGATTCTGGGAGGTAAATCATAATGTATATGCTTTATCTCAGTTATTGGTATGTTCGAGTATCGAGGTTACATTATGGTAAAGACAAGGATATGAGTATCTATAGTTCAGTGTACGTGTGGATCGCCGAACATTGAGGATAATCGTCGGTGATGATTGGACATCGAGGTTGCTCCCGAAGGACTCGGGGCAAATATTCCATATTGATTATGGTTTAGTGTTATTTATTTTGGTCTCGTACATTTTCTTTCATGTTGTTGAACATGAAGTAGTCTGTATATTGTCATGTTGTCGTGCATGTTATGTTGTTCATGTTGATGAACGTGTTGATTTGCATATGTGCATGCATATTGTGTTGTTTATGTTGTGTAAATAATCCGATGGGATTATGAGGATCTATCTTTGAGGCGCTGGATCGTTGGGACGTGTTTTCCACCATGCGTTGGTTCGACGGGATCATCATGGGGATCTATCTTTGGCGCTGGATCGTTGGATTACCGGTATTGTGTTGATGGAATCTTGTGAATTCGCATCATTGATTTTGTCATGTGTTGTTGTTCACATGTGTATTGTTAGTTATCCACCTTATGTTGATCGATAGGATTAACAAAGGGATCTATCTTGAGGTATTTGGATCGTCGGATTTCCATTGAGTATACATGATTGTTATTCTTGTGATCATATTGACGTGGTCATATGAGTATGCATTTGTAGGTCTTGTGTTAGGGCCTTGTCCGTATTGCATTGTTCGATCTCGGATTAGGCGATATGATTATCGTGGCACATCATATCTCGAGGTATGTTCCATATTTTCTTTGGTCTTGTCTTTGGTGGACAATCGGTTACTCTTGGGATTTGTTGATATTATTCGATGGATCGTATTGGTCGGATATGGTAGATTTCCGTATCGTGAGTTGGTTACGATAGTTTGAGGATCTTGAGTATTGTTTGAGGTACAATACGGATATTATGTTCGAGTTTATTGGTTAATCGAGTACGGGATGTGAAATGTGATAATGGTTATTCGATGAGAATTTCTTGAGTAAGTAAAGATTACGTTGGTCGTATTCTTATGTTGTATTCTCATTGGTATGTTATTATTAATGTGATGTGACGTTATCATTGTTGGATATTATGGTGACCCAGTCGTGATTTCTTTTAGGTTCTCGGAGTATCGAGCTTGTAGCGGTCGTGAAGAGATGAGCTTCCCGGAGGATCTTGGCTAGGACATGTTACGTACATTGAGTTTCTTGTTTGGTTCTTGTTTTCCATTTGCTAGAGTATCGTTTTGGTTGGTCTTTTTCATTGCGTGAGTATTTTGAGACGCACTTTTGGTATCCGGTAGCGAGGTTACTTTGGAAATCGTTTTCTAAACTTTTGAGTGTCGGCCGTTTGGCCTTGCGATTTCAAATGAGTTTTCTGACGGTTTTGATAAATGGATTTTATGTCTTTATGCATTTTTAAAGATAGTAAATCGTTGGCCTCTTGGGCATTTGTAAATGATTGTGAAAATCTCCTTTAGCCTTGTGGGTTCCATCTCGGGGCCACAGCGGCTAATATTTCCGGTTAAATGCAGGGTGTTACAGATTATGGTATCGGAGCATAGGTTGAGAAAACCTAGGCATTTGGGTCGAGTTAGGTCGTGTTTTGTCGCGTCATTCGAGTTGTCGATTGACAAATATTAGAGCCGTGAGTTTTTGTTGTTCACTCAGGCTTAAGTGTTATGTGATTTGCCAGTATCGTACTGGGCTTGTTATAACTTTTCCAAATGGTGTTAATGAGATTCTCGGGAATGAGATGTGTTGTGTTCTCAAGTTGAACTGATTTTGCAAAACGTGAGTTTTGAAATTACCTGTGTCGAGTATTTTCTTGAGTCGAGACATGTGCCAGTACCACGGGGAATCGTCGGCTTCACGATCTGTAAGTATTTGGATTTTTGAATTGCATTGAGATTTATTGCTGTTCTATAGATGATATGCTTTGAGATTCAGCAGAATATTATATGTTATAGTATAAGGTGACAGAGTTGGGACAGGATTGATGATCTTGAGGAGTTATAATTTTGAGAATCAGTATGTTGGTTAGATTTTGGAACAGAATTGAGCATTTGGGAGAAATATTGTGCATGGTTGAGAAGAACATATAACATGTTAATTCATTTTGAGATATATGAATTGCTTTTGATCATTTGAAAATGATACTTTTCAAAATGAATGTCTTACGGATGTTTTACGGAAAATGATTTATGGCAGAGACCCAATTGATTTTGAAATGGTTTTATAACTCAGGACTTGGGTTCGAAAGAGGGTTTTCTACTTTTTAAACTTCTTGTAATGTGGAATGAGATACGGGCTGAGACCCTAATGTTTCAAAAGACTTTCATGTTTTCTAAAACTCCCGAGATTTGCAAAATACTTTATCAATCGTTTATCTATGTCACTCCTGCCTTTCGGGGTTCTGGATTACTTGTTCAAAAGAAACTTCTCGGGAAGTCTTTCGCTGTGTGGATTTGTTTCAATATTTTGTCATATCATATTTAAGGTGATCCAGATGGCTTAATGGTGACGTTGCAAGTCATGTGTGGAAAAGGAGTTTAGTCGAATTTATATATTGAGATTTTGGAACTCGATCGTGTGGTTTTCCGATGGAATATCGGTGGATATTGGTGACGAACCGGGTGGTATACGGGAGTATGGATATAGTCGAGCATTTGCATACTTTTCATTTTAAAACTTGAAATCGTGTGGATTCGAAGGAAGCTATTATCAAATACTTGGCACCATCGAGCGAGTTAATTTTTCGAAAATTGATTTTGTGGTCTTACCAAAATTTATGTTTTGAGTTTTCAAACTCTTGAAAGAATTTTCAAAATTTGTCTTTTGACAAGAATATATGATTTCAAACTGGTTTTGAAAATGTGATTGATATACATACGCATTTAGTGCATAGTGCATATCATATTGATGGTACGATGGAAAAGGAATTCGAACTTCAGTATGTTAGTTTGATTATCCGGTGATGATCGGTTGAGTTATCAGATAAGAGAAATATGTTGCGTGTTGTAGATTCATGCACATAATATTATTTTGGAAACTTGGGATTTTGTGAAACCGGAACATACGTGCTATGTGATTCCATTGGTACGGTAGTAGCGCGATTTTACCACAGTGATTCTGGAATGATTTCCTTGTAAGTGCAAATTTGGGGATGGTGACCCCATGCTGGTTGTTTTGGATATTGAGTGGTCGTTCCCACTCCTTGTATGAATTGGTATGTTCGTCGATTTGCGACTCGTTGTTCGTATGCCGAGGGAAATGTTCGCCAGTTGGGTATGTTTATTGAGATCTACGGTGCGTGATTGATTTGACGTTTTGAGAATGTTATTCTTTCATATATCTGCTTCTGTGGTTCTGTGTTGATCGTGTTGGAGTTTACCGTGTGAAGGTATTCTCGATTTTCGTTGATCGTTCGTTGGTAATATTGGAGTTTATCACGTTGATGATATTCTCGATTATGTTTTGACCTCTGGTTGGTCATATTGGAAATTTATCATGTTGATGATAAATTCGGTTGATTTATTAGTTGATCATTTTTGGTGATCATCGGCGTTCGGATTTTGTGTTGGTGTTTGAATTCGTGTCGTTGTTTTGGGCGGTTGTTTCGCGGATGTATTGTGTATAATTCGTCTTATCGGAATTGGGACTTGATTATGTAATCAGTGACGGGATTTGATTCGGACGATTGTTTCATCCGAAGATGATATATTTTGTTGAGACTCGGGGAATTGTGATCGTAGCGTATTGAGATTATGCAGTGAGATCGGCTGGCTAGTATCTCGGAGATCGTCGACTGCGTATTTGTAAGTATGCGGTTTTGGCTATTCGAATAATGATGATTGATCGGTGTCGTGATGGTTTTGGGATATTTTGGGTTGCAGTATGGTTGTTCGTTTTATGATGGATTGCAAGTTTCGAGGACGAAACTTATTTTAAGGAGTGAATAATGTAATATCCGGAATTTCTATTCTTGTTGTTTAATATTATTTTATCGAGTTATATTATGCAGCGTGAAATCTGCAGATAGGGATAAAATAAATAAAGGACTGAGATATCGATTATCGGTATAATTATCGTATTTGGTCGTGATTACATTTGAGGATATTGTGTATCGGGTTGTCGTACTTTTGACATTGGGTATATCGTATGATGATATTATTGGATTCGATGTTTGTGTTCGATGTGTCTTATGTTCGTTTTTGGTATGTCGAGGCGTTGGACAAGAAGCTGCGGAAAATGGCTAAGTATAGCCTTATTAGCGCACGCCGATATTCATGCATAACGCACGCTATCGTGCGAGATTAGTGCACGCTACGTTTATAGGTTAGCGTCGCTAGTGCGGACGGTCGGAAGGAATCTGCGTGTGGACCAGCCGCTTTCGCGCACGTTACGGTAAGTCAACGGTTGTTGTCTGAAGTATTAGCGCACGCTAAAGATTAGGCTTAGCGCACGCTAACTATAT
Source organism: Orobanche coerulescens (assembly GCA_033398695.1). Lineage (NCBI taxonomy): Eukaryota > Viridiplantae > Streptophyta > Magnoliopsida > Lamiales > Orobanchaceae > Orobanche > Orobanche coerulescens. Next base: position 175,327,047 of record CM065808.1, read on the forward strand.
ATCGATCAACAAGGAATCTTATCCTTGCTAGATGCTTTGTCGGAATGTGGGGCGAGTGGTAGGTGAACACCGTAGTAAGTCAACTTCGGATAGCGCACGCTAAGAGTAAGGACTTGCGTCGCTAGACATGATGATTTACGTGCGTTAATGCATGGGCATTACGTACGTAAGGTAGTTCTGAAGCAAGGCGGTAGCCTGCAGGCTTCGATAGCGCACGCTAACAAAGTCGATTAGCGCACGCTAAGGCTAGCGCACGCTAAACATAATGGTTTAGCGCACGCTAGTGGTGCATTCTATATAAAGGGACAAAGCGGGTGTCATGAAACATTTCGTCCATTTCTTTCCTTTCACCCGATAGAGACAACCTTGTGAGAACATTTGGAGTTCCTAAACCTTTGAGGATGATCCTCTTTAACAAGATTAAAGATGGAAATCATGGAGTAAAGCTTTGTACTTGAAATCATTGGTGATTCTTGCAAATCAAACAATTCCTTCAAAAAGGTAAAAACACTTCACTTTGAGATTTCGTTTTGGATTGTATATGATGTTCTTGAGTTGATGATTATCATATAAACAAGTTGATGAGCATGACAACGAGTTGGATTACCGTACTAAGTTAGTGTTGTTATCAATATATGAGTATTGATATGTTTCGTATGGTTTTGGATGGAATTCAAGATATATGTTGATGTAATTCCCTTCTTCAATTCGGATTTTTGATGTTTTGTCGTTGGTTACTTCGTATGGTAACGATTATGGTGATGCTCCTGTGATTCTTGAAGTTATATGAATTGTATGTCGAAGAACATGATGAATAAGGATTTTTAGATGTTAGAACACATCGGATTTTATCATTTTATGGATCATGAACGTGAATTTGGATAATTCGTGTTCTTGAAGAGCTATTAAATTATATGTCATGATTGTTATGAAATCCTTAATCTCGAGATGAGTTGATCATTGTCATGATGGAAGTGTTAGACGATGCTTGAAATGCATGCCACCGCACATTAGCGCACGCTTCGTTCTTGCCTAGCGCGCTAATGGGAGCAACTTAGCGCACGCTACGTTAGGTGATTAACGTGCGCTAAGTAGGCGACGATGCGATATTTTTGTGTTTTGATTAGGAATTCGTGATGGTTTGACTTGGTTGGTTCCATTGTGTTTATTCGAGGTTGTGTTGAACCGTTGAGTTCGATTAGTTAGTTTTGTCGATTGTTGATTGTTATCGGATATGTGTTATTTGATTTCTTCGATAGGTTGAGATTGTTGGTCGGTGAGTATAACCGGATATTGCGGTCGTGTTCGAGTATGTCCATTGTATTGCTTTTGATCGAGGTGAGGAGCTCGTAGACAAAGGCAATGTGTTCGGCGGCCTTCGTGGTATCGATGTCGAGGCAAGTTATTACTTGCTCGGTTATAATATTTAATGAATGGTTTTGATTTCATTTCGTTTATAATGCATATAGCGATGATTATTATTGTGAACTCAGGTATTCGGATCACATATCGTTCTTTCGATTACGGGAGGTAAATCATAATGTATATGCTTTATCTCGATTATTGGTATGTTCGAGTATCGAGGTTACATTATGGTAAAGACGAGGATATGAGTATCTATAGTTCGATGTACGTGTGGATCGCCGAACATTGAGGATAATCGTCGGTGATGATTGGACATCGAGGTTGCTCAGAAGGACTCGGGGCAAATATTCCATATTGATTATGGTTTAGTGTTATTTATTTTGGTCTCGTACATTTTCTTTCATGTTGTTGAACATGAAGTAGTCTGGTATATTGTCATGTTGTCGTGCATGTTATGTTGTTCATGTTGATGAACGTGTTGATTTGCATATGTGCATGCATATTGTGTTGTTTATGTTGTGTAAATAATCCGATGGGATTATGAGGATCTATCTTTGAGGCGCTGGATCGAATGTCCACCATGCGTTGGTTCGACGGGATCATCATGGGGATCTATCTTGAAGCCGGATCGTTGGGCGGGTTTTGCACCATGCGTTGGTTCGGGGATCATCATGGGGATCTATCTTTGAGGCGCTGGATCGTTGGATTACGGTATTGTGTTGATGGAATCTTGTGAATTCGCATCATTGATTTTGTCATGTGTTGTTGTTCACATGTGTATTGTTAGTTATCCACCTTATGTTGATCGATAGGATTAACAAAGGGATCTATCTTGAGAGCGCTGGATCGTCGGATTTCCATTGAGTATACATGATTGTTATTCTTTGTGATCATATTGACGTGGTCATATGAGTATGCATTTGTAGGTCTTGTGTTAGGGCCTTGTCCGTATTGCATTGTTCGATCTCGGATTAGTGATATGATTATCGTGGAACATCATATCTCGAGGTATGTTCCATATTTTCTTTGGTCTTGTCTTTGGTGGACAATCGGTTCCGTCTTGGGATTTGTTGATATTATTCGATGGATCGTATTGGTCGGATATGGTAGATTTCCGTATCGTGAGTTGGTTACGATAGTTTGAGGATCTTGAGTATTGTTTGAGGTACAATACGGATATTATGTTCGAGTTTATTGGTTAATCAGTACGGGATGTGAAATGTGATAATGGTTATTCGATGAGAATTTCTTGAGTAAGTAAAGATTACGTTGGTCGTATTCTTATGTTGTATTCTCATTGGTATGTTATTATTAATGTGATGTGACGGTTATCATTGTTGGATATTATGGTGACCCGTCGTGGATTTCTTTTAGGTTCTCGGAGTATCGAGCTTGTAGCGGTCGTGAAGAGATGAGCTTCCGGAGGATCTTGGCTAGGACATGTTACGTACATTGAGTTTCTTGTTTGGTTCTTGTTTTCATTTGCTAGAGTATCGTTTTGGTTGGTCTTTTCCATTGCGTGAGTATTTTGAGACGCACTTTTGGTATCAGTGGCGAGGTTACTTTGGAAATCGTTTTCTAAACTTTTGAGTGTCGGCCGTTTGGCCTTGCGATTTCAAATGAGTTTTTACGACGGTTTTTGATAAATGGATTTTATGTCTTTATGCATTTTTAAAGATAGTACCGTCGTTGGCCTCTTGGGCATTTGTAAATGATTGTGAAAATCTCCTTTAGCCTTGTGGGTTCCATCTCGGGGCCCACGGCGCTGTAATATTTCCGGTTAAATCTGGGGGTGTTACAGGTTGGTCTTGACCATTAGCATATATTAGTGTATTCGGTATACGTTGAATAGGATCGATGTGGGATAGATTCTTCTGTACTGACTATAAGAAGAACGTACATCTCGGACAATTATTATTTCTTAATTCTAGTGATTAATATTTAATATTTATTGCTTTGATTTATCATGGGTGAGAGCCACAATGATTGACTCAATATGCTCGATATTTTGGGCAATATTATTATTTATATAATAATTAATATTATAGCTAGAAATCATGTCCCGACCAGTCGGGTTGATCATGTCCCTTGAGGCACTCGAAAGGATTATTATATTAAACCCTGCAGGTGGAATTAATTTTCCGATATAATAATAAAAGTCGAGTGGTATACTAATGTATAACACATTAATTAATTAAAAGCTGTCAGTAGCTTAAATTAATTAATGGACACGGAATATCTTAAACACGGGAAATACTTAATTCAAAAGGGAGACCAATTTTGTAATTTGGGATTTTGGTAGGAAGTACAATATCAACTTTTTAGTGGACTAAGTTGATATTAATAGAGTCATTATATTAGGAAGAGTCCTAATATTGGAAAGATGATCTCTTATGGGAGTCCTTACCTTATCCTCCTTAAGGTCCCTATAGTAGCCCAAAACACCTATAAATAGGACATCATGGGGGGCGATTTTTGCACTCTTCTTGGCACAAGAATTTCGATCTTTTTCTCTAAATTTGTATTTAATTGTGGATCTTGACTTGTGTCTTGGATTCCATAATTTAGCTAACACAATATTTTTCTAAATACACAAATATTCAAGAAAATAGAGAGAAAATTTGTAAGGTAATTTTTGGAAGAAAAAATGGTTCGGCCGACCCATATCACAGTCCAAGCAGTCCGGTAGATTGTTGCCCACACGACATCTGGACATAGGCGGGATATACTCTAGAAGATCTTGAGGTAGAAATACAAGAAGATCAAGGAGGAGTACGATCGACCCAAAGGAATTTTCTACCACTTCGCTTCAAAGGTATGACTTACCAATTCTACTGCGTAAATACATATATTTAAATTGTTAATTAATCTAATTAATTAATTAATTGACAAGCCTAAATAGATCCGCTATTTATATTGGTTAGTTTATAAAACGTTATATTCCATCTCGCTTCCGCTGCATTTTATACTCCAACAATTGGTATCGGAGCCAGTCTTTAGGTTCTGTTCAATTTAATTAATTTATGATTAATTTGCTAGCAATTTAAATATTCATATGGTATGGTGTTTGGAATATTTTGCTAGAAATTGTCTTGCAGGTGAATATGGTCCAATTATCATGGCTATGTGATTTTTTTATTTATGTACGCGTTTTGGTAATTTGGCCCGGTTTTGAGGCATGTATAAAGTTTTTCCCGTGAGAAAATCCACGGGTGGAATAGGATTTATTTTTCCTTGTAATTTTTGTTGTAAAATTCGATGTATTTTATTTGGTGTAAAATTGTAATCGAATTGGAATACACAAAGTACCGAAGGAAAAGAAGTCCAGTGCGAAAAGGAGTTCTGATCGGACGAACCGACCGAGACCAGACTGCTGCCGATCGGGACTCACCGAGCAGCGATCTCGGCGAAAGTCGCTGCCTGGCGCGGCCGGGCATTTGGGCCGCGGGTCGGGTTTGTCCAGGCAGGTTCATTCGGTGTATGGTCTTATTCGTTTATTCGCCGTTCGTTGCGTCCGTTGGAGCACAATAATTTTAATTTGGAAATTTCTTGTGCAATTAATTTTGCATGAAGAAAGTTTCTAAATTTGACAATTTTTTTGCCTCAACCGGGAGGAGGTGACGAGATGCTTGAAGCAGTGGGAGCACAAGAGCTAAGGATTTTCTCGTTATTCAAAACGAGGAATAAAAACCATGATAATTGGATTTAATTATCTAATTTTTTTATTATGTTGGTTTTTACTGTTTTGCTGAATGGCATGTATGGATGTATGCGTGATATGTTTCTTGCATGTTAGGACGAGAAAATTAAAAACCTTATTTTTCAAAATAACTAAGTGATTTCAATAATTGATTTTTCAAAATCAAGTTGGCCTCCATAATTGGTTTAAATTGTGAAATAATTAGCATGCGCGTTGACATTAGAGTCTTCCTCCACATCTGATGTACTGATTATTAGCTCACTAGTTAAACTTCGATTAGATAACAAAAAGGTTAATGTTATTTTTTATGATAGGACCTCTCCATCTATAGGACTATTATCATTAAATAATATTCTAAGGTTTGTTAAATTATGGTGTTCACTTAGGTGTATTAATTAATAAGCTCCCCATCGGAGTCTATGTTAATTTAATACATGGCCAAGAGGAACCAACTATTAATTTTACTTGTCAAAACGCATCTTGACTAGATAGTAAAATTAAAGACGTTAAAATCTACTTGAAAAATATATATATGTAAACGTCCACACTAACGTGGCTTGCATGTGCGGTTTTTTGAGGTGTTGGTTGACTGCATATATTGTGTTTTAAGGTTTTTCAATATATTTTACGTCGAATTATGTGATGAATGGTGTTTTTAATTTAATTCTCAGATGTCTTTCAATCCACTAGCTGTTATTCTCAAAGAAAATAAACTTGATGGCACTAACTTTGCCTACTGGAAAAGAAATCTTGACATTGTCCTGACTGCCGAGGGGCATAAATTTGTTTGACTGAGGAAAGCCCTCTGGAACCAGAACCGGATGCCACTCCTGAAGAGTTGGCTGAATTTCGAAAATGGAAAAAGTCTGATGAGATGGTTCGCTGTTACATTTTGGCTTCACTGACAAATGTATTGCAGCATCAGCATCAGACGATGGCCGCAGCCGCGGAGATGATGAAAAATCTCACCGAGATGTTTGGTCATCAGAACCGGACGGCTAGGAAAAATGCAATGAGGGTGTTGATGACAACCCAAATGTCTGAAGGGACTCCAGTAAGGGATCATGTTCTGAAAATGATGTCTCATTTGAGCAGGCCGAGCATCTTGGGGAGCCACTATCGATGCCGAGTCGCAGGTCGATATTATCTTGGGCAGCTTGCCAAGAAGCTTTGAGCAGTTCCGCCTTAACTACAATATGAATCGTATGACTTATACTTTGGCGGAACTTCTCACAGAGCTTCAATCTGCTGAAGGTCTCTTCAAACAAGGTTATCATCAAATTCTTGCGGCAACCGGTGCTAGTTCTTCAAAACCCAAATGGGGAAAGAAGAAAAAGCAGGTTGGCCAGAAGCAAGTGGCAACCTTCAAAGATAAGGGCAAGGCTCCTCAGTCCAAGGCTCCTCAGTCCGAGGCAAACAAAAAGCCTAATGGAAAATGCTATAAGTGCGGTCTGAATGGGCATTTCAAGAGTGACTGCCCTAAAAAGGTACGTCTCATGCACTAGTAGTCAAAACATGTTTGGCTGCCTGTTCTATCACTTTGTGGATAGTAGATTCGGGCTCTACTGATGATGTTTGTTATGACTCGCAGGATTCCAGGTAACCAAGGTACTTAGTGCGGATGAGATTACTATTAGCTGGGGCGACTATTCCAAGCTGAAGGCTGTTGCACTGGGAGTCGTGCAGTTAAAAGTTAATGATAAGATTCTAGTCCTAAATAATGTATTATTAGTACCTGATTTTAGAATGAATTTAATTTCAGTTTCTAAATTGCGTTGTGATGGATCACTACACCATAGATTGCATACAGCAACATGTAAAATACGTTGCAATATGCTCTAAATTCATTGCAATAGGGCCTATTGCAACGATTATGCAAAAATCAAGCGTGCACTTTGCTCTGGTTGCCATATGGCCCTTATGGCAACAAATTTGGTACCATATTGCAACGGCATATTATCGTTGCAAATATAGTATATGGCAACGATTTAACGGCTATAGCAACATGTTTAACACCATTGCAATATCTTGGACTACCTATGTCAACATTTTTTTGCAACGATTTTTTTGTGTTAATTGTTGCAATACATGGATTCAGGCAACCCTAAGGCAACATATATATGCCCAATTGCAACGTATTTAGAATCAAATGCAATCTAATTTTATTAATGAATATGACATATATGGCAACATTTAAGCTTCTATTGCAATGCTAAATAAAAAAACTGGCATGACCATTAGATTTATTTCAATTGGTATATCGTAACATCAATCCAACCGAGCAATATTACTGTTGTTCCAACATCAATAAATTCACTCAGACTAAGTTTAGGAAAATGACCAAGTTGAAGCAAAATAACTAAGTTCAAGTGACACACAATCTAACGTGGTAATACATAGACCAAATTCTTAGTTAAACATTATATAAACATGAGTCATGACTCTTCTTCCTCTTCCTATTCCTCTTCCTCTTCATCTTCATCTTCATATTCATCTTCATCTGTCTTCATCTTCATCTTCATCTTCATCCGTCTCTTCCTATTACAATACAACACATCACAAAGTACTAAGTGTACCGAATAAGACATTCACGAAGAGATTAGCATGAAAGGACGATAGAAACAGAATTCAACTTACAAGTACTTACGTCGTTTGTCCAACCACCAAACCAGCGACTTTTGAACTGTTCGTTAACTATATTTGGTAGACTATTATCTTTACCTGTCAAGATAATATGAGTAAACTTTTGCAATCAGATTAATATCTCTTGCAAAAAATGAAAGAGTGAGACTTCAAATTACAATGAATAAATAAACTATACACAACCTGGGCAACTCGTAGTTTGGGAAGAATTCACATTAGTTTCATGTAAATTGTTTTCTGCTGCTGTTGCATCGACTCTCTGCAGGTTTAACGTAACATTATCAATAAGTAGTACAAAAACTAAAAAAGCTGTAAATTCTCAATAAACACTTGCATATCATATTTATGTACCACTTAAATCCTAAAGAGAAGGGAAATTTTTAGGCATAATGATATCGGAGATAAACACTAACATAGGTCATAATGATATAAGTTAAGGGTTCAACCATCTGATATAATTTTTGATAAGTAGCAGGAGCGATTTAGGCTCGTCTACAGGCGAAGGGACAGATTAGAGGCTGCGGGCAAATATCCACGGGAGGATTTCAATGCATCGACTCAAAGCTATCAAATTGTAAGTACAGCCCAAAGACAAATTCCAGACCCTGTACATTACTAGATAAATCACCAACTCAACCCCAGACAATAATGCATCACGTAATAAAAACAATAATAAAAACAAGTAAAAATTCTTAACTAAAAACAAAATAAAAAAATAGGGGTATGTAGTTGATAATATCTTAGATTAAATCAAGACTCTTCTTATTTGGATTTATAAGTATAATAATTAGAAGTTGGTCTTGGGATTCGACTAAAAGAGGTTAGGAATCGTATTCTATGGACAACATGTTTTTTTTTTCAGATTCTTTCATCTGCCATCTTAGACAAAGTAACAGATATTTACATTGGATAATTAGAAGTTGATTTCATCATTGGAAACCAATTACATTTCTGAGGCTAAACCAACTCCAGTGCAAAATAGATAATGGAAGTAGAAACACAATAAAACCAGCCACGAAGCACTATAATAAATTATCAAGCACGGTCCGCAAATTGTCAATAGACACAACATTGGAAGATCGAAGTTTGAGACAAATCCCTAAACCAGCAGCACATAGCGTCACATTAACATCTGTTTAAACGGTTTGGAAAGATAAGGACCAATTTGCAAATTTTCAGAACATAAAGAACTGATATGTGCTGGTCTTCAAGGGTTTGGGATCAAAATTGAATTTCACGCGTCAAAATAGTGATATCCTTGGATCATATACCATTCTGAACTACATAAATCAATCAAGATCCAAATAGAGAGATTGTATAAAAATTGACTGACCTTAACAGAGATTAATTCCACACCATAGAAAATTTCGCCAGGCACTAAATTTTTGGTGCAGATGAAATTCTTCTCTTTACTCACGCACGTGAAAATGCCTTCAAGTCTATGTGGCCCAACCACAACCTCATGTAAGGAAGAAGATGAAGCCGCCATGGGATTTCCTTTGTACGTTGAACCACACCTTTGCCTGCTATAAAGGCGCGCTACTTGAGCTTTTTCCAATTCTCTGGGCTAGAGAAAATCAAAGATCATATTAGGAACAAATTATATTCTGTTGTAAATGATGATTACATGAAAGAAACACAAATGTTGAAGCCAGGAATAAAATTTTCAATGTTCATCCGCAAACCGCGCATAATATTCTAATATTCACGACAACATATGATGAATGTTCTGATTGTTTATCCTATGTTGTATCACATGATTGGATCAAAAACTGCAATATAATAATTACGTGTGCCACTGATTGGGTTAGGAAGATTGTGAAGCAAGAAACTTTCCAGGTGCTCAGTCATCAATGCTACAAACAAAATACACATCAAATGAGCACACAACCAGTTTCTGTAATGCATGATATAATAGAATAGAATGCCATACTTTAAACTTCATTCAGAGAGTAATTTACACTTGGGTACAACGTTCATTTGATAAACATCATCGTCAGCAAATGAAAAAAGATGAAAAGCTTTAAGCTCAAAGATTTGGTCGTGTGGGCGGTTAATGTACTTCTTAGCTGACTCAAAGCTTAGATCAACTTGTTCCATTTCATGGGCGTAAAAAAGAGTGAATCCCGAGGCAAATTCAAATAAAAAATGAACCGACCATCCCTTCTGAGAGTATGAATCAAACAAGAGTGCTAACATTATTAAGACATAAAAAAAGAGGAGCATAAAGTATACTCCTGAACACATTGCAAGGACTTACTGGATTAACATCATCGGATTAATAAGTGGTGATGTTAACTTTGATGGATCGAAACTCTTGGTGCAGATGCTTTTCTATTTCTTATTGGAGAACCGTTATTATCCTGGAGTGAAGTGAGAAGATACACCAGAAGGTAAATATAGGGGTATAAAATGAAAAACAAAATAAGGTTACGGTCAAGTTTACCATTCCATAAAACAATTTTCTCTTGAGGCAATTTAAGACGAGCTACCTTCAATTCTGCAATTTGGTTGATAAATAGAGTCTGGAATTTTTGTCGATGAACACGACACGACAAGCAATTTAGTTGAAAACCTCATTACTCGCCAGATGTTAAGACAAACGCAACTTAGAAACTGAAGATAGAATCATCGAATCTTGACAAGAAAAACAAAATAAAAAAGGATAAATTTCATCTCAAAGTACCATTAAGAAACAGAGCAAGAAACATAGGAACCCTAATTAAGAACACAAAAATAGAGCAATATAAGAAGAAGGAAGAAGCATCGGGCATGTAACAAACTCGATTCGAAACTACAAAAAAACAAAAAGGATTTCGGATCGATGATTTACCTTTATCGAGCTTTAATCTTCTTTGAGCTTGATTTACCCTCTTCGAGCTTGATTATTCGAGTTGAATTTTGTCTGCGTGTGTTTGTGTTGTGTTGTTCCATGTGGGTTGTGTCCGTGTGGGTTGTGGCTTTTTTTTTCTTTTGTTATTTTTTGTAAGCCCGGGAAGAAATCCCGCTCACATTTTACAAGCCCGCCAACATTTGCCCCCAAAATGAATAGATACTGCAACGATTTTAAAATAGTATTGCAATAGAATGCATGTTTTTAACTTTCTTAGATTTTTTTCAATGGAATTGCAATGCTTTTCGAAAGCATTGCAATTTATGTGATTTGGTTTCTCAATGGCAATGGTTTTTAACAATTTTTTAGAAATGTGGTTGCAATAGGTAATCTATGGTGTAGTGGATATTCAGTTTCTTTTGGAGATAATGCAGTTATTAAAAGAAATGGTGAATATGTTTGCACGAGTACTTATAATGATCGACTTTATATCATTAATGTTGCACCAACTCCCTTGCATAATTATAAATCACTTAATTCTTGGACTAATCCTAATAAAAGAAAAGAGCCTTCGAGCATGAATCAAATATATTTGTGGCATTTACGATTGGGTCATATTAACCTTAGAAGGATTCAAAGATTGGTGAGCGATGGCCCTTGGATTTACTCCAAGTTGAGTTATTTCCAATCTGCGAATCCTGTCTAGAAGGGAAAATGACTAAGAGGGCTTTCCAAAGCAAAGGAAATCGTACACAAAATATATTGGAATTAGTACAAACCGATGTATATGGTCTAATGAACATCCAGGCTAAGGGTGGTTTCGAATATTTCATCAGGTTTATATATGATTATTCGAGATATGGATACATCTATTTGATGCGACGTAAGTCTGATCTTTTGATAATTCAAAGAATTCAAGGCTGAAACGGAGAAGTGTCATGGACAGAGTATCAAGTCACTACGATCTGATCGTGGTGGCGAGTATCTTAGTGGAGAGTTTTTGGATTTCTTGGCACAGGAAGGGATTACTTCCCAGCTCACTGCGCCTAGTATACCACAACAAAATGGTGTTGTTGAACGAAGTAATCGTACTTTATTAGAGATGGTTAGGTCAATGATGAGTTATTCTGATTTGCCTATTTCGTTTGGGGATACGCCTTGGGAACAGCGGCGTACATTTTAAACTTGGTGCCCTTGAAATTAGTTCCAAAAAGACCCACAGAAGTGTGGTATGGGCGCAAGCCCAGTCTAGGACATTTTCGGATTTGGGGTTCACTAGCACACGTGCTGAATAAGGAAGCTGATAAGTTGGCATCTCGTACAGAAGTATGAGTATTTGTAGGATATCCTAAGGGAACGAAGGGTGGCGTATCTATAGTCCTAAAGATCAGAAGGTCATTGTTAGCACCAATACCCGGTTCTTAGAGGAGGACTATGTAATAAGACACAAGCCTAGGAGTGAGGTCATTCTAGAGGAACTTAGGGGCGAGATTTCAAGAATTCTAATTGCACAAATACCTAATGTACCATGTATCGACACTATTATGGATACGCAAACCAATGACATGCCTCATCGTAGTGGGAGGGTTGTTCGTCAACCTGATCGTTTCATAGGCGTGGGAGAGTCTTTGGACCACTCCCCTGACCAGGATGAAACATATCTATGTACGTATAAGCAGGTAGTTCAAAACAAGGATGATGAATCCTGGCAAACAGCAATGGAATCCGAAATGGGATCTATCGATTCTAATCAAGTGTGGGAGATAGTAGAGCTGCCCAATGGGGTAAAACCCATTGGAAGTAAGTGGGTCTACAAGCGTAAGAGAGGATCGAAAGTGAAGGTTGAAACCTTCAAAGCAAGGCTTGTTGAGAAAGGTTACACTCAGAAGGAGGGCATCGAATATGATGAGACCTTTTCGCCACTAGCCATGCTTAAATCGATCCGGATTATCTTAGATATAGCTGCGTATTTGGATATGGAGATTTGGCAGATGGATGTCAAGACTGCGTTCTTGAACGGGAGTCTTGATAAGGAAATCTACATGCGCCAACGTGAGGGATTCATTGCTGAAGGAGAGGGGCACTTAGTGTGCAAGCTTAAAAGAGCCATTTATGGTCTCAAGCAAGCATCAAGGTCTTGGAACATGAGATTTGATGAGGTCATTCAATCGTATGGTTTTGAACAGTGTCCTAGTGAGGTTTGTGTATACAAAAAGTGCGATGGAAACGTGCTAGTGTTTCTTGTATTGTACGTAGATGATATACTTCTAACTAGAAACAATGTAAAGGTAAGGGTATGGCTATCTGAGCAGTTCGATATGAAGGATCTCGGAGAAGCCGGGCACATCCTTGGTATTAAGATCTTTCGAGATCGTAAGAAAAGGATGTTGTGCTTATCTCAGGCGTCCTATATCGATACGGTGCTAAAGCGGTTTAGTATGGAGAATTCCAAGAAAGGTTTCTTACCTTACAGACATGGAATTCAGCTATCTAAAGCTATGTGTCCTAGGACACAGAAGGAGATAGATGACATGAAGCTGATCCCTTATGCTTCGGCAGTGGGAAGCCTCATGTATGCTATGCTTTGCACTAGGCCTGATATCTGTCATGCTGTAGGCATGGCAAGATATCAGTCAAACCCAGGACCGGGACATTGGATTGTTGTCAAGCATATACTCAAGTACCTGAGAAGGACGAGAGAGCATATGCTTGTATATCAATCGGATACGCTTTGTCCTTTGGGTTACACTGACTCAGATTTCAGTGGAGACAAAGAAAAGCCGAAATCAACTTCTAGATATGTTTTCACTTTGGGAGGTGGAGCCATCAGTTGGAGGAGTTTGAAGCAGAAATGCATAGCGGACTCTACCATGGAAGCCGAGTATGTAGCAGCCTCAGAGGCAGCTAAAGAGGCGGTATGGCTCCAGTACTTCCTAAAGGATTTGGGTGTGATTCCTAATTTTCCTAGGAGTATTACACTATATTGTGATAATACCGGTGCGGTTGCAAATTCGAAGGAACCACAGGCCCACAAAGCAAGCAAACATATCAAGCGCAAATATCATATCATTCGAGATTTTGTGAAGAGAGGGAAGATTATTGTCTCCAAGATAGCATCTGAAGACAACCTAGCTGATCATTTCACGAAAGGGTTGCCCTCAAAGTCATTTGAAGGGCATATGGAAGGAATGGGGCTGAGATGTATGGCAGCATTGCTTTGAGTATAAGTGGGAGATAGATAGACATAGTCTAGATGGTATACTTCAAAAGCATGCTTTGAGTATAAGTGGGAGATTGTTAGGGTTGTATACATCAAAGCATACTTTATGCTTGTATTGCCTAATTTCCCGGTCTTTATCTATGAGAATATTTAATTCATTTGTCACATGTTTTGCATATTTATTCACGCTATGGTTATGCAAATGTTGTCTAAATTACTTTATATTGTAGATAATGTGGTGTGTCGAGTCACACATAAGATCACATTATCGGTTCCTTATATAGTAATAATTAGTTCACAACCTATATAACATTAGACCATTATGTGAGAGGTTGTAATATATGCTTGAGATTGGTTGGTCTTGACCATTAGCGTGTATTCGGTATACATTGAACAGTATCGAGGTGAGATAGATTCTTCGGTACTGACTATAAGAAGAACGTACATCTCGAACAATTATTATTTCTTAATTCTAGTGATTAATATTTAATTATATATATTTAATATTTATTGCTTTGATTTATCATGGGTGAGAGCCACAATGATTGACTCAATATGCTCGATATTTTGGGCAATATTATTATTTATATAATAATTAATATTATATCTAGAAATCGTGTCCCAACCAGTCGGGTTGATCATGTCCCTTGAGGCACTCGAAAGGATTATTATATTAAACCCTGCAGGTGGAGTTAATTTTTCGATATAATAATAAAAGTCGAGTGGTATACTCATATATAACATATTAATTAATTAAAAACTGTCAGTAGCTTAAATTAATTAATGGACATGGAATATCTTAAACACGGGAAATAATTAATTCAAAAGGGAGCCCAATTTCGTAATTTGGGATTTTGGTAGAAAGTGCAATATCAACTTTTTGGTGGACTAAGTTGATATTAATAGAGTCATTATATTAGGAAGAGTCCTAATATTGGAAATATGGTCTCTATTGGGAGTCCTTACCTTATCCCCCTTAAGGTCCCTAGAGTAGCCCAAAACGCCTATAAATAGGACATCATGGGGGCCGATTTTTTGCACTCTTCTTGTGACAAGAATTTTGATTTTTTTCTCTAAATTTGTGTTTAATTGTGGATCTTGACTTGTGTCTTGGATTCCATAATTTAGCTAACACAATATTTTTCTAGATACACAAATATTCAAGAAAAATAGAGAGAAAATTTGTAAGGTAATTTTTGGAAGAAAAAGTGGTTCGGCCGACCCATATCACAGTCCAAGCATTCCGGAAGATTGTTGCCCATATGACATTCGGACATAGGCGGGATATACTCTAGAAGAACTTAAGGTAGAAATACAAGAAGATCAAGGAGGAGTACGAGGAAGATTACGATCGACCCAAAGGGATTTTCTACCACCTCGCTTCAAAGGTATGAATTACCAATTCTACTGCGTAAATACATATATTTAAATTGTTAATTAATTTGTTTAATTAATTAATTGACAAGCCTAAATAGATCTGATATTTACGTTGTATAGTTTATAAAACCTTATATTCCATCTCGCTTCCGCTGCGTTTTATACTCCAACAAACAATACATCATAAATGGCCTCAAAGCCCTCAACCGAAGCTGCAATACATTACAAATGAGATGGCAGAAGCCAAACATCCCGAGCTGTATCACAATGAGATGGTCGAAGCCAAATATCCCGAAGTTGTATCACAATGAGATGGCCAAAGCCAAACAGCCCAAAGCTGTATCACAATGAGATGGCCGAAGCCAAGCAAAATTAAGTCAGACACAACGAGATGGCCAAACCCAAACAAATTGATCAGTATCACGGTGAGATGGCCAAGCAAGCGATCAAGTCAGATCATAATGAGATGGCCAAAGCCAAACAGGTCGAAATTGTATCACAATAATGAGATCATCTGATGACCTGCTGAATTGCAGGTACTAGGAAACCAACTGCAAAAGTTCAATCCCCAGACTTACCATGAGCACTAACCGAGACTAGCCTCCAAAACAAAAATAATTACAAATGACAATGATTGCAAAATTACCAAATTCACAAGAATGATAGTGTATTGCCTTGAGTCGGCCAACACAGCAACAATAAACCACGGATGGGCGCCGTCCTCGGCGATTCCAATTCAGTACCTCGATTGTCTTGAAATGACCAATCGATAAAAACGACATAATGGATGGGAAAAATCCTCAACAACCCTAATTCAATACCTCGATTGGCTTGAAATGGCCACTCGATAACAACAACGATAACAGATGCCTCGATGCCTTTAATCGATCACCGAAGACAGAGATGATAACACAATATGTGAGTGCCTTCAATCGGCCAATACAACATCAATAACAAAACACCAAGATCAATAGCAACAATCACAACGATGTCTTAAATCGAACATCAATATCAACAATAACAATCGATACATCGATACCGCAAACAGTCTATCGACAACATTAACAACAGAAGTATCAATGCCTTAAACCGGTCGTTGACGGACAACAATATATTTGGCATAATTTCCAAAGGATATTGCATCGGACAATTTACCTGATATCAACAAATCATGAAGAGACTACGTCTCGAAATGATACAACACATTCATACACGTAAATGATAATATAAATCTCATTGACCAATGCAAGCATAAAACTTGCCTCAAACCGAAGGCGATGAAGTCCTCCCACAAATGACGAACGGCGTCCTTTGACAATCACAAGCACTCGAACAACCTTGAATGAAGTACGATTCATTCAATAACACAATATCGATATCGAAAACAACACAATAGATAACTGTAATACCCGGTTGTAATTCAGTCACTATCATTCAGTAATTTCATTCGGTAATTGTCACTCAGTAGATTTTCACTCATTAATAACCATTCATCAATCATGTTCATTCATCCATGTTCACCGTTCGGAATAACTTCGAGTTGTGTATCGATATTGTTCATTGTTTCAACCTTCCACGTATGAGTTCGACTTTGTAAAATCACCATTAAATTTTGGAAACCCTAAAGATTTTGAATCTTTTCAATATTATAAAGCATCAAGTTAGCTTTCCAATGGTTCAAACGGTGAGTCAATCGGAGTCCGGACAAGAGAGTTATGGTCGAAATAGCTCAGACACTCATTTTCCAGTTTTGGCCGAGCAGCTTGTACCGTGAGCCGCGGCACATGCCGGCAGGGCCGCGGCACACTGCCGAGTCACTGCCGCGGCACACCCGTCCGGGCCGCAGCACACTCATGTTTCAATTATCATCCAACCCATCTGTACTGTGAGCCGCGACACATGCCGGTAGGGCCGCGGCACACTGCCGCGGCACACTCGTCCGGGCCGCGACACGCTGCCAATCACTGGGGGCAGATTCGGCCCTGTGCCGTGGCACACTTCGGCTGGGCCGCGGCACACTGTGCAGTCAGCGCTATAATTGCGTTTTTTTCAGCGAGTTCAGCTCAGTTTTCCTTTTTCTTCAACCATACGAGAGAGAGAGAGAGGCTTGTAGGGGAGATTTTCCTTCATCTATCACTTGATTGTGTGATTTTCTTCATCTCCTTTCGATCGTGAAGCTCGGATTGTGGATCTAACACGTGTTCTTCGGATCAAAGTGCTTGGATCTTCAAGAGGTAATTTCTTCAACATCTTGGATTTCGATTTTGTATTGAGTTATGATGTTTTAGATGTTAAGATCATGTTGTATGAAGTGATATACACATAATTATGGATATATTTGATTATTCATTGGATTATTGAAGGATTATTCTAGAACACTTTGAATATTGAATTGGATTTGGGGATTTTCGATTAATCGTTGTTGTAATCACGAATGAGTATTCATATTGGATTATTGATCGTATTGAAGATGATTTGTGATTTTGAACTCCAAGTTTTCCATTGTTCGTCGCTTATAGTCGACGATACCCAAGTCATGACCGACAAATTGTTCCAGCGGGTAGAATTAGGATTAATTCTTACCTTTACGCATTAATGAGACTTGTTGTATACCGTTATTATGATTATGAACGGAGTTGGGTGGATTGTTCGGACCAAAACCTATTCCTTCGTCGTTTCCTTCGTTTCGTCTTATTCAAGGCAAGTATATGTATTACATTTCATTATGTATGTTGTGTTCTCGAAATGATTAATGAATTGTGGTTTTCGAGTGCGTGAGTTGTGTTCCTTCCACCCGGAGTGTCCGACGGGATGTCTGGGGTCGATACTAAGGGGTACGGCCGAGGAAGTTGACTTGGGTGCGTGTGTGGTTGAACTTCCACCCGGAGTGTCCGACGGATGTATGGGGGTCGATACTAAGGGGTACGGCCGCGGAAGTGGTATCCCACCCGGAGCGTTCGACGGGATGTCTGGGGGTCGATACTAAGGGGTACGGCCACGGGATACCAGTTGTGATTTTGTGATATCGTGATGATTGAAATTGAATTGATTGCCAATGTAGTATTCCGGAATATTTATGGCAAATGATATCTGATTGAGATGATTGTGTAAAAATCGTATTTGTATATAATGTTGGGTAATTGTGTACTTGCACTAGCTATTCGAATGCTAACCCTTTTAATGGGCGAAATGCATCTTATGCATTTCAGGTACCGAGAGAGCCGAGTAGCAGGCACGGGACATGCATCCGAAGGATGGGCTGGCTTGATGATGTGGCTCGAGTCTGTATTTTTATGTTTTGTCATTGCATTTGTCGAGTGCTGGAGTTAGACTGTTTACTTTACTCTTGGTTAAGTCCCCTGCGTGGGCAATGAATTGGTATTTAACTTATGTTTCATGTACTCCGTTAAAATGTTTTGGCGGAGGCCACGGCCTTACTTACTTTTGAGTGCATCATTTGGGATTACATTGAGGTTTATGTGTCATGTGTTATCCGGGTAGACCTCACGAGGGTTCTAGGGCGTGTAATGTCCCATTTGAGAATTGGGGTGTTACATTTATGGTATCAGAGCTTAGGTTTTGAATACCTAGGTTGTCGGTAAATTTTTGGGTCTGTCAGTTGCGTCATTAGAGTCAGTCGTTGAGCCTAATATCATCATGCTACCGTCTTTTCGTGCAACCCATGGCTGTAAGTCTCCTCGAACTCTTATATTTCTGTAATTCGTTTTCTTGCGTTGTTCGGAATTATGAATTGTGATACCAACTTTGTCAATTGTGAATCTTTCTGATCTTGTTCTTTTCATTCTTCCTTTAGTATGTTGAGAGGTCGTGGTAGACTAGCTAGGGGACGCGGTCGAGGCCGTGGTCGGGGTGCTGATAATGATGAGGGCTCACTTTCTCAGTCCTCGGTGGACTCAACCTCTCACTCAGTGCCATCGGGTAATAATGCCGACGCCGGGGATACTGCCGTACTTCAGCAGTTAGTAGCCTAACTTACTCAGAAAGCTCAGGGTGGACGCCAGAATCCGCCCCAGACACCTGAAGAGGAAGCTAGTAAGTGGCTTAAGACGGTGACTAAGATGCACCCACCTCGTTTCTCCGGATCTTCTGACCCCCTCGGTTGGGAGAATTGACTCTTTCAGTTGTACAGGACCTTCGATGCCGTAGCTTGTCCCGAAGACAGGAGGGTACATATTGCCCAGTACCTCCTCGATAAGGAAGCTGTGGAATGGTGGGAGGCCGTTGCGCCCAGAGACCGTCGAGCTACTTGGGAGGAATTTAAGGCTGCTATGGAAGCAGAATATTGTCCACCGCCAGTTAAGGAGCGCAGAATTGTGGAGTTCTTCACCGCTACGCCACACGATGTGCCTATTTCTCAGGCCATCAATACTTACAATCAGCAGTTGGGTTTCGTGAGAGATCAAGTGAGGACGGAGGCTGATAAAATCCGTTACTTCAATATGCGCATGAAACCGCATATCAGGCAGAGTATGGCCCCGCTCATGTGTGTCACTTTGAAGGAGTATCAGGATCGCGCTCTAGCGATCGAGATGGCCGCACCGGAATTAGAGTTGGGTACCGAGGCCAAGAAACAGAAAACGGTTGGAAGCTTTTCAGCCGGCAAGAGTGGCCAATTTTCGAGAGCACAGTCTGCCCCTACACCGGGGAAGAGGCCATTTCATCAGGCTGGGGGATCTCAGGGTAATCGTCCAGTTCAGTCCGTCGCTTCTGGTGGCAGGGTTTGTTTTAACTGCAACCAATATGAGCATTTGATGAAGGATTGCCCATCTCCTCCAGTTACTTGCTTTACTTGCGGACAGACCGGGCATCGGGCAGCTCATTGTGATAGGGCCACCAGGGCCGCTAGAGTTCCGACTACCACTGCCTATCAGAGGGATCACAGCACTCCAGCTACTCGTGTTCCGTAGAATTCGGGTCGGGGTAGGGGTCGGGGTCAGCCGGATCGCCGTGCAGCATCGAGTTCGGGTTCAGTTCACCCCCGATTATATCAGATGAGGCGCACAGAGGAGGCAGACGTTCCGGTGGCGTCAGGTACAACTCAGATCCTTACTCATCCAGTTTCAGTGCGTTTTGATTCGGGTGCTACCCATTCTTTTATTGCATCGGATTGTGTGAGTCACATTGGTTTTGACTGCTTGTTTGAGTGTGAACCGTTTGTAGTGAGTACGCCCAGCTGGGATCGTATGGTTGGGGACCGAGAGGTTAGGGATTGCCCAGTGAGGATCGGGAGCCGGAATTAGCCCTCGAATCTCATTGTTATAGACCTTAAGGGTGAGGATTTGATCCTCGGAGACGATTGGTTGGATAGTCACGGTGCTATTATGAACTATCGGACACGTACCATCTCGATAGTGGCCGAGGACGGCACCGAGCATACTCTCGTCGGTCGTAAGTCGGGTAGGTCGGGAAGTGTGATTAGCGCCTTAAAGGCGATGAAACTTCTGAACCAGGGTTGTGTCGGTTACTGGTGTTACGCTCTGAAGGCGGAAGATGGTGGAGTTTATTTGTCGTCTATTCCAGTTGTTAGTGAATACCCCGACGTATTTCCGGATGACTTGCCGGGATTACCACCACATCGAGAGGTGGAGTTTCCTATTGATCTAGAGCCGAATGCAGCCCCTATTTCTCAAGCGCCGTACCGTATGGCACCATCGGAGATGTTAGAGTTGAAGAATCAGTTGGGAGAGTTGTTAGATAAAGGGTATATTCGACCGAGCGCATCGCCTTGGGGTGCGCCCGTACTTTTTGTTAAGAAGAAGGATGGATCGCTTCGTTTATGCATCGACTATCGAGAATTAAACAAGTTAACCATCAAAAATAAATACCCTTTGCCCCGGATTGACGATTTATTTGATCAGCTTCAGGGGGCGACAGTCTTTTCGAAAATTAATTTACGATCAGGCTACTACCAGTTGAGGATTCGGGACATCGATATACCGAAAGCTGCCTTTCGGACGAGATATGGCCATTACGAGTTTGTGGTTATGCCTTTCGGGCTAACCAATGCCCATCAGTGTTCATGCAGTTGATGAACAAAGTTTTTATTGAGTATCTGGACAAATTCGTAGTCGTCTTTATCGATGACATTCTGATCTATTCACGGAGTCGGGGGGAGCACGCCTTACATCTCCGGATTGTATTAGACATTTTGAGAGCTGAGCAGTTGTATGCGAAGTTCTCTAAGTGTGAGTTTTGGATCGAAGAAGTGATGTTCCTCGGGCATGTGATTTCAGCAGAGGGAGTTCGGGTTGATCCGCAGAAGATAGAAGCAGTGATGGCTTGGGAGCCGCCTAAGAATGTGAAGGAGGTGAGGAGTTTTCTGAGTCTCGCCGGTTATTATCGTAGATTTGTTGAAGGGTTTTCTAAGATCGCTAGACCACTCACTCAGTTGCTCCAGAAGACTCAGAAATTCGAGTGGACCGCAGACAGACAGAATAGTTTTGACGAGTTGAAGAGACGACTAACTACCGCACCCATGTTAGCATTGCCTCAGGGGAACGAAGATTGCGTGGTATATAGTGATGCCTCGGGCCTCGGACTCAGATGCGTTTTGATGCAGAGAGATAGGGTTATTGCTTATTGATAAGTGGTAATTTTACCACATTTTTCTAGGATTTTATACTAGGTTTTTATCTCGTTTCGTGATTAATGTGCTCGTATTTGGCTTATTTATGATTAGTCGAGCCGTATTACGCGTTTGGGTTGGTTTTAGTGTGTTTGCAGGTTTTTAGAGCCAAAAGGACCCAAAACGAGACAAAGGACCGAGAGTCGTGTCAAACGGACGGAAGAAACGGATTTTTGCAAAAGTCAGACCACCTATCGGGCCAGCCTATCGGCCGATAGGTGCGTCCGATAGGCTGCTCCGCGGGATCTCGTGTTTTGACGGATCGTGACTCTTTTGGATAGATTTTGTTTCCTAGATTAGGGCTAATCGGGAGTTTAACTCCTATAGGCTTTATAAACCTCCTTCTAGACCTAGTTTATCATCCATCATCAGCTCTTAACATATCTTTTATCATCTTTCATCATCTTTTTCATCCCTAGCACACTTGTACATTTTTTTAGCAAGATTAATTCCTTGGAGACAAGAACTTTTTGGAGGCAGCAACTATTATTGTTTTTCGGAGATTGAAGACTCAGAGTTCATCTGGACGGGTTGTAATTTCTCTTTTCATATGAATAATATGCATTCTCCATCTATTTCTTGTTTAAATTCAATTATGTCTGGCTAAATCCATTGATTGATTCTAGGGTTAGTAATTTTAATTGATGTTCACATGATGTTCCTTTGATTACCTTTTGACCTTTCATCCTAGGCTTGTGATCAAGATGTGTTAAATCTCATGCTAGATTAAAGGGCCCTTAATCGATGCATGTTAGCTAATTAATTTTGTCCGGAAGGAGTAATTAGTTAGTGGAAATACTTGATACACAATATGATTTTATCTTAAAACCTAAGTGGAGAAAGATAAATCATAGATAAATAAGTTGGCGCTTTTTAAGTGATTTAAATTCTTTGAGCCCTAGCGGGGAAAAGGGTTTAAATTAACTATCTTTCTAGGTTGCCTTGATCGGAATTCTAGATTGGCTGAGTGACTATTTCTAGGATTGAATTAAAATTTGGGGAAAAGGAATCAAGTGAATGGATTGTGTGAACTCAATTAGATGATACTACCCTAGGATCAATTAGCTTTCAACTTGTGATTTTATCTTACTAATTTGCTTTATTTGCTTGATTTATATAATTCATCTTTTATTTAATTATTTAATTTTTATTTTTCGATTTTTAAAGTTAGATAATTAGAAACAAACCAAATTTTCGGAGTCCTAAATAGCAGTCAAATTTTGAGTAGAGTTACTTCCTTTATTTTCGACACATCAATTCCCTTGGGTTCGACACCTTGGAAATACTTCGAGGTTTTACAAATTTTAAAATTGATCGGATTTGAAAACCATACTACGCGAATTCCAGCGATCAATTTTTGGCGCCGTTGCCGGGGAATTGATAGAAAACTTAAAGGGATAATTCAAAAAAGAAGAGATTGTTACTTTAGGTTGTATACTATTATTATTAATATTCGATCTCGTTTCCTCACATCTTGTTTTCTCTTCCTTGTAGGCGGTGCATGATCACAAGATCCCAAGGAAAGGACTTATTTCCTTTGGATCCGGAAATCGAGAAGTCTTTGAGGAGGAAGAAGCAAGAAGCGAGAACCGAGACTATTTCTATACCTATCGTTGATACCATGGCCGGCATTGTTGACCCACCACGAGAACTCGCTCGTCCCGAGAAGATCGAATGCCCGCTTTCGACCGAAGCTGGATGATTATCAAGAAGGAGGTTGGGGGACGATTGATGCCAACAACTTCGAGCTTAAGCCGTCCCTCATCGCTACGGTGAAGTCTCAAACATACAGATGAGGAGTTAATGAAGATCCAAACGCTCATCTGGAGTCGTTTTTGGACATATGTGCCACCATCAAGCAAAACGGAGTGCCTCCGGATGTCATTAAGCTCCGCCTATTCCGGTTCTCCTTAGAAGACGATGCGCTAGATTGGTACAAGAGCCTAGATCGGAAGGAAATTATTACTTGGAGAGAGATGACTCGGTTGTTCTTAGCACAGTTCTATCCTCCCTCGAAGGTGCAAAAACAAATCAACGATATCTTGCAATTCGAGCAATATGAGGATGAATACTTATACGAGGCATGGATCCGATTTAAGAAGCTACTTCGCAAATGCCCACAGCATGGAATTGACAAGGAGGAAATCTACATTCGGTTTTATCGGGGTTTGACGAGGAAGGCTAGAAGAGAGTTGGACTATTCCTCGAAAGGGGGATTTCTTGCTAACGATTATGAAGAGGCCAAGAATCTCATCGAGCTAGCGGTCAACAATGATTACGAGGAGGTGACCGATCGAAAGATGACAAGAAGAAAGGTTCCATCCGGTGACGAGGACGCCTACGGTGATTTGAAGGCAAAATTTGAAAGACAACAAAAAGAGCTTGAGATGCTAAGAAAGAAGACTTTGTGAGTCAATGCAGTTTTTGAAGAGCTAAACGAGCCTATTGCAATTGAGGAGGATGTAAATTACGTGCAAGGAGGAAACTTCTGGCAAGGGGGAAATAGGGGGAACTATTATCCGAACAATCGAAACCACCCTAATTTCTCCTATGCCAACCCGAACAATGCTCTTCAGCCACCACCGGGATTTAACGTGAAAAACGGGGTTATTCAAGAGCCGATTGCTAAAACACCGATGGAAGAGATGTTGGAACGGTTAGAGGCGAGTCAAAAAGATTTTATTTATAAAGCAGACAAGAGGTTCGGGGCTCTCGAGCATAGTGTGACATCTATTGGAAACTCAGTGATAGCCTTGACAAAGCAGATGTCGATGGTGGAGACCCAAATGAGTCAAATGGCGAACGCCCAAGCCGGAATTCATAAGCCGGGCCATTTTCCGAGCAGTACCGAGACCAACCCGAAGACGCAACAATGCAACGCAATCGAGCTTCGGAGTGGGACAAGGTACAGTAATCATGGGGCTGAAGTTGAGAAATCTGGAAACGAGGATGTAAGAGAAACGGGAGCCAAGAACGAAAAGGAAGATGAAACACAGCAGGCCTCTCTGCCAAGACTATCGGCCGATAGTCCCACCCGATACCCAGACAGAATGCCAGCAATTGAGCCTATCGACCCCCCTATCGGTCGAAAGGCTCCTTTAGGTTCGAATGTGAAGGATTTTGAGGTAAAAGCTCCATTTCCACAGCGATTGGCCAAGTCGAGATATGATGAAAAGCTTCAACGGTTTATCGACATGTTTCAAAAGGTGAATATCAACATTCCACTTCTAGACGCTTTGAGAGACATGCCGGGGTACGTTAAATTCTTGAAAGACGCTGTGGCAAGCAAGAGGAAGTTGACGAAGTTTGAAACAATAAATTTGACAGAGGAGTGTAGTGCTATCATTCAAAACAAGATCCCGCTCAAGCAGAAGGATCCGGGACGTTTTACTTTGACATTCATGATTGGCGACCAAACATTCCGTAATGTGTTGTGTGATCATGGGGCAAACATCAATCTTATGCCTCTATCCATCTTTAAGAGGTTGAAGATTGGGGAGATGAAGCCGACTACCATTTCTCTACTCATGGCGGACCGGCAATCTTTTAGGGAGTTGTGGAGAATGTGTTAGTTAGAGTCCAACACTTAGTCTTCCCGTCCGATTTCGTAGTTCTTGATATGCCCGAGGACGAGAATCAACCATTGATTTTTGGGAGACCGTTTCTAGCGACGGGGAGAGCACTTATCGACGTCCAAGAGGGTGATCTTACCTTCCGGGTTAATGATCAAAATCTGAAAATTTCCATCTATGACGCGATGAAGAAGCCTGAGGATGCGCCCGAGGAATGTTATGCAATTGAGTCTATTATGCCGCCCCCGACCGACTTGTTGGAGCATTGCATTTCAAAATCTATTTACTCACATTCTGATGTTGAAGAAATTTTAAAGGATTTGCCAAAGTATGTTCGAATGTTGGAGGTGAACGAGTTTCGATCTAATGAGAGGGACGTATGCTATCTTGATGTCAACAAACCCGTTCAAGGGGGAGTTGTCGCTAAAGACCCGGATTGAATGAGGTATCGTCTAGCTAAAGACGTTAAACGTAGCACTTGTTGGGAGGTAACCCAACGTATGTATATTAGTTCGTTTTTTTTTTCGTTTGTTTTCGATTGTTAGTTTGCGTGATTTTTGTAGTTTCTAGTTTCGTAGTAGCTTTGTTAGTTTTGTTTAGTTCTAATCCATGCACGCCGAGTTTTGGATACTTGCAGGTCTTTAATCGCCATATCCAAGCGAAAACGGGATCAAGTTTGCGAAATAGAAAAAGTTGAAAAAATTTTTTGAGACAGACGATCCTATCGGGCGAGCCTATCGGCCGATAGGCCCGGCCGATAGGCTGAGGAAAATTAAAAAAAAAAAATGTTACAAGCAATGGTCGATAGTGTCTGCATATCGACCGATATCCCGCCCGATAGTAAGGTACGTAAGTTTCTGGAGTGCCTATCGGCCCAGCCTATCGGCCGATAGGCCAGATCGATAGGATATACCCGGTCCAGTATCCGCTTCGACCCGGTTGATTAATACCCCCTTTTATACACTTCTCCCACCCATTTTTCACACACACACACACATATCGGCCGATAAGAAGAGAGGGGCGATTTTATCTATTGTTCTTCCTTAAAACCTCGATCAAGGTACTTAATTTCGACACTTAATCCTCTTGTTTTTCAATTCAATACATGTTTTGAAGGACTTTGACGGATTCTTTTTGGAGTTTTGTTGAATTTCGAATTGGGGATCCTCTTTTTGGGGGCTTTTGTTAAACTTTGATGTTCTTTGAATTTTATGCCCGATTGTTGATAGAATCTTGATGGAAACATGTTATCTATGCTTGATTGTTCATGGGTACTTCGAATTGGGGGATTAATTGATGAAATTGAACGAATTTTGAAAAAAAAACCTCAAATTGGAAGAACCCTAATTTCGCATTTTGTTGAAATTGGGTAAATTTGTTGAAATGAATGGTTAATTGGGATTGAAATGAGTTGAATTGTTGATGATGATTCGAATTTTGAATGAATTAGATTTGATTGGAGAGAATTTGTCCTAATATGATCGTAGTGTGTGGTTTTGTTATTGTGGGTTGTGATTTTAATCCTTTGAATATGAAATGGGGGAGTCGAAGTTTGGGGGAGGTTGTGTGATTTGTTGATCGTAGTATATGGCTGTCGGGTCTATGATTTTGATGTGTATTGGACATTATAGGGCTCTTAGTTGATATTGTGGGATTATTGGATTATGTCGACGCTTGTTGAATGTTTGCATTATGAGTTGCTTATTGGATATTGATTGGATGGTTGTTTTGTAGGAACTTTGAAATGGCTGGAAATCAAAGCAAGAAGTTGAAGCCGCGTAAGGCCGGAAAGTCTAAGGCAACCACAGAGAAGGAAAGAGCTCCGACGAAGGTAGTGCCGGCTATTCCGATCCCGGCTGCGCTCGACCCGAAGAAGTTCAAGCTAAGATTGACTGGATCTGAGTCTAAAAGAAGGTGGTCGCACCTTATCGGAATGCCACACAAGCATTGCCGATTTTTGCATGAGGAGACGGCTCGGGGTATGGGGATATACGATGATATTATGTTACTAGCGAGACAGTGCGGGTTTGAGCAAATTTTTCGGGCAAACTATCTCGCTTACCACGTGCTCACCGTGGAGTTTCTGTCCACGCTTGAGGTTTTTAGGGAGCACGGGACTCCGGCATCTATTCGCTTCAACCTCGACAACACAGAAAGGGAGCTCTCGGCCGACGAAGTTAACGCCATTATCAACGGGGCCGAGGACGGGTCATTCCATCAGGGCGATCATGCCAAAGAAAACATAGAGCTGTGGTCCAAGGTGATTTACTACAGGGAGGAGACGCTTCTCATTTATAATCCGACGTATGCCAAGGCCTCCTCGATCAGGAACCCAGTTCTCCGTTATGTCCACCGTCTGTTCACCTCGACGATTTTAAGTCGTACCAACTCGGGGACGTGCTTGTCCACTGATCTTCACCTTTTACAGTCGGCCTTGAACGGTAGGAGGAAGCACGCTGGATGTTTTCTGATTGAGCACATGGAGAAACAAGCCCGGCTGACCGGGAAGCAGAGGATTGGGATTGGGGCGTTCGTGACCCCTATCGCGGAGCATCACGGGGTGCACATTAGAGGAGAGCCGGTGTCCCGAGACATCTATTTGGATAAACCGACACTGCAGAGGCAAGAGATGCTTGCCTTCACCGAGGGGTTTGACTGGAAATTGCACGGTCGGAACAAAACCGTGTCCCTCTTCCGACTCCCCTCTCCGACCTTGACCTCTGTGATGGGCGACGCGTCCGATGTATATGCGAGGTGGAGTATGAGCTCCGAGGCTCAATTGGCACTTATCCGACCGTTGGATGCGTCTCGTAAGAGGCAACGCCGGGAGGTGACCATTGATTGAGCCGTTCTTGGAGGGAGCCGAGGAGGAGCTGGATGATATACCCGAGGGGGGTAGCCGTGACGAGATTCCCACCGGTGGAGGTAGTAGTTTTCAGATGAGAGTTCTGGATTTTGAGGCTTTTGAGTCTAGATTTTTTGAGAGAGAGAGAGAGATGCACGAAGAGAGTATGCAGGCGCAAGACAATTATCATTTGGCGAGTGTAACGCCCCCAAAACCATTCCGGGATATTACAGCGCCGTGGGTCCCGCGCCGGAACCCACCAGGCTAAAAACCGTTTACAAAACCAATTCGAAAACACCAAAAGGCCGATGACGGTAATATTTTAAATACTCAAATATTTTCAAAAGCATAATTTTGAAATACCGTCATACAATACCATTTGAAAATACAAGGCGAAGTGCCAAATCTCGATAGTTCAAAATGTACGTTAAGATGCCGCTTAAACGTACCGATAAAATAGTTTAGGAAAAGACTTTAACGAAATAACCCAAGTTCGTAAAATGCCCAAAAGGCCATTTTAAAATACACACACGAGTTGGTAAAAATACCAAAGAGCTATTTTGAAATATACACACGCAGCGGATAAAGATACCGAAAAGCCATTTTGAAATATACACACGCAGCGGATAAATGCAGTTCAAAATACACATTTGCAGCGGAAATGAATAACCGAAAAGAAATACTCGATACTCCAAAACATGCCACCGCCATATCACATCGGAAGCTCATCCCTTCACGACCGCTACTAGCTCGATCTCCAAGTACCTAAAAATAAAGCCCACGACGGGTCACCACAATACTCAATAATGATATCGATCACATCATCATAAATAATTACATACCAATGTAATAATACCGTAAGAATACTACCAACGTAATCTTACCGTTATAACCTTACCAATCCATAATAATCCAATCCTTACCATAATCCACATTTCGCATCCTCGAATGACGAAATGAACTTAACAACAATTATACATCGTATCCAAACAATACCAAATATCCTTAAAACACCATCATAACTCATACGCGGAAATAATGCATTGGTGCCAAATCATCCGTCGGATTTGCACCATCAAATCTCAACCGGATAAACCAATAACATACCACATATCCGTAGATCAACTACCACAAAACAATGAATACAAATTCAAGCAACGACATACAGTCAATGCTTATACGATCAATAACGGATCAACCGATAAATCAACTGAGAATATCATCGACATGATAACTCCAATACGACCAATAAAGGATCAACGATAATCGAGAGTACCATCAACATGATAACTCCGACACGATCAACAAAGGATCAACAATAACCGAGAATACCATCAACAAGGTAAACTCCAAATGATCAACAATAATGGATCTCAAGAAATAACTCCGACTGTCGAACATACCCCTCGGGCGTATGAACAACCAGTCACAAACCGTCGAACATACCCAACCATAAATGGAGGATGAGCGACCAAACAATATGGCTCAAAGATGGAAATCATAGTACGCCCGATCCGGAAATGTGTCCGTGCACAAGCCACCCCGGGTATTGATCACATACACGTGTGGTCTTGTACCTAATTAGCCTCACGAACTACGTCTCGTGTGCACGGTTCAATGTGGAAATATCAACACATAACCATCATGTGCCCGGCTAAAAATCCTACACAATAACCAATCGGCACGCAGATATGAATCCAGATATGTCACGATGCAACATGACAACGAAACTCAAAGAAACACATATCCAATAAGGATCAAAAGACTCACCGAAGTGAACAACAACAGACTGACAATGAAAAGTCGACACGACTAATCAATATCCAAAACATCAATCCTGGGATCATCATCCCAAATGAATGACCAACACGATCTACGATCTCAATACAATAGTCCTGGGATCAACATCCCTCAACGAATAACCGATACGAAACTCATTACCCGAAACCTCAACTTACGACATATACCACAATTCAACATAATAATTATCCTCATAACTGGACAATACTTAAATTACCTCAAACCGACGATAATATCCTTTCCACGAACAAACCATCATCCCGACAATTTACATTTACAATATCATTGCTATATGAATTATAAATGAAATGAAAGCGAAACCATTCATCAAATATTATAAACTGAACAAGTATAAACTTGCCTCGATACCGATACCACGAAGCCGTTACCAAAATCCATTGCCTTTGTCTACGAGCTCCTTAGCCCGACCAAAGCAATCTACTAACTCTTCGACTTCAACCGCAACACAACGGTCATAATCCACGATCAAAACATCACAACCTATTGCAATAACCGATTAACACACATTCGATAAAAATCAATAACCGACATACTCAACCAATAAACTCAACGGTTCAACGAAACCTCGATCATATACATAATATCAAATAATCCAACTCAACCGATACGAACCCAAATCCACGATACAAGCCGTAACTCGATGATCACAAATAACAATCAATAACCGATCAACAACGGTTCTACAATATCCCGATTAAATACAAATTCAAACAACCCAAACCAATCAAACACGAACTCAAAACCAAAATACGATTCCACAATCCGAAGATTATATCAATAATCAATTTAAACCATCAAGGGTCTAACATTACCGATTCCAAATTCAATCTTAAAAACAATTACAAGTTTCCTCCTTGTATAATCATAATAAAAACCAATTACCGGTTATCATCATCAATCCGGACAATCCGATCAATTCAACATTATAGATAACCATATTCCAAGGGTTTCAAATAATTCCATTATCCGAATTGAACACTTGTTAAATACTTATGAATTCTCAAACTCAAGAGTGAATCATAAACTTATCAAATCCGAAATCATATTCGTATTCCTATACGAATATTGTACCAAAACACATAACTTAGTTCTAAATGTGAATATTCCATATTCATATCCAAAACACCAACACTTCTTAAACATGTTCAACAATTCATATAATCCAAGAGTTCCTTAAGAACACAACTAATTCCGAAATCATATTCAAAATCTCCAATACGACATAATCCGATGTGTCCTAACATCTAAACAATCCTTATTCACAATTCAAGGTGTATATAATCATGTCCTTAAACATATATACTTCTCATAACATCATGAATCGCAACAAACCACCA
Source organism: Orobanche coerulescens (assembly GCA_033398695.1). NCBI lineage: Eukaryota > Viridiplantae > Streptophyta > Magnoliopsida > Lamiales > Orobanchaceae > Orobanche > Orobanche coerulescens. The sequence goes on from CM065808.1 coordinate 175,358,406, forward strand.
AGAACATCGAGAATACTACGATTCCATAATCATAACGACATAATCAAGGCATTTGATCACCAATTCATTATCTTCCTTTAACAAAATTCCCATAATTACCAAGAATCATCACAACAATATCATTTCCATCACCATTCATACGAAAACGTGTAGAATTTTCCAAGTTCTACTCATTGAGACATTTCATCGAACACTTTGAAGGCATAGTCGATTCAATCGATTATTCAAAGGAATACTCGAATTCTTTCCACAAAACTTCAAGAACAACGAATAATCTCAAGAATACAACAAGATTCCATCAATAATCTGAGTTAAAACGAATCAAATCGGCCAAGACATCAAGAAATCTCAAGAACATCCAAAAACCAAAAGTTTAGGTGTTCTTACCTTCGATCCGGGTGGAAGATGATGTTAATCCATGATTCCAACTTCCAAAACATGTTGCTAGATGATGATATTACTCAAATCCATCCACTTTGATGAAGAAATCGCCAAAAACGAAGAAAAACATGAAAATGCCGGATGACTCGGTCGAGGCCTTTAAATAGGCGGACCACTGCCGCGTTACGTGCGTAACGGCCGCCTTACGTGCGTAACCGGCCATGGCACGCTCGCCATCGGTCTGCGGAACCCTTACGTGCGTAGCGGTGGCTTACGTCGTATCGGCCCTTACGGCCGTAGAATCGGTACCTTACGTGCGTTATCGGCGATCCTAGCCCCGGCCCAGTCGCTGCCGCGATCGGCCACCTCCACGAGTCGCATCGGCCATTCCGGCCATTCCAACGAGTCACGGCCGGCGATGCTCGGCCATCCAGTCATCTCGGCCACGACTCGGCCGGCTACTCCGTGCGTCGTAACACTTAATCCGTTGCGTCGTAATAAATGCGTTGACTTGCTACGATATTATACTCGTATTACGTCGTAATACACCTGTATAACGTCGTAACTCCGTCCGTTGACTCACTGTCCACATCTGCGCCGAAAGTCCGACCACGGGCCCCACTGTCCGATTCCTCTTGTTACGTACGTTATGTACACTATATAACGTCGTAAGCTAACACATTTTACGTCGTAAGCTCCAAGGCTTAACGTACGTAATGGCTTTATACTTAGCCAAAATCCAGTATTTCTGTCCGACGTCTCGACGTACAAAATACAAACATACGGCATCTTGAATACACATCCGAATCAAAAATATTCTCATACGATATACCTGATATCCAAATCAGTTTAACCTGATACAACATATCCTGAATATATCTGTCAACCAAAAACGATAATCACACCAGTATAACTGTCTCGGTTCTCAATTTATTTTATCCATACTGTATAGATACCAAACTATACAGTATATCTCAGATAAAATAACGCGAAAAATTTATACTGAAAATCCGGGTATTACAGCGAGTATGCGTTCTTTGACAACCAAGTTTGGTTCTTTGGGAACTCGGCTGGGCGAGGTTGAGACTCGAGTGGGTGTTGTTGCCACTCGGGTCAATCAGTTTTACGAGCTCGTGGAGAAACGAGCCGAAGAGGACAGAGTGTGGCGACAAGAGGAGATTGCTTGGAGGGAGCAAGAGAGGAAGAGGCAGGAAGATAGGTGGGCCCAGGAGGACCACTACAACCGAATGGTACACGAGATGTACCACTTTGCTCCTTTCCCCGATTCACATGCCCGCTATGATCCGAGCTCGCCGACAAACCCGCCATTTCCGCCGCAGTGATCAGGTACTCCGTTAACAAAGCCACTCCTTTCTCTTTTCAAACTTATTTCTCTTTTGGGATGCGAAATAAGTTTGGGGGGGAGAAGTGAGGCTTTGTTAATTTCGGCACGTGTGAGTACCTTGTATGCCTTGTATCGCTATTTGCTTGTGTTAGTGCCCGTTGTTTTTATTTGTGCTTCTCATATTGGTGTTGCGTGGATTTAGCTTTTGTTGCTTAGTTTTTAGATTTTTATGTTCATTTTCGTTTGGTGTGTTTGCTAGTTTCTATTTTTTTAGGTCATAGTAGTTTTTTTTTAGATTTCGTGTTTGCTTTTATTTGCTTTTCGTTGTTTGCTTTGATGCCTTGCTTATCTTAGTTTTTCTTTATTCGTGAATTTTTCGTGCTTCTATTTGTGTGATACTGATGTTACGACACTGTTTTTCTCTCTGAAGAAACGGTCGAGTTTTAGTCGAGTTGTAGTCAGTTATTTCTGTTTTGCATAGTATTCATTTAGGTCCAAAATTTTTCGTGATTGTAGAGATCTTGGCAGAAAAGAGACGATACATACTTGTTTTAAAATCACCGTCAATACGTTTGGTTACATCTTCCGGATAGTGAGTCGTACTGTTTCTTTAGTCTTGTTGGCACTTAGATTGAGTTTAGAGTCGGTCAGTTTTTCCCAAAAGTCGAGATAATGTTGTTCTATGAAGGGAAGTCTAGTAACCGGGGGTATTCGCGTGACCCATTGTTTACCCTCGCGTAAAACGACGACCCTGATTAGACTAGTGATTTAGATATTTCACATGTGCCAATGATAGGGAGCCTAGTAACCGGGGGTATTCGCGTGACCCGCTGTTTACTCTCGCGCAAAACGGCAACCTTGAATCGGACATGCGGAAATTATATATTCGAGTTGTTTCTCCGCTGTAAATGGGAACTTAGTAACTAGAAGCATCCATGTGCCCCATGAGTGTCTTTTACGTCAAACGGTTTCCTAATACATGAGAATGGAAGTTCCACCCTAGGATTACCCCGATGTAACATCCCGAGATCCTAACCTAGTGGTCAACTCGAATCAAATTCTTGAACATATATATAAGGGAATACTGTCCGAGGTTTATTTGTTATGAAACTCGTGAAAATTGTGCCACTACACTGTGTAACGGGACGAACTAGCTTGTTTATTTTAGCCTTTCATATTGACGGTCGATTTGACTCACGTTTTGTTAATCTTTGAGCTGGATTTTCTTCATGAACGAATGATTAGGACTGAACTTGATTACTTTGCGGAATCATTATTCTGAGTGCAGCTCGCTTTTACGACACTCGGATTATTTAGAGAGAATTACAGGATAGTATTGATTAGGTTAAACACTATGAGTTGCACGATAAATCACGAAATTCTTTTTCTTTTCTTTTTGTTGTTCGGGACGAACAAGGCTTAAGTTTGGGGGGGTTTGATAAGTGGTAATTTTACCACATTTTTCTAGGATTTTATACTAGGTTTTTATCTCGTTTCGTGATTAATGTGCTCGTATTTGGCTTATTTATGATTAGTCGAGCCGTATTACGCGTTTGGGTTGGTTTTAGTGTGTTTGCAGGTTTTTAGAGCCAAAAGGACCCAAAACGAGACAAAGGACCGAGAGTCGTGTCAAACGGACGGAAGAAACGGATTTTTGCAAAAGTCAGACCACCTATCGGGCCAGCCTATCGGCCGATAGGTGCATCCGAAAGGTGTCGTGCCCTATCGAGTGAAGATCCGGCGAACCAACTATCGGGCGGCTATCGGCCGATAGGTGCGTCGATAAAGCTGCTCACGGATCTCGTGTTTTGACGGATCGTGACTCTTTTGGATAGATTTTGTTTCCTAGATTAGGGCTAATCGGGAGTTTAACTCCTATAGGCTTTATAAACCTCCTTCTAGACCTAGTTTATCATCCATCATCAGCTCTTAACATATCTTTTATCATCTTTCATCATCTTTTTCATCCCTAGCACACTTGTACATTTTTTTTAGCAAGATTAATTCCTTGGAGACAAGAACTTTTTGGAGGCAGCAACTATTATTGTTTTTCGGAGATTGAAGACTCAGAGTTCATCTGGACGGGTTGTAATTTCTCTTTTCATATGAATAATATGCATTCTCCATCTATTTCTTGTTTAAATTCAATTATGTCTGGCTAAATCCATTGATTGATTCTAGGGTTAGTAATTTTAATTGATGTTCACATGATGTTCCTTTGATTACCTTTTGACCTTTCATCCTAGGCTTGTGATCAAGATGTGTTAAATCTCATGCTAGATTAAAGGGCCCTTAATCGATGCATGTTAGCTAATTAATTTTGTCCGGAAGGAGTAATTAGTTAGTGAAAATACTTGATACATAATATGATTTTATCTTAAAACCTAAGTGGAGAAAGATAAATCATAGATAAATAAGTTGGCGCTTTTTAAGTGATTTAAATTCTTTGAGCCCTGGCGGGGAAAAGGGTTTAAATTAACTATCTTTCTAGGTTGCCTTGATCGGAATTCTAGATTGGCTAAGTGATTATTTCTAGGATTGAATTAAAATTTGGGGAAAAGGAATCAAGTGAATGGATTGTGTGAACTCAATTAGATGATACTACCCTAGGATCAATTAGCTTTCAACTTGTGATTTTATCTTGCTAATTTGCTTTATTTGCTTGATTTATATAATTCATCTTTTATTTAATTATTTAATTTTTATTTTTCGATTTTTAAAGTTAGATAATTAGAAACAAACCAAATTTTCGGAGTCCTAAATAGCAGTCAAATTTTGAGTAGAGTTACTTCCTTTATTTTCGACACATCAATTCCCTTGGGTTCGACACCTTGGAAATACTTCGAGGTTTTACAAATTTTAAAATTGATCGGATTTGAAAACCATACTACGCGAATTCCAGCGATCACTTATGCGTCCTGCCAGTTGAAACCGTATGAGGCGAATTACCCCACGCACGATTTGGAGTTAGCTGCGGTCGTTTTCGCCTTAAAGATCTGGAGGCATTATCTCTATGGGTCGTCGTGTAAGATATTTACGGATCACAAGAGTTTGAAGTATATCTTCAGTCAAAAAGAGTTGAACATGAGACAGCGAAGGTGGTTCGAGCTAATTAAAGATTACGACCTCGAGATACTTTATCATCCGGGTAAGGCTAACGTAGTGGCTGATGCATTGAGCCAAAAACCGGTGGTGTTACAGATGTTAGAGGTACTCACGCCACAGAGCATGATCCGTCGGGATTTTATTTGTCAGAATATCGAGGTTTGGGTTCAGAGAGTTCAGGGTCAGTTATGTGCGTTGGAGATCACTTCGTCCTTGACTGATGATATCAAGGCGAAACAGTATGATGATCCGTTTTTGGTCCAGCTGAGGGAGGATGTGAGGAAAGGGAAAGCCCCTGGATTTGTGGTTCAGGATGATGGCATTCTGAGATTTCGCGGCAGATTATGTGTACCGAATGACATTGAGTTGAGACAGAAGATTTTGAGTGAGGCTCATACTACGCCTTATTCCATACATCCTGGTACGAGCAAAATGTACAAGGATGTGAGGAGTAACTATTGGTGGAATAATTTGAAATCGTACGTTAGCGAGTTTGTGGCGAAGTGTTTGACCTGTCAGCAGGTTAAGATTGAGCATCAGCGGCCCGCGGGGTTGCTACGACCACTTCCCATTCCGGAATATAAATGGGAAGACATCTCTATGGATTTCATTACCGGGATGCCTAGGACTCGGACTGGAATGAACATGATTTGGGTTATTGTTGATCGACTAACCAAATCAGCTCATTTCCTGGGTATTAAGGACACTTGGGGACCGGAGAGGCTGGCGCGAGTGTTTATTGTAGAGATCGTGAGATTGCATGGGACTCCTAGGAGTATTGTTTCAGATCGAGATGGCCGGTTTGTATCACATTTTTGGCAGGCGGTTCATCGATCTTTGGGGACTGAGTTGAGACTCAGTACGTCTTACCACCCTCAGACTGACGGACAGTCAGAACGGACGATCCAGACATTGGAGGATATGTTGAGAGCCTGTGCCTTAGATTGGAAGGATGATTGGGAGTCGCACTTGTCGTTGATCGAGTTCACGTACAACAATAGTTGGCACGCCTCGATCAAAATGGAACCATTTGAGGCATTGTATGGGAGGAGGTGTAGATCGCCATTGTGTTGGGACGATGCGTCCGAGCTGATTGGTACCGAGCCCGATATGGTAGTTGAGACGAGAGAGAAGATTGCTCTGATTCGCGATAGATTGTTGACGGCCCAGAGTCGGCAGAAGTCTTATGCCGATACGCGTCGCCAGCCATTGGAGTTTGAAGTGGGGTATCATGTTTTGCTTAAGGTGTCTCCGACACGTGGAGTTTACCGCTTCGGCCGGAAGGGTAAACTTAGTCCAAGATTTATTGGACCCTTTGAGATTTTGGAACGAGTAGGCGAGCTAGCTTATCGTTTGGCTCTACCTCCGGCGTTGAGCCGAATTCATAATGTGTTTCACGTCTCTCAGCTACGGAAGTATGTTGCCGACCCGAGTCACATACTTCAGTTCGACGAAATCGAGATCGCAGATGATCATTCGTATGAGGAACGTCCCATACGAGTCTTAGAGTGGCGAATCAAACAGTTGAGGAATAAGGCGATTCCTTTGGTTAAAATTCAGTGGTCTAGACACGGAGTCGAAGAGGCTACTTGGGAAACCAAGGATAATATGCGGGAGAGTCATCCTGAGTTGTTTGACCCTTAGTTTCGGGGACGAAACTCTTTTAAGGGGGGTGTATGTAATACCCGGTTGTAATCCAGTCACTATCATTGATCGGTCAAAAACTTATCCTAAAAATAGGAGTTTTTGAGTCGCTCGCAAATATATACGAGGTAGAAGTAGTTGGTAAGATCTACCAAGGTCTTTTCTCTCGAGGATTGTCCAACAGGGCTTCGTATAATATTTTGTATAGATATTGCGCGAAATAAATACTAAAAGATATTCTAAAATATATTTTTGGGTTTTTAAATATTAACTAAATTAAATGCACTATATTTTAAACCAAACTATTTTTAATAAGACTATTTTATATAAGACTATTTTTATTAAGACTATTTATACTAGACTATTTATATTAAGACTATTTTTAACTAGACTATTTATACTAGACTATTTATATTAAGACTATTTTTATTAAGACTATTTATACTAGACTATTTTATTAAGACTATTTATACTAGTCTATTTATATTAAGACTATTTATATTAGACTATTTTTAACTAGACTATTTTTAACTAGTGAAAATGAATAGAATTAAAATGAGTTGGGAATTTATAAAATCTAGGGGATTACGGGTTCATTAAATTAGGTATTTAATTAAGTATAGGAATTGATTTATATGGATATAAAAGAAAAAACGAATGTTTATCGAGTAATCAACTTTTCACCTCCGTACTTTCGTAATCAAAGATGTCTTAATCACTGTCACTTTTTTAAGATGTTGATAACAAGATTAAAACTTGATAGATTGAAAATATGTGTTTCCAATACACTTAACAATCAATCAAGGAGGTTTCACTAGTAGAAATAGGATATGATCAATCTCTATTTAAACCAATTAGTCCTTTCATTTCTCTAACTTGACTATTTTTAGGATAAACGAATGTTTATCGAGTAATCAACTTTTCACCTCCGTACTTTCGTAATCAAAGATGTCTTAACCACTTTCGCAATCTTAAGATGTTGATAACAAGATTAACATTTGATAGATTGAAAAGATATGTTTCCAATTCACTCAACAATCAATCAAGAAGGTTTCATTAGTAAAAATAGGATATGATCAATCTCTATTTAAACCAATTAGTCCTAAAAATAGTTTAAATCAATCAAATACTCAATATATAACCTAATAGAAATCCCCCTTCCCCTAGGAAGAAAGATTAGCTACTCATTGGTTTATACAAAATAAAATTATAATAGAAATAATTGATATATAATATATATATAGAAACTTTTAATTACTAGAACTTAATGACAATAGATAAAACTTACTTAAATATGATGAATTAAAGTGCAAGAAACAAACTTCAAAATATAACTTCAAACTTGTTTAAAGGTTACAAGCTTACAAAAATTGAAAGTAAAATACTAAGTAAAATACTAAGTGCTTATTGATCAAGCACTTTTCAATTACAAACTAAATGAAAGAAAAACTTCAAACCAAACATGAAATACAAACTAAAATTGAAAGTTCTAAGGAAAATATATTGCTAAAAGAAAGGAGTATTTCTTAGCAAGAAGTTGATTTTAGAATTGGTAATTGGTAAGAAGGTGATTTTGCAATGGATGAAGATGTCCTTTTATAGGTGATTTTCAAGAATACAATTGATTATTTAATTCAAATATCTATTGTAATATCATTTTTTTAATTCTTTGTTCACACTTCACCCATGTCTTTGAATTTTCAGATTTTTGACCAAAAAAATATCTTGTGGTTGAGTTCACAAGTTGGTCAAAAGTGGACTAATTTTGCATGGCATCTCTGAAAACGGCGATGAAAAAGCGGCCCGGTTGCCGTGTTGTGCGCCGTTTGTGGTGACTCGGTCTCTTAGGAATACGCGCGAGTGTAACACCCCAGTTTAACCGGAAATATTACGGTAGCCGTGGGCCCGAGATGGAACCCACAAGGCTAAAAGAAATTTTCACAAACATTTACAAATGCGAGAGGCCAACGAGTACTATCTTTAAAAATTCACAAAGACTTATAAAATCCATTTATCAAAAACCGTCATAAAACTCAATTGAAATCGCAAGGCCAAACAAAGATACTCAAAAGTTTAGAAAGCGATTTCCAAAGTAACCTCGATTACGGATACCAAAAGTGCGTCTCAAAATACTCACGCGGCGGAAAAAGACCAACCAAGACGATACTCTAGCAAAGGAAAACAAGAACCAAACAAGAAACTCAATACACGAACATGTCCTAGCGGTATCCTCAGGAAGCTCATCTCTTCACGACCGCTACAAGCTCGATACTCCGAGAACCTAAAAGAAATCCTGACGAGTCGGCCATAATATCCAACAATGATAACTGTCACATCACATTAATAATAACATACCAATGAGAATACAACATAAGAATACGACCAACGTAATCTTTACTTACTCAAGAAATTCTCATCAGAATAACCATTATCACATTTCACATCCTGTACTCGATTAACCAATAAACTCGAACATAATATCTGTATTGTACCTTAAACAATACTCAAGATCCTCAAACTATCATAACCAACTCACGATACGAAAATCTACCATTTCTGACCAATACGATCCATCGAATAATATCATCAAATCCCAAGACGATAACCGATTATCCATCAAAGACAAATACCAAAAAAATACGGAACATACCTCGAAATATGATGTGCCGCGATAATCATATCGGTCTAATCCGAGATCAGATCAATGCAACACGAACACGGTCCTAACACAAGACCTACCAATGCATACTTATATGACCACGTCAATATGATCACAGCAATAACAATCATGTATACTCAATGGAAATCCGACGATCCAGCGCCCTCAGCATAGATCCCTTTGTTGATCCTATCAGATCAACATAAGGTGGATAACTAACAATACACATGTGATACTTGCCCCGAGTCCTTCGGGGCAAAATAAATAACACTAAACTATAATCAATATGGAATACTTGCCCCGAGTCCTTCGGGAGCAACCTCGATGTCCAATCATCACCGACGATTATCCTCAATGTTCGGCGATCCAAACGTACACTGAACTATAGATACTCATATCCTCGTCTTTACCATAATGTAACCTCGATACTCGAACATACCAATAACTGAGATAAAGCATATACATTATGATTTACCTCCCAGAATCGAAAGAACGATATGCGATCCGAATACCCAGAGTTCACAATAATAATCATCGCTATATGCATTATAAATGAAATGAAACTGAAACCATTTATTAAATATTATAAGTGAGCAAGTAATAACTTGCCTCGATACCGATACCACGAAGCTGCTGCCGAACACATTGCCTTTGTCTACGAGCTCCTCAGCCTCGATCAAAAGCAATAAAATGGACATACTCGAACATGACCGCAATATCCGGTTATACTCACCGACCAACAATCTCAACCTATCGAAGAAATCAAATAACACATATCCGATAACAATCAACAACTGACAAAACTAACCAATCGAACTCAACGGTTCAACACAACCTCGAATAAACACAGTCGGAACCAACCAAGTCAAACCATCACGAATTCCTAATCAAAACACAAAAATACTGCACTGTCTGCCTACTTAGCGCACGTTAATCACCTAACGTAGCGTGCGCTAAGTTGCTCTCGTTAGCGCGCTAGGCGATGGCGTAGCGTGCGCTAATGCTGTGCAGTGGCATGCATTTCAAGCATCGTCTAACACTTCCATCATGACAATGATCAACTCATCTCGAGATTAAGGATTTCATAACAATCATGACATATAATTTAATAGCTCTTCAAGAACACGAATTATCCAAATTCACGTTCATGATCCATAAAATGATAAAATCCGATGTGTTCTAACATCTAAAAATCCTTATTCATCATGTTCTTCGACATATAATTCATATAACTTCAAGAATCACAGTAGCATCACCATAATCGTTACCATACGAAGTAACCAACGACAAAACATCAAAAATCCGAATTGAAGAAGGGAATTACATCAACATATATCTTGAATTCCATCCAAAACCATACGAAACATATCAATACTCATATATTGATAACAACACTAACTTAGTACGGAAATCCAACTCGTTGTCATGCTCATCAACTTGTTTATATGATAATCATCAACTCAAGAACATCATATACAATCCAAAACGAAATCTCAAAGTGAAGAGTAATTACCTTTTTTTTGAAGGAAAGGATTGATTTCCAAGAATCACCAATGATTTCAAGAACAAAGCTTTACTCCATGATTTCCATCTTTAATCTTGTTAAAGAGGATCATCCCTCAGTGTTTAGGAACTCCAAATGTTCTCACAAGGTTGTCTCTATCGGGTGAAAGGAAAGAAATGGACGAAATGTTTCATGACACCCGTTTGTCCCTTTATATAGAATGCATCACTAGCGTGCGCTAAACCCTTATGTTTAGCATGCGCTAGCCTTAGCGTGCGCTAATTGACTTTATTAGCGTGCGCTATCGAAGCCCAGAGGCTACTGTCTTGCTTCGTAAACTACCTTACGTACGTAATGCCCATGCATTAACGTATGTAAATCATCATGTCTAGCGTACGCAAGTCCTTACTCTTAGCGTGCGCTATCCGAAGTTGACTTACTACAGTGTTCACCTACCACTCGCCCCCACATTCCGACAAAGATCGGCAAGGATAAGATTCCTTGTTGATCGATATATAGTTAGCGTCGCTAAGCCTAATCTTTAGCGTGCGCTAATACTTCAGACAACAACCGTTGACTTACGAGCGTGCGCGCAGCGGCCGGGTCCACACGCAGATTCCTTCCGATGCATGCGCACTAGCGTACGCTAACCTATAAACGTAGCGTGCGCTAATCCTGCACGATAGCGTGCGTTATGCATGAATATCAGCGTGCGCTAATAAGGCTATACTTAGCCATTTTCCGCATTTCTTGTCCAACGTCTCAACATACCAAAAACAAACATAAGACACACTGAACACAAACACTGAATCCAATAATATCATCATACGATATACCCAATATCCAAAAGTACGACAACCTGATACACAATATCCTCAAATGTAACTGTCGACCAAATACGACAATTATACCGATACTGATATCTTAGTCCTTTATTTATTTTATCCCTACTGTACAGATTCCACGCTGTACAATATAACTCGGATAAAATAATATTAAACAACAGTAATAGAAATTCCGGATATTACATTCAACACCCCTTAGAATAAGTTTCGTCCTCGAAACTTGCGATCCATCATAAAACAAACAAACATACCGTTCAACCCAAAATATTCCAAAACCATCACGACAACGATCAATCATCATCATTACCGAATATCCAAAAGAGCATACTTACAAATACGCAGGTCGACGATCTCCTGAAATACTATCAAGCGGTCTCACTGTACAGTCTCCATACGCTTACGATCACAATTCCCTGATTCTCAACAAAATATATCATCTTCGGATCAAACAATCTGCCCGAATCAAATCCTGTCTGCCTGATTACATAATCAGGTCTCAATTCCGGTAAGACGAATAATACACAATACATCTACAAAACAACTGCCCAAAACAACGACACGAATCCCGAAACATCAACACAAAATCCGAACGCTCAGATGATCACCAACAATGATCAACAATCAACCGAATTTATCATCGACATGATAAATTCCAATATGACCAACCAGAGGTCAAAACACAATCGAGAATATCATCACACGGTAAACTCCAACAGGATCAACACAGAACCACAAAAACAGATACATGAAAGAATAACATTCTTCAAAACGTCAAATCAATCACGTACAGTAGATCTCAATAAACATACCCAACTGGCGAACATTTCCCTCGGCATACGAACAACGAATCGCAAATCGACGAACATACCAATTCATACAAGGAGTGGGAACGACCACTCAATATCCAAAACAACCAGCATGGGGTCACCATCCCCAAATTTACACTTACAAAGAAATTATTCAAAGATCACTATGGTAAAATCGCGCTACTACCGTACCAATGGAATCACATAGCACATATGTTCCGGCCCAAGTTTCCAAAATAATATTATGCGCATGAATCTACAAGACGCAACATATTTCTCTTATCCGATAAATCAACCGATCATCCGTGGATAACCAAACTACCATATTAACGTTCGAATCTCTTTTCCTCGTACCATACTGATGTCTTATCCAGTTCGTGAGTCACACTCAGAACTTCACCACGATATGCATTATGCACTAAATGCGTATGTATATCCATCACATTTTCAAAACCAGTTTGAAATCATATATTCTTGTCACGAAGACAATTTTCGAAAGTTCTTTCAAGAGTTTGAAACTCAAAACATAAATTTTGGTAAGACCACAAAATCAATTTTTGAAAAATTAATTTGGCTCGATGGTGCCAAGTATTCGATAACAGTTCCTTCGAATCCACACGATTTCGAAGTTTTAAAATGAAAAGTATGCAAATGCTCGACTATATCCATACTCCTGCATACCACTTCGGCTCGTCACAATCCACTGACATTCCAACGGAAACCACACGATCGAGTTCCAAAACCTCAATATATAGACTCCGATAAAAACTCTTCTCCATATACTACTCGCAACGTCATTCCTTGATCCATCCTGGATCACTTCAAATATGATATGACAAAACATTGAAATAAATCAACAAATCAAACACGACAAAAGACTTCCCGAGAAATTCCATTTGTACAAGTAAACCAAAGCCTCGAAAGGCGGAAATAACATAGGTAAACGATTGGTAAAGTGTTTTACAAGTCTCGGGAATTTTGAGGAAACAGAAAAGCCGTTAGAAACATTAGGGTCTCAGCCCGTACCTCGTTCCGCATTACAAAAAGTTTAAAAATAGAAAACCCTTTTCGGACTCCAAGTCCTGGGTTATAAAATTATTTCAAAATCGATTAGGTCTCGGCCCAAAATCATTTTCCGTAAAACATCCGTAAGATATTCATTTTGAAAAGTATCATTTTCAAATGCTCAGAAGCAGTTTCATGTATCACAAAATGATCTATTATGACTACATGTCTTTCTCAACCATCCACAACCTTCTCCCAAATGCACAATTCCGTTCCAAAACTCAACCGATATATTGATTTCCAAAAATCATGGCGTCTCAAGATCATCAATCCTGTCCCAAATCTGTCACCTTATACTGTAACGTATAATATCTGCTGAATCTCAGAACGTATCAACTTAGAACGACAATAAATCTCCATGAAATTCAAAAATCCAAATACTTACAGATCGTGAAGCCGACGATTCCCCGCGATACTGGCACATGTCTCGACTCTATAAAATACTCGACATGGATATTTTCAAAACACACGTTTGCAAACTCAGTTTGACTCAAGAACACAATACATCTCATTCCAGAGAATCTCGTTAACACTATTTGGAAAAGTTATAACAAGCCCAGTACGATACTGGCAAATCCGATAACGCACAAGCCTGAGTGAACAACGAAGACTCACGGCTCGAGTATTTGTCAATCGACAACTCGAATGACGCAACAAAAACACGACCCAACTCGACCCAAATGCCTAGGTTTTCTCAACCTAAGCTCTGATACCATATTCTGTAACACCCCCAGATTTAACCGGAAATATTACGGTAGTGGGCCGAGATGGAACCCACAAGGCTAAAAGAAATTTTCACAAACATTTACAAATGCCCGAGAGGCCAACGACGGTACTATCTTTAAAAATTCACAAAGACTTATAAAATCCATTTATCAAAAACCGTCGTAAAACTCATTTGAAATCGCAAGGCCAAACAGCCGATACTCAAAAGTTTAGAAAACGATTTCCAATGTAACCTCAGTTACCAGATACCAAAAGTGCGTCTCAAAATACTCACGCAGCGGAAAAAGACCAACCAAGACGATACTCTAGCAGCGGAAAACAAGAACCAAACAAGAAACTCAATACACAGAACATGTCCTAGCCAGTATCCTCCGGGAAGCTCATCTCTTCACGACCGCTACAAGCTCGATACTCCGAGAACCTAAAAGAAATCCCACGACGGGGTCAGCCATAATATCCAACAATGATAACCGTCACATCACATTAATAATAACATACCAATGAGAATACAACATAAGAATACGACCAACGTAATCTTTACTTACTCAAGAAATTCTCATCAGAATAACCATTATCACATTTCACATCATGTACTCGATTAACCAATAAACTCGAACATAATATCTGTATTGTACCTTAAACAATACTCAAGATCCTCAAACTATCATAACCAACTCACGATACGGAAATCTACCATTTCTGACCAATACGATCCATCGAATAATATCATCAAATCCCAAGACGATAACCGATTATCCATCAAAGACAAATACCAAGAAAATACGGAACATACCTCGAAATATGATGTGCCGCGATAATCATATCGGTCTAATCCGAGATCAGATCAATGCAACACGAACACGGTCCTAACACAAGACCTACCAATGCATACTTATATGACCACGTCAATATGATCACAGCAATAACAATCATGTATACTCAATGGAAATCCGACGATCCAGCGCCCTCAGCATAGATCCCTTTGTTGATCCTATCAGATCAACATAAGGTGGATAACTAACAATACACATGTGAACAACAACACATGATAAAATCAATGATGCGAATTCACAAGATTCTATCAACACAATACTGGTAATCCAACGATCCAGCGCCCTCAGCATAGATCCCCATGATGATCCCGTCGAACCAACGCATGGTGGAAAACCTGTCCAACGATCCAGCGCCCTCAGCATAGATCCCCATGATGATCCCGTCGAACCAACGCATGGTGGACATTCGATCCAGCGCCCTCAGCATAGATCCTCATAATCCCATCGGATTATTTACACAACATAAACAACACAATATGCATACACATATGCAAAACAACGGGTTCATCAACATGAACAACATAACATGCAAGACAACATGACAATTTACTAGGACGACTTCATGTTCAACAACATGAGAGAAAATGTACGAGACCAAAATAAATAACACTAAACTATAATCAATATGGAATACTTGCCCCGTGTCCTTCGGGAGCAACCTCGATGTCCAATCATCACCGACGATTATCCTCAATGTTCGGCGATCCAAACGTACACTGAACTATAGATACTCATATCCTCGTCTTTACCATAATGTAACCTCGATACTCGAACATACCAATAACTGAGATAAAGCATATACATTATGATTTACCTCCCAGAATCGAAAGAACGATATGCGATCCGAATACCCAGAGTTCACAATAATAATCATCGCTATATGCATTATAAATGAAATGAAACTGAAACCATTTATTAAATATTATAAGTGAGCAAGTAATAACTTGCCTCGATACCGATACCACGAAGCTGCTGCCGAACACATTGCCTTTGTCTACGAGCTCCTCAGCCTCGATCAAAAGCAATACAATGGACATACTCGAACACGACCGCAATATCCGGTTATAATCACCGATCAATAATCTCAACCTATCGAAGAAATCAAATAACACATATCCGATAACGGTCAACGACTGAGAAAACTAACCAATCGAACTCAACGGTTCAACACAACCTCGAATAAACACAGTCAGAACCAACCAAGTCAAACCATCACGAATTCCTAATCAAAACACAAAAATACTGCACTGTCTGCCTACTTAGCGCACGTTAATCACCTAACGTAGCGTGTGTAATACCCGTAATTTCGATTTTTCGGTAATTTTTTTTTTTTTGGCGGAAGTCTGTTTTGACGACTCGCTCATGACCGTATCGTCATTCTGAGAATGATTAATTCTGCACTTTTTGTCATCCGAGTTCGTTTCGGTATCGTTTTGTTGAGATCCGTGTTCTTAAGCGGCTTTTCCGCACTTGAGTTCGATTCTTGCGAACCTCGTCCGAAACTGTCGTTTCGAGTTTCTCGTAAGTTCATTTAATGTTATTATTCATGTTGTGAGCTTTGGCTTGGTGTTTCGATCGTGTATCGTGCATTTCGGACGTTTTGGGCCATTTTCGTAATTTCCCAAAGTTTGGGGTAATTACTTTCCGTTGTCGAATTTCGAGCCTTCGGGTGGTCGGAATCGTGTATTCTCTTAAGGCTTGGATTCGTCTTTGCGAGTACGTCGTAACCATATCTTCGTTTCGTATTCAGGTTCGGGTTTCGGGGTCGTCGGGCCGTCGGAGTGGCCACGGCCGGAGCCGGGCCGGGCCTGGCCGAGTTACGGCCGTAAGGTGCCGGTTACGGCCGTACGTGCTCGGCAGGCATGGCACAGCGAATGCGATTACGGCCATAAGGGCCGAGAGTTACGGCCGTCGGTGCCGGCGGCTTCTGACGAATGCGATTCTGGCCGTGGACTGCCGATTCTGGCCGTAAGTGCGAAGTTACGCCGTAAGGCCCTGTCGATTCTGGCCGTAAGCGGTCATTGGCCGGGCGAGTTGTGAATGCGATTCTGGCCGTAAGGCCTGCCGATTCTGGCCGTAACACATCGGCCATATATAGCGATGGCCGCCCAGACTTCATTTTTATCACATTTCTTCACTCGGAGTGCGGTGGCGACGGGAAAATCGTGAAATGGAGTTTTGTCGATTCCACTCGATTTCTAAGCGTTTTTGAGGATCCTTATCGATTATATCATCATCAAATCATTGTTCTTCGTCGGATCGAGGTAATTTCTTGAAATCTCCTAGGATTGGATTTTGAGATTTGTTCTTGATTTTCGATTCTAGTCCGATTTTGTTGTATCGGTTGATGTTAGTAACAATTATTAATAGTGTTCTATTGATTGTATATCAATTTTTTCGATTCATTCAACACGTTTGATGATTTTAGGCTCTTGATTAACTATGAACATTTAGAGTTCGATTAAATGCCTCAAAGAGTTTCTTTCGTCGTTATGTTGATTTCGATTGATATTGTGTTATTGAATGAATTGTATTTCATTCAAGGTGGTTCGAGTACTTGTGTTTAGGAGGACGCCGTTCGTTGTTCGTGGAGGGATTTCATCGCCTTCGGTTTGAGGCAAGTTTTATACTTGTACTAGTCAATGAGATTAATGTTATCATATATGTGTATGAATGTGTTGTATCATTAGAGACTTAGTCTCTTCATGAATTCATTGATATCAAGAGATCGTTCGATCGATACCTTTCAATTTTGCCAAATGTTTATTGTTGTTCGTTAACGGCCGGTTCAAGGCATTGTGATACTCATTATTAATGTCATTGTCGATAGCGGTTCGCGGTATCGATGTATCGATTGTTGTTAATATAGATGTCAATTAAAGACATCGTTGAGATCATTGTTATTCTGTTTGGATTGTCATTAAAAGCATGCGAGCCGATTAAAGGCATTGGCTTATTCATCTCTCGCCTTCGTCGTCAGAATCGATTAAAGGTGCCGAGGCATCCTTCATATCATTGTTATCGAATTGCCGTTCTCGGGTAAATCGAAATGTTCAATCATTCACTAAATCATTGTTATCGATTGACCTTTCTAAGGCAATCTAGGTATTCACTCATTCATCGTATCATTGTTATCGATTGGCCATTCTCGTGCAAATCGAAATGTTCAATCATTCATCATCATTGTTATCGATTGACCTTTCTAAGGCAATCGAGGTATTCACTCATTCATCGTGTCATTGTTATCGATTGGCGTTCTCGTGCAAATCAAGTGTTCAATCATTTATGGTATCATTGTTGTCGATTGACCGTTTTAGGCAATCGAGGTATTGAATCATCCATTGCATCATTGTTGTCGGTTGGCGTTTTAAGGCAATCGAGGTGTTAATTTGGGACCGCCGTGGGCGGGCCCATTCGTGAGTTATTGTTGTCGTGTTGGCCGACTCAAGGCGACATCTTTGTTACTCTTGTGAGTTTGGAAATCTTGGGATTATTCTTGTTGTGATTAATTATGTTCGAGGCTAGTCTCGGCTAGTGCTCGATGGGTAAGCTTGGGGCTTGAACCTTCGCGGTTGGTTTCCCAACACCTACGATTCGAAGAGTCACGGTCATGTTAATGATCTCATTATGGGTAAGCTTGGGGCTTGAACCTTCGCGGTTGGTTTCCCAACACCTACGATTCAAGAGTCACGGTCATGTTAATGATCTCATTATGGGTAAGCTTGGGGCTTGAACCTTCGCGGTTGGTTTCCCAACACCTACGATTCGATGAGTCACACGGTCACCGGGTGATCTCATTATGGGTAAGTCGGGGCTTGAACCTTCGCGGTTGGTTTCCCGGCACTGCAATTCACAGTCACGGTCATTGGATGATCTAATTGTGAT
The DNA here is from genome assembly GCA_033398695.1 of Orobanche coerulescens. Lineage (NCBI taxonomy): Eukaryota > Viridiplantae > Streptophyta > Magnoliopsida > Lamiales > Orobanchaceae > Orobanche > Orobanche coerulescens. The sequence continues at coordinate 175,377,204 of CM065808.1, forward strand.
ACTACCGATGCCGGCCGGCCCTAATTGTGATACGGTGGATGCCGTGGCCGCCCTAATTGTGATACGGTGGATGCCGTGGCTTCGCCCTCATTGTGATACGGCCGTGCGTGGCCGCCCAATTGTGATACGGTGGATGCCGTGGCTTCGCCCTCATTGTGATACGGCCGTGCGTGGCCCGGCCCTAATTGTGATACGGTGGATGCCGTGGCTTCGCCCTCATTGTGATACGGCTTCGTGCGTGGCTTCGCCCTCATTGATACAACTTGGTGTTTTGAATTCAGTGTTTGTGATATTTGTTAATTTCCACGAACGGCTTTCGTGCCTTTTGTAATGTCTTGGTATTTTCATTGGAGCCTTTGGGCATTATGATTCATATTAAATTCGATTGGTTTGGTTCATGTCGTTTAATTCATTGTGGTATTCTGTGATTATGATTCGCCGTTGGGCACTTATGTTCTAACCTCGGCGAGGTATTAATAGTATGCCGTGGGCATAGTGTTTCACGAATGCTCGGTTCTTACATTGGTTTGTGAGCATCTCGTATTATTATCATTGTCGTTTCATTACGCCTTTGGATACATATCATGTTATACATGTATTTGATATTCATTATATGGATGACCCGACCAGTGGGGCGGAACATGTTTTCATGTTTTAGGTGCTTGCGAGGAGAGAGTTGAGACACGGGGCATGATGATGGCGATGAGGCATTCGGCGATACTAGTCGAGTTGTTCATCGTTGGTCGATCGGTTGGAGTGTACTCCGGTCTTGTCGATTGTTGTCGTGTTGTATTACCGACAGATGTTCGTGGATCTTTGTGTATTTCATTTTGGCCATGTAGGCCACTTTTGTCGTTGAAATTCCTTATCGGAATATTGTGTCGGTTATCATAGTAGGGACTATGATTTTCCCTTGTTGTTTAATTTAATGTATTTTAGTCATGTTCGCTTTGGTGGATCTCTGGCGTGGGGTCCACGGCACCGTAATAACCCAATAGGATTTGGGGTGTTACGAAATGGTATCGAGCTTTGGGTTGTGGAATACCTGAGATGTGAGTTATGTGGTCCTACCGACGGTAGTAGTGGGATTGTCGAGGTTATGACAATCTAGTCGATCAGTTTTGTGAGTCGTAATATTAGTGCGATCGCACGAGTCATTCATTCATCGAGTCGTCGTCAGTGAAGACTAGTATCGCGAGACCTCGAAGCTTCGTATGACCTGTGTAAGGACTCGATTCTCTTTATGTTCATACATTCATCATGTCATTAATTATTCATGCTTTGTGGAAACATATATGTGATATTATTGTTATGATTGATTCATGACTAATTGTTTTGGAGCACGTGTGACCTGTATAAGTGCTAAGGATCAACTCATTCACCAGTTAATAATCCTCAATCATCATTTTGATCTTGTCGATCAAGTTAATTCATTCATCACTCAGTTAATATCATTCATCACTCAGTTAATTCATTCATCACTCAGTTAGTATCATTCATCACTCAGTTAATTCATTCATCACTCAGTCAATATCATTCATCACTCAGTTAATTCGTTCATCACTCAGTCAATATCATCACTCAGATAATTCATCTATCACTCAGTTAATTCATTCCTCACTCACCAATATCATCACTCGGATAATTCATTCATCGATCGATTAATTTCTTCATCACTCGATCAATATCATTCATCACTCGGTTAATTCATTCATCACTCGATTAATTCATTCATCACTCGATTAATTCCTTCATCACTTAGTCAATCTCATTGTTCCGTCAATTCATTCATTACTCATCGATCTCATTATTCATTAATTAATTCATCACTCGGATAATTCATTCATCACTCACCAATATCATTAGTCGGTTAATTCATCACTTAGTTAACCCATTCATCACTCGGTTAATTCATTCATCACTCACCAATATCATTCATCACTCGATTAATTCGTTCATCACTCAATCAATATCATTCATCACTCGATTAATTCGTCCATCACTCACTCACTATCATTACTCGGATAATTCATTCATCACTCGATTAATTCGCTCATCACTCACCAATACCATTACTCGGATAATTCATTCATCACTCGGTTAATTCATTCATCACTCGATCAATATCATTGCTCGGTTAATTCATTCATCACTCATCAATTCTTTCATCACTTAGTCAATCTCATTGTTAAGATTAATTCATTAATCACTCATCGATCTCATTGATCACCAATTTATTCATCACTCATCGATCTCATTGTTCATCAATTCATTCATCACTCAGTCAATCTCATTGCTCGGTTAATTCATTCATCACTCGATTAATCTCGTCGCTCGGTTAATTCATTATCACTCGATCAATCTCATTGTTCAATTAATTCATTAATCATCCATCCATCTCACGGTTTAGTTGTTGATCTTACGGATCGAATGTTCAACCTTGTTAACTTGTGCAAGGTAATCATTTCAGAATTTCATCGAGATAATCATGTTACCTCACTTGATCTTTCATGCTATCTTATCATATCCCGACATCATGTCGACGATCATTTCATTGAATTATTAATGCATTCATTGTGTTAGAGCGTGTATGCCCATTGTTATCGTTCGTCTCGTAATCATAATGCGATCTTCATATGAGATCCGAAATTATCACGTGACTTTCCTGCCTCGATATGGGAAGAGGCCGAGAGGGACATCGGACTCGGCGTCAAGAGATCGTTTTCTAGTCGTCTTCGTCTTTGGAGAGCATCTTCATCTCGGACGACGAGTTCGACCGTTGTTGCTTTAAGCGTGATACAATAGGACATTCATCACGGTTTTGAGCAAGTTAATTCTTGTTCGGTAATAGTATAATCATTCATTTCGATTTGTCGTTCATTCATTCAAATAATTCATTCATCATATATCAATCACGTTGAGATTTATAATTATCAAACTAATCATTCACTTCACAGAAACTATGTTTCCAATCATTTCATTTGAGCTATCACTCATTACGTTATCATTTCACCCGGTGAGTCATTCTTGATCCTTGTTAGATTTCGATTCATTATCATTCATTGTGATCATTCTTGTTCGTGTGTATCACGTCGATTTTCTGGCGGGATATTGCTTCTCCTACTTGTTTTAAGTTTCGGACGAAACTTCTTTTAAGGGTAGTATGTAATACCGTAATTTCGATTTTCGGTAATTTTTTTTTTTTGGCGGAAGTCTGTTTTGACGACTCGCTCATGACCGTATCGTCATTCGAGAATGATTAATTCTGCACTTTTGTCATCGAGTTCGTTTCGGTATCGTTTTGTTGAGATCCGTGTTCTTAAGCGGCTTTTCCGCACTTGAGTTCGATTCTTGCGAACCTCGTCCAGCTGTCGTTTGAGTTTCTCGTAAGTTCATTTAATGTTATTATTCATGTTGTGAGCTTTGGCTTGGTGTTTCGATCGTGTATCGTGCATTTCGGACGTTTTGGGCCATTTTCGTAATTTCCCAAAGTTTGGGGTAATTACTTTCCGTTGTCGAATTTCGAGCCTTGGGTGGTCGGAATCGTGTATTCTCTTAAGGCTTGGATTCGTCTTTGCGATACGTCGTAACCATATCTTCGTTTCGTATTCGAGTTCGGGTTTCGGTCGTCGGGCCGTCGGAGTGGCCACGGCGGGCCGGGCCGAACTGGCAGTCTGGCCGTAAGGTGCGATTCTGGCCGTCGTGCTCAGCGGGCATGGCACGGCGAATGCCGATTCTGGCCATAAGGGCCGAGAGTTACGGCCGTCTGGTGCGTGCGACTTCTGACGAATGCCGGATTCTGGCCGTAAGGACTCCGATTCTGGCCGTAAGTCTTAGTTACGGCCGTAAGGCCACTGTCGATTACGGCCGTAAGCGGTCATTTGGCCAGGCGAGTTTGTGAATGCCGATTCTGGCCGTAAGGCCCTGCCGATTCTGCCGTAACCTGTCGGCCATATATAGCGATGTGGCCCAGACTTCATTTTTATCACATTTCTTCACTCGGAGTGCGGTGGCGGCGGGGAAAATCGGAAATGGAGTTTTGGTCGATTCCACTCGATTTCTAAGCGTTTTTGAGGATCCTTATCGATTATATCATCATCAAATCATTGTTCTTCGTCGGATCGAGGTAATTTCTTGAAATCTCCTAGGATTGGATTTTGAGATTTGTTCTTGATTTTCGATTCTAGTCGAGTTTGATGAATCGGTTGATGTTAGTAAACATTATTAATCGTGTTCTATGGATTGTATATCCATATTTTCGATTCATTCAACCCGATTGATGATTTTAGGCTCTTGAGGAACTTTGAACATTTAGTGTTCGATTAAATGCCTCAAAGAGTTTCTTTCTGTCGTTATGTTGATTTCGATTGATATTGTGTTATTGAATGAATTGTATTTCATTCAAGGTGGTTCGAGTACTTGTGTTTACCGGAGGACGCCGTTCGTTGTTCGTGGAGGGATTTCATCGCCTTCGGTTTGAGGCAAGTTTTATACTTGTACTAGTCAATGAGATTAATGTTATCATATATGTGTATGAATGTGTTGTATCATTCCGAGACTTAGTCTCTTCATGAATTCATTGATATCAAGAGATCGTTCGATACGATACCTTTCGGCAATTTTGCCAAATGTTTATTGTTGTTCGTTAACGGCGGTTCAAGGCATTGTGATACTCATTATTAATGTCATTGTCGATAGCGGTTCGCGGTATCGATGTATCGATTGTTGTTAATATAGATGTCAATTAAAGACATCGTTGAGATCATTGTTATTCTGTTTGGATTGTCATTAAAAGCATGCGGGCCGATTAAAGGCATTGGCTTATTCATCTCTCGCCTTCGTAGAATCGATTAAAGGTGCCGAGGCATCCTTCATATCATTGTTATCGAATTGCCGTTCTCGGGTAAATCGAAATGTTCAATCATTCACTAAATCATTGTTATCGATTGACCTTTCTAAGGCAATCTAGGTATTCACTCATTCATCGTATCATTGTTATCGATTGGCCATTCTCGTGCAAATCGAAATGTTCAATCATTCATGCATCATTGTTATCGATTGACCTTTCTAAGGCAATCGAGGTATTCACTCATTCATCGTGTCATTGTTATCGATTGGCGTTCTCGTGCAAATCGAAGTGTTCAATCATTTATGGTATCATTGTTGTCGATTGACCGTTTTAGGCAATCGAGGTATTGAATCATCCATTGCATCATTGTTGTCGGTTGGCGTTTAAGGCAATCGAGGTGTTAATTTGGGACCGCCGTGGGCGGGGCCCATTCGTGAGTTATTGTTGTCGTGTTGGCGACTCAAGGCGACATCTTTGTTACTCTTGTGAGTTTGGAAATCTTGGGATTATTCTTGTTGTGATTAATTATGTTGGAGGCTAGTCTCGGCTAGTGCTCGATGGGTAAGCTTGGGGCTTGAACCTTCGCGGTTGGTTTCCCAACACCTACGATTCGATGAGTCACGGTCATGTTAATGATCTCATTATGGGTAAGCTTGGGGCTTGAACCTTCGCGGTTGGTTTCCCAACACCTACGATTGATGAGTCACGGTCATGTTAATGATCTCATTATGGGTAAGCTTGGGGCTTGAACCTTCGCGGTTGGTTTCCCAACACCTACGATTCGATGAGTCACGGCCAGGTGATCTCATTATGGGTAAGTGCGGGGCTTGAACCTTCGCGGTTGGTTTCGGCCACTGCAATTCGGAGTCACGGTCATTGGATGATCTAATTGTGATACGGTGGATGCCGTGGCTTCCCCTAATTGTGATACGGTGGATGCCGTGGCTTGACCCCTAATTGTGATACGGTGGATGCCGTGGCCCGGCCCTCATTGTGATACGGCCGTGCGTGGCCCGGCCCTAATTGTGATACGGCTGGATGCCGTGGCTTCGGCCCTCATTGTGATACGGCCGTGCCGTGGCTTCGCCCTAATTGTGATACTGGTGGATGCCGTGGCCGCCCTCATTGTGATACGGCCGTGCGTGGCCCGGCCCTCATTGATACAGCTTCGGGCTGTTTTGAATTCAGGTGTTTGTGATATTTGTTAATTTCCGCTGAACGGCTTTCAGGCCTTTTGTAATGTCTTGGTATTTTCATTGGAGCCTTTGGGCATTATGATTCATATTAAATTCAGTTCTGGTTTGGTTCATGTCGTTTAATTCATTGTGGTATTCTGTGATTATGATTCGCCGTTGGGCACTTATGTTCTAACCTGTCGAGCAGGTATTAATAGTATGCCGTGGGCATAGTGTTTCACGAATGCTCGGTTCTTACATTGGTTTGTGAGCATCTCGTATTATTATCATTGTACCGTTTCATTCTGCCTTTGGATGCATATCATGTTATACATGTATTTGATATTCATTATATGGATGATCGACCACAGTGGCGGAACATGTTTTCATGTTTTAGGTGCTTGCGAGGAGAGAGTTGAGACACAGGGGCATGATGATGGCGACGAGGCATTCGAGCGATACTAGTCCGAGTTGTTCATCGTTGGTCAGTCAGTTGGAGTGTACTCCAGTCTTGTCAGTTGTTGTCGTGTTGTATTACCCGAACAGATGTTCGTGGATGCTGTTGTATTTCATTTTGGCCATGTAGGCCACTTTTGTCGTTGAAATTCCTTATCGGAATATTGTGTCGGTTATCATAGTAGGGACTATGATTTTCCCTTGTTGTTTAATTTAATGTATTTTAGTCATGTTCGCCTGGTGGATCTCCTGGCGTGGGGTCCACGGCACTGTAATAACCCAATAGGATTTGGGGGTGTTACAGCGTGCGCTAAGTTGCTCTCGTTAGCGCGCGCTAGGCAGTAAACGTAGCGTGCGCTAATGCTGTGCAGTGGCATGCATTTCAAGCATCGTCTAACACTTCCATCATGACAATGATCAACTCATCTCGAGATTAAGGATTTCATAACAATCATGACATATAATTTAATAGCTCTTCAAGAACACGAATTATCCAAATTCACGTTCATGATCCATAAAATGATAAAATCCGATGTGTTCTAACATCTAAAAATCCTTATTCATCATGTTCTTCGACATATAATTCATATAACTTCAAGAATCACAGTAGCATCACCATAATCGTTACCATACGAAGTAACCAACGACAAAACATCAAAAATCCGAATTGAAGAAGGGAATTACATCAACATATATCTTGAATTCCATCCAAAACCATACGAAACATATCAATACTCATATATTGATAACAACACTAACTTAGTACGGAAATCCAACTCGTTGTCATGCTCATCAACTTGTTTATATGATAATCATCAACTCAAGAACATCATATACAATCCAAAACGAAATCTCAAAGTGAAGAGTAATTATCTTTTTTTTGAAGGAAAGGATTGATTTCCAAGAATCACCAATGATTTCAAGAACAAAGCTTTACTCCTTGATTTCCATCTTTAATCTTGTTAAAGAGGATCATCCCTCAGTGTTTAGGAACTCCAAATGTTCTCACAAGGTTGTCTCTATCGGGTGAAAGGAAAGAAATGGACGAAATGTTTCATGACACCCGTTTGTCCCTTTATATAGAATGCATCACTAGCGTGCGTTAAACCCTTATGTTTAGCGTGCGCTAGCCTTAGCGTGCGCTAACTGACTTTGTTAGCGTGCGCTATCGAAGCCCAGAGGCTACTGTCTTGCTTCGTAAACTACCTTACGTACGTAATGCCCATGCATTAACGTATGTAAATGATCATGTCTAGCGTACGCAAGTCCTTACTCTTAGCGTGCGCTATCCGAAGTTGACTTACTACAGTGTTCACCTACCACTCGCCCCCACATTCCGACAGCATCTGGCAAGGATAAGATTCCTTGTTGACTGATATATAGTTAGCGTGCGCTAAGCCTAATCTTTAGCGTGCGCTAATACTTCAGGACAACAACCGTTGACTTACCAGAACGTGCGCCGAAAGCGGCCGGGTCCACACGCAGATTCCTTCCGATTCTGCGCACTAGCGTCGCTAACCTATAAACGTAGCGTGCGCTAATCACCGCGATAGCGTGCGTTATGCATGAATATCAGCGTGCGCTAATAAGGCTATACTTAGCCATTTTCCGCAGTTCTTGTCCAACGTCTCGACATACCAAAAACGAACATAAGACACACTGAACACAAACACTGAATCCAATAATATCATCATACGATATACCCAATATCCAAAAGTACGACAACCTGATACACAATATCCTCAAATGTAACTGTCGACCAAATACGACAATTATACCGATACTGATATCTCAGTCCTTTATTTATTTTATCCCTACTGTACAGATTCCACGCTGTACAATATAACTCGGATAAAATAATATTAAACAACAGTAATAGAAATTCCGGATATTACACGAGGACACGACGCTAAATGCCGGCCGTGTGTAAAACGGCCCAAGACACGGCCCTTGTTGCGCCGTTTGTAAAACGGCCTACATAACACGGTCCATTTTGCGCCGTTTTGTATGGTCGTTTTGCCTTGAAAAATTCTCGTCGTTGGATTTGATCTTGTTTTCCGTCCTTTTTGATGCTTCATGTCAGTAATCTGTAAAATAACCATTTTTAGCTCATGTTTGGACATATCTGTAAAATATGTATTTTTAATCACAAATCAGTACAATTATGCCCGGAAAAATGAATATTTTGTATATGAATTTTAGATCAATTATGCACTAATCAAATACCCCACACTTAAATTCTTGCTAGTCCCGAGCAAGACTCTTTATTAATCACACACAAAATAAAAATTAAAATAAGACATAAAATAAAAAATAAAAAATAATACACACGAATTTAAGAAAAATAATTATATAAAAAGATAAAAAGAGATCAAAATGCCATTAATACACAATAACCAACTTTATACAGTAGATAGAAATGAATCAAGATTCAAAATAAATCTACTAACGATTTTGAAGTTAAAACACGGTTTTTATTTTTGTAATTCCAAAATGCAAGGTTTTCCCCCCAAAAAGTTGATTATTTCATTCCCACTCGTGAATTCACACGACTCCCTTTAATGGTTGCTCTCGATCACTCGTTTATTTTTCGACTCAATATGAAGAAGAATTTCATTGGCGTCATCAAATATTGTGATTTTTCACGAAATTGAGTGTATTGAAATTCAGCCGCTAATTAATTCAGATCTTGCTCATAAACTACATCCCTTTTAGTGATAGCTTTCACACCATTATTTGCTAACGTGTAGCTCTTTTCACCAACATAATTTCTATCTTTTTTTTTTTAAAGGTGATAGCTTTCACACCGTTATTTGCTAACGTGTAGCTCTTTTCACCAATTTTTCTGTGAGACGGCAGCTACGCACCAACAATGGTTAGTCCTTTATTTTTCGCAAAATTTTAAGACCCCCAAAATTAAGCAGCTGTTGCTGCTCAACACTTCTCCTTTTTGTCATTTTTTTAGGTGATAGCTTTCACACCGTTATTTGCTAACGTGTAGCTCTTTTCACCAATGACTCCTTTTTTTTTTTTTAGGGAATAGAATTTTTGCAGAAAATCATTTATCAGTTAAGCATGAAAAATCAAAAACTCCACAAATTAAGTAAATTTCAGTTCTATTTTTCATCAACCGACTGATTCTTCTTTCTTCAAGGTAATGAATGACTCGATTTTATATGATAACTATAAGGCTTGGAAAGAGAGATTAAGGCTCAAAATTTTTTTGGAATATACAATTTTTTTACCGGTTAAAACAATTTTAGAAGCTTGTATATAGTTAATTTATTGGTGTTTATGGCCAGATCTAGAAATCTCACAAATCAAAATACTATATATATATATATATACTAAAAAAAATTAAAGCAAATAAAAACACACCAAAATACTAACACACCAAAACATACTACCCCCAAACTTGAAAAAGAAACCGTCCTCGGTTTTTCTAAAAAAAAAAAATGATAATAATAAGCAAGAGAAAAAAAAATACTCCATGTTATGAAAATTGATGGTTGAGCTACGCCTTTTTGGATCTGCATGAAAAGATATACGAGGCAAAACAACAACAAAAATAATAAAATATATCCGGAAGTATAACACAATTTTTTAAGATGCGCATCAAGAAAGTCCGAAGAGTCGCCTTACGCTGCCATCAATGCTTTTATTAAAAACAAAAACAAATACGGCAATAAAAATAACAATACATAAATCGCGAATAGATGCGCGTCAAGAGATCAAGAATAAACTCCTTAAGCTGCCGCCATTTAGCACGATTATTACACACGACAGAAAGTAAAAATACAAGAGGTCCGATATGGGGTATCAAAGGGAGATGAATGAATCCACTTTTCATTTTCTCACGGTAAAATCTTCCATCCAGACAATTTTAGCTAGAGCTGGATCTGGTTGAGGAACAAATTCATTGAGTTTTTTGATTAGTTTTTCTGGTGTGGTTGCAACGACTATGATTTGTTTAGCACGCTTGGAAATAAAACCTTTTTCAGCAGAGTAGTCGATGAAAGATAACAAAACATCAAAGAAACCATTGACATTTAGCAGACCTATTGGTTTTTTGATGAACATTTAGCTGGGCCCTGGTAACCACATGAAAAAGTTCCTCAAGGGTGCCAAAACCACCGGGAAGGGTGATAAAGGCGCCAGAATTATTTATCATGTGAGTTATGCGATCTTGCATATTTACAGATCTAAACTCATCTCCAATAGTTGACCTTGTGATTTTACTTTCAGCCAGAGGTTTTGGAATTATTCCTAACACTCTTACTCCTTCCATATAGGCAGAAGCAGCAGCTCGTCCCATTAATCCTAGACTTCCTCCTCCGTAAACTACATGAATGCATTTTTCTCCTAAAGTACGACCCAAGTTGTGTGCTGCATCAGTAAAGCATGCATCTTTTCCATAACTAGCTCCACCAAAAATGCAGACTGTGCTAAATTTTTTTGTGGAAGATGATGACTCCATTTTTGAAAAGAAATTTATTTGAGAGAAAAAGGAAAAAGTGCAAGTTTGAGGGATGAATAAAAGAAACAAGCACAATGTTTATTTATAGAAGAAAAATGAGGAAAAATTATTTAACAAGTTTGTGATTGCGTTGATTGCGCTTCAACTACTCAATAGAATAATGAATGCATTTATTGCGTATCACATTTTTTATTCAGAAAATCTCACCACACGACAAAAATAAAAGATACTTACGCGTATGTACAGTAGTTGTGATTGTGGCTCACATCTTCCTCTGATTTTACGTTCAGAAACGGCCTAAACGCCTTCTATGAGTCGGGGAGAAGCTTCCCATCCAATTTTCTTACAAATTGGCAAACAGGGTCTTTTAACGTCAGATTCCCAAGACGTTGTTCATATTCCGGTTTAAATTTATTCCACAAACATTGAATTCCGTAATATACAAGTCCACTAGGATGCGTGTCAAGAGAAATTTCGATATTATCTAAATTCTCTTTATTCAGACTATCATTAATGAACTGAATTTTATCTTCTCTGTTTGTAGATGGAATTCCTAAAGATCGACATTTTAAATTACAGTTCCATCTAGCACATTTATAGCAAACGGCTAGCATCTTTGCTCGTCGTTTCTTTGCATATGAACTTTTTCCAAGCCCTGGTAAAAATCTAGTCGGTGTTTCCGTGAATTCACCTGCTATTCTTACTTTGGCTTCGATAATGAATCTTATGTCAAAAGGTATGCTTTTATTCATAAGCAACCTCATCCTTTCAAGCCTTGTCTTGTAAATCTTTAAAATTGCATTTTTGCTTAGAAAGGGAAATCTTTTTTCAATTTTATACAATGTTTCTTCCATGATAAAAAAAATAAATAAATAAAAAAAATGAAAATAATTGAAGAAAATATCTACAAATATCAGTTGTTGTGGGAAACTGAATAATCCGACTTTGATAGTCACGGAGTACCGTTATCCGCCACTTTACCGGACAGAAGAATAAAAGATGCAGAAATAAAGAAAGATAAAATAACAAGATATAAACAAAAGTATACAAAAAATTATATTTGGCCTAAAACAATCCCCGGCAACGGCGCCAAAATTTGATCGGTCAAAAACTTATCCTAAAAATAGGAGTTTTTGAGTCGCTCGCAAATATATACGAGGTAGAAGTAGTTGTGGTAAGATCTACCAAGGTCTTTTCTCTCGAGGATTGTCCAACAGGGCTTCGTATAATATTTTGTATAGATATTGCGCGAAATAAATACTAAAAGATATTCTAAAATATATTTTTGGGTTTTTAAATATTAACTAAATTAAATGCACTATATTTTAAACCAAACTATTTTTAATAAGACTATTTTATATAAGACTATTTTTATTAAGACTATTTATACTAGACTATTTATATTAAGACTATTTTTAACTAGACTATTTATACTAGACTATTTATATTAAGACTATTTTTATTAAGACTATTTATACTAGACTATTTATATTAAGACTATTTATACTAGTCTATTTATATTAAGACTATTTATATTAGACTATTTTTAACTAGACTATTTTTAACTAGTGAAAATGAATAGAATTAAAATGAGTTGGGAATTTATAAAATCTAGGGGATTACGGGTTCATTAAATTTGGTATTTAATTAAGTATAGGAATTGATTTATATGGATATAAAAGAAAAATCGAATGTTTATCGAGTAATCAACTTTTCACCTCCGTACTTTCGTAATCAAAGATGTCTTAATCACTGTCACTTTTTTAAGATGTTGATAACAAGATTAACACTTGATAGATTGAAAAGATATGTTTCCAATTCACTCAACAATCAATCAAGAAGGTTTCATTAGTAAAAATAGGATATGATCAATCTCTATTTAAACCAATTAGTCCTAAAAATAGTTTAAATCAATCAAATACTCAATATATAACCTAATAGAAATCCCCCTTCCCCTAGGAAGAAAGATTAGCTACTCATTGGTTTATACAAAATAAAATTATAATAGAAATAATTGATATATATAATATATATATATATATAGAAACTTTTAATTACTAGAACTTAATGACAATAGATAAAACTTACTTGAATATGATGAATCAAAGTGCAAGAAACAAACTTCAAAATATAACTTCAAACTTGTTTAAAGGTTACAAGCTTACAAAAATTGAAAGTAAAATACTAAGTAAAATACTAAGTGCTTATTGATCAAGCACTTTTCAATTACAAACTAAATGAAAGAAAAACTTCAAACCAAAAATGAAATACAAACTAAAATTGAAAGTTCTAAGGAAAATATATTGCTAAAAGAAAGGAGTATTTCTTAGCAAGAAGTTGATTTTAGAATTGGTAATTGGTAAGAAGGTGATTTTGCAATGGATGAAGATGTCCTTTTATAGGTGATTTTCAAGAATACAATTGATTATTTAATTCAAAATATCTATTGTAATATCATTTTTTTAATTCTTTGTTCACACTTCACCCATGTCTTTGAATTTTCAGATTTTTGACCAAAAAAATATCTTGTGGTTGAGTTCACAATTTGGTCAAAAGTGGACTAATTTTGCATGGCATCTGCTGAAAAACGGCGATGAAAAACGGCCCAGTTTGCCCCGTGTTGTGCGCCGTTTTGTGGTGACTCGGTCTCTTCCGGAATACGCACGAGGACACGGCACTAAATGCCGGCCGTGTGTAAAACGGCCCAAGACACGGCCCTTGTTGCGCCGTTTGTAAAACGGCCTACATAAAACGGTCCATTTTGCGCCGTTTTGTATGGTCGTTTTGCCTTGAAAAATTCCCGTCGTTGGATTTGATCTTGTTTTCCGTCCTTCTTTATGCTTCATGTCAGTAATCTGTAAAATAACCATTTTTAGCTCATGTTTGGACATATCTGTAAAATATGTATTTTTAATCACAAATCAGTACAATTATGCCCGGAAAAATGAATATTTTGTATATGAATTTTAGATCAATTATGCACTAATCAATCATTCAGTAATTTCATTCGGTAATTGTCACTCAGTGGATTTTCACTCATTAATAATCATTCATCAATCATGTTCATTCATCCATGCTCACCGTTTGGAATAACTTCGAGTTGTGTATCGATATTGTTCATTGTTTCAACCTTCCACGTATGAGTTCGATTTTGTAAAATCACCATTAATTTTTCGAAACTCCAAAGATTTTGAATCTTTTAAATATTATATAGCATCAAGTTAGCTTTCCAATGGTTCAAACGGTGAGTCAATCGGAGTCCGTACGAGAGAGTTATGGTCGAAATAGCTCAGACACTCATTTTCCGCTTTGGCGAGCGGCTGTCTGTGAGCCGCGGCACATGCCGGCAGGCTGCGGCACACTGCTGAGTCATGCCGCGGCACACCCGTCCGGCCGCGGCACACTCATGTTTCAATTATCGGCCAACCCCTCTGTACTGTGAGCCGCGGCACATGCCGGGCAGGCCGCGGCACCTTTGAGTCACTGCCAGCGGCACACTCGTCGGGCCGCGGCATCTTTGCCCGATCACCGGGGCAGATTCGGCCCTGTGCCGCGGCACACTTCGGCTGGGCCGCGGCACACTGTGCAGTCAGCGCTATAATTGCGTTTTTTTTCAGCGAGTTCAGCTCGTTTTTCCTTTTTCTTCAACCATACGAGAGAGAGAGAGAGAGAGAGGCTTGTAGGGGAGATTTTCCTTCATCTATCACTTGATTGTGTGATTTTCTTCATCTCCTTTCGATCGTGAAGCTCGGATTGTGGATCTAACACGTGTTTTTCGGATCAAAGTGCTTGGATCTTCAAGAGGTAATTTCTTCAACATCTTGGATTTCGATTTTGTATTGAGTTATGATGTTTTGGATGTTAAGATCATGTTGTATGAAGTGATATACACATGATTATGGATATGTTTGATTATTCATTGGATTATTGAAGGATTATTCTAGAACACTTTGAATATTGAATTGGATTTGGGGATTTTCGATTAATCGTTGTTGTAATCACGAATTTGAGTATTCATATTGGATTATTGATCGTATTGAAGATGATTTGTGATTTTGAACTCCAAGTTTTCCATTGTTCGTCGCTTATAGTCGACGATACCCAAGTCATGACCGACAAATTGTTCCAGCGGGTAGAATTAGGATTAATTCTTACCTTTCCGCATTAATGAGACTTGTTGTATACCGTTATTATGATTAGGAACGGAGTTGGGAGGATTGTTCGGACTAAAACCTATTCCTTCGTCGTTTCCTTCATTTCGTCTTATTCAAGGCAAGTATATGTATTACATTTCATTATGTATGTTGTGTTCTCGAAATGATTAATGAATTGTGGTTTTCGAGTGCGTGAGTTGTGTTCCTTCCACCCGGAGTGTCCGGCGGGATGTCTGGGGGTTGATACTAAGGGGTACGGCCGAGGAAGTGGACTTGGGTGCGTGTGTGGTTGAACTTCCACCCGAAGTGTCCGACGGGATGTCTGGGGGTCGATACTAAGGGGTACGGCCGCGGAAGTGGTATCCCACCCAGAGCATTCGACGGGATGTCTGGGGGTCGATACTAAGGGGTACGGCCACGGGATACCAGTTGTGATTTTGTGATATCGTGATGATTGAAACTGAATTGATTGCCAATGTAGTATTCCGGAATATTTATGGCAAATGATATCTGATTGAGATGATTGTGTAAAAATCGTATTTGTATATAATGTTGTGTAATTGTGTACTTGCACAAGCTATTCGAATGCTAACCCCTTTAATGGGGGAAATGCGTCTTCTGCATTTTAGGTACCGAGAGAGCCGAGGAGCAGGCACGGGACATGCATGCAAAGGATGGGCTGGCTTGATGATGTGGCTCGAGTCTGTATTTTTATGTTTTGTCATTGCATTTGTCGAGTACTGGAGTTAGACTGTTTACTTTACTCTTGGTTAAGTCCCCTGCGTGGGCAATGAATTGGTATTTAACTTATGTTTCATGTACTCCGTTAAAATGTTTTGGCTGAGGCCACGGCCTTATTTACTTTTGAGTTCATCATTTGGGATTACATTGAGGTTTATGTGTCATGTGTTAGCCGGGTAGACCTCACGAGGGTTCTACGGCGTGTAATGTCCCATTTGAGAATTGGGGTGTTACAATAACCTCGATTCAATCACGAATTGATCTGACTACACAAACGAATATCATAGTCCTCAACTATGAATTTTGACATCCTCCAATCACCTCAATGATCAACATGATCATAATATTCTTAATACTTGTGAAAAACAATTCAACAATAATTATCAAGAACAACATCATATTAATCATCCTATTATGATAATATCACCTTATATCATCATAATCACCTCAAGAACATCATCATCGTCATCACTACAAGCATGATGTTTACACAATCATCAATCACAAATTCATCAAGAATTTTGGATTAATCAACAAGATTAACTTTACCATTTCAATATTATGATAATTATATCATTACTCATCATAATATATGGAATATTTATTGGACGAATTGTCTTTACTTGTAAACGGTATTTTTATGTATATTAGATGTTGTGCTAATATCTTGAATTTAATCAGCTAAAAAAGAAATTGATATGATTTCACCTCTTTTAAATCCGATTAGAAAAATAATTAAATGTCGAAGACTGGGTCAACATGTTGGGAGATACTATAAATATCCATATAAAGAACATAATTTAAAGCTAAAAAAATAGAGCATTAATACACCTACATGTTGGAGTTCTACTTTTGAATTACTTGATGATGCTATTCCTTATAAGGAAATTATTACTCAATTATATAACTCTGATCCCAAATATTTAGCCGAGCAAGATCTCATAACTTAGGCTCATTGGGGACTTGCTACGATTGTTCATAGTATACTACATGCTTATAATAATTCGACATATTTATTTTATGTTTGTGAACCTAATATGCATTGTTAATTTTAGAATGTTGTAAAATTGTTGGCTCTTTAAGTGAATACCAAAGTAATATATATTTATCTCAAGTTATTTCTAAAATGCAAGAAAAATGGAGTATTTGGATAAATGTCCTTAAATATATGGTGTTGCATGTCTTCTTGATCCGGGTGTGAAAAAAATAAGCAATTAGTAATCTTCTTGATTATTAATATAATGCATTAGTTATTACTTCTTTTGATAGTGAGGAGTGCGTAATAAGTGCATCAAAATATTAGCTCATTAGTTGATTTGTACACTACAAAATATAAAACGGAGGTTCTAGCCTCTCACTTAACTGTTGGAATGTAAAACGCAGCGGAAGGGAAGTTTGGGAAAGATGATAATCGCGTTTACGCATCTACGAGCATAAGAT
Organism: Orobanche coerulescens; assembly: GCA_033398695.1. NCBI lineage: Eukaryota > Viridiplantae > Streptophyta > Magnoliopsida > Lamiales > Orobanchaceae > Orobanche > Orobanche coerulescens. Next base: position 175,394,496 of record CM065808.1, read on the forward strand.
CTATTTAGGCATGCTAATTAATTAATTACTAAGACTAATAAGCAATTTAAATATTATTTATTATATATTAATTATTAAAATATCCTATTCTAGATCCAAGATCATAGGATATTACCTTTTGAAGAGTATTGGTTGGTTTTGTCTTGATCACCTTGTATTTCTACCTTTAGACCTTCTAGAGTATGATCCGCCATAACCCCGACGTTGTGTAGGCAACGAGCTACCGGATCTTGTTTGGACTTCTTTTGGATCGGCCGAACCCTTCTTGTATGTGATCACTTTATTTTTTTTGCTTTCTAGTATTTTATGAACACTCTTAGCAAATTAATTATGTTATCTAAATTGTAGAATCAAAGACACAATTCTAGATCTACAATTAAACACAAGAGGAAAAATTTGATCACACAACCTCACAAGATAGTACAAAATCGGCCAACACCCCGAAAGTCCTATTTATAGGCTCTTGGAGTACTACTAGGGATCTTAAGGAGGATTATGGAAGGACTCCCAATAAATTCATCTTATCTTATTAGGACTCTTCCTAATATAATGAATCTATTAATATCAACTTAGTCCACTAAAAGGTTGATATTGCACTTCCTACCAAAATCCCAAATTACGAAATTGAGCTCCTTATTAAATATATTATTTTCCGTATTTAAGATATCGAATGCCCATTAATTAATTATAAGCTACTGACAGCTTTAATTAATTAATATCTTATCCAAGAGTAGTACCACTCGAACCTTATTATTATATCATAATTAAATCCACCTGCAGGGTTTAATATAATAATCATTATCGAGCTCCTCAAGGGGACATCATCAACCCGCACGAGTCGGGACACGATTTCTAGTAATAATAATAACTGTCGTATAAACAATATTATTGCCCAAGATACGAGGCTTATTGAGTCGATCATTTTAACTCTCACCTATGGTAAATCAAAGCAATAATTATTATAAATACACAATTAAATATTATATACTTAGAATTAAGAAATGATAATTATCCGAGATTTACGTTCTTCTTACAGTCAGTACAGAAGAAACTATCTCACCTCGATCCAGTTCAACGTATGCAAATACGCTAATGTATGCTAATAGTCAAGACCAACTATACTCAAGCATACACTACAACCTTTTATATAATTTGTCTAATAATTATATAGGTTGTGAACTATTATATTATTTTATAAGGCATCGATAATGTGATCTTCCGTGTGACACCAACACACCACATTATCTACAATATAAAATAATTAGACATTTCATTTGCATAACCATAACATGAATAAATATGCAAAACATGTGATTAAATGTAATTAATATTCTCATAGGTAGTAACAGGGAAATTAGGTAATACAAGCATAAAGTATGCTTTACAGTATACAATCCTAACAATCTCCCACTTATACTCAAAGCATGATTTTAAGTATACTACTCTATTACATAGTCTCTCATTTCTCCCACTTATACTCAAAGCAATGCTGCATACACCGTAATCCCATTCCTTCCACATGCCTTTCAAAAACTTTTGAGGGTAGGCCTTTCGTGAAAGGGTCAGCAGGATTATCTTCCGATGCAACCCTGGCTACAACTACGTCTCCTTCCTTTACGAAGTGTCGTATGATGTGGTACTTGCGGTTGATATGTTTACTTGCCTTGTGGGCTCGTGGTTCCCTCGAATTTGCGACCGCACCAGTATTATCACAATAAAGTATAATACCCTCTGGCAAATCGGGAATCACATCTAAGTCCTGCAGGAAGTACTTGAGCCACACTGCCTCCTTGGCTGCCTCATAGGCTGCTACGTACTCGGCTTCCATGGTAGAGTTCGAGATGCATTTCTGCTTCACACTCGTCCAACTAATGGCTCCACCTCCCAGGCTAAACACATAACCCGAAGTAGACTTGGACTTTTCTTTGTCCGATGAAAAATCTGAGTCAGTGTAACCCATCGGAAACAGGTCGTCTGATTGATATATAAGCATGTATTCCCTAGTCCTTCTCAGGTACTTGAGTATGTGCTTGACAGCAATCCAGTGTCCTGGTCCTGGGTTTGACTGATATCTAGCAGCCATGCCTACGGCATGACAGATATCTGATCTAGTGCAAAGCATAGCATACATGAGACTTCCCACAGCAGATGCATAAGGGACCATCTTCATGTCATCTATCTCCTTTTGTGTCTTAGGACACATATCCTTAGATAGTTGAATTCCATGTTTGTAAGGTATAAAACCTTTCTTGGAATTCTCCATGCTAAACCGCTTCAGCACTGTATCGATATAGGATGCCTGGGATAAGCACAACATCCTTTTCTTCCGATCACGAAAGATCCTGATTCCAAGGATGTGTCCTGCTTCTCCTAGATCCTTCATATCAAACTGCTTAGATAGCCATACCCGTACGTCCGACAATTTCTTCACATTTTTTCCAATAAGAAGGATATCATCTACATACAGTACAAGAAACACCAACACGTTTCCATCGCATTTCTTATACACACAACTCTCACTTGGACATTGGACGAATCCATATAACTGGAGAACTTCGTCAAAATAAGTGTTCCAAGATCTAGATGCTTGCTTAAGTCCATAAATGGATTTCTTAAGTTTGCACACCAAGTGCTCTTCTCCTTCAGCAATGAATCCCGCTGCTTGGCGCATATAGATTTCCTTGTCTAGACTCCCATTCAAGAATGCAGTCTTGACATCCATCTGCCAAATCTCCAAATCCAAATGCACAGCTATAGCTAAAAGAATCCGGATTGACTTAAGCATGGCTACCGGCGAAAAGGTTTCATCATAATCGATACTCTCTTTCTGAGTGTAACATTTCGCAACAAACATCGCTTTGAAGGTTTCAACCTTCCCGTCACGTCCTTTCTTTCGCTTGTAGACCCATTTACTTCCAATGGCTTGTACACCATCAGGTAGCTCTACTAGCTCCCACACTTGATTGGAATCCATAGATCCCATTTCTTATTCCATTGCTACTTTCCAGGAGTCGGCATATTTATCTTGGATTGCCTCCTTATAGGTCCAGGGATCTGATTCATCTTCGCCTGGGATTGAGTACGAAGACTTTCCCACGCCTATGAATCGTTCGGGCAGACGAACAACCCTCCCACTACGACGAGGCAAATCCTGAGTTGGTGTAAAAGTATCAGAATCGATACGTGGTGCAGTGTTAGTTGGCACTTGTACGATTGGTATAGACGGAGTCTCGCCCCTCAGCTCTTCCAGAATTATCTCGCTCATGGGCTTGTGACTAATCATATAATCCTCTTACAGAAATCGGGCATTGGTGCTAACAATGACCTTCCGATCCTGGGGACTATAGAACAAGCCACCCTTCGTTCCCTTAGGATATTCCACAAACACTCGTACTTCTGTACGAGATGCCAACTTATCAGCTTCCTTAGTCAGCACATGTGCTGGAGTACCCCAAATCCGAACATGAACTAGACTGGGCTTACGCCCACTCCACAGTTCTGTGGGTGTTTTTGGAACTGATTTCGAAGGCACTAAGTTTAGAATGTACGCAGCTCTTTCTAAGGCGTATCCCTAAAACGAAATAGGTAAATCTGAATAACTCATCATTGATCTAACCATTTCTAAAAGAGTCCTATTCCTTCATTCATCCACACCATTTTGTTGTGGAGTTCCCGGCGCGGTGAGCTGGGACGAAATCCCCTCATTCGCCAGAAAATACAAAAACTCTCCACTAAGGTATTCGCCACCACGATCAGATCGTAGTGACTTGATACTCTTCCCATGACGCTTCTCCGTTTCAGCCTTGAAGTCTCTGAACTTGTCAAAGGCTTCAGACTTACGTTGCATCAAATAGATGTATCCATATCTCGAATAATCATCTATAAACGTGATGAAGTATTCGAAACCACCCCTAGCCTGAATATTCATTGGACCACATACATCCGTATGAACCAATTCTAACACATTTTGAGCACAGTTTCCCTTGGTTTTAAAAACCCTTTTGGCCATCTTACCTTCCAGACAGGATTCACAAATTGGAAATGACTCAACTTGGAGATCATCCAATGGGCCATCATCTACCAATCTTTGAATCATTCCAAGGTTTACATGTCCTAACCGTAAATGCCACAGATATGTTTGGTTTATGCTTGAAGGTTCTTTTCTCTTTTTAGGTTTAGACAAAGAGTTAAGTGATTTATGCATAGGAGTTTCTGCAGTATTAACGACAAATAGTCCATCATTAAAAATACCTTTGCAAATATATTCACCGCTTCTTTTCTTAATAACGGCATCATCAAAAGAAACTGAATAACCATCGCTTTTTAATTTAGAAACCGAAATTAAATTCATTCTAAAATCCGGTACTAATAATATATTATTGAGGACTAATAATTTATCATTAATCTTCAACTGCACGACTCCCACTGCAACAGCCATAAGCCTGGAATAATTGCCCCAGTTGATGGTAATCTCGCCCGCACTAAGCTGCTTGGTTACCTAAAAACCATGCGAGTCAAAGCAAACATGATCAGTGGAGCCTGAATCAACTATCCACGAAGTGGAAGAACAAGCTGCCAAACATTTTTTGACTACTAGTGCACGAGACATACCTTTCTTAAGAGTAGGGCAGTCCGCTTTAAAATGTCCTTTCTGACCGCACTTGTAGCACTTTCCCTTTGGATTTTTGTTCTTCTCGGGGTGAGGAGCCTTGCTTTTCACCTTGAGGGTTGCCACTTGCTTCTGTGACAACCTGCTTTTTCTTCTTTCCCCATTTGGGTTTGCAAGAAGTAGCACCGGTTGCCGCAAGAATCTGATGATAACCTTGTTTGAAGAGACCTTCAGCAGATTGAAGCTCTGTCAGTAGTTCCGCCAAACTATATGTCCTACGGTTCATATTGTAGTTAAGGCGGAGCTGCTCAAAGCTTCTTCGTAAGCTGTCTAAGATAATATCGACTTGCGTTTCCGCATCGATAGTAGCTCCCAGTATGCTCAGTTCGTTCAAATGAGACATCATTTTCAGAACATGATCCCTTACTGGGGTCCATTCAGACATTTGTGTTGTCATCAATACCCTCATTGCATTTTGTCTAGCCGCCCAGTTTTGATGACCAAACATCTCGGTGAGACTTTTCATCATTTCCGCGGCCGAGCCCTTTGTCTGATGCTGATGCTGCAATACATTTGTCAGTGAAGCCAAAATGTAACAGCGAGCCATCTCATCAGACTTTTTCCATTTTCGGAATTCATCCAACTCTTCGGGAGTGGCATCCGGTTCTGGTTCTAAAGGGCTCTCCTCGATTAAGACAAATTTATGCCCCTCAGCAGTCAGGACAATGTCAAGATTTCTTTTCCATTCGGCAAAGTTAGTGCCATCAAGTTTATTTTTTTTTTGAGAACAACAGCTAGTGGATTGAAAGACATCTGAGATAAAAATTAAAAACATTCATCACATAATGCATAGCAAAATATATCGAAAAACCTCAAAAACACAATATATATGCTAGCAACCAACATCTCGAAAAATCCGCACATGCAAGCCACGATCGTGTGGACGTTTACACACACATTTCTCAAGTAGAGTTTTACGTCTTTAATTTTACTATCTAGTCAAATTACGTTATGACAAGTAAAATTAATAGTTGGTTCCTCTTGGCCATGTATTAATTAACATAGACTCCGATGGGAGCTTATTAATTAATACACCTAAGTGAACACCATAATTAACATCCTTAAAATATTATCTTTTAAATAATAGTCCTACAGATGGAGAGGTTCTATCATAAAAAGTAATATTTACCTTATGTTATCATTTTGAAATTTAAAACTAGTGAACCTATAATTAGCACATCCGATATGGAGGAAGACTCTAATGTCAACGTGCATGCTAATTACTTCACAATTAAATTAATTATGGAGGCCAATTTGATTTTATTTAAAAAAAATCAATTTGATCACTTAGTTATTTTAGCATTAAGGTTTTTAATTTTCTCGTCCTAACATGCAAGGAAACATATCACGCATACATCCATACATGCCATACATCAAAACAATAAAAACCAAAAATAAGGCATGGATAATTAAATTATCCAATTATCATGGTCTTCTTCCTTGAGTTGAACCCGAGAAAAATCTTCGACTTGATCTCTCCCACTTAATCAAGCATCTCGTCGCTCCTCCCCTGCCGGGCCGTGGATTTCCAAAATTAAAATTTCACTTTTATGCAAAATTAATTACATAAAAAATTTTAATTTTAAATTCCGACTCTCCAGCGGATGCAACGAACGGCGGCGAAATGGACCAGACCAAAAACTGAACGATCTGCCCAAACCAAATAATCGGCCCGACTAGGTCGCCACAAGATCGATACCGCCGGCCGCCGCAGAGGCTCGGTAAGCCGCCGTGGCAGCCGCTTTGCCGCTTGTCGGCCGCGGCCGCCAGTTAGCCCGATCCCTGGCTCGCTCTATTTCTTCATGATCCTGTCTTTTCCGAATCCGATTACAATTTTACACAAAATAAAATACATCGAAATTACATCAAGATTACACGAAAAATAAAAACACCTAGAACTACCCGCGGATTTTCTCACGGGAAAATCCATTACATGCCTCAAAAAACGGGCCAAACCAACAATTGCATAATTAATAAAATAAATAAATAAATCATTCACATAAACCATGATAATTAGATCATATCACCTGCAAGAACACATCTAGCACAATATTCCAACATCAAAATATATGAATATTTAAATTGCCATCAATTAATCACCCAAATTAATTAAAATAGCAAAAAGCCTAAAAATTCGGCTCTGGTACCAATTGTTGGAATGTAAAACGCAGCGGAAGCGAAGTTTGGGAAAGATGATAATCGCGTTTTACGCATCTACGAGCATAAGATCTATTTAGGCATGCTAATTAATTAATTACTAAGACTGATAAGTAATTTAAATATTATTTATTATATATTAATTAAATATGTTGATTATTAAAATATTCTAATCTAGATCCAAGATCATAGGATATTACATTTTGAAGAGTATTGGTTGGTTCCGTCTTGATCACCTTGTATTTCTACCTTTAGACCTTCTAGAGTATGATCCGCCTTAACCCGGACGTTGTGTGGGCAACGAGCTACCGGATCTTGTTTGGACTTCTTTTGGATCGGCCGAACCCTTCTTGTATGTGATCACTTTATTTTTCTTTGCTTTCTAGTATTTTATGAATACTCTTAGCAAATTAATTGTGTTATCTAAATTGTAGAATCAAAGACACAAGTCTAGATCTACAATTAAACACAAGAGAAAAAATTTAACCACACAACCTCACAAGATAGTACAAAATCGGCCAACACCCCAAAAGTCCTATTTATAGGCTCTTGGACTACTACTAGGGATCTTAAGGAGGATTATGGAAGGACTCCCAATAAATTCATCTTACCTTATTAGGACTCTTCCTAATATAATGAATCTATTAATATCAACTTAGTCCACTAAAAGGTTGATATTGCACTTCCTACCAAAATCCCAAATTATGAAATTGGGCTCCTTATTAAATATATTATTTCCCATGTTTAAGATATCGAATGCCCATTAATTAATTATAAGCTACTGACAGCTTTAATTAATTAATATCTTATCCAAGAGTGGTACCACTCGAACCTTATTATTATATCATAATTAAATCCACCTGCATGGTTTAATATAATAATCATTATCGAGCTCCTCAAGGGGACATCATCAACCCGCACGAGTCGGGACACGATTTCTAGTAATAATAACTGTCGTATAAACAATATTATTGCCCAAGATACGAGGCTTATTGAGTCGATCATTTTGACTCTCACCTATGGTAAATCAAAGCAATAATTATTATAAATACACAATTAAATATTATATACTTAGAATTAAGAAATAATAATTATCCGAGATTTACGTTCTTCTTACAGTAGTACAGAAGACACTATCTCACCTCGATCCAGTTCAACGTATGCAAATACGCTAATGTATGCTAATAGTCAAGACCAACTATTCTCAAGCATACACTACAACCTTTTATATAATTTGTCTAATAATTATATAGGTTGTGAACTATTATATTATTTTATAAGGCACCGATAATGTGATCTTCCGTGTGACACCAACACACCATATTATCTACAATATAAAATAATTAGACATTTCATTTGCATAACCATAACGTGAATAAATATGCAAAACATGTGATTAAATGTAATTAATATTCTCATAGGTAGTAACATGGAAATTAGGTAATACAAGCATAAAGTATGCTTTGCAGTATAACAGTCTCGGTTCCACGGTACTGGTACTAGTTAAATTGCGAGATGTGTGTCTGGCTCCCAGGTTCTTAAATATCCTCAACTACCGCGCACAAGGAGTCGTCCCCTAAGTGATTGCTCCATGCTGGACCCCCTCAAATCCAACTGCAGGGTCCCACCGAGATCTGGCATCCCACACTGCCGCTTGAAGCCCTCAATATTTAATTGTTCTACCAGCGTACCCCGGAGGGCTAGGACCTAACCCTAAGTCAAGGACTAAGGGAACATTGGGCCTTGAGAAATTCAATTCCAAAGTGTTGCCATTAGGAATTGAACCTCCCTCCAGCTAAATTGAAGGTCAGGTGGCCAAGTGCGCCAAGGCAGTTGGTTGCGAGGTTTAGTTTAATTACATAATGACGTGGATGAGATTGCAATTCGTTATTTAGAAAAAGGGTCGTTTTTGAAATATATGGAAAATAATTGTGGGTGAATTTTGGTATAAACTCAGCCTTTTCTTATCGGAATCGACCCATTGAATAAGATTCACCGCGATGCGGTCAGGTCCGTCGCTTATTGGCCAAAAAAACGACGTTTATGCCTTCAATTTTGCGTTTTCTGTTTTTAGGGACTTAATTGTAATTTTCTAAGAGTTTGTTTACTTGTTATTAAATTTCGCAGGTTTAACCCTAGCTTCCCTATGGTATATATATATATATATATATATATATATATATATATATTATATATATATATGCGTGTAAGGCCTTTATTTCAGATGTTCAATGAATTGAAATTTTCTCTAAATTTTCTTGAAATTCTTAAATCGGTTGAATCTAGGGTTTTTAGAAGGTCGTGTTTCAAGGACGACTGATCTGTTGGAACGTAGTTGTTTTCTTGTAATTTTTGCTGGATCACATGAAGACCATTAATATTTCAAAATTGTAATTATGATTGTGAATAAACCCCCGTCATTTACTTTTATCTTACAAAAGTACAACTTAAATAGGGGCAAGAAAGGACTATCGGTGGGTAAATACATATTTGAAGGGATAACTTAAATTTCTAAGATAAAGTTTTTTTGTTTTTATAAATAAATTAAATTTAAGGAGTTATCATTGTAATTTTAAAGTTGGCGCTTAAAGGAAGAATTTTAAAGAAGAAAGAGAAATTCATCGAAAAATGCTTCAACTGCGAGAAGACGGTTCATATGACAGCTGACAGCAGGCTGCCAAAGAAACCAAAAAGGAAAGATGGTCACGCAGTGCATGTGATTACAGATGAGGTGACAAACATCGATTTATGTGGTGTGATTTCTGAAGTGAACTTGGTTCGTTCAAATACCAAAGAGTGGTGGGTCGATACTGAAGCAACTAGACATATTTGTGCCAACAAGACCACGTTCTCCACTTTGGAAGAGACAGATGCTAGTGAAAAGTTGTTTCATGGAAAATTCTGCAACTTCACTATTCAAAGTGAAGGCACGGTGATTCTGAAAATGACGTCCCTAAAAGAAGTGACTCTTATCGTATGTGCCTGATATTCGCAAGAACCGTGTTTCTGGTTCCTTATTGAATAAGCATTCTTTAGATTAGTTTTTGAGTCAGATGCAGTTATTTTGTATAAGAGTGGTACGTTTGTAGGCAATGATTATGAGAGTAATGGGCTGTTTAAGCTCAATATCATGACCGTGAAACAAGATATTAATGAAATGAATAATTCTTCTGCTTTGAGTCTCCTAATTTATGGCATGCTAAATTAGGACACGTTAATTTCGATATAATGAGAAGACTAATTGCATTGGAACACATATGAAGTTTAAAATTGATTTAAAACACAAGTGTGAAACTTGTGTAGAGGTAAATACATATCTGAAGGGATAACTTGTAAATTTCTAAGATAAAAGTTTTTTGTTTTTGTAAATAAATTATATCTCTGGAGTGATCATTGTAATTTTTTGTAAATTTGTGGTTCGTCTTTCATCTGATACTTATGTAATTCGGATATTTTTGTTAAATTTTCAAGATTTTTTGTAATTTTTTGACATTATAATTGGTTTCTAGTTATAATATTAATCGCCATATAAATAATATTATTGCCGAAGATACAAAGCTTATTGAGTCAATCATTGTGACTCTCACCCATGATAAATCAAAGCAATAGATATTCTAAATACACAATTAAATATTATATACTTAGAATTAAGAAATAATAATTATCCGAGATTTACGTTCTTCTTACTGTCAGTACAGAAGACACTATCTCACTACGATCCAGTTCAACGTATGCAAATACGCTAATGCATGCTAATAGTCAAGACCAACTAATCTCAAGCATACACTACAATATCTCATATAATTTGTCTAATAATTACATAGGTTGTGAACTATTGTATTATTTTAAGGCACCGATAATGTGATATTACGTGTGACCAACACACCACATTATCTACAATATAAAATAATTAGACATTTTATTTGCATAACCATAACGTGACTAAATATGCAAAATACGTAATTAAATGTAATTAATATTCTCATATGTAGTTACAGAGAAATAAGGTAATACAACCATAAAATATGTTTTGCAGTATACAACCCTAATAAGTACAATCATACATATATACTTGCCTTTGAGATATTTTGCTAGGGTTGGAAAATGGTACTTAAACACGATCGGTCCGAGAAAGAAAGCCAGCCCTTAAACGATATTAATGGGATAGGATTAACAATGACACATACAGAAACATAATAGAAAGACACCTGAAAGCCCGTCTACTCAATTTCATGCATATAGGGTTGGGAACCATCCTAATCCCCTCTATTCCGCATCATACATGAAATTAGGTATGAAATCGTATGGGAAAACACATGCATGAAAGTCGGTTAATCATAATCTCAAGTTTTTCCATGAATAAAATGGAATTAATAGGACGAATCTAAGAAAATCCCAAAACTCTCAAATTAGAGTTCAAGAAGATTTACCTAGACTTGGAAGAGAAAGATGGATTAAATGTTGATGGAATCAGGTAGAGACTCTATAATGATTATATATGGCGATGTCTACCTTGTGCTTCGTGTCTAAGTCCTCAAAATCGCCCAAAGAGAAGAGAGATGAGGAAAATTGATGAAAAACGCTAATGGAACTGCGTGTCAGGTTTATTACATGACTCTAAGCCACGGTCGTAACCTGACTTCGTAAATTTTATGATTCAGGCAACGAGGATCTTACGGCCGTAACATTATACTGCCAACGGCCGTAATTCCCTTGTTGACAGCAAGAGAAGTCTCGCAACCAGTATTTTGCCCGATCAGCCTTGAAACTCAATGGTATTAGAAATGTGACGAAGTGCCTTCATAAAAGATTAGTATACGAACCCAAGCGCTAATCAAACTCAAAAAAAAACTGATATACAGAACGGGCTCCAATACGAAAAAATGGCGAAAAAATCACGTAATAATCCAAGATTCACACGGAATCAAGAAAATTGAAATAAGAACACACAGAAGTTCATTATAAACGTAATATCGAGTACAAGCAAGTTGACAAAATCTAAAAGCACATGAAACAAAAAATACGAGTATTGTGCCACTGTAAAATGGTCTTTTCATTGGCCACACTTTTTTGCTTTGCTGGCACTGATAATCGAGATTAGAAGTTGATAATTTATTATCGCTAGTGTTAACCGGCATCAACGTCCGACATAGACCTGCCCAAACTGGACGGCCCGACGGGTCCAAACCGAAACCGGCCCGTCGGTCAACGGTTCAAAACCCGGACCGGAACCGTCTCACCAAGGGCCGGTTACGGTTCCTCCCATCTACGAACCGGAACCGCCGGTTAACCGCCGGGCCAAACCGCCGGGCCAAACCGCCGATTTTAATAATTAATTAATTTATAATTATTAAATATACATAATGTAAAATTGGAGGTTCGAACGATAAAAACCGCCGGTTTTCATCAAAACCGCCGGTTCCATCAAACAGCCGGTTTTCATCAAAACCGCCGGTTTTCATCAAAACCGCCGGTTCTAATACATAAACCGGATATTTTTATTAATAATACTATATAATCTTCAAACTTGGATGAGTTTAAAGAAAATATTAAGATGTGAGGTAAACAATTGCTCGAATATATTCTCATTTATATGACAACTCTCCTCCATTCTTTCTTTAACTTTTCGACGTGGGACATTTGATTTTGAATAGAAGGAAAAGGAAAGAATGAGGCTAATTGTCCCACATTGGAAGAGGATTCAAGAAAAGAAGAGTTCAACCTTATAAAAGGAGAGATAATATGTAGTGGACCTATCCATTTGTGGGCCTTCTCTATTGAGCATTGGTTAAGTTTTTGAGTATAAAATAAATTTATTTTAAACAAAAAATTTATTTTTTAATATTTTTTTTTTTAATTTCATAGACTCGCGGTTTTGAACCGGAACCGGAACCGCCGGTTTTTAAGCCCGGTCCTAAACCGCCTCCCTTCTTCAAGGGTCGATTCCGGTTCACCCTCTTATGAACCGTGAACCGGCGGGCCGAGGCCCGTGAACAGATCTAGTCCGACAGGATGGCATGGGGCAACCAGAATTTTTTAGTTACCAACTGGAATTATTAGTGGTAAATATAAAGTTTATAATAGTAGTATCTAAGTTTAGAAACAAAACTAATAGTTGATCAATGTATAGTCAACAAAAATGAATAAAATTAATTTTATTTTATTGTAACCATGAAATAAACATAATTGGGAAAACAATGATTTTCGTCCCTGTAATTTGCACGATTTTTGCTTTTAGTCCCTACGAAAATTAAAATGTTATTTTCATCCTTGTAATTTCTAAAACGTTCTTTTTTAGTCCCTGCCGTTAATCTCCGTTTATTTTTAAAGAAAAAATAATGTTTTTCGTCCCTGTAATTTGCGTGATTTTTGCTTTTAGTCCCTACGAAAATTGAAATATTATTTTGATTCCTGTAATTTCTAAAACGTTCTTTTTTAGTCCCTGCCATTAATTATATATTCCAAATAGCATAATAGTGCAGTAACAAATTAGACCCTGCAATTTACCACACGACACGAAAACGACACTAAAATTTAGTGTTTGGGCTTGCATTTTGAGCACACGACATGAAAATACACGAACACGAAAGTACAAGACTGAGATTTAGTGTCGGTTTTGTGTTTACCCTTTGGGTACACGACACGACACAAGGTACACGAAATAAATAAATAAATATAATATTTTATATTTAATTTAATAAAAATATATATTTAATGAATTATGTTTATACTAAACTTTAAAATTTGAAAATATAATGTAAATTTTCATAAATTTCATGTAAACATTCGTGTTTTCGTTGTCATTCGTTTCATTTCGTCTACTAAAACCTATAAAAATAATATTATAATATTAAAATTATTATTTTTTATAATATTTTAATATTTATTTTATATTATGTGCCTGACAAACACGACACGAAACGACACGAACTTGCGCGGTACACGACACGACATGCCACGAATTTATTTAGTGTCTTGTATGTGTTTGGGTTTTTGGTACACGAAACACGAAAGTACACGACACTAAATGATTACGTTGTTATTTTCGTGTATGGGATGTGACGAGTTTTACGCTGGCTGCCACTAACCTACCGCAACCCTCCTCTTTTATCCGGGATTGGGACCGGCAATGAATGTCAAGAAGACACCCACAGGCAGAGTTAATTCAATAAATATATCTTTTTATTAAATTAAATATAAAATCTTATATTTATTTATTTATTTATTTCGTGTACCTCGTGTCGTGTCGTCTACCCAAAGGGTAAACACAAAACCGACACTAAATCTCGGTCGTGTACTTTCGTGTTTGTGTATTTTCGTGTCGTGTACTCAAATTGCAAATCTAAACACTAAATTTTCGTGTCATTTTCGTGTCGTGTTTTCGTGTCGTGTGGTAAACTGTCGGGTCTAATTTGTTACTGCACTATTATGCTATTTGGAATATACAATTTGTAACAGCCCAAAAACAGTGGCTATTACAGTGCCGTGGATCCCTCCTGGGACCCACCAGGCAATATCACAATATACACTTAAAATCTGACAACGTGGCACCGTACCACAATATTTATCAAAACCCCGGTGTGGAGTATGAGTTATTCATATTTTTAAACACAAGCAAACATACACAGGATCCAAACACGGTACAGACCATATGACGATGGGCAGTACCTAACAAGTTTTAGTACATTCATCCGACACAAAAATAAAACGAAAGTCACGCTTAAAACATAACCGAACAACCAAAAGACTCGGGGCCCCCGAAATAGCATACATCAGAATCCTCCGTCGCCATTGTGCTCCTCCTGTGCCTTGCCCTTTCCTGCCCGAAATACAAGTATTTCGCCCCAAACCACAGTCACTATACATGATAATAATTCTCATAACATTATACAATTCATATATACCGATTTCAAAGAAATTCACCGACTCTTGAATATACCCCAAGGCGTATAAACAATCAGTCCCAACTGTCGAAGATAACCAAATATACGAACGACCACATACTATGGCTCAAGACGGACGTCACAGTACGCCCGATCCGGAAATGTGTCCGTGCACATGTCCACCCCGTATACGGAATCCAGAATATACGTGGGATAATGTACCTAATTAGCCTCACGAACTACGTCTCGTGTGCACGATCTAAATGCGGAAAAACCTCCACGCATGATCATCAAGTGCCCGGCTAAAAATCCTACACATAACCAATCGGCGCGCAGATATGACGCCAGAGATGTCACGATACAACATGACAACGAAACTCAACGAATTACACTTTTTCCAAAAAATCGAACAACTCACCGAAGTGTCAACAAAGCTCAACGATATCAAGGGTCCAAAAGTACGAATTTGGGTATACAATCCCATGATGAAAACGGGACATCATCAAGAACAACCTCAAGTCACAAGACACAAGTTTATAGGTGTTTATATACACGAAATGCATAATCATCATAAGAATCCACACATCATTATAACCAAGCAAGATAACTTGCCTCAATTCCGTAGACGAATAATCCTTCCTCGAATGGTCAAACGAACGGTATCCTCGTCTAACAATACTCACGTGAACAAGCAACCTTGAATGAAATATAATTCATTCAACAACACATTAAATGCGATAATGGTATTATCGCATAAACAATATTCACAAATCGATTATCCTATCGATCATTTTAATGTTCTTATTACAAATCATCGTATGTTTATCATGATCATTACATATTCTAACCTTAATGTCAAATTCTTGATGTCTAGTTTATTATTTATGCAATATCGTGAAAATATCTTTTTCAAATCATCGACACTTCCAATTACGATATAATTTGTGTTTAATTACATTCTTCATTATTTACCAACAATTTCATTCAAAACTTGATTACTATATGAAACATAAGTTTAAGTTTTTAGTGAATTAAGAACATCATCTTAATTTACGCCTCTTGACATGCATGGATTAATGAAATGGAATTCGGCTATTCATCTACCGCATTTGTATCATCACAATTCTCTAAAGAACATTATCAACCTATCAATGTAGCGATTAACGCCCTTTAACGAAATCGATAGATTCGAACATATGAAGATTATAACTTCCTTTTATCAACATTCATTGTTTTATTTTGAAGAATTTATTAAAAGCCTAGTTATATCATTGAATACTTGAGATTTTTGAAGTAACTTCATTCATCTAACAAAGGTCATCTACAAAGGATTAATATCATCTTTCCAACAATTTTATTACAAAGGTTTTAGAGGCCACAAATCATGGTTTCATACTACCTTCAAGAATCAATAGAATGTTCAAGACCAATTTAACATTTCTTACTTTTAATCATTAAGGATATCATCCCTAACATGTTCCTAGTGTTGAGACTAAAATCAACTTCCGATTATCATGCTATACCTCAGGTTTTATGTATATCATTATCAACACAATCACATTATGAAGTTATTTACATCAAGAAGTAACACTAATACCTTCAAAGTTAATCTTCACTTGGTTTGAGTATGATTCAATTAACTTATCATGTTTACACTAGTTTAAACTAACATTATGTGAAGTATTTATCTACTAACATCATCATAAGCATGGAATTGATATGAGTTAAAGAAAGACCAACCTTAAAATGAAGAACAACACCAACACTCCAAGGAATACACTTCAATCTCTAGCTCTCCAAGTCACCAATCAAGTGTTGAAGCTCCAACACAAGTTAGGAAGGCTTAGAAATGAAGTTGGAAGGGAAAGGAATCGTTCCTAAGTTGGGAGATTGAAAGAGGTCGAGTAGGAAGTAAATGGCAAGTCATACATTTATAATCTGAACTTGACATTACGTACGTTAACGAACGTGGTTAACGTACGTTATAGCCTTTACGTACGTAATCTCATGATCATTACGTACGTAACCAATTTCATCAAACTCCCTGTCTAAAAACACGCAGTTCGTTACGTACGTAACCAGGCAGCTATTACGTGTAACACCCCCAATATATTCGGGAATATTACAGCGCCGTAAATCCTTTACATAAGGATTTACAAGGCTGAAGAATTGAACAAGCATAAAAAGGTATTAACGAATGAAAATAACGGAATTACAGTACATCAGTTCTGACCAAATACGAAGCGACAATTGTTCAATGTAACTCAATAATACATCAACAAATCCAAATCATCACAAATGACTTTGTACTCGAGTACTAATTGAAATAACGAATAAACAACAGATAAATAAACCCGGTCGGGACATCACTCTGCACCCTCGTCGTCATACAGTTCCAGTGGTTGTTTCCCGCTCTTGGATCCTAACATACACAAATGTTCACCCCGAAGGGTTAGCACAACGATGCTAGTACAAGTACAATAATCATACAACGTTGATATAATCAACAATTATATCATAACAAGTTTCTCCAACGAGAATATCCACAACACATATCATAACATAACAGTTTCAACATACCGATGGTATTCCAACGATCCAGTAGCACACAACTATAGATTCCCATGATGATCCGTCGGACCAACACATGGTGGAACTACCGTCACGATCCAAAGACACACAAATATAGATTCCCATGATGATTCCCGTCGGATCAACACATGGTGGACATATATTCACAACATATTTACACGATACAATCATCTCATAATTGTCATAATATAAACAATTCTAATTTAGAGTACTTGCCTCGGTTCGTTGACAAGAATAAACTTCCACGAATATCAAAATACTCGAAGGTCGTCCCCTTCGATCAATCACGTGATAAGCTCGAACCTTAACAAAAGAAATAGTACATAATTCATTTCGTGCCGCATTTAACGTCTAACAATTCAATAATTACGGTAGGAAGTCCTTAATACGAAATGCATGCGGGCCAGTTAACGCACGCCTTCGAATCATATGTAGCGTGCGTTAATGCTACTCGTTAGCGTCAGCGATACCTGCGCCTAGCGTCGCTAACCCGGCGTTGTCGGTGCCTCAGCGATCAGCCGATGACTCGGTGATGATTTAACGTCGCTAAGTCCAAAGCGTTGCGTCGCTAAACGTACTCGATAGCGCCGCGTTAAATCTCGTATATTAGCGCACGCTAATAATGCATGGTCGATACTTCACCGATCGGCCCAATCGACTCGATCGATGGTCTAGCGTGCGTTACGTACCAAACGTAGCGCCACGCTAACTAGTACTCGATAGCGCACGTTAAAGCGCATGACATAGCGTGCGCTATCTACGCATGGCGCTTTCACTGGCAAGATAAACTGTTCTTGCCATGTTTGAAACAATGAAATCCTTCGTGATAATTCATGTTACTTCCATGAATACCAAGTTCTTACTCTTATGAATGATCTCGAGGATGATATCAATTTCAAGATGCAAATATACGTATAATCATCATGACACCATAATCCATCTTGATTACAATTCTCATGCAAAGTTGGTGATCTCCGGTTGATGTATTAGATGCTACTATCATTATACATATTCAGACTTCATCTTGAGGTGAACTAACAATTCCGACTTATACGAAAGAATATTTCCTAAGGTGATTCTTCCTTTAAGTTCTTATAACATCTCTTCCAAATCATGATCACAAAGATAACATAAATCATACGGATTGTTAACTTCAGAATATTACTCTCATCATTTGAAGTACTAGGATCCCAACTTCAAGGTTCCAACAATAATATCGTATTTGTAGACATTCCAATCTTCTAAACATGATGTTTTTGAATAATTCACTAATGAAATTCAATACCTCGATAATATGATCATCGTATCCATTGGAAAACCAAATCTAAGACTGGTGATAGGTTGAACATACCTTAGAATGCCGAAATCACTGAACCACGAGGTATAATCCGACTCCGTTTGGTTATGTGCCACTCCAAGGTGTTACTTCTCTTCAATAATCATTCACAAGTGATACTCAATCATTCAATGATCACTAATATATGTTCTAAGTGTTTAGAAGGGATATACTTGCTCTCTGGACTCTCAAAGGTGAAGTATAGACGAAGGAAATGAAAGCCAAAGCGGTTCTTTGTCCCATTTATAATATTACGCATTATTGACAAGTTAGCGCACGCTACTAAGCATCCCTTAGCGTGCGCTAATAATGGTTGACTTCGAGTTTGTCCGGATGCGTCGGCGGAATCTTATCCGGACCTATGTCACATTGGCGCATGTGTTAGCTGTCCCGCTCAATAATTGAGTTCTTAGCGCACGCAACCCCTACCTTCATAGCGTGCGCTAATAATGGCCCGATAGCGCGCGTTAAGATACATTCTTAGCGTGCGCTATCACAAGGTTTCTTGAGCAATTTTGCATGTTTCTATACTTATGCACAATGATATTAATGCACTAAATATCATATTCCAATAATCAAAATCACCAATCCGAAATAATACATGGTTGAATACAGATGAAATACACTGTAATAAATCCGGATATTACATACTCTCCTACTAAAAAGGAGTTTCGTCCCGAAACTCAAGACGAAAATAACTCGGGATATCTAGACTTCATATCATCTTCTGTTTCCCAAGTGGCTTCTTCCATTCCGTGACGTGACCACTGAACTTTGACCAAAACGATTGACTTGTTCCTCAGTTGCTTGACTCGACTCTCGAGTATCTTGGTAGTCTTTCTTCAAATGTCCCATCCTGCTCGACTTCGATCTCGCCGAAATCAATGATATGACTGGGATCTGGTATATATCTCCGTAACTGGGATACGTGGAACACGTTATGAACATGACACAATGACGGCGGCAATGCCAATCTGTATGCCAACTCCCCAACTCTCTCGAGGATTTCAAATGGTCCGATATATCTCGGACTCAGCTTTCCTTTCTTTCCGAAACGAAAGATTCCCCGAGTAGGAGAAACCTTCAAAAGTACGTGATCTCGATCTTCAACTCCAATGGACGGCGGCGTACGTCCGCATAGGATTTCTGGCGACTCTGGGCAGTTAACAGCCTTTCACGAATCGAGGCTATCTTCTCTCGAGTCTGCTCGATCAACTCTGGTTCTGTTCCGATCAAGTCCGATGAATCGTCCCGGATAGGGCGATCTGCATCTCCTTCCGTATAATGCCTCAAACGTTGCCATCTTAAGTGAAGCATGCCAACTATTCTTGTTGGTACATTCAATCAACGGTAGATGAACTTCCCAATCGTTTGACCAATCTAAGGCACGTGCCCTTAGCATATCTTCCACCGTTTGTATAGTTCTCTCGGTTGTCCGTCGATTTGCGGGTGATAAGGCATCTTGAAGTTCAATTCGGTCCCCAAGGCCTTATGAACGCCTTCCAAAAGTGAGACACAAAGCGGCCGTCTCGATCGAAACAATGGTCTTCGGCGTACCATGCAATCGAACTATCTCCGAAATAAAGACTCGTGCCAACCTCTCTGGTCCCCACGTATCCTTAATGCCTAGAAAATGAGCCGATTTGGTTAAACGATCAACTATCACCCAAATCATGTTCATTCTGTCACGGTTTTCGGCATATTAGTGATAAAGTCCATTGATATGTCCTCCCACTTCCATTCAGAATCGGAGCGGCTTCAACATTCCAAAGAGCCGTTGATGCTCGATCTTAACTCGACAAGTCAAGCATTTCAAACATAGTCCGCTACGTCTTGCTTCATATTGCCCCACGTAAATTGCTTCAAGTCCTTATACATTTCTTGGTGCCCGGGTGGATAGAATAGGGCGAACTATGAGCTTCCTTCATAATCGTCATTTGAACATCAACATCGGGAACGCAGAGTCGGTTCGAAATCTCAAAACTCCATCGTCATGAATTATGAATCGGGGCCTTTCCTTTGATCACTTCATCATGTAACCGAACCATCGAGAGGATCATCTACCTGTCTAGATTTGATTTCTTCGGTTAAAGATGAAGTTATCTCCATCACGCACGATTGTCCTTGGACTCTTTGTAACCATACCTCAATTCCTTCACGAATCATCTCTCGTTGAAGGCTAAGTTGGGATGTCAGCGTCTCCGAGATCTGAATAGAGACAGGCTTGCGGCTAAGTGCATCGGCCACTACATTTGCTTTGCCTGGATGATATAAAATCTCCAAGTCATAGTCCTTGTCGGTTCCAACCATTTTCTTTGCCGCATGTTCAACTCTTTACATTGAATATGTACTTGAGACTCTTATGATCCGTAAAGATCGACGGTGAGTCCCGTCAGATAATGCCTCCAGATCTTCAAGGCAAAACCACCGCCGCTAGCTCCAAATCATGTGTCGGGTAATTCACTTCATAAGGTTTCGGTTGTCGCGACGCATAAGCGATCACCTTATCATTCTGCATCAACACGCACCCAAGTCCTTGATTCAAGCATCACAGTAAACTATGAATCCTTGATTCCTGCGGAAGTGATAGAATCGGTGCCGTCGTCAATCTCTTCTTTAACTCATCAAAACTAGTCTGACATGACTCGTTCCACTCAAACTTTTGAGTTTTCTGCAAAAGTCGAGTAAGTGGGCGGGAAATTTTAGAAAACCCTTCCACGAATCGACGATAATATCCAGCAAGTCCTAAGAAGCTTCGGACCTCTTTCACATTCTTTGGAGGCTTCCAATCTAATATTGCTTCGATCTTCTGAGGATCTACTCGGACTCCTTTAGCTGACACCACATGGCCGAGGAACATTACTTCCTTTAGCCAGAATTCACACTTAGAAAGTTTGGCGTACAATTGCTCGTTTCTCAAAAGTTCCAATACAATCCGCAAATGTTGCGCATGTTCTTCCGGACTCTTAGAATACACCAGGATGTCGTCAATAAACACGACCACAAATTTGTCCAAAAATTCAATGAACACTCTGTTCATCAATTGCATAAATACAGCAGGTGCGTTAGTGAGACCAAACGGCATCACTACAAACTCATAATGCCCGTAGCGAGTTCAACGCTGATTTCGGAACATCAGACTCCTTAATCCTCAGTTGATGGTATCCTGATCTCAGATCAATTTTAGAAAATACCGTTGCCCCTTGCAGCTGGTCAAACAGATCATCAATCCGTAGTAACGGATATTTGTTCTTAATCGTCATCTTGTTCAACTCTCGATAGTCAATACACAGTCGGAGCGATCCATCCTTCTTTCGGACAAAAAGAACTGGCGCTCCCCAGGGTGAAACGCTTGGCTGAATATAGCCCTTGTCCAGTAACTCCTCCACCGCTTCTTCAATTCGTACATCTCGGTAGGTGCCATACGATACGGCGCCTTAGAAATTGGTGTCGCTCCGTGTTCGGCTCAATAGTAAATTCTACATCCCTTCGTGGAGGTAGCCTGTAATTCATCAGAAATACATCCGAAATTCGTTCACAACAGAATAGATGAAAGTTCCACCATTTCGTCTTCTTTCTTCATTGCATAACACGATTACCGGTATAGCCTTGTTTCAACAATCGGCGTGACTTTCATCGCTTTGATCAATTTTCCGAGCTTCCCGGTTTCCATCCTTGAGCAGTACTTCGGAGCCATCATCAGCGATCAGTGAAATATTCCTCCTTCGGTAGTCTACAATTGCTCCATACCGATTAAGCCAATCGTCTCCGAGTATCAGGTCATCTCCTTGCATTTCTATCACGATCAGATTTGAGAGCCACTCTCTGCCCCCAAATGATACAGGAAAATTTCTAGTTTCTAAATTTCCGACAATTCTCTCTCCACTCGGTAAACCAACAACATAAGGTTCACAAGTATAAAAAATGGAAATATTCAAACGATTTACACAAGACAAAGATATGAAATAATGTGTAGCTCCTGTATCGAACAAAACGCTAACTGGCTGGGAAAAGATTTGGGCCAGATGCACGATGCGGCAAAGACATCACGATCATCTGTCCTCCTCATCTCATACAAACGTGGGGAACAGATCCGGCACTCGATGTCCCCTTTCGGTCCCATTGTCCTCTGCCTCGCCGCGGCCAAGATTACGAGGCATCGAACACTTTCTTTGCGTCTATTGGACACTTGGCTTCCTTCGGGCCATTTGTGATGAGCGGGTTCCATTGTACTTAGTGGCGTCCTTACAAAACGTCGCACGGTGCCCTTCCCTGTCGGCACTCAAAACATGTAAGCTGAGTGCGCAAACAATCACGCCAAAGGTGGCACAGGCGACCACGGTTAAAGCATTTCTAGCCATTTGTATCCGTGGTGACATTGTTCCGTAATTCTTTCCGCTCTTAGGGGTGCGGAGGTTTCTTGAAAGAAAAGAAGATTGGGCCTTGCGGGGCCATTGCTCTTGTGCTCTGTAAAAGTACCAGAGACTTTCTGTTTCTTCGACTCCATAAACTTCTCCATTCTTTGCTTCTTTTATTTCGTGCAACGCCTTATCCTGGTATTGGCGGAGAGTGGTACATTCAAAACCGGACATGTACCTGCGGATTTCTGGTTTCATCCTCATTTGAAATGAATCATCATCTCGCATCTGTTACGACCGGATGTCGAACAAATGCTAACTTTGGTTAAACATCTTAATCGTGCAGGATACGGGTTCATCGATGGTGACGAGAGAAAAATTCTCGAATTTTGGCTTCCCTCACAGACGAGGGCAATCGAGCTTCCATCATCATTTTAAATTCTCGCCTAATCGGCATCATGATCTGCCAGTCGGATAGCTTCCCACCACTCGGATGCTTCCCCTATCGAGAAATCTTGGGCAATAGGAGCTCTCCTGTCGTCAGGCAATTAATTCCAGCAAAATTTTCTCCATCTCCTTCAACCAATGGTCCCAGTGGGAGTCTCGGAAAAGCCGTCAAATTTGGGTGGTTGCATCTTCGCCACTTCTTGCGACCACCGGTCACCCCGATTTCCCATATCCGGGATCCCTTGCCTCTCTCTCCTGCCGTAGTCCCACCGCCACTTGCATTCGGTCCACGACACAGGCGAACCGAGTCATCTGGTTCACCACTTGACGAAGGATCTCTGCAAAGAGGATCTGGTTCATTATTAATAGATTGTTGCGGCTCGCCGGAGCTATGACTGGCCTGGTTAGAAGGCGACGCCTCCCTTTCGGCATTTCTTCGTCCGCGTCCACGACCGCGACCACGTCCACGTCCGCCTCTCAACATACTGTAAGCATAAATACTCAATATACAGGAAACAACATCGTTCTAATATTCGAGTATAAAGAGATACAATATGTAAAGAACGAGATAGAGTTTAGGAACTTACAACCACTGTTTGCAAGAAGACGTGGCGGTGCAGTGATGTCATTCACGGCCGGTTACCCCAAAAGACATAAATGACCCCTATTTTAACCCAACGGCCAAGATATCCATAATCTTAGCTCTGATACCATATTCTGTAACACCCCCAATATATTCGGAAATATTACAGCGCCGTAAATCCTTTACATAAGGATTTACAAGGCTGAAGAATTGAACAAGCATAAAAAGGTATTAACGAATGAAAATAACGGAATTACGATTACATCGATTCGACCAAATACAGAAACAGTACAATTGTTCAACAGAACTCAATAATACATCAACAAATCCAAATCATCACAAATGACTTTGTACTCGAGTACTAATTGAAATAACGAATAAACAACAGATAAATAAACCCGGTCGGGACATCACTCTGCACCCTCGTCGTCATACAGTTCCAGTGGTTGTTTCCCCGCTCTTCTGGATCCTGAACATACACAAATGTTCACCCCCGAAGGGGTTAGCACAACGATGCTAGTACAAGTACAATAATCATACAACAGTGATATAATCAACAATTATATCATAACAAGTTTCTCCAACGAGAATATCCACAACACATATCATAACATAACAGTTTCAACATACTGATGGTATTCCAACGATCCAGCGCACACAGCTATAGATTCCCATGATGATCCCGTCGGACCAACACATGGTGGAACTACCTGTCCAACGATCCAGCGCACACAGCTATAGATTCCCATGATGATTCCCGTCGGATCAACACATGGTGGACATATATTCACAACATATTTACACGATACAATCATCTCATAATTGTCATAATATAAACAATTCTAATTTAGAGTACTTGCCTCGGTTCGTTGACAAGAATAAACTTCCACGAATATCAAAATACTCGAAGGTCGTCCCCTTCGATCAATCACGTGATAAGCTCGAACCTTAACAAAAGAAATAGTACATAATTCATTTCGTGCCGTACGAACGTCTAACAATTCAATAATTACGGTAGGAAGTCCTTAATACGAAATGCATGCGATGCAGTTAACGCACGCTACGAATCATATGTAGCGTGCGTTAATGCTACTCGTTAGCGTCGCAGACACACTGCCTAGCATACGCTAACCCGGCGTTGTCAGTGCCTCACTGATCAGCCGACTGACTCGGCTGATGATTTAACGTACGCTAAGTCCAAAACGTTGCGTACGCTAAACGTACTCGATAGCGCACGTTAAATCTCGTATATTAGCGCACGCTAATAATGCATGGTCGATTTCAGCGATCAGCCAACTGACTCGACTGATGGTCTAGCGTACGTTACGTACCAAACGTAGCGCACGCTAACTAGTACTCGATAGCGCACATTAAACTGCATAACATAGCGTGCGCTATCTCTGCATGGCAGTTTACTGCTGAGCAGTAAACTGTTCTTGCCATGTTTGAAACAATGAAATCCTTCGTGATAATTCATGTTACTTCCATGAATACCAAGTTCTTACTCTTATGAATGATCTCCAGGATGATATCAATTTCAAGATGCAAATATACGTATAATCATCATGACACCATAATCCATCTTGATTACAATTCTCATGCAAAGTTGGTGATCTCCGGTTGATGTATTAGATGCTACTATCATTATACATATTCAGACTTCATCTTGAGGTGAACTAACAATTCCGACTTATACGAAAGAATATTTCCTAAGGTGATTCTTCCTTTAAGTTCTTATAACATCTCTTCCAAATCATGATCACAAAGATAACATAAATCATACGGATTGTTAACTTCAGAATATTACTCTCATCATTTGAAGTACTAGGATCCCAACTTCAAGGTTCCAACAATAATATCGTATTTGTAGACATTCCAATCTTCTAAACATGATGTTGTTGAATAATTCACTAATGAAATTCAATACCTAGATAATATGATCATCGTATCCATTGGAAAACCAAATCTAAGACTGGTGATAGGTTGAACATACCTTAGAATGCCGAAATCACTGAACCACGAGGTATAATCCGACTCCATTTGGTTATGTGCCACTCCAAGGTGTTACTTCTCTTCAATAATCATTCACAAGTGATACTCAATCATTCAATGATCACTAATATATGTTCTAAGTGTTTAGAAGGGATATACTTGCTCTCTGGACTCTCAAAGGTGAAGTATAGACGAAGGAAATGAAAGCCAAAGCGGTTGCTGTCCCATTTATAATATTCTGCATTATTGACAAGTTAGCGCACGCTACTAAGCATCCCTTAGCGTGCGCTAATAATGGTTGACTTCAGAGTTTGTCCGGATGCGTCAGCGGGAATCTTATCCGGACCCATGTCCCGGCTGGCGCATGTGTTAGCTGTCCCGCTCAATAATTGAGTTCTTAGCGCACGCAACCCCTACCTTCATAGCGTGCGCTAATAATGGCCCGATAGCGCGTGTTAAGATACATTCTTAGCGTGCGCTATCACAAGGTTTCTTGAGCAATTTTGCATGTTTCTATACTTATGCACAATGATATTAATGCACTAAATATCATATTCCAATAATCAAAATCACCAATCCGAAATAATACATGGTTGAATACAGATGAAATACACTGTAATAAATCCGGATATTACATTACGTACGTAATAGCCGTTGACTTGGCTGTCGCGATCGACTCCCGACCACCTACCCTTGCTCGACCCCACCCGCCGAAAGGCGGATTGCTGGAGGATCTTCCGCATTACGTACGTTAACGTACTGATATTACGTACGTAAGGCGGCCTACATAGCGTACGTTAAGAATACATGTTAACGTACGTTAAGTACTATAACAATCATAAATGGAATTCTCGCAATATCACCCAACAACTAATATAGGTATGAATGACCATGAATCCAATTTAACATAATTCGTCGGTACTTGCTACCACATCACAGATATGGTGCGAAAATACTTAACTTAAATCATGGAATACAATATTAAAGGCGAGGGTATTACATACTCCCCCCCTTAAAAGGAGTTTCGTCCCCGAAACTAAGGGGTAAACAGTTCGGGGTATCTCTCTCGCATGCTATCTTCAGTCTCCCACGTAGCTTCCTCGACTCCATGTCTTGACCACTGAATTTTTAATAAGGGAATCGTCTTGTTCCTCAGTTGTTTAATTCTTCTCTCGAGTATCTTCACAGGCTGTTCCTCATACGAATGGTCGTCGGCTATTTCGACCTCGTCGAATTGAATAACATGACTTGGATCAGCAACATACTTCCTTAACTGAGACACATGGAATACGTTGTGAATCCGACTCAAAGCTGGTGGTAATGCTAAACGATAGGCTAGGTCGCCTACTCGTTCGAGGATCTCAAACGGACCAATATACCTTGGGCTCAATTTGCCTCTCTTCCTGAATCGGAAAACACCTCTAGTAGGAGATACTTTGACCAGTACATGGTCACCAACTTCAAACTCGAGTGGTCGTCGACGATTATCTGCATATGATTTCTGGCGGCTTTGGGCCGTTAATAGACGGCTCTTGATCAGGGAAATCTTCTCGCGGGCTGCCAATAACATATCAGGTTCCGTACCAATGGATTCAGATATTTCGTCCCAACACAAAGGGGACCTACAACGACGACCATATAATGCCTCATAGGGTGCCATCATGATCGAGGCGTGCCAGCTGTTATTGTATGTGAATTCTACCAACGGCAGTTGGGCTTCCCAGTCAGGCTTCCAATCGAGAGCACATGCCCTCAACATATCCTCTAGAGTTTGAATTGTCCTCTCAGACTGACCGTCGGTCTGAGGATGAAAAGCCGTACTGAAGTTCAACTGTGTACCCATAGCACGATGAACCGCCTTCCAGAAGTGCGACACGAACCGTCCGTCCCTATCTGATACAATACTCTTAGGGGTGCCATGCAGTCTCACAATCTCTTTGATGAATAATTGGGCCAATTTCTCAGGGCCCCAAGTATCCTTGATCTCCAAAAAGTGGGCTGATTTAGTCAATCGATCCACAACCACCCAAATCGTATTCATGCCTCGACGGCTCGTCGGCAAACTAGTAATAAAGTCCATCGATATGTCTTCCCACTTCCACTCGGGAATCGGAAGCGGTTTCATCATGCCAGCTGGTCGTTGATGCTCAATCTTGACCTGCTGACAGGTCAGACATTTCGAAACGAATTCGGCAACTTCCCGTTTCATGTTACCCCACCAATAATACTGCTTCAAATCCTTATACATTTTGTTTGATCCCGGGTGTATGGAATACGGGGTAGCATGAGCCTCCTTCAGAATAGTATTCCTCAATTCTTCGTCTGCTGGTACACACACTCGGTTTTTAAAGCGTAACAGTCCATCCTCGTGAACCACAAATCCAGGGGCCTTCCCCTGATCGATTTCTCCTCGAATTCTGGATAAGAATGGGTCCGACATTTGTTTCGTCCTGATCGTCTCATCAATGGATGGTGAAATCTCAAGCATGCACAGTTGTCCCTGAATGCGTTGTATCCAGACCTCAATCTCTGGTCTCATGAACTCTAATTGCAACTCCCTCTGGGCGGTCAAACGAGCTAGCATCTGCTCCTGCACCGTCTTGCGGCTCAAGGCATCGGCAACCACGTTTGCCTTGCCTGGATGATAAAGGATCTCGATATCATAGTCTTTGATTAGCTCTAACCACCTCCTTTGTCTCATATTCAACTCCTTCGGTAAAAATATACTTCGTGCTCTTGTGGTCCGTAAAAATCTGGCAGGTAACTCCATACAGATAGTGGCGCCAGATTTTTAAAGCAAACACTACTGCTGCTAACTCCAAGTCATGAGTCGGGTAGTTGACCTCGTAAGGACGCAACTGTCTGGACGCATAGGCGATCACTTTGCCGTCCTGCATTAACACGCAGCCAAGGCCCTGCCTCGATGCATCGCTGTATACCGCGAATCCTTCCGTTCCTCTAGGTAGTACCAAAACAGGTGCTGAAATTAATCGACCTTTGAGTTCATCAAAACTTTGCTGACATGCTTCCGACCACAAGTACTTCTTATCTTTTCTCAACAGATTAGTCATCGGTTGAGCAATTTTGGAAAATCCTTCCACGAATCGTCTGTAATAGCCTGCTAGTCCCAGAAAACTACGAACTTCCTTCACGTTCTTCGGGGGTAGCCAGTCTCGGATAGCTTCCGTCTTATGTGGGTCTACTCTTACTCCTTCTGCTGATATCACATGACCCAGAAAAATAACTTGGACATACGTAATTCACACTTAGAAAATTTTCCATAGAGTTGTTCTCGCCTTAACGCATCGAGAACCTGGCGGAGGTGACACTCATGCTCCTCATGATCACGAGAGTAGACCAAGATATCGTCAATAAAAACGACTACAAAACGATCCAGATAATTAATAAAAACCCGATTCATCAATTCCATGAATACTGCAGGTGCATTAGTCAGTCCGAATGGCATGACAACGAACTCATAATGCCCATAGCGAGTGCGAAAAGCTGTCTTCGGGACGTCAGACTCTCGAATCCGCAATTGGTGGTACCCAGACCTCAAGTCGATCTTGGAAAATACAGCGGCTCCCTGGAGCTGATCCAATAGATCATCGATGCGAGGTAAAGGATACTTGTTCTTAATTGTTACTTTGTTCAGCTCCCGGTAATCGATACACAAACGCAGCGATCCGTCCTTCTTCCGTACGAATAACACCGGCGCCCCCCAAGGGGATGCACTGGGCCGAACATATCCTTTCTCAGTTAATTCTTCGAGTTGTCTTTTCAATTCCTGCATCTCAGTCGGGGCCATACGGTACGGTGCTTTCGAAAGCGGGGACGTCCCTGGCTCCAACTCAATGGTGAATTCCACCTCTCGCTGTGGGGGTATTCCTGGAAGCTCGTCTGGGAATACATCCGGATAGTCTCGAACTACTGGAATATTAATCAATTTGACTGGCCGGTCAGCTGTCTTAGTCATGTAACACCAATAACCAATGCATCCCTGGTTCAGTAATCTCATAGCCTTCATAGCGCTGATGACTCTCCCAGAATGATTGGGATTATCACCCTGAAAAATACACTCGACGCCATCATCCGATGTGACGGTCACCATTCGCTTACGGATGCTAAGGACGGCATCGTGACGATCCATCCAGTCAATACCCAAGATTACATCATCTTTAGGTAAATCCACCACAATCAAGTCAGACAACCACTCACGGTTGTTCATGCTATCAGACGATTACGTACTTCACGACTCCAAATACTACTACTACCATGGGGTAGACCAATTACATAGGTTTCACAATTGATAAACCGATTCAATTCCAAACGACTCAAACCAGAACTAGATAAAAAGGAGTGTGAAGCACCAGTATCAAAAAGAACACAAACGGCCGAGAGTGGATCTCGAGAGTACCGCAATCATGCCGGCCGGATCATCGACTTTCATCATCTCGTAAACTCGGGTTTTGCAACCCCGGAAGGTGTGTACCAACTTGATTCCCACGGCCCATCCCTTTGTTCGCCCCGGTAGTCCGGTAAGAAGCGGATGGAGGAGCACGTTCTGAACAAAAGATCAGATCGGAGCAAGAGATGCTTTGAGGCACGCCAAGTCCACCCGGCAATAGCGGCGCGATGACCGTTCTTCCCGCAAGTGTGACAGCAACGGCGGCCGGACACTTGGAGCCGATATGCCCCTGGTCCCCACGGTTATAACACACGACAGGTGAGCTGATTGCCCGAGAGTGCGTTCTGCCGGTTTCGGTGCCATAGGTGGCCGCTCGGAAGGATTTGGTACAGTGGGGTTTCTTGAATACCCCGGTTCTTTGTCTCCTTGGGTGCAGTTCCTGGATCTCTTGTTGGAAAGCGAGGCCGCTTCTTAGAAATCTCCTTCGCGGTAAGTTCATACTCCAAAGCCTTCTCAATAAACTCCGGTAAGGTCATACGGTGGTGATTGAGTAATTGCATCCTCATTCGGGGTTTAAGCCTCTTGAGGAAATATTTGATTTTATCGGCTTCCGAACGGACAACCGCGTAGCAAAAGGAAGAAGTGCTTGGAATTTTTCAGCAATTACTAACACATCCTCGTCTTCCGATGGGTCGGGATTTAGTAATTCGGACAGTTTAGCTTCACGGAGGGGTGCAGGATAGTAACGATCTAGCATAAGATTCTTGAATTCCTCCCAAGTACTCGCGCCTTCGGCAGGCCTCACAGAAAGCCACCAAGTATGGGCACTCTTACTGAGGTAGTAGGCAGCCACAGCAACTCGATTTTCCTCTGGGCACTCCACCATCTCGAACAGTTTCTCGAAATGCTCTATCCAGTGTACAATGTCGGCAGGCTCAGATGAGCCTTCAAAAGTCGGAGGTCGCTGACGTGATATGTCGCTAATAATCCGGCTCACGATCCCGCCAGGCAACAAAGGCGGAGGCTGTTGTCCCTGCTGCTGACCAGTAGTATTCCTTTGCATAGTTTCCATCAGCCGACCCATTTGGGTCATCTGGGCCATCATGCCCTGCATCACGGTGTAAGGATCGGCACGTGCATTCTCTCCGGTGTGGTGCGATTGGTCCCGAGAAGGCGAATCCACCTGCGGAACTCGCTCCACATTCGCGCGTCTGTTAGCTCGTGGTATCGAATTCGGCCTCTTCCGCGGCCTCGTCCCCTCTCGCCACGGCCTCTAAGGTTCCTTTCCATACTGAAAGAACCAAGTCACAAGTACAGTTTGATTTATCAATCATAATTCATGCTAAGTTAATAACAACAGGGAATTTCCTATCCAACAAAGCAGTTGTAAAGAATCATTGGCACTACAAGTGTTACACACTCAATATCATATCAACATTAAGTCGAAATAATTCCAATCACATAATTAATTTAGGTTCTCTTTAAACAGATGAATTTTGCCACATGGTAGCAAGATGCCAAGATAAGTAAGGAGACCAATACATCGTCAATATCATGCCAGTAATCAAATTATGGTTCATGAGAACATACCGTATTCGACGGGTCAGGCGCTTGCACAGGTTACACGTGGCACGAAATTTTCTTGATGCTATTTCGATTCTACAATGACTCAAAATAAAAACACACGCTCTCCGATACCATCTTCTGTAACAGCCCAAAAACAGTGGCTATTACAGTGCCGTGGATCCCTCCTGGGACCCACCAGGCAATATCACAATATACACTTAAAATCTGACAACGTGGCACCGTACCACAATATTTATCAAAACCCCGGTGTGGAGTATGAGTTATTCATATTTTTAAACACAAGCAAACATACACAGGATCCAAACACGGTACAGACCATATGACGATGGGCAGTACCTAACAAGTTTTAGTACATTCATCCGACACAAAAATAAAACGAAAGTCACGCTTAAAACATAATCGAACAACCAAAAGACTCGGGGCCCCCGAAATAGCATACATCAGAATCCTCCGTCGCCATTGTGCTCCTCCTGTGCCTTGCCCTTTCCTCGCCCTGAAATACAAGTATTTCGCCCCAAACCACAGGGTCAGCTATACATGATAATAATTCTCATAACATTATACAATTCATATATACTGATTTCAAAGAAATTCACCGACTACTGAATATACCCCGAAGGCGTATAAACAATCGCCCCAATGTCAAGATAACCAAATATACGAACGACCACATACTATGGCTCAAGACGGACGTCACAAGACGCCCGATCCGAAATGTGTCCGTGCACATGTCCACCCCGTATACGAATCCAGAAATATACGTGGGATAATGTACCTAATTAGCCTCACGAACTACGTCTCGTGTGCACGATCTAAATGCGGAAAAACCTCCACGCATGATCATCAAGTGCCCGGCTAAAAATCCTACACATAACCAATCGGCGCGCAGATATGACGCCAGAGATGTCACGATACAACATGACAACGAAACTCAACGAATTACACTTTTTCCAAAAAATCGAACAACTCACCGAAGTGTCAACAAAGCTCAACGATATCAAGGGTCCAAAAGTACGAATTTGGGTATACAATCCCATGATGAAAACGGGACATCATCAAGAACAACCTCAAGTCACAAGACACAAGTTTATAGGTGTTTATATACACGAAATGCATAATCATCATAAGAATCCACACATCATTATAACCAAGCAAGATAACTTGCCTCAATTCCGTAGACGAATAATCCTTCCTCGAATGGTCAAACGAGCGGTATCCTCGTCTAACAATACTCACGTGAACAAGCAACCTTGAATGAAATATAATTCATTCAACAACACATTAAATGCGATAATGGTATTATCGCATAAACAATATTCACAAATCGATTATCCTATCGATCATTTTAATGTTCTTATTACAAATCATCGTATGTTTATCATGATCATTACATATTCTAACCTTAATGTCAAATTCTTGATGTCTAGTTTATTATTTATGCAATATCGTGAAAATATCTTTTTCAAATCATCGACACTTCCAATTACGATATAATTTGTGTTTAATTACATTCTTCATTATTTACCAACAATTTCATTCAAAACTTGATTACTATATGAAACATAAGTTTAAGTTTTTAGTGAATTAAGAACATCATCTTAATTTACGCCTCTTGACATGCATGGATTAATGAAATGGAATTCGCTATTCATCTACCGCATTTGTATCATCACAATTCTCTAAAGAACATTATCAACCTATCAATGTAGCGATTAACGCCTTTAACGAAATCGATAGATTCGAACATATGAAGATTATAACTTCCTTTTATCAACATTCATTGTTTTATTTTGAAGAATTTATTAAAAGCCTAGTTATATCATTGAATACTTGAGATTTTGAAGTAACTTCATTCATCTAACAAAGGTCATCTACAAAGGATTAATATCATCTTTCCAACAATTTTATTACAAAGGTTTTAGAGGCCACAAATCATGGTTTCATACTACCTTCAAGAATCAATAGAATGTTCAAGACCAATTTAACATTTCTTACTTTTAATCATTAAGGATATCATCCCTAACATGTTCCTAGTGTTGAGACTAAAATCAACTTCCGATTATCATGCTATACCTCAGGTTTTATGTATATCATTATCAACACAATCACATTATGAAGTTATTTACATCAAGAAGTAACACTAATACCTTCAAAGTTAATCTTCACTTGGTTTGAGTATGATTCAATTAACTTATCATGTTTACACTAGTTTAAACTAACATTATGTGAATTATTTATCTACTAACATCATCATAAGCATGGAATTGATATGAGTTAAAGAAAGACCAACCTTAAAATGAAGAACAACACCAACACTCCAAGGAATACACTTCAATCTCTAGCTCTCCAAGTCACCAATCAAGTGTTGAAGCTCCAACACAAGTTAGGAAGGCTTAGAAATGAAGTTGGAAGGGAAAGGAATCGTTCCTAAGTTGGGAGATTGAAAGAGGTCGAGTAGGAAGTAAATGGCAAGTCATACATTTATAATCTGAACTTGACATTACGTACGTTAACGAACGTGGTTAACGTACGTTATAGCTTTTACGTACGTAATCTCATGATCATTACGTACGTAACCAATTTCATCAAACTCCCTGTCTAAAAACACGCAGTTCGTTACGTACGTAACCAGGCAGCTATTACGTACGTAATAGCCGTTGACTTGGCTGTCGCGGTCGACTCCCGACCACCTACCCTTGCTCGACCCCACCCGCCGAAAGGCGGATTGCTGGAGGATCTTCCGCATTACGTACGTTAACGTACTGATATTACGTACGTAAGGCGGCCTACATAGCGTACGTTAAGAATACATGTTAACGTACGTTAAGTACTATAACAATCATAAATGGAATTCTCGCAATATCACCCAACAACTAATATAGTATGAATGACCATGAATCCAATTTAACATAATTCGTCGGTACTTGCTACCACATCACAGATATGGTGCGAAAATACTTAACTTAAATCATGGAATACAATATTAAAGGCGAGGGTATTACACAATTAATGGCAGGGACTAAAAAAGAACGTTTTAAAAATTACAGGGATCAAAATAACATTTCAATTTTCGTAGGGACTAAAAGCAAAAATCACGCAAATTATAGGGACGAAAAACATTGTTTTTCCTTTAAAAATAAACGGAGGTTAACGGCAGTGACTAAAAAAGAACGTTTTAGAAATTACAGGGATGAAAATAATATTTTAATTTTCGTAGGGACTAAAAGCAAAAATTGTGCAAATTACAGGGACGAAAATCATTGTTTCCCAACATAAATTTATTAAAATTATATATGTATCAATAATTAACGGGTAAATGGGACAATTCAATTAACTTAGACGGGCAAGTCTGCGGACTTTGTGCACTTTTAACATCTCTGATAGTCACTAGCTATAGGAAGATTCCAATCATGCTCGATCTAGATGCTGTGACAGTTGTGAGTTACTCCTGTTTCAGTCAAGTGATGAAGTCCACAATTTCAATTACAATATTGAAAATTCAGTGAAAAGTGAAAACTGAAAAGCATTGCAATGGTTCGTTATAAAAACTACACCCGCCCAACACAAGTACAATGCACAAAGATTTTAACAAACATGGCTGGTAATTACTCTATCTCGAATATCCGATCTTCTTCCCTCCTCCTCCGAATCCTCATGTCGTCTCTCCTCATCCCAACGGCCTTTTCCGAGGAAAGCGACCTACTCAACAAAATATGCGCAAACACCACCGGGAACTACACCCAAGGCGGTGCTTTTGCGAGAAACTTGAAGTCTCTCTTGGACGTTCTGTACGACCAAATGTCTACAAATCACGGGTTCAGGTTCGCAACGCGGGGCGAGGGCGGAGACCGTGCCTACGGCCTCGGCCTCTGCCGCGGCGACGTGTCGTCCGACGACTGTGCTGACTGTATCTACGACGCTCGGTGCAAGATCACCCGACGCTGCTTCGGGCGGGAAGCGGTCGTCTGGTACGACTATTGTTATTTGAAGTACTCGGGCCGTGGTTTCTTCGGAAAGATCGACCACGGTAACGATTTCGTTCTGGTGAACGTTGAGAACGTGGCAGAATCCGAGGCGAAGAAGTTTAGGGAGGCGGCCATAGGATTATTGCACACGGTATCGAAAAACGCAAGTGAAACAACTCAACTGTTCTTCGGAGGGGAGAAACTATTCGGCGGGAAGAAAAACATGACGATATACACTATGGCCCAGTGCAGCCGGGATCTCTCTAGCCATAGTTGCTACAAATGTCTCGATGGTGCCTTGAAAGAACTTCCGATTTATGAAGGAAAAGGAAATTTTAGTGTTGGTGGGAGAGTTGTCGGTACTAGTTGCAACGTAAGATATGAGATCTATAGTTTCCTCAAGGCCACGAGCTATATATAGGATCTGTTTGGGTAACCTTATAAGTTATTTATAAGTCAGATTCAAGAGAAACAAACAGACCCATAGTCTCACGAGTACTTGTCAATAAGGCTAGGAGTCAGCTCTATTATCTCTATGTTTCCTGTTATTAATGATGTTCCGCTCAAAACCTCTTCACACATTCTGCACTCTCACGCCTTTATATAAACCACCGTTCGCTCAAAACTATGGGTATATAACACTGCAAGAGAAATTGTTTCACTGACCGGAATTTTCCATCGGTAAATAACTACAGTCGGCGGATTAGCAATAATTCTAACCCCCTCGACCTTTAGTATATGACGACTCGACCAAGAGGTCTTGAGTGCGAACCCACAATTTGGGAAGAAATGATTCTAATGGTTTTAAATGATGGTATTTGTTTTGTTGATCCATCTCTAATTCGATCGTCCGTATAATGGTCCATCGACAACTTATTGGTAAATCATCGATAGTTTATTGGCAAGTGACCCATTAGTGATACAACAACAACAACAACAACATCTAAGTCTTAGTCCCAAAATGATACCCATTAGTGATATGTCGAGAAAAAGGCACTAATGGTTCTAAAGTTTGGGGTTTAGCGCACGCAGTGCAACGTTTGTCCGACACGGCAACTTTAATCCTAAAGTTCCAAAAAAGGGTATACAGAGGACTTTTGACTGATTTGTCATTCAAGTCAACTGTCAGCTCATTAAATTTTATTAAAAAAATATGTAAAAAAAATCATGTCCACATCAACAAAACAAACTAAAAAAATTAAAAAGAATAAGCATAAATCACTCACATTCCCAGTTTTTCATTTAAACACAAACTAAAAAAAATTATTTTTCTTTTTTTATAAAATTTAATAAGAATGAAAAATAAATTAAAAAAATCTTAAAAACTAAAAATGGGGAATGTGAGTGATTTATGCTTTTTTATTTAATTTTTTTAGATTTTTTAATTTATTTTTTATTCTTTTTGCTGATGTGGACATGATTTTTTTTAAATCCTTTTTTTTTATAAAATTAGTGAGGATGAAAAATAGATTAAAAAAGTCTAAAAAAATTAAATAAACAGGAATGGAGTGATTTATGTTTTTTTTATGTTTTATTTTTTTGTTGATGTGGACATCTGACTTTTTTTTTAATTTGATTCTTTCTTCTTTTTTATAAAATTTAAAAAAAAAACGAAAAATAAATTAAAAAGAGTCTAAAAATTTTAAAAAGGGGGAATGTGAGCGATTTTTCCTTTTTTTTTTAGAATTTTTTTAATTTATTTTGTACTTTTTATATTGATTTGGACATAACTTTTTTTTATAAATTTATTTTTTCCTTTTATAAAATTTAATGAGGTGTCAGTTGACTTGAATGCCACATGTCAAAAGTCTTTTGCACGCCTTTTTTTGGAACTTTAGGACTAAAATTATCAGGTCGGACAAATGTTGCACTGCGGGCGCCAAACCTCCAAACTTTAGGCCGTTTTCTCGTGATCGGTCGGCGGTATTCATTTGGTAATCTACCGGGAATATTCGTCGTGAAGTCAGTTGACAATCCACTATAAATGGTGAATAATTAAGAAACACATTATTTTGCATGTTTTTTTGAGATTATTTTAGCGAATCAAGTTTAAACTTGGTATTATGTATCTAATTTCATAATGTGCACTATTGGTACTCCACGATCTCAAAACGAGATATTTTTTACCGACATGCCTTCCCGACTTTCATTTGTGTTTGTTGTACACTCCTTGATAATAATAACCATTGCGACTCCGAGCCGACGCACTGATAACACTCATTTTTACACATATTTTTATAAGGTTTTTCCGGATTTTAAGATCCTAAAATGTGTAGAATTGTGTCGTTTGTACTCATATTATGTTTGTTGGACTCGATCACGCTTCGGTATATTTTATTTGATTTTATAGGTGTTTTAAGGATATTATCAAGCAAGACCGAAGTCTCAATCTCCAAATACATATCAAGCAATGTAGAAACGAGAGTACGAGGCCTAAAACGATGAAGATTGAAGCACTACCTGTCGTATTTTCTAATTTCCAGATTCATTACTTCGAATCAGGATGTGTTCTATATATATATGGATTCCTCATGAAATAAGCTTCGCAACGGTATATCATACGCTAAATTCCGAGGTGTATTGAGGGAGATATGGCTTCTAGACCACGACTTCCGATTCGAAAGTTTTGCATTTTACGGACAGTATGACACGGGCGTGTCAAATGACACGACAAGTGCATTGTCCGTAAAATTTTTGCATTTTCTGGGATAGTATGACACGGGCCGTGTCATTTGACACGGGCCCTGTCACTTTTCGGTGGAAAAATTACTTTTTGACATTTTTGAAGATTTGAACATGAAAAAGATGATATTTTGGCTTTATAAAAGGTCTTGGGGCTGGACTTGAGAAAGAATCTTGATGGAGAGAGTCTTGGAGAGTTGGTGAGGGAAGAAAAACACAAAATTAAAGAAGAAACCTACCAAAAGAAGGAGACTTGGAGGAAGAAAATGATGAACTCTTGAAGAACATTTTGAAGGCTTGATCCTACATCCATTCAAGACACCATTCGAGTTTTATCTTCTCCCTATCTTTTACTTGTTTTTGTTGTTTTATTTAGCATGAACATGATGAACATGATGATTATTAATCTTTCTTTCATTACCATGTCCGGCTAAACTCGTTAGATTCCGGGCATGGGAGTACGTTGATTTGCTATGGTTTTGAGGGATTGATGATTATATATATCTAGTGTGTTTTCTTTATCAAATGCTTGGTTTTAATTCATGTTTAGACACTTGATCAATGTTTTTACATGTTAAACTTAATTGCTCATAATTCGAGAGAAGAGGGCATTAATAGGTTTCGAGTATTTGACGTAGTAAATTACGAGATTGAGAAATCGGTGATGAACTATGATGATGTTTAAATCTTGTGAACATTTTGGAGTTAGATAATTTATAGTAAACGGAGACGTTGTTATAAGTTTTTTAATCTACGTTTTAATGCATCTCGAGGGGGACTTTAGAATATTATTGTGATTATCATTTTGAAAACGCACTTAAAACTTTTGGAACCAATCTCGACTAAACTTAGTGATCAACGGAAACCGAGCCTTGGAATCTTTCTTTCTAAACTCTTACAATTCTCCTTAATTCGGATATTTTCTTTTATTGTCATAATTTTATTTTTATTTCGTTAATCATCCATTTTACCTTTCGATCGTCTAGATAAAACCAGAATCATTATAATCTAGTACTCAACACAATAAGAATATTTAGTCTCTGTACGACCTTGCTCGCCGCTTTCTACATATTCTCCGTACACTTGCGGATTGTTTAAAAATATAGCGAACAAGTTTTTGGCGCCGTTGCCGGGGACTAATTTATTTTTGTTAGTATTGATATTACGATAAGTGTTTCCGGTCTTACTTTAGACATATTTTTCTGTTTCATTTTATTTTGTTACTTCCGTATTGTTTTTGGCCGTGTTACAGGACGTACATGAACACCCGCTCCTCTCGAGAATCTTTGGAAAACTTTATTCCCGAAGTAGAGGCATTTGCTCGAAGAACAAGTGTTGCTACACGGAAATTATGAAGGGATCTATCTGACGAAATGGAAAGAGCGGGAGACGTAATTGCCGACGTGGGCAATGACACAATCCAAACAATGAAGGCGTACGGGCTGAGCAGCCCGCAGTCCGAATTCAATCGATTCGGGACGGATTTCGGCCGAGGCTTGACCAAAATTATGGGGGAATTTCTCATATTCCTATCAACGCCCTCAATTTTGAGTTGAAACCTTCATTAATATCGATGGTTCAACAAAATCAGTTTGGGGGATTTTCCACAGAAGATCCGCATGCCCATTTATTCCACTTTATTCAAATTTGTGATACCATTAAAATGAATAGGGTGCCAAACGATGCAATAAGATTGAAGCTATTTCCGTTCTTCTTGAGAGAAAAGGCTCGTAGTTGGCTTGGAACTCTTGCTTCGGGGAGCATAAGTACATGGGACGAGTTGGGTGAAAAGTTTCTTTTCAAATTCTTCCCGCCCAACAAGACCATGAGATTGAAGAGCGAAATAATGCAATTCCGACAAATGGATTCAGAGATGTTATATGAGGCGTGGGAACGCTTCAAGGATTTGTTAAGACGATGTCCTCGTCATGGGTTTCCGGAAGACCAACAAATGTGTTTCTTTTATAATGGGTTGGCCGGAGAGACGAGAAATCTTGTTGATGCTTCGGCCGGAGGAGCTTTGCTAGCTAAAAGTGCAGAGGAAGCATATGAATTGATCGAGGAGATGGCCATGAATAGCTATCAATGGCCTACCGCGAGGAGTAATATTCGTAGAGTGGCTGAAATTTCAGACTCGGGTCCTATAAAGGCTTTAACTGCACAAATGTCAATTTTGACCAACCATTTGGGAATTCTGACGAAGAGTGCAAATGAAAAAATAAATCCAAAAGGAAGTGCACCACCACCGGACCCGTTGTAGGAAGCTCATTATATCAATAACCATAATTTCAATAACTATCGAAATAATCCTCATCCGGGGTTTTATCATCCTTCAAATAAGAATCACGAGAATCTTAGCTACGGGAATTCGAGAAATGTGTTGCAACCACCGACGGGATTTAAAGTGTCGAATGGTGAGGTGATAGAAGAGTCCAAGCCAAATTCTAATCTAGAGAATATTTTGGCTACTTTTATGATGGAAACAAATAGTCGGTTTACCCGAGATGAAGAAAAGCTTGATCGGATTGAAAATCATGTCACTCAATTAGCAACCACCGTTGGAGCTCAAATGAGAAACTTAGAAACGCAAATCGGTCAATTGGCTAAGATTGTGGGGAGCCAACATCAAAAGGGCCAATTTCCAAGCAACACCGAAGAAAATCCAAAAGCACAATGCAATGCTATTTTTTCGTATAGTGTGAATGAAGAGCTACCGGAATTGGAGAATGAAAACGAAGATGCAACCGTGTTGTCTAATAAAGTTGATTTGATAGTTTCCATGAATGAGGTGAAGGAGCGGTCTGATATTGAGCATATCAAGGAGAAGAAAAATTTTGAGGTTTTCGTGCAAGCCATGGCGTCAAAGAAAAAGGAATTGGAGCGCCTACCGCAAAAGCTTAAAGATCCAGGGAGTTTTTCAATTCCCTGCTCTATTTCGGGTTGTTCATTAAATGATGTATTTGTTGATCATGGCTCAAGTGTTAATATATTGTCTTTGTCTATTTTCAGGACACTTGGATTAGGAGAGTTGAGACCATCTCCAGTGAGCTTACAATTCATAGATCGATCTTTAGCTTACCCAAAGGGAATTATGGAGGATGTAATTTTAAAAATTGATAAGTTCGCCTTCTTCGTTGATTTTATAGTGCTTGATGATGATGGGAAGCAAAATGGTCTAATAATACTTGGACGTCCGTTCTTAGCCACTGTACGAGCATTAATTGATGTGGATCGAGGAGAATTAACGATTAGGACGCATAGTCAAAATGTTGTATTTTTGATGACTCCTCCCGATAAAATTGCACGTAAACCGGATTATAAGAGCTCGTTGAATGATCCGGGATGAAGAAAACATGCGTCTGGCTGAAGACGTTAAATTTAGCGCTGGTTGGGAGGCAACCCAACACTTGCGTCTGGCTGAAGACGTTAAACTTAGCGCTAATTGGGAGGCAACCCAATGGTTCTTGTTAGTTTATTTTGTTCTTATTCGCATTTTATTTCTATTTTTACTTGATGAGGAACTGACCGGTTCAACTGTAGCTGTCCAATTCGCAGGAAAAAGATCCGGAGACCAGAAGCGCACTATCCAGGCTAGTACGACACGGGCCGTGTCATTCGACACGGTCGGGTTGGCCATCCAGATGTTTTTTGAGTTTCTGGGAAAGTATGACACGGGCCGTGTCATTTGACACGGTCGGGTCAGGTGGGCAGACGATTTTTGGCAAATCTGAGTAGGTGTGACACATGGCATGTCCAACAAGGCCACTTCCCTCCGCCCAATCAATATGACCGGTTGTAAGTATTTCTTGACCCAAAGTTTTTATTGCTTAAATACTATACCCCCTTCGTGTGTACATTCTTTAATTCAAGTTTGGGGGGAGATATTGGGTCAAGATATACTTATATTGTTCGTTTATTTTTTTTATTTTTTTTTTTGGTGTGTTTGGATTTTGTTTTACGTTTTGGTTTGAATTTTTTTTTTTGGTTTGTTTTATTTTGGTGTGTTTTATTTTGAACTTGGTGTGTTTTGAGTATCATGTACTTGGATGAAACTCGAAAGAATGAACTCTTGTCTTGGATACCTCGGGATTTATTTTGTTATTTTGATATGCAAATCGAGGATAATTTGAAGAGGAAAAAATTGTAGAATAATCAAAAGGGTGTGAAATTGAATAAATAGTTTAATACCTTGGAAATATGAACAAATCTAGCTTGTGAGCTTTTGAGCCTTCATGCATCATTAAATATGCAAGTTTCATTGTCGAGTGTATCATTCATATTTTAAGACTCTAGAACTTGCCTTGGTATCTTATTCAAAACTACAAACGTGTGTGCAAATTAGTGAAAATGATTTTAGGCGATTTTTATTGGTAACCCTTCAAACCTTTTGGCCAACCCGAAAATTTATTTCCCTAGTTAGCCCGATTGAGCTTAAAGCCTATTTCTTGTTAGCCACATTATGAGCTTTCCTTTCCATTATAAACTTTTGACCCTATACTTGAGCTATTTAGAACAAATTGACAAAAGAATGAAAAGATGTGTGGAAGCGATTGGGAAGATTGTTGGTTCAAATGCAATGATTTATCAAAATAAATTTGAAGGAAGAATGATGTGATTTAATGATGATGTTGTCCACCACATGAAACATAAAAAGAAAAAAATTTGTGGACACAAAAGAAATGAGATGTATTGGAGCGATAAGGGGGAATAAAGTTGTGATTCTCACTTTCAAAAGCGCTTAGTGCGATTATATTGAAATCAAGGGGTTGAAGGAAGCAAATTCCAAGGGATTATTGAGCTTCTAATTGAGCGAAGTGATTATTAAGATGATGTTCTAATTTTCTCAAGTCAAGTCACTTTAAGCCATACTTATCCTACCCCGACCAAAAAGCCTACATTACAACCGATAAAGTCCTTTTTGATTCACCAAATTTACATGCACAACTAGTGGTAGAGATGTAGACGATTGGCAAGCCTATGGGGATTCTTATTTCATTGAATGAGTTTTGAGCGTCAATTATCCCATTATACACTTAGAGAGTGAGAGAATACACTTGACCGGTGAGGTTTATATCTTCCAAGTATTGATTATGATGTTAAGGAAGCACCCCAGAGATTTGAATACTTTATAGAACTCGACTTATTTATTACTTGAGGCGTATTGATGAATTTTCATAATGATCCTTTGAGGTGTCTTGAGGTATTAGTTCCCTTAAGAGTGGTTATTTTGAAGTGCATTGCTCGGGACGATCAACGTTCAACTTTGGGGGATTTTGATAACACTCATTTTTACACATATTTTTATAAGGTTTTTCCGGATTTTAAGATCCCAAAATTTGTAGAATTATGTCGTTTGTACTCATATTATGTTTGTTG
Organism: Orobanche coerulescens; assembly: GCA_033398695.1. Lineage (NCBI taxonomy): Eukaryota > Viridiplantae > Streptophyta > Magnoliopsida > Lamiales > Orobanchaceae > Orobanche > Orobanche coerulescens. The sequence goes on from CM065808.1 coordinate 175,438,531, forward strand.
GACTCGATCACGCTTGGGTATATTTTATTTGATTTTATAGGTGTTTCAAGGACATTATCAAGCAAGACCGAAGTCTCAATCCCCAAATACATATCAAGCAATGTAGAAACGAGAGTACGAGGCCTAAAACGATGAAGATTGAAGCACTACCTGTCGTATTTTCTAATTTCCAGATTCATTACTTCGAATCAGGATGTGTTCAATATATATATATGGATTCCTCATGAAATAATCTTCGCAACGGTATATCATACGCTAAATTCCGAGGTGTATTGAGGGATATATGGCTTCTAGACCACGACTTCACAGTTCAGAAAGTTTTTGCATTTTCTGGGACAGTATGACACGGGCCGTGTCAAATGACACGACAGTCTGCTTGTCAGAAAGTTTTGCATTTTCGGGATAGTATGACACGGGCCGTGTCATTTGACACGGTCCGTGTCACTTTTCGATGGAAAAATCACTTTTTGACATTTTGAAGATTTGAACATGAAAAAGATGATATTTTGGCTTTATAAAAGGTCTTTGGACTTGAGAAAGAATCTTGATGGAGAGAGTCTTGGAGAGTTGGTGAGGGAAGAAAAACACAAAATTAAAGAAGAAACCTACCAAAAGAAGGAGACTTGGAGGAAGAAGATGATGAACTCTTGAAGAACATTTTGAAGGCTTGATCCTACATCCATTCAAGACACCATTCGAGTTTTATCTTCTCCCTATCTTTTACTTGTTTTTGTTGTTTTATTTAGCATGAACATGATGAACATGATGATTATTAATCTTTCTTTCATTACCATGTCCGGCTAAACTCGTTAGATTCCGGGCATGGGAGTACGTTGATTTGCTATGGTTTTGAGGGATTGATGATTATATATATCTAGTGTGTTTTCTTTATCAAATGCTTGGTTTTAATTCATGTTTAGACACTTGATCAATGTTTTTACATGTTAAACTTAATTGCTCATAATTCGAGAGAAGAGGGCATTAATAGGTTTCGAGTATTTGACGTAGTAAATTACGAGATTGAGAAATCGGTGATGAACTATGATGATGTTTAAATCTTGTGAACATTTTGGAGTTAGATAATTTATAGTAAACGGAGACGTTGTTATAAGTTTTTTAATCTACGTTTTAATGCATCTCGAGGGGGACTTTAGAATATTATTGTGATTATCATTTTGGAAACGCACTTAGAACTTTTGGAACCAATCTCGACTAAACTTAGTGATCAACGGAAACCGAGCCTTGGAATCCTTCTTTCTAAACTCTTACAATTCTCCTTAATTCGGATATTTTCTTTTATTGTCATAATTTTATTTTTATTTTGTTAATCATCCATTTTACCTTTCGATTGTCTAGATAAAACCGGAATCATTATAATCTAGTACTCAACACAATAAGAATATTTAGTCTCTGTGGAATACGACCTTGCTCGCCGCTTTCTACATATTCTCCGTACACTTGCGGATTGTTTAAAAATATAGCGAACACGCACAACCCAACAATATTTTACCACACTTCATGTTGTGATTGTGCACCGTCTCGAAGTAACCGTCGGGACTCCGAGCTGGCACAGCACTAGATCCCTTGATCAACCCTAGATTGATAAAAACATTGGATAAAAACATCGAGAAAACTTCTCGTAGACAGACGGGACATAGAGAGCACTAGACTTCGACCCGTACTCGCAAGTACCGAATCCCAGAGGCTTCGTCAAGCCTTACCTAGTTAAATCCAGCACACCACCACCACTGTATACCAACCCGTATCCTCAAGTACCGAATTCCAGCGGCCTCGTCAGACCTTACTTGGTTGAACACAGCGCCACAATAATCCACAACACATATCAACCATCACAACAAATCACCACGAACAACACACATTTACATAGCATATCCAATCGTTCAACAACATATCATAATACACGTCCAAGTGTATAATTCAATCAACACAATTATTAGGACCGACACGACTTCATAATATATGAATATTTTTTAACACATCGAAATACGCTGGTGTGTCGCACGAGCACCTGCTGGTGTGTCGCACGAGCACCTGCTCGTTTGTCTGCTCGTGTGCTGCAAATAAAGGCTAGAATCGAGCCCGATATGGTTCCAAAGGAACCCGTGTGTCTGCTCGTGCTCTGTTATTTTTCCATATAATTAACTTGTTTGTTGATTATAACATAATGTGGATGCACCTCTCGTGAAGTTGTAACTATTGTAGGATGTTTTAATTATTTTATCACAACAGTTAAAATGTGGTACAAATTTAATGGTTCCAAATTGAGGCATTGTGGACCCTTGTAATGAAAGTAATTGAACCATATATATACATCGAACATACTGGTTACCGTTCATGAAATTTATGATCGGAACAGAACCATTCTTGGCCTAATTAAGACAATAAGAAGTAAATGGAAGTTCCATTAGTAGAAATGAAATGTGTCTATGGTGAATGTTTCAACCAAAACTCTGAATCGTGACCTCGACTATGAAATGACGCATCGGTGGTGCAATGCATTGGCGGCTCGACATTTTGTGGGCATTCGAGCACTCTCGGCGCTGCTATGATCCTAAAAATCTCATTATTTGATCACCTAAATTTAGAGAAAAGATTAAAAAATATAGTATTAAGAAACTCACTCATTAGATTACCTAAATAATACTCTCCTAGATTTAGTCTAGAAATATACATTTCCTCTATCCTCTCTCTCCCACCCTCTTTGATTTCTTCTTCTTTTTACTTTTCCTTTTTCTTTCTTTCCTTATACTGAGTTTTGAAAACAAATATTTTAATAATTAACTTATAGGATATGACAGTTGATGTATGTCTTGTAAAATAAAAATTCAAAATAATAATAAAACTTAAACAGAAATCCAAGTTAAGCTAAGGGTGGTGGCAACGGACCGCGGCTTAGCCGCGGGTTGGGCTAACCCGCACGGTGAACACCGCCGCCACCTCCGCGGCTTGGCTCGGGTAGAAGGCTTCGCGGGTTCTTAAACCGCTGCGGCTTGTGAAGGAAAAGAGCCGTTGAACGGGGCGTGGTGTGTGTGGTTATATATATATACTGTGGTTATATATATATGTATTTGCAGGTTGTATATATATGGTTGTATATATATATTTCGAATGGGTGTGTGTGTGCTGCGTTTTTTTTTTTTTGCAGGTTGTATATATATGGTTGTATATATATATGAACAGAAAGAGAGACTTGCAAAGAGGATGGGTGTGTGTGTGCTAGTAGCATGGGTGTGTGTGTGCTGTGTTTTTTTTTTTAATATTTATATGTATTTTGTTTTTTTTAATCTTATATTTGTAATTATTTAAAATTTGTTTTTTTTTCTTTTAAAAATAAAAGTTAGATGTGGTGTGGTATATAAAAGTTAATTTTTTTTAAGTATTTTGTAATTTTCTTATAATTAATTAGGAATTTTCGCTTTAAACCCTCAATTATTTAATGCTTTACATATAAAATTTAGTATGTTTTTTTTAAGTATTATTTCTTTTTTTAGGATCTAATTTTTTTTAAGTATTATTTCTTTTTTTTTAGTATTATGTAATTTTTTTTTAAGTGTTTTGTAATTTCCTTTTAAGTAATAATAAAATATTATGTATTTTTATTAAATTGTTTGATATAATTTTTAATATAAAAAGGTAAAAAAAAAAATTAAAAGTGGTGAGGGTAGATGAGGCACCATTGCCACTAAAAAATGGTGAGTGGGGGTAGAGTGGGGGTAGATTGGGGGTTGGATGAGTTGGAAGAATTTTATTGGTGGGGAGTGGGGGTAGATGAGGGTAGATGGGTGAGGGTTGCCACCACCCTAACAGATCAATTATGAACTTAAACAATAATAAATCAAAAGCAGAATTATGAACTGAACTTTTGGATTCAAGTTTAGCTAACAGATCAATTTTAATCCATAATATATTTTTGGATTTTAAATCAATAAAATTGATAAACCATTTTTTAGGTACAATTTATATATTTTTTTTGGTACAGAATGATAAACCATTTGCTCTGTCTTTAAGGCATAGTGACCCATATATGACATTTTAAACAAAAAAAAAAAAAATCAATTTTTAAGGCTGCTTGCAAATTCAAACTTTGTTATGGAATAAATTAATTTGTCTTAGTTTTTTATGGATTAAAGTAATTAGTAATGCTCCTTTTTCAGGATAAGGTATGGTAGAGTCAAAAGTTATAAACTACTTTGTTTACAGCTCATATAATAAAAGTTTCAACATGAAATCTAAATAGATACTCCCTTATAATTGCAATATTTGAAAGAAAATTAATATATTATAAATAAATAATTAAATATGTTTAAATTCTTTCTAAGTCAAATAAAAGCCATCACTACCTACTTTAGAAATTCCAAGTATGCAAATCTTGAATTAAGTCTTCTAGCAAATCCGGTATCCGTCTTTCTCGGTCAGAGCTTGACAATGATGTGTGTGATTGAAATGGGAAAGTAAAACATACTCCCTCCGTCCCGTCCAAAAATTTACATTTCTATCAAAAAGTAGTCCTTTTAGTAAGTTTACATATATCACTTTTTACAATCAAATCAAACAATCACTTTTTACTTTTTAATCTCCACCACTCATTCATCATCAATACTTTTTACTTTTTAATCTCCACCACACATTTAATCATCATTACTTATACCAATCATTACCTAAAATACACCAAATATACACCCTCTGTCAACCTTTGGCTGGGACAGAGGGAGTATATTATTTTTTTTTTTTATAACTAGGTGATCCCAATTTAGCCGGACTAATCCTAGTCCCTCAATGAACCCACTCTTAACCCATTGAGAGAAGTAAATCGCGAGTCGCTCGAGCAATTTCAGGGTTCCCAATGCCTTTTCTGTACACTTCTGCGCACAAGGAGAAGCCCTTAACTGATTAACAGCACCTCAGGTTCCCAGCACAGTTCTCGGGAGAACAACCACTTATTGGTCAGCACCTCCGGGTTCCCAGCAAGGAAATACACTCACACTGCCGCTTGACGCGAGATTAAACATTGATTAGCGGTTGCTTGAGCTATCCCCGGGGAGCTAGAGGATCATAAAGAGAAAAACTTCCTCTTTCACCTCCTTTGGTGGGTTAGAACCCAAGACCTCTCCAAAGGAGTGTCTTGGGAGTAGGCATCCTACCACTGGACCACCCACCCTTCCCCATTAAAAAACTGTGTTGGGTAAACTTTTTTAAGTGACTGATTCCACCGCACTGCGGCCCCATACTCCAGAAACCCCCCTCCGGCCTGGCCCTACGGGTTAATACCGCTTGGCCCTACGCGTATGGAGAATTTTTTGGAGAAATTCAGTACCACTATATGTTGGTAAGAGGACTCGAACACGGAACCTCAGCCAACAATGTCTGAGTTCTTTTTGATATCGAGGATTCAAGCTTATACCTGATTAATCCTCGGGATAATAACTCCGACCCACAGAACTGTTACCAGTTAAATCGCGAGATGTGTATCCAGTTCGCAAGTTCTTAAATATCTCAACTACCACGTAAAAAGAGTATGCGATGGATATTAGTTGAGTGATTGTGATTATATAAAAATAATAGGTATATATTTTAAAGGAACAATTTTAAGGTGGTGTTTGTATTAGGACTTGAATCGAGGATTGAAATCCTGAATCGTTATACTCATTTGTTCTATGACTCAAAATTTAAATATACAATCAACAACTTGTTATACATCATATATGTCTATTATATAACATCATTTATCCTTTTTCCCCTTTTATATTTAACATTATTTTTTTCTATTTTTATATTTAAATAATACAAATACTTCCTTTCTTATTTTTATATTTAAAAACACAACTACTTTCTCCTCTCTTCCGTTTAAATTTATAAAATACAATTACTTCCGCTCTTTGTATTTTTTAAATAATATAACTAACATATAAGAATACAATATCATCCTCTTTTTCAATGAATAATATAACTAACATATAATAATACAATAGAATTCGCAATCCTACAATAAATAAAAAATATAATTCAAATTTTAAAATGCCAAAAATTTTGAATACCATAATACTAAATTCCAATGAATTTTAAAACACCCCCTACATGAAGTATGATTTGGGCAAATTGCAGCTTCATTTTCCAGTCCTAAAAAATTCCAATGCAGCTTTCTCAAACTCCAGTTTTGTTGATCATTATCTCGTCGTCTTCATAAGAACAGTTGTCTTTCACTAGAGAAGTAGCTGGACGAGCACTAGCCACCTCCCTCTCAAGAGAGATTGGTGGTGTGATGCCATCTTCCAACAGTCTATCTGGACGGGACTACGGGACTACCGATAAAGAGTAATTTACTATCCGTTTTCATATCAAACTCAATTAGTAATACCTGAAACAACGAGACTAAGATTTAGATTTATTCTCAATTCACAACGTAAAAAACATTCTTATATGATAATATATATATATTATCTCATTCCCAAACATGTAGAGTATGTAACACCCCAATTCACAAATAGGACATTACACGCCGTAGAACCCTCTTGAGGTCTACCAGGCTAACACATGACACATAACCACAATGAAAACCCCAAAAGATGCACTCGAAAGTAAATAGGGTCGTGGCCTCGGCCAAAACATTTCAACGGAGTACATAAAACATAATGTAATTATCAATTCGTTGCCCACGCAGGGGACTTAAACCAAGTTCAAGAATAAACAGTTTAACTCCAATACTCGACATATGCAATGACAAAACATAAAAATAAACAATACAGACTCGAGCCGCTATCATCAAGCCATCCCATCCTTCGCGTGCGTGCCGTACTGCTCCTCGCCTCTCCTGCAGACTAAATGCATAAGACGCATTTCCCCCATTTAAGGGGTTAGCATTCGAATAGCTAGTGCAAGTACACAATTACACAACATTATATACAAAAATACGGTTTTGCACAATCATCTCAAACATAGGTCGTTTGCCACATATATATATTCCGGAATACTACATTGGCAATCACATCAATTTCCAATCATCACGATATCACAAAATCACAACTGGTATCCCGTGGCCGTACCCCTTAGTAGCGACCCCCAGACATCCCGTCGAACACTCCGAGTGGGATACCACTTCCGCGGCCGTACCCCTTAGTATCGACCCCGGACATCCGTCTGACACTCCGGGTGGAAGTTCAATCACACACGCACACAAGTTCCCTTCCGCGGCCGTACCCCTTAGTATCGACCCCCAGACATCCCGTCGGACACTCCGGGTGGAAAGAACACATCTCACGCACCCAAAAATTCACCATTCATCATTCATTTCGAAAATCACAATATACATAATGAAATGTAATGCATGTACTTGCCTTGAATGAAACGAAACGAAGGAAACGACGACGGAATAGGTTTCGGTCCGAACAATCCTCCCAAATTCAATCCTAACACAATAACGGTATACACAAGTCTCAATAATGCGGAAAGGTAAGAACTAATCCTAATTCTACCCGTTGGGACAATTCGTCGGACACCAAGAGTGCGAAAGGAAATGAAATCGGTCAATGGTATAACAACGGGATTTCATCCCAATCAAAAACAAGAAAACCAAGGGTCACGAGTATACTATCAATTCTAACAACAACATCGGCTAATTCGGATTAAAAAACAAGATCACCACCAAACCCTCCCCAAAATCATACTAGGGTTAAAGGAATTCTTACCTCTTGAAGAATCAAGCACTCAAATCCGAAAACCACGAGTTAGATCCGCAATCCGAGCCACCCGATCGAAAAGAGAGGAAGAAATCTACACAAATAAGTGGTGTATGGAGGAACTCTCCCTCTCAAGACTCTCTCTCTCTCTCGCACGGTTGAAGAAGGGGGAGGAAATGGGCGATTCTCGCTGAATAAGAAGCAGATATAGCGCTGACCGCGCCGTGTGCCGCGGCTCGGCTAAAGCGTGGCCGCACAGAGCCAAAATTGTGCCAGTGGTCGGTTGGCCGCTCGTTGTGCCGCGGCTCATCCGAAGTGTGCCGCGACTCGGACTCGGCATGTGCCGCAGATCGCTGCCGGGATCTGCGGCACGCGCATACGATCGATTTTGGCCGGCAAGTGTCACACGGTGTGCTGCGGCCGGACAAGTGTGCCGCGGCACTGACTCGGCTGTGTGCCGCGGCGCACAATCCTTGTGCCGCGGCACACGGTACAGTTTGTTTAGGCAACAACTGGGCGATGTGTGTGCCGCGGCTCACAATTCTTGTGTCGCGGCCCACACCCCCCCTCGGGTCCCAAAAATGACGAAAAATGATCCGGAAGGAGAATAAAAACAACAGGGATCGATATCTGGGCAACAATAACACGAAATGGAAGTACGGAACCCAAAACGATCTGAGGTACACAACCAAAGTCGAATAAGGGACAAATTCCCTAAACTTCTAGGAAATTACAAAAACGGCCCAAACAACCGAAAAGTCACGACACAACGTCGGATTAACAATACGAAACTCGCAACATGCTATACATAAGTATACGAACTCATGGAAGTAAGAAAACGACGAAATCGAACGAATTTAACGAGAAACGAATACACATGCGACAGAATATAACACGAGATGAAATTACGTAAAAACATTATCAAGACCCGTCTAAACGGAAAAACTCCAAGAATAAAATAGGTTCAATTACAAAACAGTGCCAAAGTAGTTGTCCGAAACGAAAATGCACCAAAATAGAAATTACCCAGGATAAAAATGCGGATATTACATTATCTCCCCCTAAAAATGAGTTTCGTCCCGAAACTTACAATACGAATAACTCGGGGTATCTCGACCTCATACTCTCCTCTGTTTCCCACGTGGCCTCCTCGGATCCATGCCTCGACCACTGCACTTTGACCAAAGGGATGGTTTTGTGCCTGAGTTGCTTAACCCGACGCTCTACGATCTGAATCGGCCTCTCCTCGAAGGTAATGTCGGGCCCCAACTCGACCTCTCCAAAATCAATAATATGGCTAGGGTCCGATACGTACTTCCTAAGTCGGAAACATGAAATACGTTATGCACGTGGCTCGGGGACGGCAAGCCTAACCGATACGCGAGTTCTCCAACTCTATCTAAAATCTCAAACGGCCCGATAAATCTCGGACTAAGTTTACCCTTCCGACCAAGCGGTAAACTCCCGTGTCGGCAACACCTTAAGCAAGACGTGATCTCCCACCTCAAACTCCAACGGTCGGCGACGTGTATCGGCATAAGACTTCGCCGACTGGGCCGTCGGCAATCTACCACGAATCGGGTAATCTTCTCCCTCGTCTCAACTATCGATCGGGCTCGCATCGATTAGCTCGGACGTATCATCCCAACACAACGGTGATCTGCACCTCCTTCCATACAACGCTTGAATGGTGCCATTTTGATCGAGGCATGCCAACTATTGTTATACGTGAACTCGATCAACGGCAAGTGTGTCTCCCAATCATCCTTCCAATCTAATGCATGTGCTCTCAACATATCTTCTAGTGTCTGTATCGTCCGCTCAGACTGTCCGTCTGTCTGGGGGTGGTAGGATGTACTAAGTCTCAACTCGGTTCCCAAAGCTCTATGAACGGCCTGCCAAAAATGTGATATGAACCGGCCATCACGATCCGAAACAATGCTCTTAGGGGTCCCATGCAATCTCACTATTTCCGCAACAAACACTCGTGCAAGCCTCTCCGGCCCCCAAGTGTCCTTAATACTTAGAAAATGGGCTGATTTGGTTAGTCGATCAACAACGACCCAAATCATGTTCATTCCCGTCCGAGTCTTAGGCATATTGGTAATGAAATCCATAGAAATATCCTCCCATTTCCACTCCGGGATAGGAAGTGGTCGTAATGACCAGCGGTCGCCGATGCTCAATCTTAACCTGTTGACAGTCAAACACTTCGCCACAAACTCGCTAACATCCATCTTCAAATTACTCCACCGGTAGTTACTCCTCACGTCCTTGTACATTTTACTCGTACCAGATGTATGGAGTAGGGCGTGGTATGAGCTTCGCTCAAGATCTTCTGTCTCAGCTCATTATCACATGGTACACAAAGTAAGCAGCGAAACCTCAAAACTCCATCATCGAGAACCACAAATCCATGGGCTTTCCCTTTCCTCACATCCTCCCTCAGCTGGACCAAAAACGGATCGTCATATTGCTTCGCCTTGATATCATCAGTCAAGGACGAAGTGATCTCTAATGCACATAACTGGCCCTGAACTCTCTGAACCCAAACCTCAATATTCTGACGGATGAAGTCTCGCTGGATCTTACTCTGCGGTGTAAGTACCTCTAACATCTGCAAAGCCATCGGTTTTCTGCTCAACGCATCAGCCACTACGTTGGCCTTACCCGGATGGTAAAGTATCTCGAGGTCGTAATCTTTAATTAACTCTAACCACCTACGCTGCCTCATGTTCAACTCTTTCTGGCTGAAGATGTACTTCAAACTCTTGTGATCCGTAAAAATCTTACATGATGACCCATAGAGGTAGTGCCTCCAGATTTTTAAGGCGAAAACGACCGCAGCTAACTCCAAATCGTGCGTGGGGTAGCTTACTTCATAAGGTTTCAATTGGCGGGACGCATAAGCAATCACTCTGTCTCTCTGCATCAAAACACACCCTAGACCAAGGCCCGAAGCATCACTATACACTACGAAGTCCTCGTTCCCCTGAGGCAATGCTAAAATGGGCGCGGTAGTCAGACGTCTCTTTAACTCGTCAAAGTTGTCCTGCCTGTCTGCAGTCCACTCGAACTTCTGAGTTTTCTGGAGCAACTGAGTGAGTGGTCTAGCGATCTTAGAAAATCCCTCAACGAATCTGCGGTAATAGCCGGCGAGACCCAGAAAACTCCTCACCTCCTTCACATTCTTAGGCGGCTCCCAAGCCATCACCGCTCTATCTTCTCGTGGATCTACCCGAACTCCCTCTGCTGAAATCACGTGCCCGAGGAACGCTACTCGAGCCAAAATCACACTTAGAGAACTTCGCGTACAACCGCTCGTCCTCAAAGTGTCTAATACATTTCTGAGATTTATGGCGTGATCCTCCCGTCTCCGTGAATAGATAAGAATATAGTCGATATATACGACTTCGATTTTGTCCAGATAATGAATAAAAACCTTGTTCATCAACCGCATGAACATCTGGGCATTGGTTAGCCCGAAAGGCATAACCACAAACTCGTAATGGCCATATCTCGTCCGAAGGCGGCTTTCGAACATCGACGCCCCGAATTCTCAATCGTAGTAGCCCGATCGCAAATCAATCTTCGAAAGACTGTCGCCTCAAGCCGATCAAACAAATCGTCAATCCCGGGCAAAGGGTATTTATTTTTGATGGTCACTTGTTTAATTCTCGATAATCGATGCATAAACGAAGCGACCCATCTTTCTTCTTAACGAAAGTACGGCGCACCCTTGCGATGCGCCTCGGTCGAATATACCCTTTATCTAGCAATTCTCCCAACTGGTTCTTCAACTCTAACATCTCCGACGGTGCCATACGGTACGGTGCTCGAGAAATAGGGGCTGCATTCGGCTCTAGATCGATAGGAAACTCCACCTCTCGCTGTGGTGGTAACCCCGGCAAGTTGTCTGGGAAGACATCGGGATACTCACTAACAACTGGAATTGACGACATGTCAACTCCACCATCTACCGCCTTCAGAGCATAGCACCGTGAGCCGACACACCCGGTTCGGAAGTTTCATCGCCTTCAAGGCGCTAATCACGCTTCCCGATCTACCCGGCTTACACTACGAAAGTATGCTCGGTGCCATCCTCGGCCACGATCGAGATAGTACGAGTCGATAGTTCATGATAGCAGTGACGCTCTAACTAATCGTCACCGAGGATTAAATCCTCACCCTTGAGGTCGATAACAATGAGGTACGAGGGCCAATCTCGGCTCCCGATCCTCACGGGGCAATCCCTAACTTCCCGGTCCCCAACCATACGATCCCCACTAGGCGTACCCACCACAAACGGTTCACACTCAAACAAGCAGTTAAAGCCAATACGATTCACACAATCCGATGCAATAAAGGAATGGGTAGCACCCGAATCAAAAAGCACGGAAACGGGATGAGTAAGGATCTGAGTGGTACCTGACGCCACCGGAATGTCTGCCTCCTCTGTGCGCCTCATCTGATACAGTCGGGGGTGGACTGAACCCGAGCTCGAGGCTGCGCGGCGATCCGGCTGTCCCCGACCTCTACCGCGACCCGAACCCTGCGGAACCTGAGTAGCTGGAGTATTATGATCCCTCTGATCGGTAGTGGTAGTCGGAACTCTAACGACCCTGGTGGCTCTCTCACAATGAGCCGCCCGATGCCCGGTCTGCCCGCAAGTGAAGCAAGCAACGGGGGGAAAAGGACAATCCTTCATCAAATGCTCGTATTGGTTGCAGTTAAAACAAACCCTGACACCCGAAGCGGAATTTGAATCGAGCGGTTACCACGAGATCCACCGGCTGATGGAACGGCCTCTTCCCGGTATGGGAGCAGAGCGAGACCTCGGCGACCACCCTTCCCGGTCGAGAATCCACCGGTAGTCTTCGCTTCTTAGCTTCAAACCGACTCGATTCCGAACCGCCATCTCGATCGCTAGGGCGCGATCACAGTATTCTTTCAAAGTGGCACACATGAGCGGTGCCATACTGCCTAATATGCGGCTTCATGCGCATTTTGAAGTAACGGATTTTTTCTGCCTCCGACCTCACACGATCTCTCACGAAACCCAACTGATTGTAAGTAATGATGGCACGAGAAATAGGCACGTCCCGAGGTGTAGCGGTGAAGAACTCCACAGCTGCGCTCCTTGACTGGCGGTGGACAATACTCTGCTTCCATAGCAGCCTTGAATTCCTCCCAAGTAGCTCGACGGTCTCTGGGCACAACGGCCTCCCACCATTCCGCAGCTTCCTTATCCAGGAGGTACTGGGCAATATGTACCCTCCTGTCTTCAGGACAAGCTACGGCATCGAAGGTCCTGGACAACTGAAAGAGCCAATTCTCCCAACCGAGGGAGTCAGAGGATCCGGAGAAACGAGGAGGGTGCATCTTAGTCACCGTCTGAAGCCACTTACTAGCCTCCTCTTCCGGTGTCGGGGGCGGATTCTGGCGTCCACCCTGAGCTATCTGAGTAAGTTGGGCTACCAACTGCTGAAGTACGGCAGTAGCCCCGGCGTCGGCATTATTACCCGACGGCACTGAGTGAGAGGCTGAGTCCGCAGAGGACTGAGAAAGTGAGCCCTCCTCATTATCAGCACCCCGACCACGGCCTCGGCCGCGTCCCCTAGCCGGTCTACCACGACCTCTCAACATACTGAAGGAAGTAAGAAAAGGACAAGATCAGAAAGATTCACAATTCATTAAGTTGGTAACACAAGTCACGATTCCGAACAGCGCAAGAAAACGAATTACAGAGATATAAGAGTTCGAGGAGACTTACAGCCACGGGTAGCACGAAAAGACGGTAGCATGATGATATTAGGCTCAACGACTGACTCAAATGACGCAACCGATGACTCCAAAATTCACCGGACTAGGTATTCAAAACCTAAGCTCGATACCATAAATGTAACACCCCAATTCACAAATAGGACATTACACGCCGTAGAACCCTCTTGAGGTCTACCAAAGCTAACACATGACACATAACCACAATGAAAACCCCAAAAGATGCACTCGAAAGTAAATAGGGCCGTGGCCTCGCCAAAACATTTCAACGGAGTACATAAAACATAATGTAATTATCAATTCGTTGCCACTTGGACTTAAACCAAGTTCAAGAATAAACAGTTTAACTCCAATACTCGACATATGCAATGACAAAACATAAAAATAAACAATACAGACTCGAGCCGCTATCATCAAGCCATCCCATCCTTCGCGTGCGTGCCCCGTGCCTGCTCCTCAGCTCTCCCAGACGAAATGCATAAGACGCATTTCCCCCATTTAAGGGGTTAGCATTCGAATAGCTAGTGCAAGTACACAATTACACAACATTATATACAAAAATACGGTTTTGCACAATCATCTCAAACATAGGTCGTTTGCCACATATATATATTCTGGAATACTACATTGGCAATCACATCAATTTCCAATCATCACGATATCACAAAATCACAACTGGTATCCCGTGGCCGTACCCCTTAGTAGCGACCCCGGACATCCCGTCGAACACTCCGAGTGGGATACCACTTCCGGCCGTACCCCTTAGTATCGACCCCGGACATCCCGTCGGACACTCCGGGTGGAAGTTCAATCACACACGCACACAAGTTCCCTTCCGCGGCCGTACCCCTTAGTATCGACCCCGGACATCCCGTCGGACACTCCGGTGGAAGGAACACATCTCACGCACCCAAAAATTCACCATTCATCATTCATTTCGAAAATCACAATATACATAATGAAATGTAATGCATGTACTTGCCTTGAATGAAACGAAACGAAGGAAACGACGACGGAATAGGTTTCGGTCCGAACAATCCTCCCAAATCCAATCCTAACACAATAACGGTATACACAAGTCTCAATAATGCGGAAAGGTAAGAATTAATCCTAATTCTACCCGTTGGGACAATTAAATCGGACACCAAGAGTGCGAAAGGAAATGAAATCGGTCAATGGTATAACAACGGGATTTCATCCCAATCAAAAACAAGAAAACCAAGGGTCACGAGTATACTATCAATTCTAACAACAACATCGGCTAATTCGGATTAAAACACAAGATCACCACCAAACCCTCCCCAAAATCATACTAGGGTTAAAGGAATTCTTACCTCTTGAAGAATCAAGCACTCAAATCCGAAAACCACGAGTTAGATCCACAATCCGAGCCACCCGATCGAAAAGAGAGGAAGAAATCTACACAAATAAGTGGTGTATGGAGGAACTCTCCCTCTCAAGACTCTCTCTCTCGCACGGTTGAAGAAGGGGGAGGAAATGGGCGATTCTCGCCGAATAAGAAGCGAGATATAGCGGCCGACCGCGCCGTGTGCGCGGCTCGGCTAAAGCGTGCCGCGGCACGAGCCAATTGTGCCCGGTGGTGGTGGCCGCTCGTTGTGCAGCGGCTCATCCCGAAGTGTGCCGCGGCTCGGACTCGGCATGTGCCGCGGCATCTGCCGGGATGCCGGCCAGTCTGATCGATTTTGGCCGGCAAGTGTCACACGGGTGTCTGCCGCAGATGACTTCGGCTGTGTGTGCCGGCGCACAATCCTTGTGCCGCGGCACACGGCTTTGTTTAGGCAACAATCAGGCGATGTGTGTGCCGCGGCTCACAATTCTTGTGCCGCGGCCCACACCCCCTCGGGTCCCAAAATGACGAAAAATGATCCTAAGGAGAATAAAAACAACAGGGATCGATATCTGGGCAACAATAACACGAAATGGAAGTACGGAACCCAAAACGATCTGAGGTACACAACCAAAGTCGAATAAGGGACAAATTCCCTAAACTTCTAGGAAATTACAAAAACAGCCCAAACAACCGAAAAGTCACGACACAACGTCGGATTAACAATCCGAAACTCGCAACATGCTCTACATAAGTATACGAACTCATGGAAGTAAGAAAACGACGAAATCGAACGAATTTAACGAGAAACGAATACACATGCGACAGAATATAACACGAGATGAAATTACGTAAAAACATTATCAAGACCCGTCTAAACGGAAAAACTCCAAGAATAAAATAGGTTCAGAATTACAAAACAGTGCCAGGCGAGTTGTCCGAAACGAAAATGCACCAAAATAGAAATTACCCAGGATAAAAATGTGGATATTACAGAGTATTCACCGCTAGTTACCCGAACCATTTAAATTATTCGTGTCAGTAAATATCCAAACATTACAAAGTAAATATTAATAATAATAATAATATAAGTAACAAAAGATTAAAAATTAAATTACAAGTATAAAATTGAAAATCGTACAATCTGCAAAACCTTTTGAATTCATATACGCGTAATAGTTTATTTATTTAGGTTCTATAATTGATGAGAAAAAATTCCATATATTAGATAAATAGGAACAAAAAAAGAGAAAAAAATTCTCAATTGATTAATAAGACAAATCTCTGATGAGATTTTAAAAAAGTAATGCCCAAAAAGCTAACTTATTCGCTCATATCTTATTTTTTGAATTTGTATTTAGAAAAAATTATTAAATTGGTCCCGCACGTGGGATCAATTGGCCAAAAATCCCATCTGTTTTTGGCGGATCAAAAAACCCCACATCTCCCCTCTGTTTTTGCCAATTTAGTTCTCCGTCGCCGAGCGGAGTATTTTCCGGCCATCGGAGCTGATGTGGACGACACGTGGCAAAAATAGTGGGTCCGCCTGAGACAAACGGGACTTTTTGGCCAATTAATCCCACATACGGGACCAATTTAATAATTTTCTCTTTGTGTTTATTTATTTATTTATTTAATTAAGTTCTCACGGTTTTATAAATATATCCAGATCAATATATATAAATCTTATATCAGATGACTTTAATAGTAAGAAAAAAAATAGATTAAAAATATTTTTATATTAAATTTCTGTTCATGTTATTTTTTGGTTTTCTGACATAAAATTAGAACCAGGATATAGAACTAGATTCTAGATAAATTTTAAAATTTTAAAAAGTAATCCTAAAATTATGATATATAAATTGCAAAAATTATATAAATACAGTCAAATTCCAGAAAAAAATCAATAGATTCTGAAATATTAAAGATAAATGCCAAAATAGAAAAATAAAAAAAAATATGTACGTAGCCTAGAGTATGGAAAAATTAAATAATTAATTTTTCAAAATTAATAATATTTTGAGTTATTAAAATTAATTTTTATTTTTAGATTTAATTTTGTTTTTAACATTTTTATTTTTCAAAATTTATATCTATTTTCTGGAATTTAATTATTTATATATATAATTTCCTGAACTAATTTGTAATGAAGGTCTCTTGTGCTTTTAAATAGAATATATATCTAGAATTTGAATGGGTGCTTAATATTTGAAATATTTTTTTTTAATTTTTATATTTATACTCCAATCCAGTTAATTTACTATTATCCGCGTTGATCAAATAATGTAGGATATACGAAACACACTGAATTTTATTGATAAAGTATTTTTAATTTCTGATTAATTATATTTTTAAAATTTATTGTAGTTTTCGAATTTTTCTAAATTTATTTTTTAATATTAGAGTGTCTTATGTTTCTTTATCACTTTTTTTTTATGTTTCTAGATATATTAAAATAAATATATTTTAAATGATTTATGTTATTTTTCAGGATTTGTATATAATATTAACATTTATTTCTAATTTTTAGGATTTATTTGTACATTTTATAGTTATCTTTTATTAAATCGGTCTACATATTTATGCATTTATTCGTACTTTTTCAATATTTATTATTTTCTAGTATATGATTCATTTATATTACTACAAATTTATTAAGAATTGATAAGAAGTATTTGTACTTTATTTATTATTTGATAAACTTCTTAATATTTTCACACTTTTATTTACCTTTTGATTTACTTGTACAATATTTATATTCTAAAAATTAATTTAAATATTTTATTTATATCTGATTTTTTAAGATTTATTCTATCTTATGAGTTTTTTTTGTACTTCTTAATTGATTATTATTTTTACAATTTATTTTGTATTTTTAGCATTTATTTGTGATTTTCATATTTATTTTTGAATTTTAGAAATTATATGAATTTTATTTACAATTTTTAATATTTTGTGTAATTTACATTATAAAATAAAAGAAACAGTAACTAAAAGAAGAGAAAAATTTCATTTATTTATTTCTCTTCTCAACTTAAGGTTATTTTTACATTTAAATAATTTTGAATTTATATTTAATATACTTATTCACTACAGTTCTAATATCTACCTATATATATAATACAATATCTACATATTCCAAGAAAATCTCAATTTAGTTTTATCCATAACTTATTCTTTTCTCATCTAGTTTTTAATACGTAACTTACTAAGTTGTTCATTTGTTAATGACTGTTATGTTGAATAAATATATATTAAAAACATCAAATAGTTTTATTTAATAACATTGATAAACATTTCAAAATTAAAATCCAAATAGATAAAAAAGTTCACAATCCCAAGTTTGATTAATTAGTTATGATATATAAACCCCCAAAGGTAGCCAAGTCGTTAGAGTAGGTGAGCACGGGACTGAAAGGTCATGAGTTCGATTCTCCCTACCAACACTTTCTTGGTTGAGCCTGTCACACAGGACTTGCCTATTGTGGTTTACCTGGTTGGTGTAGTTTGCAGGCTATTACCCCCAGTCCGAGTGTTTATCTAGTGTGCACTCGAAGAGTAGCAGTTGTGGGTTACCCGTCATAAAAAAGGAAATTTAATAAATAAATGCTTTCTAGATGAAAAGAAAGAATCTTGAATTTGCACAGAAAAGGCACCGCTTTAGAAGAAAAGAACTTCACCTAGCGTAGGCTTATTGACTGCTTTCACTTTGTACTGTTCGTTCGCACAATTAGATTTAGCTGATTTGGGAAATGATGGTTGTTTTTTTCACCAATAGATGGAGCCGGAAATTTCAACCAGATAAAGCTTCATTTAGTATTTCTTAATTTTAAAAAAAAATCGGATCTTTCATAAATTTTTAAATTTAATATTGCGTGGTAGATGAGATTTTTTTTTTTTCAAATTTATTAGGGCGGTTTTTGGAAGCAGCATTAGTGTTGCTTTTATAAGCTGTTGCATAAAAACACTGTAAATTAATATTTTACCTCTTAAAAGCACTTTATAAAATAATATTTACCGAACACAATTTCACCCCATATTTTTTTTTTTACTTTAAAATACCAATTTTTTCTGACCTGACAGTAGAAACACATAATTAATAATTACAGGAATAAGGAAAACTCGCAGACGTTGTCAATTAAATATGGGGTACCACTTTGATGCCTAATATGCTTAAGTTGAGGAATTGTATCCCGCACCCGAAGCACCTAGTGAGGTGGTCACCTTGCTATATATGTAATTGTCAATTGTCATATTTATATAGAGGTGGTCAAAGGTTCGGTTGAATCGGCCAAACCATCGGTTCGGAATTGATGATCCCAGTTCGGTTCAAAATCAAAACCCGCAATCATTTTAAGATGGTTCAGTTCCGGTTCGTATTGTTGGCGAACCGCGACTGACGGTTCAACCGTCGAGTTCTTAAATTAAAAAAAAAAATCAAAATTTGAAATTTCAACATTTTAGGGGAAATTTTCATAGTTTCGAAATTAAAAATTTTAATTGCAAATATTTGAATTAAGCTCAAGTCCATTTTTTACCTACACTTTTTATTTTAAATATAAAACGCTTAATCTTATAACTTTTCTTTTTAAAATAAAAAAAATGAACTGGGAACCGCCGGTTCCGGTTTGATCCGGAACGGACAGTTAACGGTTCAAAACCGAACCATAAACTGCCACAAGGCGATTCGGTTCCATATTTTGGCCAACCAGAACCGCTGGTTGGCGAACCCCGGTTGAAAAAGCTGGCGGTTTTGAACAGTTGAACAATCTATATGTATATGTATCTGCCATACTTATATTACATCCATAATTTTATATATATTACATCATTTTAAATATAACAAGGCAACATCTTGTTAGGTGCGGGGTAATATTTGCCGTTTAAGTGTGGCAATTGTTTTCTTCCATGTAGCAATTTTGTGGAATTTGTGCCCAAGAAGATGAAAAACGGCACGTGAAATCTATACTACTTAAAACTTATCCCCCTTAATTTAATGTGCAAGAGTATTTGTACATAAATTGTAGTACGGTACAATGTAGTTTAAGCAACATCAAAAGTATATCAATTACACGAATTTACATCTACATACTTGAATGCATCCGCAATTACCGAACATGAAAGGGCTGCAGTTTTGCAACCTCAAATAATACAAAGCAACCTGCAATTACATTCTAATTAAATGTATGCTGTCCTTTCGGTTGCTTACAAATCTTTAAATGTGACTTTTCAGTTTGATTTTTGATGATTATAAATACACACACATGAACACCTTCCTCATTCACAAATAAAAAACTGAAAATCTCACACACACAACACAAAAAATCCATATAACCTCTCGATATCACTTCCCAACTATCATTAATTAAACAAGACAAGATAATAACCAAGATCTCAGCTTTATTATTTCGTGGTAACTAGTAATCACAGAAACATCAAGACCATTGAAGGTCTAAAACATGAAATGAAAATCATCATCGATCCATTTTATCCGAAGACTATGCTTCAATTTATATCCGAAACAAAAAGAAACGGAAATATGTTATCTTCTTTTCTTTGATTCGTTCACAAACAAACAATTAACAAAAACTATATAGATCTCAGAAAGGTCAAACGTTGTTTCAAATATTTAAAATATTTTTTTTGTTTGAACCAAACTCCTCATAAATCTACAAACGAAGAAATAAACACAAATATTACCTACCCGAGACCTCATATGAGACTTTGAAGACTTCACTCTCTTTGTTCTTCATTAGTTCTTCGGGGTGATTCAAGAAATACGAAGGGTGTACGCTTCATAGCTTATGAATTTTGATTCGTGAGTATATTGTGATATGATGATGAGTGGAGGAGATGAGACGAGTGTTCAGTTTGATTTGATTGTGGTGAAATGATGATGAAGACGGATTGATGACTGAGATTGTGATGAGATGCGTTTGGAGAGGAGTGGGTGAGATGGGGGCGGATGAAAATTGTTAGTGTGCTTTAGGGTTATGACATATGACACTTATTTAGGTTATAAGTATCATTAGTTGTGAGATGGATTGGCTCCGAGCTTTTACCCTATGTCTTGGAACCTTTTTCTTTTTGTTACTAATTGATATCTAACATTATATGACTTTATCTCTAATAATTTTGTTTAAATAAAGAAAGGTAACAAGTCCATGATCTTTATCTAGCAGTATTTGTGTAATTTTCATATCCAGATAAATAAATGGTTGTGAAACCCGCTATGGACAAGTGTAATATTATTGTAGTTATGTAAGACTAATTGTATCTATTATTTTTGTGTGTGCAAGTTCATCATTTTAAAAATTAAGAAACCAAAAGTGAGAGTATAGGTAGATGAATCATGTATATTTACATATCATTCATATTTATATTACGCAATTAAAACAATCCATGAAGAACATAATAAGATACGATCCGTGCATCGCACGGGTTGAACATAGCCTCGTTGGCATAAATTGTAAATCACAGAGATTAATGAGCAGGTTTAGCCAAGTCTGAAGAAAAATATTAAAATAAATAGTAAAAGCAAAGTTTTGAAAGATTATTTAAAATCCAAAAAAATATTTTGGAAACGCCGAATTTTCATTTAAAAACACATTAAATATTTTAATTTTAAAAAACAGATTAGAATTTTCAAAATATATCTAACATTCAAAAATAAAAAAATAACTTTTGGAATAATTTGCAAGTAATTGTTATTTATAAAATAATTTTAGAAACCAGTTATTTATTTTTGAATTTTAAATGAATATTTAGAGTTCTTAAAATAATATTCTGAAATAATCTTTTTGACTTTTTGGATTTCAAATGCAATTCTAGAATTCTCAAAATAATTTTTACAAATATAGCGAGGGACGGATGCCCAAACTTTACACACTTCTATTATAGTATAGATATTCTCATTTGATCACATATATATATATATATATATATATATATATATATATATATGTGTGTGTGAGTAAGTTCAGGTGAGACATCCATATTTCGTGAAAAATGAGAATGAATTTGGGCCCCTGATTATTGTAGAGCAATGGTCCATATCTATTTTCAATTGTGCAAAATGTTTTAACTGTTTTTGCAATGATTTATTTATACATGAATATTATTGCACAAAATGTATTCAGTTATTGCACAAAATATATCCGATTATTGCATAAAATGTATCGAGTTGTTACACTATGATAATGTTGCACAGAATGTATAAAGTTGTTGCACAATGTTCTGCAACAACATTATTGATTTTGTGCCAAACAATTTGCAACTTTCGTAATATTTCGCACATTCTCACGAAAAAAATGTCTTCTCACGGTAACCAACCCCTATATATATATATATATATATATATATATATATATATATATATATATATATATATATATATATATATATATATATATGTTCTATGCAGATCAATATTATTAGATACGACTTTCTGATACTAATTTATACATGAGTTTTGTACTAATTATGTAATATCCGCATTTTTCTTTCCCTTGTAATTGTACTTCCGGTGTAATTCTCGATTTTAGTGACTCTCGTGTATCATTCAGTGTAACTTTTCCGTTATCTTTTGATCTGATTCTCGTAATTGTTGTGCGGAACCGTCGTTTCGGGGTTGCCGTGGATTCATTCTATGCTATGATGCGTTTTGAGGTGTTCCGTTTGACGTTTCGTTCATAATCCGGTATTTTGGGTCGTTTATATTCTGTATCTAGCGCACGCTAAATTTTCTGTATAGCGCACGCTAGAAATCCATTGGTAGCGCACGCTACGTTTAATTCGTAGCGCGCGCTAATGTGACTGTCCAGTACTGGGCAGTTTACTACTGAATTCAAACAGATTCTAGTTAGCGCACGCTACGCTGGTAGGGTAGCGCACGCTAACGGGTCGTGAGGTTTGGGCGGTTGGCTCTGGACTCGGCCGATGTTCGTAGCGCACGCTATTGGTCGATAGCGCGCTACCGAGCAGTTATTAGCGCACGCTACACATGCATGGTAGCGCACGCTAACGCAAAAACTCCCGGCTTCGGACTCGGACGCTAACAGAGGGTTGGTAACCCTATCCCGTTAGCGCACGCTAACCTTGAGGTCTTAGCGTGCGCTAACACTCCCTGGTTATATAAACCAGGGAGTTGACCGAGATAATCACAGTTTTTCATTTCTCTCCTTCTTCCGCGGCCGAGCGACTCCGAGGCGATTTGAGGCGATTTTCTTCTTCCAATCACTTCGTAGATTCTTGTGCTTGAGTTCTTGGTGTAAGACTAACATCATCCACTTGTGTTTCTCATCCTAAATCCAAGGTAATCTCTTAGAACCCTACTTTTGGATAATTTGGGGGTTTTGGGATTTTCTTCCGATCCGTTCCGTTTCGTTGATGAATTCATGATGAATATGATTATTCTTGTTAGTATTCTTAGTTTCCCTACGGATTCATGGTATATTTCGTGATTTTTACGGAATCGAGAGGGTTCGGTTGTGGTCCGCCCTCGTTGTTGTTTATATACGAATATACATGAATCGTAGGCGGGTTTCCGGGTGTATTCCATTTCCGTAATCGTCTAGAGTTGGTTGTGATTGTGTTGTTCGAATCGTTAGGTTCATTTCCGCCGGTTCCTTGCGGTCGTGTTCAACTCTTCCGTTCCGTTCGTGTCATCGTCTAATTAATCGAGGTAAGTATCCTTATGAACTTACAATCTTGACATAGTAGTTTTGTATGAGAAATTGTGTGCGTGTGTATGCTCACTACGGGTTAGACTCGACGGGGTCTCGGTAGGGGTCCACAGAGACGTGGATCGACGAGCTTGCTTTTAACCACTACGGGTTAGATCCGACGGGTCTCGGTAGGGTCCACAGAGACGTGGATCGACGGTTAATTGTGGTGCATTTTACAAATGTGTTTTGATATTGGCATTTCCTAAATGAGTGCTTTCAAACGGTTTTCTTTATTGCATGCATTACTATATGTGTAAGATGTAAGTTGTTCATCCGTTACTTGTACTAGCGTAATTGCTAACCCCTCTGGGACCCGCTTTGGGGAAATTCGTTTTATGAATTTCAGTCGTTCATCGAGACGAAGGGCGCTGGACCAAGATCTACGGATGATGGCCGTGCGTGATGATGGTGCACGAGTGATGTTTTAGTGTCTTTTACCTTTTTGTCTTTTGTGGTTTTGAACTAATAGTTGTACTCGAGTACCTAAGGGGTCCTTGTTCGTTTGAATTGTATTGTTGCTTATTATGTTGTGTTGGATGATGATGTTATATTGACGTTGAACCGGTGGATTGTTCTGCTTTGCGTCTTTATGACGTGGTGTTATTTTATCGCTTCGTGAGTCGTTGTGTATGATGTCTTTCACTGGTGGGTCCCATATAGGATTCACTACCGTAATATACCTCGGATATCCCGGGGTGTTACAGAAAATGGTATCGAGCACTAGGTTTATGGATACCTAAGCTTGTTGGTTTATTGGGTCTTGTGGTGTTTGGTTTTGCACATCATCGTCACGCCATGATTCCTGACTACCAAAGGTCCGTAAGTTTTCTTTCCTTTGTTCATTAATTTCTTGTATCGCACCCTTGATTCTCGACTTGTAATTGTTCTTTTCTTGTATCGATCCTCGTATGGCTTTTGCTACTTATTTAACTCCGTATGGATCTTTGGAAGAGGTCGTGGTCGCGGTCGTGGTCGTGGACGCGGCCGGGACGTGGGGCGGCGGTGGGGCGGCCACGTCCACGATCTTCGAGCCGGCAGTCTGGCGACCGTCATAGCCATGCTTCTTCTCAGAGCGTGCCGATCTTGGTATTGCGGCCGTTATGCAACAGATGGTGAACCAAATGGCGGCAATAGCTCAAAGCGGTTCGAACCCGGATCAAGCCCATGCTAATCGGGCGGAGCGGACCGTTGGCTCCAAGATGTCATCAAGATGCATCCTCCCGGTTTCGGGAGCTTCAGACCCGATTGGCCGGGAAGGGTGGATCAAGGAGATGTCTAAGGTCTTCGTTGCCACTAATCGTCCCGAAGACCGTAGAGTTCCTATTGCTCAATACTTTCTCACCGGGACGCTACGGACCGGTGGGAGGCCGTTGGGCCCAAAGACCATGCCGCTTCGTGGGCTGAGTTTCAAGAGTTGATGGAGATCAATATTGCCGTGGCGATCCGATGTGCTCGGGTACATGCTTTTATGATGCTCAACCACGGGATATCCTCGTAGCTCAAGCCATTGCCGATTTTAACAAAGAGTTGGGTTATGTGAAGACCCAAGTTGTCGAGGAGAGTGACAAGATTTTCCATTTCTCCAGACGGATGAAGTTGCCGATTCGGGACTATATGTCGGGGCTCGTATGCACTACATTGAAGGATTATCGAGTAGGGCCCTTGCTTATGATATGTCCGTGACGGCGAGTGAGGCGGCCCGCGAGAGTAAGAAGCGAAGTCCGCCGGGAACTTTTCGGCCACAAGAGTGGGAGTCGCAGAGATCCCAATCTGCTAACTTCCACGGCGGTGGTCCAACTCTGCTCACTGGGGTCCACGTGGAACTACTAGTGCTCCTTTCCGTGATGTGAAGTGTTTCAATTGTGGTCGTGCCACGCCACGTCGATTACTTGTTTGAGCCCTTTGCCGACGTGTAATCGCAGTGGCTACCCGGCCACAAAGCGGCTTTCAGGCCGAGAGGGAGAGAATTCTTGGTGTCCGGCTTCCATTCCAAGGCCTAGGGAACCAAGTGTGAATCGTGGATCGCTTGCTCCTCGCCTCCGCCGAGTGCTAGTCGGGGAGAGGTCGGGACAGCCTCTAAGGGGGAGCTTCCAGTGTCGGCCCGCCCATCCGTGGGTTTATGAGATGCGGAAGACCGATGACCTGGCGGCCGTGGCGGCAGTACCGTTTATATTCTTTCTCATCCTGTCAGTGTGCTTTTAGATTCCGGTGCTACGCATTCGTTCATATCTCTGGATTGTGTGCGCCGTTTGAGTCTCGACCGCTTGACGCCTTGTGAGCCCTTCATCGTTAAGCTTCCTAGCGGCGATAGGATCGTTGGTGATCAGGAGGTTCGAGACCGCTCTGTACTTATTTGTGAGAGGGCTTGGCCTCTAATCTTATTGTTGTGAGTATCGAGGGTGAGGATTTGATTCTTGGTGATGATTGGCTCGAGCGGCATGGTGCGATCATGAACTACCGCACGAGAATCATCACTATGCTAGCCGAGGACAAGACGAGCACTCTTTCGCGGGCGAAAGAGGGAAACCAGAATTGCTATTAACGCCTTGAAGGCGATGAGACTCCTGCGAAAGGGGTGTACTGGATATTGGTGCTACGCCTTGAAGGCGGAGGATGGTGGAGTCGAGCTTCGTCGATTCCACCGTTAATGAGTTTCTGATGTATTTCTGACGAGTTACCGGATTGCCACCGGATCGTGAGGTTGAGTTTGCTATAGAGTTAGAGCCGGGTGCGGTTTCCTATTTCGAAGGCGCCTATCGCATGGCACCTTCAGAGATGGCGAGTTGAAGAAGCGATTGAGTGAGCTTCTTGAGTCGGGTATGTTCGACCGAGCGCCTCGCCTTGGGGCGCACCGGTCTGTTTGTGCGGAAGAAGGATGGTTCACTACGTTTGTGTATCGACTATCGCGAACTAAACAAGGTGACCATCAAGAACAAGTATCCTTTGCCGAGAATTGATGACTTGTTCGATCGGTTGCGAGGAGTCATGGTATTCTCGAAAATTGATTTGAAATCGGGATACTATCACTCTCCGGTGAGAGAGTCCGATGTGCAAAAAATTTTTCTGACGAGGTACGGACATTATGAGTTCGTAGTCATGCCTTTCGGGTTAACTAATGCGCCGGCGGTGTTCATGCAATTGATGAACAAGGTTTTTATCGAGTATTTGGATAAGTGCGCCGTCGTCTTTATTGACGATATTCTTATTTATTCGAGGAATGAGGAAGAGCATGCCCATCATTTGCGGATAGTATTAGACATTTTAAGGACCGAGCAACTCTATGCAAAGTTCTCGAAATGTGAGTTCGGGCCAAGGAAGTGATGTTTCTAGGTCACGTGATTTCACTAGGGGGTTCGTGTGGATCCGCAGAAGATTGAGGCCGTATTGGATTGGGCACCGCCAAGAATGTGAAGGAGCTCCGTAGTTTCTTGGGTTTAGCCGGCTACTATCGTAGGTCTGCCGAGGGCTTCGAAACTAGCTCGGCCACTTACGCAGCTTGCTCCGTAAATCCGAGAAGTTCGTCTGGAATGACGAGAGGCGATGAGTTTTGAGGAATCAAGAAGCGTTTGACTTCACTTCAGCTTTGGCGTTGCCATGTGGCAATGAGGGTTTTGCCGTTTATAGCGATGCTTCGGTCGTGGTCTTGGGTGTGTATTAATGCAAAGACGGCAAGACCATTGCCTATGCGCGAGACAGCTTGAGGCCGTATGAGCCGAACTACCCTACTCATGATTTGGAGTTAGCGGCGGTCGCTTTTGCGCTCAAGATTTGGCGTCACTATCTTTTCGGCTCCACATGTCGATTTTTACCGATCATAAAAGTCTCAAATACATATTTACTCAATGAGAGTTGAATATGAGGCAGAGGAGGTGGTTAGAGTTGATTAAGGATTATGACCTCGAAATCCTTTATCATCCGGCAAGGCGAACGTTGTGGCCGACGCCTTGAGTCGGAAACCAGCTGCGTTGC
Organism: Orobanche coerulescens; assembly: GCA_033398695.1. Classification (NCBI taxonomy): domain Eukaryota; kingdom Viridiplantae; phylum Streptophyta; class Magnoliopsida; order Lamiales; family Orobanchaceae; genus Orobanche; species Orobanche coerulescens. The sequence goes on from CM065808.1 coordinate 175,466,049, forward strand.
GAACACTTGAGATCCTTACATCTCACCGAGCTTCGGAGGGCTTTGATCGAGTTAGATGTTGAGGTCTTGTTGCCGGAGCCGTCGGGCAACTTCGTGCTTTAGAGATTTCGTCGTCTTTGATCGATGAAATTAAGCTGAAGCAGTTAGAGGATCCGATGATTACTCAAATCCGAGAGAACGTTCTTAAAGGAAAGTCTCCTGGGTTTGTGATTCACGAGGATGGTGTTTTGAGATTCCAGAGTCGGCTTTGTGTGCCGAACGACTCTGAGTTGAGGCAGAGTATTTTACGAGAGGCCCATGCTACACCTTATTCCGCTCATCCCGTACGAGTAAGATGTACAAGGACCTAAGGAGAAATTTCGTGGAATGATATGAAGGATGAGGTCGCACGGTTTGTAGCGAGATGTTTGACTTGTCACAGTCAAAATCGAGCATCGTAGACCGGGTTATTGCGGTCACTTCTGCTCCGAATGGAAATGGGAAGATATATCGATGGATTTCGTTACGAGTTTGCCGAGATCGAGGTCGGGCATGAATATGGTATGGGTGATTGTTGATCGCCCGACCAAGTCGGCACATTTTCGGGCATCAAGGACACTTGGGGCCCGGAGAAGTTAGCTCGTGTGTTTATTGCGCAGATCGTGAGACTTCACGGTACTCAAGTCTATTGTTTCGGATCGTGACGGCCGTTTGTATCGCACTTCCGGGCGGTGCATAAGGCGTTGGGTACCGTTTACACTTGAGTACCTCTTTTCATCCCGGTCGGATGGACAATCGGAACGCACTATCCGGACATTCGAGGACTTGTTACGTGCCCGTGCTCGATCGAGTAGTGATAGGAGGAACATTTGCCGCTGATCGAATTCACGTACAACAACAGTTGGCACGCGTCGATTCGGATGGCACCGTATGAGGCACTTTACGGGCGGCGATTTCGATCACCGATTTGTTGGAATAAGGCGTCCGATTTGGTCGGGACCGAGCCGGATGTCGTCTTAGAGACGAGGAGGAAGATAGAGTTAATTCGGGAACGGATGTTGACTGCCCAGAGTCGACAGAAGTCGTATGCCGACATCCGTCGTCGACCTTTGGAATTCGAGGTGGGAGACCATGTTTTGCTAAAGGTGTCGCCGACGAAGGGAGTTTTTCGTTTCGGGAGGAAAGGGAAGTTGAGTCCGAGATTTATCGGCCCCTTCGAGATCCTCGAGCGAGTAGGTGGGTTGGCATACCGTTTGGCGTTACCTCCGGCCTTGAGTCATGTTCATAGAGTTTTCCATGTTTCCCAGTTGAGGAAATATGTCCCGCATCCTAGTCACATCATCGATTATGGAGAGATTGATGTCGCCGAAGATGTTACTTTCGAAGAGCGCCCTTTGAAGATTTTGGAGCATCGTGAGAAACGATTGAGGCATAAGACCATACCTTTGGTCAAGGTGCAGTGGTCGAGACACGGTGTTGAGGAGGCAACTTGGGAAACCGAGGATAGCATGCGTGCTAGGTACCCCGAGTTGTTTGTTCCTTAAGTTTCGGGACGAAACTTATTTTAGAGGGGTAGAATGTAATATCCGCATTTTTCTTTCCCTTGTAATTGTACTTCCGGTGTAATTCTCGATTTTAGTGACTCTCGTGTATCATTCAGTGTAACTTTTCCGTTATCTTTTGATCTGATTCTCGTAATTGTTGTGCGGAACCGTCGTTTCGGGGTTGCCGTGGATTCATTCTATGCTATGATGCGTTTTGAGGTGTTCCGTTTGACGTTTCGTTCATAATCCGGTATTTTGGGTCGTTTATATTCTGTATCTAGCGCACGCTAAATTTTCTGTATAGCGCACGCTAGAAATCCATTGGTAGCGCACGCTACGTTTAATTCGTAGCGCGCGCTAATGTGACTGTCCAGTACTGGGCAGTTTACTACTGAATTCAAACAGATTCTAGTTAGCGCACGCTACGCTGGTATGGTAGCGCACGCTAACGGGTCAGGTGAGGTTTGGGCAGTTGGCTACTGGACTCGGCTGATGTTCAGGTAGCGCACGCTATTGGTCGATAGCGCGCGCTACCGATAGGTTATTAGCGCACGCTACACATGCATGGTAGCGCACGCTAACGGCAAAAACCCTGGCTTCTGGACTCGGACGCTAACAGGAGGGTTGGTAACCCTATCCCGTTAGCGCACGCTAACCTTGAGGTCTTAGCGTGCGCTAACACTCCCTGGTTATATAAACCAGGGAGTTGACCGAGATAATCACAGTTTTTCATTTCTCTCCTTCTTCCGCGGCCGAGCGACTCCGAGGCGATTTGAGGCGATTTTCTTCTTCCAATCACTTCAGAGATTCTTGTGCTTGAGTTCTTGGTGTAAGACTAACATCATCCACTTGTGTTTCTCATCCTAAATCCAAGGTAATCTCTTAGAACCCTACTTTTGGATAATTTGGGGGTTTTGGGATTTTCTTCCGATCCGTTCCGTTTCGTTGATGAATTCATGATGAATATGATTATTCTTGTTAGTATTCTTAGTTTCCCTACGGATTCATGGTATATTTCGTGATTTTTACGGAATCGAGAGGGTTCGGTTGTGGTCCGCCCTCGTTGTTGTTTATATACGAATATACATGAATCGTAGGCGGGTTTCCGGGTGTATTCCATTTCCGTAATCGTCTAGAGTTGGTTGTGATTGTGTTGTTCGAATCGTTAGGTTCATTTCCGCCGGTTCCTTGCGGTCGTGTTCAACTCTTCCGTTCCGTTCGTGTCATCGTCTAATTAATCGAGGTAAGTATCCTTATGAACTTACAATCTTGACATAGTAGTTTTGTATGAGAAATTGTGTGCGTGTGTATGCTCACTACGGGTTAGACTCGACGGTCTCGGTAGGGGTCCACAGAGACGTGGATCGACGAGCTTGCTTTTAACCACTACGGGTTAGATCCGACGGGGTCTCGGTAGGGGTCCACAGAGACGTGGATCGACGGTTAATTGTGGTGCATTTTACAAATGTGTTTTGATATTGGCATTTCCTAAATGAGTGCTTTCAAACGGTTTTCTTTATCGCATGCATTACTATATGTGTAAGATGTAAGTTGTTCATCCGGTTACTTGTACTAGCGTAATTGCTAACTCCTCTGGGACCCGTTTTGGGAAATTCGTTTTATGAATTTCAGTCGGGTTCATCGAGACGAGCGCTGGACCAGTACACGGATGATGGCCGTGCGTGATGATGGTGCACGAGTGATGTTTTAGTGTCTTTTACCTTTTTGTCTTTTGTGGTTTTGAACTAATAGTTGTACTCGAGTACCTAAGGGGTCCTTGTTCGTTTGAATTGTATTGTTGCTTATTATGTTGTGTTGGATGATGATGTTATATTGACCGGTTGAACCGGGTGGATTGTTCTGTTTTGCGTCTTTATGACGTGGTGTTATTTTATCGTTTCTGTGAGTCGTTGTGTATGATGCTGTTCAGCCTGGTGGGTCCCATATAGGGATTCACGGCGCTGTAATATACCTCGGATATCCTGGGGGTGTTACAAATTATGCATGAAATATATGCATTTCGTGCATCAAAATTTCAATGCATTAATTCTCACAAAAATTTGATGCATATAATCTAATATTTTGATGCATATATTGTATATTTTAATGCATTGAAATTTTGATGCACGAAATGCATATATTTCATGCATAATTAGTATAAAACTCATGCATAAATTAGTACTGTAAAGTACTGCATCTAATATTGGTACTGCATAAAACGCGCTATATGTATATATATATATAAAGGCCAAAGTTTTTAAGCATAGTAGCTTCTCTATTTCTTATATGACAATCATATATAGAAGTTAATATTATGCCTTTTTTGTATATGTATTGTAATTTCCGAATGACTTTTATATCAAGTGCTTCCCATTTCTTAGGTGATGTATATAGGGATTGACTATGGTGGAAACACCCTTAATGGTGAAATCTAGAAATGAATTGCATTATTAAGTAATTTCATTGCATATTTGTTATTATTTGTTCCATCAAGCTGGTCGCTAGTATATGCAACAAATAATGCAATAAAAAAAAATACATAAATGCATATAATTCTACTCATATACAGCTGTTAGATCACTAATATCAATGGCCTACAAAAGTTTCTAGATTTCACAAGATAATTAGTTTTCATATGATCTATTTCCTATATATATACTAGTTTATGAATGTCGTTTTATATTATGCCCTTTTATATATGCATATTATGTACTTTCAAATTCTGAGACTTTAAACATATTTCTTGAATTCTCAAAATAATTGAGAAAATTATCAAATTGGTCCCGTATGTGGGATCAATTGGCTAAAAATTCCTATCTGTCTCCGGCGGACCAAAAAACCGCATCTCCCCCTACTTTCGCCAATTTAGTCCTCCGTCGCTGGCCGAAGTATTTTCCGGCTATCGGAACTGACGTGGACGACACATGGCAAAAAATATAAAAGCTTAAATAATATAAAAAATCTAAAAAATTTAAAAAAAAGATTGGAACTTATTTTTTTATTTAAAAAATCTGAAAAATTAAAAAAAAATATTGGAACTTTAGGTAATTATTTTTAATTCTGAAATATTAATATAAAAATATTAGAAATTTTTATTTAAAAATTCGAAAATAAAAATTTAAAAGCATCTGGAATATATTTATAAACTGTTTTTTATTTAAAGAAAACTGGAATTTTTTTCTATAAAATAAATAAAAAAATCTGAATTAACAATTTGATAATTTTTTCAAAATAATTTTTTTATTTATTTTTATAGAAAATGATAATAATATTTTTCTCAATTTGATAATAATTTATTAAAAAATTGGAACTTTAGGTAATTATTTTTAATTCTGGAATATTAATATAAAAATATTAGATTTTTTTTTAATTTTTTAACTCTCAAAACAATTTTTTTTATTTTTTTTTGCCACGTGTCAGCCACATGGCCTGACATGGACCCACTATTTTGCCACATGTCAGCCACGTCAGCTCCGATGGCCGAAAATTGCTCCGGCCGACGATGGAAGACTAAATTGGCGAAAGCAGGGGGGAGATGTGGGGCTTTTTTGTCCGTCGGAGACAGACGGGACTTTTTGGCCAATTGGTCCCACATACGGGACCAATTTGATAATTTTCTCCAAAATAATTTCTATTTAATTTCTAATTTTGTAGATTTTAATTGAAAGTTTAATATTTTCAAAATAAATTTCTCAATTTTAAATGAATTTAGAACTTTAATATGTTATTTTCATTTATACTGTTTATACTTTTTATTTTATTATTTTTCTTTAGATGTGGCAAAATATGTCCATTAATTCTTCTGATGTTCAATTTATGCCCATCTTGCCGGAGCACGTAACATGTCACATGCAATTTTCCGATTTACGACCATATTTGGGCATAGATTGGACAGTATTGCTATATAGAGGGCAATAATTGCAACGCTTAAATATGTTGGGTATAAAAATGTCACTCCATGGTTAATTACAATTTTTTTGAAGAATTATTAAATTCTTATTACATGAAATTATGTTTTAATCCTTTTGGGATATTTTTACTTTAATACTGATTAAATTACGTACTATAAATGTTAAGAAATTTCAGATCCTTCTAGAAGTTGTTGGATCTTACCTTGTAAAGAATTCTAATTAAGCAATGACTCCCCTTATAATGCCTATATAAAGACGCAACCGTGAGCGATATCAATGCATTGTTTCACACAATTTCTTAAAAATTTATTTCTGGTAATTTTATTACTTTTCCCTTCTCATGCTGCATAACATCAAGAATAGTTAATACCTAATATCAAGGGGTTGATTCAAAGAATACCGCAAGACAGGAAGGAGAAGAAAATCCTGAATTTTATTCATTAATGACTGGGTCTCCCAAATAACATTCAATTTAAATAAATCTTGCGGTAAGAGGACAAAAATAAACATGTTTGGGCCGCAAATAATGATAAGAAGTCCTAAAAATTTAATAAATCATACGAAGACTCGAAAATTTGGCGAAACGAGGCGTTACGAACCCGTGCGATGCACCGGCTGTGCTTTTGGTTGAATATCTACGTGTTTTGTACGTAATGTTTGTGCAGATGTTTATATACTTTGTATCAAGGTTGCGTTAATGTGTGTAATATAAGTTATATCACTATGTAACGCCCCGACTTTCTAGGGATAATTATTGGGGAAAATAAATAAAAGGTAAATTTGACGAAGAATAACGCCTACAAAGTCGAGTCACATAATCGACATAAATTAAATACCTTTAATTAAGACAATAACACGTCATAGATACGAAATAAAATTTGCGTCGGAAGAATAACTTATAAATTGTTAATTTCTAACAAAAGTTTCCCCAAAAGAATTTCGAAACATTTGACATAAGAAAAACATCATTTAATAATTTTCATTCATATGCACTCTCGGCTTGCTCCTTCGTTCATCCGAATCGATTTAACCTGCGGGATCAATGAAGGTGGGGGTGAGCTTCCTTCATCTCGTGGAAATCTCACTTATCACAGTAATATATAATCTCATGGAAAGTATAAAATGAATAATCTATCATATCTTTTCCTCAACATGAATACATACACACAATATTACGTATAACATTAATCTAGCACGCATAACACGAATATTGAGGTTGCGCAGGTGTCCCCACAACAACATGAAACATACACATATAACATGAATCGAGCACGCATGTGAATATTGAGGTTGCGCAGGTGTCCCCGCAACAACATATATCTTAAGATAGCCTCTTTACACGTATACATGTGAGCCTGATTCACAACATGTATCGTCAATTTTTAAACATGAATTGAATATCACATATTGAATTGAATATCACATATACAATTCAATTAAAGCAATTAAAGTGATAGTGAAAATTCCCACGAATAAATGATGATGTCTGACTTGAATATGGAGATGCTCGACTCACAGTCCTAAGCCCGTAAATCCTCGATAAAGTCTACATGTAATAATATTTTAATCATTATAAAATATTACGATATAATGACGGAAATTAAAATATACATGCATAAAATCGGACTAATTATTAATAATAATTGAAAGGTCAACATTTTAATGTCTTGGTCAAAATGGGACTGAATTGGAGGTTTTAAAGTTGAGTGAGGTCAAATTGTAAGAGTTGAGAAGCTGACTGGGTTAAAATCGAAGAATCATAAATCAAAACGGGTTTAAATTGAAGTATACAGAATTTTTGGGGTTAAATTGAAAGCTGCAGGAAAATATGAGGGCTAAATTGCAAAACCCTAATAAATATTTTAAAATTGTTGTCATTAATACTCCCCAATCATTTTTAGGACCTAATCTTTCATTATACGAGGCATTCTGACCCGTGCGATGCACTTGTTTTGTTTTTCGATAAACTATTGAACTTTTACTTATGTCTAAAACTCAATATTTTTTATTTTAGCAAACTCATTTAATTTATCTGTTCAAATCGGATGTACTACCACTCACCGCTACAAAAGAGCGTTGTTTTACCCTTATCGTTGACATTGTTCCTACATTACGGGTAGCATATCAACGTTGTTATTTGACCAACAAAATACATTCTTCAATTCTTTAAGAATGGATGTAAACATTTGTTTGTGATAACTTTTCATAGTATGAGTGAAAGTTATAAGTGACTATTTATAGTTCGTAAGAAATCATGAGTTGTAAGTTTTTTACTTTTTTTATTTACCTTCAGTTAATAATATCCAATTAATAGAAATTTCATCAATTCATAAAAATATCATCTTTCATTGTATCTCGATGAGCTCTTCTATAGATCAATTTACTAAGCTACATTAGATGTGGCTAACCTATTAAACCAAATAATTCTCTACGTATGAAAATGAAGTCGCGTTGAGTTTAACCAATTAACACTTCAAATATGTATATTTTTATAGTTATAAACAACTGATTATACCGTCAATCATAAGATATGATTTACAAATAGCATATTTTGATACGTAAATAAGCGTATAATAGCGTTTAAATACATCGGTTTAATATCACTTTAATCCTTTATCTTGCACTCTTGCACTATATCACTCTCAAGTAGTGCTTCGCTCGTCATATGTACCAACTAAATATTCATTCACTTTCAATGTATCAAATCTTTCGTGTTGCATTCTACTCTCGTTTATAGCCATTGCCAAAACAAAAACACAATAAACTAAAGATGAATCAAGCATAAATATTCACTACTCAATAATGTTTGTGACCCTACTGGCTTAGAATGATTTATGATATCCAACATGTTTGCTAAGCTTTTGATCGAGATTGAAAAAATAAATGTGAACTTACTTAGAATTATGTAAGAGTTTCATGCATGTGTTGCTAAGCCTTCGATCAACATCGACGAATAACCTGCCAATATTACAGATGAAAGTACGGAAAGAAAACAAATCAAAACTATTTTATCTTATCTTTTCGTCAACTTATGAAACACTTGGTGGCCAGATATGACAGAATTATTATATAAAGATAGCTAAAACTAATTTTGTGACCATGCATAAACTACATATTTATACCATATACTCCATAGAAGTTGGGGAGACTTTCTAAATTGTGACATGAATATGAATTTTATGACTACTAAACGGAAATAAGAAAATTCAATGCATGAATACTTGATTGGACACGTAATTATATTGAACTCAAAATTTGTTATAGCATTTAATTTCTTAATTTTTGTTATAAAACTCAAAATTATAAAACCTTAAGACTTAATAACATTTAATTAATGACATGAATCATTAAGACTAAATATTTAATATTGGGACTCAATCTTTTAGTATATAAGATATATGATAAATAGTTGTAACTTCTTCTCCATCATTATATCTGTCTTCGAGACAGTTGGCCGCAAATCGAAAGCAGCTTCATATCCAAAAGTATTGCCACCGTGAAAAGGAACCATACATTTTACATTGAACACGTATGAGGTGTGGATGTTGTAACACCCCCAAAACCAATCGGGAGTATTACACGCCGTGGGCCCCGCGCCGGAACCCACCAGGCTAAAAACCAATTACAAAAACGACCAAAAAGGCCGATGACGGTAGTATTTTTCAAAACTCACAAAATCATTTGAAAACACCAACTGCCGTCAAGATAATCAAGGCCAAAAACTCGGTTTAGGGAATCGGTTTTCGAAATCACTCTCAGTTGGCATAAAGCCGAAAGCCATTTGAAAGAACTCACGCAGCGGATAGAAATACAGTTCAAGATACATATACATCAATAATGATATACACAAACAGAATACACGATTCCCCAACAATATGCCATAGCCAGTATCGTCCGGAATCCTCGCCTCACGACCGCTACTATCAAAGTTCTCAATACCTGAAAAACAGGTCCCACAACGGGGTCAGCAATAATGCCCGACAATTAACCGCAAGTACATAAACATAAATATTCACATGCCATGCATCATGAGAATAATAACCTCAACGATAACCTTACCACTTCCGGTAATCCAACGATTCTCGTCAAAATCCCAATATCACGATAATACCATAAAAATCCCAGTATCACAACAATTCCGTATAATACCTCAATACCGAATACTTTCTCGTACATAATCCTCTATGTACGATTGCCATAAAACATACCTCTATCCGGACATCCTTCCGAAATGCATACTACAGACCAAGAATATCCAAAATGACATCAACAATATCCGAATACTACAATCTTCCCAAGATTGTCCAAGTATCTCAACAATCATCAACTGTGTATTCTAATCCTTATAGAACATCACTGAACATTCGTCAATATGCAATACAACATAAAATACTTATGAAATGTAAATGGAATTACTCATCAAAACATTACAACCGAACAAGTAAACACTTGCCTGGATACCAACACGACAAAACCAACACCGAACTCATCGCCCTCGTCTACGAGCTCTTCATCCCCGACTGGATGGAATCTACGGCTCTTCACCGTGGCATAACGATTATACCTATTGGTTAATCAACCTAGAACAATAATCATATCAATAATCGAACCAACTTGGTAACAATGATCATAACATGTTCAATCCGGAATTCAACCTCATATCAAGATTCATCTCATGTAAATCAACCACTATCATCACTATGATTTAGAATACCATCTTAAATCGGTTAAACGAATTATCAAATCATCCTAGTCATCATATGGCCTCAAGAACATCAAGAATGATTGTCCAACATGTTCCTCACATGTAATCATCCTTTAAGAACTACCAACTATCAAAGGAATACGAAAATTACCTTGTATGGACGAATCAAGAAGAGGAATAATTGAACTATAATCCAAGAACCATGAATAACTTCAAGAATCATCAATATCTACATATCCTGATCTCCAATTCCATGTTTTTAAGCTCATGATCGACTTAGAAGGATTAAGAACCCATCTATAAGGGTCGAAGGTGAGAAAAACGAAGTGAAAAGCTGAAGTGAAATGAAATGACGGCCAATCCTTATATAAACTCCCCGCTCGTTACGTACGTAACATTCCCAAGTTAACGTACATAACACCTCTTACGTACGCTATCTTGTCCTGGTTAGCGTACTTAATGCCATCCCAGACCCTACTGCCTCAAAACGTGGACTTCCTTACGTACGTAACCCATGCCATATAACGTACGTAATATACCAGTTGACTTGCTACAGTACAATGGTCGTGTTACGTACGTAATGTAACACCCCCAGATTTAACCGGAAATATTACAGCGCCGTGGGTCCCGAGAAGGAACCCACAAGGCTAAAAGAAATTTCGCAAACATTTACGATTGCCCAAGAGGCCAACGACGGTACTATCTTTAAAAATTCACAAAGACATATAAAATCCATTTATCAAAAACCGTCGTAAAAACTCAATTGAAATCGCAAGGCCAAACAGCCGACACTCAAAAGTTTAGAAAACGATTTCCAAAGTAACCTCAGTTACTAGATACCAAAAGAGCGTCTCAAAATACTCACGCAGCGGAGAAAAGACCAACCAAAAAGATACTCTAGCAAATGGAATACAAGAACCAATCAAGAAACTCAATGCACGTAACATGTCCTAGCCAAGATCCTCCGGGAAGCTCATCTCTTCACGACCGCTACAAGCTCGATACTCCAAGAACCTAAAAAGAAATCCCACGACGGGTTCAGCCATAATATCCAACAATGATAACCGTCACATCACATTAATAATAACATACCAATGAGAATGCAACATAAGAATACGACCAACGTAATCTTACAGCCATAACTTTACTTACTCAAGTAATTCTCATCAGAGTAACCATTATCACATTTCACATCCTGTACTCGATTAACCAATAAACTCAAAATCAATATCTGTATTGTACCTCAAACAATACTCAAGATTCTCAAACTATCATAACCATCCCACGATATGGAAAAGTACCAGTTCTGACCAATACAATCCATCGGATAGCATCATCAAATCCCAAAACGATAACCGATTGTCCATCACAAGACGAATACCAAAAGAAAATACGGAACATACCTCGAGATATGAAGTGCCACGACAATCATATCAGTCTAATCCGAGATCAGATCAATGCAATACGGACACGGTCCTAACACAAGACCTACAAATGCATACTCATATGACCACGTCAATATGATCACAAAGAATAACAATCATGTATACTCAATGGAAAGACGATCCAATGACCTCAAGATAGATCCCTTTGTTGATCCTATCAGATCAGCATAAGGTGGATAACCAACAATACACATATGCACAACAACATATGATAAAATCAACGATGCGAATCCACATGATTCCATCAACACAATACTGGTAATCCAACGATCCAGCTTCTCAAAGATAGATCCCCATGATGATCCCGTCGAACCAACGCATGGTGGAAAACTCCGTCCAACGATCCAAAGGCCCTCAAAGATAGATCCCCATGATGATCTCGTCGAACCAACGCATGGTGGACATTCGATCCAGCGCCCTCAGCATAGATCCTCATAATCCCATCGGATTATTTACACAACATAAACAACACAATATGCATACACATATGCAAATCAACACGTTCATCAACATGAACAACATAACATGCACGACAACATGACAACTTACTAGGAAGACTCCATGTTCAACAACATGAAAGAAAATGTACGAGACCAAAATAAATAACACTAAACCATAATCAATATGGAATACTTGCCCCGAGTCCTTCGGGAGAAACCTCGATGTCCAATCATCACCGACGATTATCCGCAACGCTCGACGATCCAAACGTATCATGAACCATAAATACTCGAATCCTCATATTTATCACAATGTATCCTCGATACCCAAATATGCCAATAACCGAAATAAATCACATACATTATGATTTAACTCACAGAATCGAATGACAACATATAATCATTGCTATATGCATTATAAACGAAATGAAACTGAAACCATTCATTAAACATTATAATCGAGCAAGTAATAACTTGCCTCGATACCGATACGATGATGATGAAGCCGCTACTACCGCAATGCCTTCTGCCTAAGAGCTCCTCGGCCCCGACCATGCAATTCACGAACACACTCGAACACGACCGCAAAGATCCGGTTATAATCACCGATCAATAATCTCAACCTATCGAAGTAATCAAATAATACATATCCGATAACAATTAACAACCGACACGACCAACCAAATCATCTCAACGATTCGACGATATCTACAATACAAACTACAACTCGATGATCATAATCAATCAATACAACCGATCAATAAACTCAACGGTTCCACAACTATCCTGATTAACCACAAGTCCGAATAATCCAATTCAAACAATTACGAATTCACAACCACAATGCGATTACGGATACGAGCGTAAAGGAAATCATATTCGACGATAAATCACAATCTTTCCGATTCCAAATTGATATCATGATTCGTATTTCATTAAGAACATACGAATTCTACCACTACAACCAACGAATATTCGATCTTCATATATAAAAATACCGATAATTCAATATACGATCGTCTTGCTATGTTAAATTCATCAAAAGTTCCTCAAGAACACTAAGGGATTCGAACTCATGTTCATAACTATTAAAACAACATAATTCGATATCCTTTAACATGAAGATAATCTTCCAATTCGTAATCCAAGTAATGAATCATCGTATTCTTCAGTATACACTCTACATAACCCCAAGGATTGTAGCAACAACTCCCTAATCATCATCATACGGATCAAATACGGATAATAATACCAAGAACATCAAGAACTCTATGATTTCATAATCATAATCAACATATTCAAGGTATAAACCATCATTTCACCATCTTCCTTCAACATATAATTCATATAACCTCAAGAATCGAAACAACAACATCTTAATCCTCTTCATACGAATCATTTACGGATAACAATACCAAAATCCGAAATCAAAGTGAAGAATTCAACAACATACCTCAAGAACATGAATAACCCAATCAAACCCTTCAAGAATCATCCATAATTCCATATCCAAGCCTCAAATCCAAGTCCTCAAGCTCAAAATCGACTTAGGAAGGCAAACATCTCTCTCTCTCAAAGTTTGAAGACGAAAACGAAAAGAAACGTCGAAGGAAATGTAAGACGGGCATCTACTTATAAAACATTTCTGTTCGTTACGTACGTAACACACCAAGGTTAACGTACGTAGCACGCATTACGTACGTTAGCCATCATTGATAGCGTACATAATGCTAATCCCAAAACTAACTGTCCCGTTTTGTTAACATGCTTACGTACGTAATGTTTCCTTCATAACGTACGTAACATGTACGTTGATCGCTACTGAGAAATTCTATTTAACGACGTTATACACTTCTCGTAGCGCACGTAATGGCCGGGTTGACTCTGCCTGGCCCACATCCGCCGCCGACATCGGGTCCCACTCGCCACCATGACTCGGTCTGTCGATTCCTTCGTTACGCACGTAATGCTTTAGCCATAACGCACGTAACACAACCAATTTAGCGTCGTAAGTCTTCAACATTAGCGTACGCTAAGAATTCTATACTTAGCCAATTTCAATCATATCACTGTCTCGACATATCGAAAACACATATATACATACTGAATACATATACTGAATCCAATAACATTCTCATACGATATACCCAATATCAAAAGTGCGATAACCTGATACACGATATCCTCAATGCAACTGTCGACCAGATACGACAATTATACCGATACCGACATCTCAGTCCTTTATTTATTTTATCCATACTGTACAGATTCCACGCTGTACAATATAACCTTGATAAAATAATATCAAACAACAATAGTAGAAATTCCGGATATTACATTCTACCCCACTTAAAATAAGTTTCGTCCTCGAAACTTGCAATCCGTCATAGAAAACAAATAAACATACTGTTCAACCCAAAATATCCCAAAACCATCACGACAACGATCAATTATCATCATTACCGAATATCCAAAAGAGCATACTTACAAATACGCAGGTCGACGATCTCCTTAGATACTAGCAAGCGATCTCACTATATAGTCCCAATACGCTTACGATCACAATTCCATGAGTCTCAACAAAATTATATCATCGTCAGATGAAATAATCTATCCGTGACAAATCCTGTTTGCCTGATCACATGATCAAGTTCCAATTCTGATAAAACGAATAATATCCGATATATCTGTGAAACAGCTGCCCCAAACGACATGAATCCCGAGACACCGACACAAATCCGAACGCTCAGATGATCACCAACAATGATCAACCAATAAGTCAACCGAATTTTTCATCGACATGATAAATTCCAATATGACCGACCAGAGGTCAAAACACAATCGAGAATATCATCAACATGATAAACTCCAATATGACCAATCAGAGGTCAAAACACAATCGAGAATATCATCAACATGATAAACTCCAATACGACCAACGAACGGTCAAAGGTAATCGAGAATACCTTCAAACGGTAAGCTCCAACACAATCAACACAGAACCACAGAAACCGATATACGAACGAATAAAATTCTCAAAACGACACACCAATCACATACAGTGGATCTCAACGAAATACAACCGACTGGTGAACATACCCCTCGGCATACGAACAACCAATCACAAACCGACGAACATATCCAATCATACAGGGAGTGGGAACGTCCACTCAATATCAAAAACAACCAGTATGGGGTCACCATCCCCAAATTTACACTTACAAAGAAATCATTCAAAGATCACTATGGTAAGATTGCGCTACTAACGCACCAATGGACTCACATAGCACATATGTCCCGGTTTTACAAAGTCCAAAGTTCCAAAAATTACATCTGCACATGAATCTACAACACGCAGTATATTTCTCTTATCTGATCAATCAACCGATCATCCTTGCATAACCAATCTACCATACTAAACTTCGAATCTCTTTTCCTTGTACCATCGATATGATATACCCGATGCACTAAATGCTTATGTACATCAATCACATTTTCAAAACCAGTTTGAATCATATATTCTTGTCACGAAGACAATTTTCGAAAGTTCTTTCAAGAGTTTGAAAACTCAAAACATAAATATTCGTAAGACCACGAAATCAATTTTCAAAATTAAATCGGCTCGCTGGTGCCAGTTCTCGATAAAAATTCTTTTCGAATACACACGATTAAATAAAATGGAATTTATGCAAATGTTTGACCATATCCATACTCCTGTATACCAATTCGGCTCGTCACCAAATTCACTGATATTCCATTCGAAAACCGCACGATGAAATTCCAAAATATATAGACTCTGATAAAAACTCCTCCTCCACATACTACTCGCAACGTCAATCCTTAATCCATCCTGGATCACCTCAAATATGATATGACAAAACATTGAAACAAATCAACAAATCAAACACAGCAAAAGACTTCCCGAGAAGTTCCATTTGAAAAAGTAAACCAAAGCCTCGAAAGGCGGAAATAACATAGGTAAACGATTGGTAAAGTGTTTTACAAATCTCGGGAGTTTTAGAAAACAAGAAAAAGCCTTTTGAAACATTAGGGTCTCAGCCCGTATCTCATTCCACATTACAAGAAGTTTAAAAAGTAGAAAACCCTTTGACCCCAAGTCCCGAGTCATAAAACCATTTCAAAATCAATTGGGTCTCGCCCAAAATCATTTTCCGTAAAACATCCATAAAATATTCATTTTGAAAAGTATCATTTTTCAAATGCTCAAAAGCAGTTCATGTATCACAAAATGATCTATCATGACTACATGTTCTTCTCAACAATCCATAGTCCTTCTCCCGATTACACAATTCCGTTCCAAAATCTAACCAACATACCGATTTCAAAGATCATAACTTCCTAAGATCATCAATCTTGTCTCAACTCTATCGTCTCATATCGTGACACAAAATATTCTGCTGAATCTCAAATCATATCAACTATAGAACAGCAATAAATCTCAATGCAATTCAAAAATCCAAATACTTACAGATCGTGAAGCCGACGATTCCCCGTGATACTGGCACATGTCTCGACTCAAGAAAATACTCGACATAGATATTTTCAAAACACACGTTTTGCAAACTCAGTTCAACTTGAGAACACAATACATCTCTATCCGGAGAAACACGTTCATACCATTTGGAAAAGTTTATAACAAGCCCAGTACTACACTGGCAAATCGCATAACACACAAGTCCGAGTGAACAACAAAAACTCACGGCTCTAATATTTGTCAATCGACAACTCGAATGACGCGACAAAAACACGACCCAACTCGACCCAAATGCCTAGGTTTTCTCAACCTAAGCTCCGATACCATATTCTGTAACACCCCGCATTTAACCGAAATATTATAGCGCCGTGGGTCCCGAGAAGGAACCCACAAGGCTAAAAGAAATTTCGCAAACATTTACGATTGCCCAAGAGGCCAACGACGGTACTATCTTTAAAAATTCACAAAGACATATAAAATCCATTTATCAAAAACCGTCGTAAAAACTCAATTGAAATCGCAAGGCCAAACAGCCGACACTCAAAAGTTTAGAAAACGATTTCCAAAGTAACCTCAGTTACTAGATACCAAAAGAGCGTCTCAAAATACTCACGCAGGGGAGAAAAGACCAACCAAAAAGATACTCTAGCAGCGGAATACAAGAACCAATCAAGAAACTCAATGCACAGAACATGTCCTAGCCAGTATCCTCCGGGAAGCTCATCTCTTCACGACCGCTACAAGCTCGATACTCCAAGAACCTAAAAAGAAATCCCATGACGGGTTCAGCCATAATATCCAACAATGATAACCGTCACATCACATTAATAATAACATACCAATGAGAATGCAACATAAGAATACGACCACGTAATCTTACAGCCATAACTTTACTTACTCAAGTAATTCTCATCAGAGTAACCATTATCACATTTCACATCCTGTACTCGATTAACCAATAAACTCAAAATCAATATCTGTATTGTACCTCAAACAATACTCAAGATTCTCAAACTATCATAACCATCCCACGATATGGAAAAGTACCAGTTCTGACCAATACAATCCATCGGATAGCATCATCAAATCCCAAAACGATAACCGATTGTCCATCACAAGACGAATACCAAAAGAAAATACGGAACATACCTCGAGATATGAAGTGCCACGACAATCATATCAGTCTAATCCGAGATCAGATCAATGTAATACGGACACGGTCCTAACACAAGACCTACAAATGCATACTCATATGACCACGTCAATATGATCACAGCAATAACAATCATGTATACTCCATGGAAATCCGACGATCCAGCGCCCTCAGCATAGATCCCTTTGTTGATCCTATCAGATCAGCATAAGGTGGATAACCAACAATACACATATGCACAACAACATATGATAAAATCAACGATGCGAATCCACATGATTCCATCAACACAATCTGTAATCCAACGATCCAGCGCCCTCGGATAGATCCCCATGATGATCCCGTCGAACCAACGCATGTTGGAAAACCTGTCCAACTATCCAGGCCTCAAGATAGATCCCCATGATGATCCCGTCGAACCAACGCATGGTGGACATTCGATCCAGCCTTCTCAAGATAGATCCTCATAATCCCATCGGATTATTTACACAACATAAACAACACAATATGCATACACATATGCAAATCAACACGTTCATCAACATGAACAACATAACATGCACGACAACATGACAACTTACTAGACGACTCCATGTTCAACAACATGAAAGAAAATGTACGAGACCAAAATAAATAACACTAAACCATAATCAATATGGAATACTTGCCCCGAGTCCTTCGGGAGAAACCTCGATGTCCAATCATCACCGACGATTATCCGCAACGCCGACGATCCAAACGTATCATGAACCATAAATACTCGAATCCTCATATTTATCACAATGTATCCTCGATACCCAAATATGCCAATAACCGAAATAAATCACATACATTATGATTTAACTCACGAATCGGAATGACAACATATAATCATTGCTATATGCATTATAAACGAAATGAAATCAAACCATTCATTAAACATTATAATCGAGCAAGTAATAACTTGCCTCGATACCGATACGATGATGATGAAGCCGCTACTGCCGCAATGCCTTCGCCTAAGAGCTCCTCGGCCCCGACCATGCAATTCACGAACACACTCGAACACGACCGCAAAGATCCTTATAATCACCGATCAATAATCTCAACCTATCAAGTAATCAAATAATACATATCCGATAACAATTAACAACCGACACGACCAACCAAATCATCTCAACGATTCGACGATATCTACAATACAAACTACAACTCGATGATCATAATCAATCAATACAACCGATCAATAAACTCAACGGTTCCACAACTATCCCGATTAACCACAAGTCCGAATAATCCAATTCAAACAATTACGAATTCACAACCACAATGCGATTACGGATACGAGCGTAAAGGAAATCATATTCGATTTAACAATCACAAACTTTCCGGATTCCAAATTGATATCATGATTCGTATTTCATTAAGAACATACGAATTCTACCACTACAACCAACGAATATTCGATCTTCATATATAAAAATACCGATAATTCAATATACGATCGTCTTGCTATGTTAAATTCATCAAAAGTTCCTCAAGAACACTAAGGATTCGAACTCATGTTCATAACTATTAAAACAACATAATTCGATATCCTTTAACATGAAGATAATCTTCCAATTGTAATCCAAGTAATGAATCATCGTATTCTTCAAGATACACTCTACATAACCCCAAGGATTGTAGCAACAACTCCTAATCATCATCATACGGATCAAATACGGATAATAATACCAAGAACATCAAGAACTCTATGATTTCATAATCATAATCAACATATTCAAGGTATAAACCATCATTTCACCATCTTCCTTCAACATATAATTCATATAACCTCAAGAATCGAAACAACAACATCTTAATCCTCTTCATACGAATCATTTACGGATAACAATACCAAAATCCGAAATCAAAGTGAAGAATTCAACAACATACCTCAAGAACATGAATAACCCAATCAAACCCTTCAAGAATCATCCATAATTCCATATCCAAGCCTCAAATCCAAGTCCTCAAGCTCAAAATCGACTTAGGAAGGCCAACATCTCTCTCTCAAAGTTTGAAGACGAAACGAAAAGAAACGTCGAAGGAAATGTAAGACGGGCATCTACTTATAAAACATTTCGTCGTTACATGCACGTAACACACCAAGGTTAACGTCGTAGCACGCATTACGCACGTTAGCCATCCTTGATAGCGCATTTAATGCTAATCCCAAAACTAATCGTCGCTTTGTTAACATGCTTACGCACGTAATGTTTCCTTCATAACGCACGTAACATGTACGTTGACTTGCTACGGTAAAATTCTATTTAACGACGTTATACACTTCTCGTAGCGTACGTAATGGCCGGGTTGACCTGCCTCGTCCACATCCGCCGCCGACATCGGGTCCCACCGCCGACCATGACTCGGTCTGTCCGATTCCTTCGTTACGCACGTAATGCTTTAGCCATAACGTACGTAACACGCCAATTTAGCGTCGTAAGTCTTCAACATTAGCGTACGCTAAGAATTCTATACTTAGCCAATTTCAATCATACTGCCTGTCTCGACATATCGAAAACACATATATACATACTGAATACATATACTGAATCCAATAACATTCTCATACGATATACCCAATATCAAAAGTGTGATAACCTGATACACGATATCCTCAATGCAACTGTCGACCAGATACGACAATTATACCGATACCGACATCTCAGTCCTTTATTTATTTTATCCATACTTTACAGATTCCACGCTGTACAATATAACTCGAATAAAATAATATCAAACAACAATAGTAGAAATTCCGGATATTACACGTAACACGTCCTGTATAACGTACGTAACACGTATGTTGACTCACCTGTCAACATCCTCCGCCGAAAGTTGCCGACACCGGGTCCCGCCTGCCGGCCTGGACTCGGTCCTGTCTGATGCCTTCGTTACGTACGTAATACCTTAGCCTTAACGTACGTAACCATGCCAATATTACGTACGTAAGCTCACCTTGTTAACGTACGTAACAATTCCATACTTAGCCAATTTCAGCAATTCCTGTCCAATGCCACGACATACCAAATACGAGCATACGGCAAAGTCAATACATATACTCAATTCAATAACATTATCAAACGTTCACAATGTCCTCGAGCATAATTAACCATCCACGATATCCAATATATAAATGAAAAATATATCCGAAAAATCGGGGTATTACACTCTACCCCCCTTAAAAATAAGTTTCATCCTCGAAACTTGCAATCACTCGCACAAACGACATTTCAACGGAAAATCAAAAATTACCAAGATAACCAAGAATTATCGAATAATCCGAACAACATACTTACAGGTCAGTGAAGACGAAGATCTCCCGTGATACTAGCATATGCACCATTTTAAAAATCTCGACACAACAAGAATGCCAAAACAGGAATAATCACAATTTGAAAACGATTGGTCTCCGCCAAGACCACAACAAGTTTAGAGCACTGTCGAGTTTTGTGGGATCTGTGACGCTGTGTCTCCTCACCTAAAGCGCATGAGCCGCTCCTTGTCACATGCACGTATCACCGGCGTTCCACTCCACATCGAAAGCCGCACATTGCACGTGCCTCGCACCGGCGTTCACTTCCCGATTGGAGCCGCACATTGCACATGACCACGGCACCGGCGTTCACTCCCTGCCTCGTCGGTCTCGGGAACACCAACAATCCTCAAACCCACACATCACCACGACAGTACTCAAAAATCACACCGAACCAAAACAATACAGCTCAAAATAGCCATAAATCCAGATACACAAAAATCACGCAACTACCACACTGGTAGAGCCACATAACACACATGCCCGGTTATCACAAAACCATGGGCTCCGATACCATATTTGTAACACCCCCAAAACCAACCGGGAGTATTACACGCCGTGGGTCCCGCGCCGGAACCCACCAGGCTAAAAACCAATTACAAAAACGACCAAAAAGGCCGATGACGGTAGTATTTTCCAAAACTCACAAAATCATTTGAAAACACCAACTGCCGTCAAGATAATCAAGGCCAAAAACTCGATTTAGGGAATCGGTTTTCGAAATCAAACTCAGTTGGCATAAAGCCGAAAGCCATTTGAAAGAACTCACACAGCAGATAGAAATACAGTTCAAGATACATATACATCAATAATGATATACACAAACAGAATACACGATTCCCCTACAATATGCCATAGCCAGTATCGTCCGGAATCCTTGCCCGACAGTTTGGGGTGGTAAGCACTACTAAAGTTGAGCTCCATGTTAGACAAGCGCCAAAGTATACACCAAAAGTGACTCAAAAAACATGTATCCTTATCAGAAATAATAGATGGTGCAAAAGCATGTAAGACGAAATATCTTACGAAAAAAAAAAAAAGATGCGGCACATGCACGTCTGCCTTCTGTTTGCTTGCAATAAAATGGACTATTTTAGAAAAATGACCGGCAATGACAAAAACTAAATCATTACCTCACTGAGTCAGAGGTAAACCAGGGACGAAATCCATGCTAATAGTGGTCCAAAAATGGGATGGCATCAGGAGAGGGTGATGCAAACCGGCATCGTTAGCGGTTCCATTCGAGAGCTTACAAACACGACAATATGCAACAAAATGCACCACCTCTCAGCGAGCGAAGGGCCAAAAGAACAACATAGAAGGAGCCGGTCCCATGCACCTCGACGATCAACCACATGCAGAGACTGCAAGGCGTACCTGCAAATGAAATGTCTAATTATTTTATATTGTAGATAATGTAGTGTGTTGGTGTCACGTGGAAGATCACATTATCGGTGTCTTATAAAATAATACAATAGTTCACAACCTATATAATTATTAAACAAATTATATGAAAGGTTATAGTGTATGCTTGAGATTGGTTGGTGTTGACTATTAACATGCGTTAGCGTATTTGCATAAGTTGAACTGGATGGAAGTGAGATAGTGTCTTCTGTACTGACTGTAAGAAGAACGTAAATCTCGAATAAGTATTATTTCTTAATTCTAAGTATATAATATTTAATTATATATATATATATATAATATTTATTGCTTTGATTTCAGAGTCAAAGTGATTGATTCAATAATAATATTATTTATACGACAATAATTATTATAACTAGAAATCATGTCCCGACTCGTGCGGGTTGATGATGTCCCCTTGAAGAGCTTGATAATGATTATTATGTTAAGCCCTACATGTGGATTTAATTCCGATATAATAATAAGGTTCGAGTGGTACTATTCTTGGATAAGATATTAATTAATTAAAGTTGTCAGTAGCTTAAATTTATTAATGGACATTCGATATCTTAAACACGAGAAATGATATATTTAAATAAGGAGTCCGATTTCGTAAATTAGAATTGGGGTTGGAAGTGCAATATAATTCTTTAGTGGATTGAATTGATATTAGTGAACTCAACCATATTAGGAAAGTGCTTAATATGGAAAGTTGGGTTGCACTAGGAGTCTTAACCCTAATCCTCCTTAAGATTCCTAAAGTAGTCCAAAGCCTATAAATAAGACATCAGGGGGGTTCGGCCATGACTTCATCTTCATACACAAGGGTTTCGATTTTTCTTCTTAATGTTTAATTGTGGATCTTTACTTGTGTCTTTGATTCCACAATTGAGATAACATTTTAATTTTTGCTACAAATTGGAATTACTTTAAGAAAAAAATCGAGAGTTGTGAGAGGGAGTATATTCGGCCGATCCACTTTGTTGTCCAAGAAATATTCGGTAGCTCGTTGCCCACACAACGTCCGAATTAAGGCGGGATCATACTCTTGAAGTGGATCGGCCAAAACTTATCTCACAACTCCCGATTTTTCTTTTTCTTCAAGCGGTTCCGATTTATAGCAAGAATTAATATGTTATCTCGACTATGGAATTAAAGACACAAGTCAAGATCCATAATGAAACACTTGGAAGAAAAAATCGAAACACTTGTGTGTTATGAAGCTCACGGCCAAACCCCCCAATATCCTATTTATAGGCTTTGGACTACTATAAGGATCTTAAGGAGGATTAGGGTTATGACTCCTAGTGTAACCCAACTTTCCGTATTAAGCCCTTCCTAATATGGTTGAGTTCACTAATATCAATTTAATCCACTAAGAATTAATATTGCACTTTCAACCCAAATCCCAATTTTCAAAATCGGCTCCTTATTTAAATATAATATTTCTCGTGTTTAAGATATCGAATGTCCATTAATTAATTTAAGCTACTGATAATTAATTTCTTATCCAAGAGTAGTACCACTCGAACTTTATTATTATTATATCGGAATTAAATACACCTGCAAGGTTTAATATAATAATCATTATCGAGCTTTTCAAGGGGACATCATCAACCCGCACGATTCAGGACACGATTTCTAGTTATAATAATTGTCATATAAATAATATTATTACCCAAGATACGAAGCATATTGAGTCAATCAATGTGACTCCCACCAATGGTAATTCAAATGAATAAATATTATAAATGCACAATTAAATATTATATACTTAGAATTAAGAAATAATAATTATCCGAATTACAGTTAGTACAGTAGACACTATCTCATTGCGATCCAAGTAAATGTCTACAAATACGCTAATGCATAGTCAATACCAACTAATCTCAAGTATACATTACAACCTTTTATATAATTTATCTAGAATTATATAGGTTGTGAACTATTATATTATTTTATAAGGCACTGATAATTTGATCTTCCGTGTGACACCAACACACCGCATTATCTACAATATAAAATAAATCAACAATACATTTGCATAAGCATGCCGTGAATAAATATGCAAAACATGTGATTAAATGTAATTAATATTCTCATAGGTAGTTATAGAAAAATAAGATAATACAAGCATAAGTACGCTTTGCAATATACAACCCTAACATATGTGTGATGCTAGGTAAGGTCTGATGGGGCCTCTGGAATTTGTTACTTGATGAGTACGAATAATATTTTTTTGTTGGGTCGCGGACTCGTGATTATATTCTGATCGTTGAGAAGTGAAACGAACTTTAGGCTGAGACCCTAATGATTTTGGAAAGGTTTTATAACTAAAGATTGGAAGTCATAAAAGATTTCTATTTTATAAAATCCCCGAGATGCTGAAACGTTTTCTTAGATTTGATCTCGTTTTCTAAACTTTAAAACCTATTTGGAATTTCTAATCAATGTTTGTCATTGTTTGATTCATAGCCAATATTGCGTGGTATATTTTGCATAGCCAGCATACTTGCACTAGCAAATTCTAATTGCTGATTCCTTAAATGGAGAGATGTATCTTATGCATTTCAGGTACTCTTAGTTCGTGAGAGCAGTCACAGAATAGGCACAAATGATGATGAAATGCGACGATGCTAATCACATGATAGTTGGTGTATGTGTCATTTATTGAGTGGTATATCCTCCCATTGTGTATTGTTGCCCATGCATGGGTATTATATTATATTTGTACCACTGCGTGGGAACGACTTGTATTGGAGTTTCGGGTGAACTTACTATTATTCAGTCGTCGGGTGGCCTTGGCGTCCCACTTATGTCAGTCGTTGACTTATTGGTCTGTATTTATTGAGTTGTTTGGCCCTATCGGTTAGACTTGGTGGTTAATAATTGGTGTTCAGCCTAGTAAATCCTTACTGGAAGGGTCTAGGGTGCTGTAATATTCCTTGACCGGACTGGGGGTGTTACAGAATATGGTATCAGAGCTTAGGTTGTGGAAACCTACGCTGTTGGGTTGAGTCAAGTCGTGTCTTGTCGTGTCATTGTAAGTGTCGAGTTATGTGCTGACGTGTTTTGCACCTGAGTTGGCAATTATGATTAGTATCATATTTATGCGGCTTGTGGACGTAAGTCTCCTTTTTTCGCATTATATTTTGTATTGCATAAATTGGTTTGTGTATATGATATGTGATGTGACCTATACTTGATACTTGTGGTGCGTTGAGCTTGAAATGTTTGGGATATAGTCGTAGATTGGACCACGAGTAATGAAGTATGTTTGGTGAATTTCATGAACATTGATGCATTTTAAAAGTGGTTACTGATGGTAGATCTTGTTGAGAACTGGGTCAGATCACGCTGACCTTTGGTTGAATTTGGTATCAATGAAAGTATGTTTGTTGAACTGGTGAATTTAGAATATCAGATAGTTAAGTGTTTTGAAATTGAAAATCTCGACTGATCGTTGTACTCCGTTATAAATGTATTTTCACTGTTGACAATATCCGTTGCTTACGTATCTTAAAATGGTTTTCGATATTTTATGAACTTGAGTATAATATAAAAGAAAATTAATTTCCTAAAAAATTTCGTCGGTACGTGTAAGCGATAACTTAACGTACATTTTGGAAGTTGATTGAGTTTTGACAATCTAGTTGTGTATTTCAAATGAGTTCTTATGACGGTACTTGGAAAATAAATTTTATGAATATGCTCGAGTATTTTTGATAAATAGTACCGTCACTAGTCTTTTTGCAAGTTTGTAATGATTGATAAAATTAATTCCATCCTAGTAGTTTAGTTTAAACATGTTTTGCAACAAGAGAAAACATTGAAAGCTTAGACTTAATAACTGTGTTTCACCTAGGGAGAAAACTTCGAGTGAAAATGATGTTTTATTTTTCCTCCTCAAATGTGATTTTTCAAGCTTGAATTAGAATGATACGAGCTATGCCATGATTGACATGGAATCTTAATTATTTTGGATGAATTAAATACTTATCATTGTGTTTATATTGTTTTTAAAACCTATTCCGTTGTTTTTCAAAAACAAATTGTGAAGTTATGTTTAAGGCGTTTTAAATTGCTTCATCCATTTCTTTATAAATAGTAATTTGTTTGTGTATTTCATTAATTGATTCCTTTGGCATGTTTGTGAGAATACGTCTCAAAGGGCAAGTGGCCATATATTGTGATAAAGCAATTTAACGAACCTTCGGGCAATAATTGTACAATGGTTTGAAATTGGTTTTTGAAAGGTAATGCATATTAGCCTATTGAGTTCAGGTGTGGAGCTCATGGTTTCATCCTCATGAAAATAATGGTGATAAAGGATTCTCTAATTGCAAGATGACTTTTATTTCTAAATTTGTTGTTTTTATAATGGAGTTTAGATAGCGCTCGAGTTCGTGACCGCTGCCCCGCTTGAGCACCAACACTGCTCATGTATTCGATATGTCTTTATTCTTGTAGGAGTTCGGTTCGTATTTTCGTGTTGTAATGTATCATATGGAGTTGTTTTGTAGTTAGAATTCTATCGTCTTTGAGCAAAATGATAGCGCTTATACCCGTATGTTGCAAACATACTTAGGTGCTTCGTGACTTTCCAGGTGTTAGTGTCGTGGCTATCGTTCGAGGGCCATTTCAAAGCTGCTGAACTTGTCTTGCCTCAGCAGTATGTTACGACCGTAATGAACATGCAGTTACGGCTGTACGTGTTCTTGAGTTACGACCGTATGATATGTTGGATATCACTGTAAACCATATATGTCGCAATCGTGACTTTAATGTTTCGTTTATTGCCTTGAGTCGTTATTTTCAATGTGTTGTTATATGTTATGTTTTTGTTGCACTGAGTGGTTGTTTGTTAAGTATGCTGAGAGGCATAGGTCGTGGTCATGGGAGTGTTCAGGTGAATCATTCGTGATCGAGTTCCAACCTATCTAGTACCGATGGTCGGGAAGACCAGTCGCTCAGTTAGGGGCATTCAGCTGGAAA
This sequence comes from Orobanche coerulescens, assembly GCA_033398695.1. NCBI lineage: Eukaryota > Viridiplantae > Streptophyta > Magnoliopsida > Lamiales > Orobanchaceae > Orobanche > Orobanche coerulescens. The sequence continues at coordinate 175,493,463 of CM065808.1, forward strand.
TGATGTGAACAATAGTACCATTACCATCCTTCAGCAAATGGCGAACCAGATGGCCCTTTTGACTCAGGCTGATCATCATAACCCAACTCCAGTCGAGAATATTTGGATGGGCACATGGCTACAAGAGGTGATTAATATGCATCTTTCTCGTTTGCCAGTTTGGTTGATGCTTTATGATAGGATGCTTGATTATTCCAGTCGGGGAATATTTTCGAGGCTATTGACTGTCATGAGGATCAGAGAGTGCCTATTGCACAATATGTTTGTAACACCCCAATTCTCAAATGGGACATTACACGCCGTAGAACTCTCGTGAGGTCTACCAGGCTAACACATGACATATATTCAGTACAAGAAAAATCCCAAAGACACAATCATTAATGTAAAAATGGGGCTGCGGCCTCGGCCAAAACGTTTTAATAGAAGTATGTAAAAGTATAAGTCGATACCATGTCATCGCCCACGCAAAGGACTTTAACCGAATATAATAAAACCATTCAAATTTCGATACTCAAACAATATAAATGACCCAACATAATTAAAGACTCGAGCCTCATAATCATGCCAACCCATCCTTTGCATGCATGTCCCGTGCCTGCTCCTCAGCTCTCCTGGTACCTGAAATGCATAAGACGCATTTCCCCCATTTAAGGGGTTAGCATTCGAATAGCTAGTGCAAGTACACAATTACACAACATTATATACAAATACGATTTTTACACAATCATCTCAATCAGAAAACAATTGCCATAAATATTCCGGAATACTACGGTGGCAATCAAATCATCAATTCATCACGATATCACAAAATCACAACTGGTATCCCGTGGCCGTATCCCTTAGTATCGACCCCCAGACATCCCGTCGGACACTCCGGGTGGGATACCACTTCCATGGCCGTACCCCTTAGTATCGACCCTCAGACATCCCGTCGAACGCTCCGGGTGGAAGTTTAATCACACACGCACCCAAGTCCACTTCCGCGGCCGTACCCCTTAGTATCGACCCCCAGACATCCCGTCGAACGCTCTGGGTGGAAGGAACACAACTCACGCACCCGAAAACCACAATTCATCATTCATTCCCAAAACGTAACATACATAACGAAATATAATACATGTACTTGCCTTGATTAACACGACGCGAAGGAAACGACGAAGGAATAGGTTTCGGTCTGAACAATCCTCCCAAATCCGTCCCTAACACAATAACGGTATACAAACAAGTCTCAATATTGCGGAAAGGTAAGAATTAATTCTAATTCTACCCGTTGGAACAATTTGTCGGTCACTACGAAGTCCTAGATGGTTTTAATCTTTCAATGGTGAAACTACGAGGTTAAATTCGTTAGACTATAATGGAAACAAGGGATTACGACTACACATTCGTAGTCTAACAATTCGGTGGAGCTAAAACGGATTAAAAGGAAGAATTATGTCAAAATCCCGAAATCCCCAAAAAAACTAGGGTTCAACGATGTATACCTCGATTCGGACAGAGAATGATGATTATGATGATGATTAACCTCCCTTGGTACACAATAATCAATCTCCAAAGGAACTCTACGGATTGCTCTGGGCAAATCGCTCCAAATCGCTAGAGGAAACTCACGTCGCGCACAAAGGGATGAGAGGAAACGAAATAACGCGACTGAGGTTAAGTCAGGATTTAAAACGCCTGACAGAGTGTTACGTACGTTAACACGAGTTGTTAACGTACGTTATGAGGTTTACATACGTAACCTCTCACAGGTTAACGTACGTAACAAACAATATGTACTCTATTGTGAAAACCATAACGTATGTTACCAATAAGGTATAACGTACGTTATGATGCCTCTATAACGTACGCTAGGGAGCATGCATAACGTACGTTATGCATGCAGCAGTCCCACGCTGCTAAACACTTAATTCTGCACAGTCGATACAACGACGAAACGCAACACAAGGATAGAATCAAAAGTGTAAACATGGGGTATCCATAACAACGAAGCTGAGTTTTGAAAGAAAATACACTTCCAACTACCGAGGAATCCAAAATACGACAAGGAGGATAAAAGCACCCTAAACTTCTAGGAAATTACAAAATGGCCCAAACATCCGAAAATTCATGATACGACATCGGATTAACAATCCGAAACTTACAACATGAGCAACTCATCCAAACGAACTCATAGAAACAGAGGAATAATAAAATCGAACGAGTTTTACGAGAATCGAATATACATACAACAAAGTATAATTCAAGATGAAAATACGTAAAAATATCTTCGAAACTCGTCCGGATGGAAAAACTCCAAGAACAAAATAGATTTAGAATTCCAAACTAGTAATAAGCGAGTCGTCCCAAATGAACATACACCAAAAATAGAAATTACCAAAAATAGAAAGTACGGATATTACAATGTTCTGGACCAAGATGCTGCTAACTGGTGGGAGGCTGTTAAGCCTAAGGATCATGTCGTCATTTGGGATGTGTTCAAACAGTGGATAGAGGCCAAGTTCTATCCATGCCGGTCAGAAAGATGCGAGTTCGAGAGTTTTTCTCGGCTCAACCATAAGATATATCGTATCTGAGGCTATTGTTGATTATAGCCGCAAACTTAATTATGTGCGGAAGCAAGTGAGGGATGAGGAGGATAAGATCTATTATTCCGATATGCGGATGAAACCATAGATTCGTCAATATATGGTTGGTTTTCATTGTGCGACGTTACGGGACTATCAGGATCGAGCTTGGGCATATGATATGACTCTGCTATTGACAGAGTCTGTGTCTGTGTCGAAGAAGTAGTGAACTTATTCATCAGGAAGCAAGGAAACTAGGGTTTCTAAACCCCAATCCTCGCACTGTTCGTATATGAGATCCTTCAAGCCAGTCGGCAGGTCTAAGAGTTCCAGGTCAGTATCGTTAACCTCTCGTAATCTGCCTAGATATTTCAACTGTAATGTTCTGGGCCATGAACGTGTGAATCCTAAGGCACCACCAATAACTTGTTACAATTGTGGACGCCAAGGGCATAGGGTTCAGCATTGTGAGGTACTCTCTGGGACGTCGGAGACTCAAGCTTCAGCTTCGGTGTCGAGATTGACTCATGGAAACATTTGATGTTTGAGTTCTTACTTGTGTGTTTGTTTTTGTTTGTTCCTCGACATTCTTTTTTCTAAGTTTCGGGACGAAATCTCTTTTAGAGGGGGAGAATGTAATATCTGTAACACCCCCGAGATATTCGGAGTATATTACAGCGCCGTGGACCCCTACATGGGACCCACCAGGCTATAACAAGAGAACACCACTCGACTAACCATCTCGGTTAGCGAGGACACACCTTTAAATAATACAACATATAAAGACACGCCCGGAGCAACCGGCGAAATAAGCATCAACCGACAATGTAGCAATTTAAGGTAATACAAAACGGAGTTCGAAATGAAAAGCCTAAGTACTCGCGAGTACAATCTATAAGTTTATAAATGTGGGAAACAACCATATCGAAAGAGACAAGAGAAATAAGAAGACCCAAATGCACATGTCAACGACCCTGGCCAACATCCTCGTACTGTCCCAGCGCCCGCTCGTCCGGAAGAACATAGCCTGAAATCCATAACAAGAATTTCCCCAAAAACGGGTCCCCAAAGGGGTTAGCAATTACGCTAGTACAAGTAATCAGGGCAAACCATTCGCTTACACGTTTCATAGTACAATGCACCAAATCATTTCAAAACCAAAACCAAACATGTCTTTTCCGAAAACAAACAGTCAAACAATTTGCCTAGGACCGGGACGAAGCCACGAATCCCACCCGAGGCCTCTAAGGACCCTCCCGGGCTGGCCATATTCATAAAACAAACCAAGCACACACGTCACCTAGGACCGGAACGAAGCCACGAATCCCACCCGAGGCCTCTAAGGACCCTCCCGGGCTGGCCGCGAAACAAACTCATGAATCCAGGACGAAGCCATAGATTCCCCCGAGGCCCCGTCGGACCCTCCCGGGGTGAGTAAAGCACACACAATATACATTACCATTTCACGTTAAGCATAAAGGTTTCCAAAAAATACTTGCCTTGAATAATAGACGATGCAACGAACGGAAGGAAAACACCGACGGACGTTAGGAGCCGATAATTACGAACCTAACGATACGAAGAACACAATCACAACCAATTCTAAACGAATACGGAATTGGAAAACACTCAAAAACCAGCCTACGACTTATGTGTATTCGCATCAAAACAACGACGAGGGTGGATCGCAACCAAACCCTCTCGATTACGCAAATATCACGAAATACACCATGAGTTCGTAGGAGAACAAGAATGTTAACGAGATCAATCATAATCATCAAGGATTAATTAACAACACGGAGTAAAACGAACAATAGGACCGAAAACCCCCAAATCCCCCAAGGTAGGGTTCTAAGAGATTTTACCTTGATTCGAAGATGAACGATGGATGATTAGTGATAGGTGGATGATATGATACTTGAATATGCCCTTACAATGGAGTTTGGATCAAAATCGGACGAACCCTATGTAATATCCGGTATTTTTCTTTCCCTTGTATTCTCATTTTTGGGTATATTTCTCGGTCATAGTGACCCTCATGTATCTTTCAGTATGTTCTTCCTATCAACTGTTGAATTTGTATTCTCGTTATTGTTCGTTGTTTCAACTTTCCTCATATGAGTTCGACTTTGTTAGATCACCATTAATTTTTGGTGACTCCAAAAATTATAAATCTTTGCAATATTATAGATCATCGAGTTAGCTTTCCAATGGTTCAAACGGTGAGTCAATCGGAGTCCGGACGAGAGAGTTATGGTCGTTTCAGTTTTTGGCCGAGCACTCCCAGGAGCCTTTCGGCCGATAGTGGGGGCCGATAGACTCTACTGCCGGCATTCTGTATGGATATCGGTTGGGCCTATCGGCCGATAGGCCGGCCGATATGTAAATTTCTTCACCTTCGAACTTCCAGTAGCCTTTCGGCCGATAAGGGGGGTCGATAGACCCTACTGCCGGCATCCCGTATGAGTATCGGTTGGGCCTATCGGCCGATAGGCCGGCCGATAGGTTCTGCTGTGTTGCACTATAAATGTGGTTTTGAGCGTGAACAGCTCATTCTTTCCCATTTTTTCCACCGAGTCGCGAGAGAGAGAGATATAGAGGGAGAGAGTTCTTCATCCGGGGGTCGATTTTCATCATTTCTTTTCGATTGTGAGGCTCGGATAATCAATCTAACGCGTGTTCTACGGATCTTAACACTTGAATAACTCAAGGTAATATCTCTTGAAACCCTACCTTTTTGGATAATTGGGGATTTTGGGGTTTTGTCCGATTCTTTCCGTTTCGTTGATGGATTCATGATGAATATGATTATTCTTGTTGGTATTCTTAGTTTCCCTACGGATTCATGGTATATTTCGTGATTTTTACGGAATCGAGAGGGTTCGGTTGTGGTCCGCCCTCGTTGTTGTTTGTATACGAATATACATGAATCGTAGGCGGGTTTCCGGGAGTATTCCATTTCCATAATCGTTTAGAAGTGGTTGTGATTGTGCTATTCAAATCGTTAGGTTCATTTCACGGTCCCTTGCGGTCGTGTTCAACTCTTCCGTTAGTTCGTGTTATCATCTATTTAATCGAGGCAAGTATTCTTGGAAACCTTTATGCTTAACGTGAAATAGTAATGTATATTGTGTGTGATTGCTCACCTCGGGAGGGTCCGACGGGATCACGGAGGGAATCGATGGTATAGCCACGGATTCACGAGTTTGTTTCGCTAGCCACTCGGGAGGGTCCTTAGGGATCACGGAGCGGGATCAATGGTATAGCCACATTCCCAAGGCGATGCGTGTGCGTGGTTTGTTTTATAATATGGCGATTCGGGAGGGTCCTTAGGGATCACGGAGCGGGATCAATGGTATAGCCACATTCCCACGGCAAATTGTTTATTCGCTTATTTAGGAAAGGACATGTCTAGTTTTGGTTTTAGAAAATGATATTGACGCATGTACTATGAAATGTGTAAGCGATTGGTTTGCCTTGATTACTTGTACTAGCGTAATTGCTAACCCCTCTGGGGACCCGTTTTGGGGAAATTCGTTTTATGAATTTCAGGTCAGGTTCACCGACGAGCGGGCGGACGATACGGATGATGGCCATGCGTGATGATTGTGCATAAGGGATGTCTTAATGTCTTTTTGTCCTTTCATCTTTTATGGCTTTTGAACTAATAGCTGTACTCGAGTACCTAAGAGTTCTTGTTCGTCCAGATTGTATTGTTGTGTTTATGTTGTGTTGGATGATGATGTTATGTTGACCGGTTGAACCGGGTGGATTGTTCTGTTTTGCGTCTTTATGACGTGGTGTTATTTTATCGTTTCGTGAGTCGTTGTGTATGATCTTTGTTCGGCTGGTGGGTCCCATATAGGGATTCACGGCGGCGTAATATACCTCGGATATCACGGGGTGTTACGAGAAAATGGTATCGAGCTCTAGGTTTATGGATACCTAGGCTTGTTGGTTTATTAGGTCTTGTGGTGTTTGGTCTTGCACATCATCGTCACGCCATGATTAGGTACTACCGGTGTCCGTAAGTTTTCCTTCCTCTGTTCATTATTTCCTTGTATCGTACCTTTGATTCTCGACTTGTAATTGTTCTTCTCTCGTACTTACCCTCGTATGGCTTTTGCTACTTGTTTAACTCCGGCATGGATCTTTGGAAGAGGTCGTGGTCGCGGTCGTGGTCGTGGACCGGCCGGGGCGTGGGGCGGCGGTGGGCGGCCACGTCACACGATCTTCGAGGCCGCGATCGGCGGCCGTCATAGCCATGCTTCTTCTCGAGCGTGCCGATCTTGGTATCGCGGCCGTAATCGGCAAATGGTAAACCGGATGGCGGCTATAGCTCAGTGGTCAGGCCCCAACCAGGCCCATGCTAATCGGGCGGAGCGGATCGCGGCTTCAAGATGTCATCAAGATGCATCCTCCCCGTTTTCGGGAGCTTCGGACCCGATCGGCCGGGAAGGGTGGATCAAGGAGATATCAAGTATTCATGCTACCAATCTGTCAGGGACCGTAAAGTCCTATTGCTCAATATTTTCTCACCGGGGGCCTTCTGACCGTGGTGGGAGGCCGTTGAGCCCAAAGACCATCTTTGCTTCGTGGTGAGTTTCAAGAGTTGATGGAGACCGAATATTGTCCGTGGCCGGTCGGACGAGGCTCGAGTGCATGCTTTCTACGATGCTCAACCTCGGGATATTCCCGTATCCCAAGCTATTCTTGATTTCAACAAAGAGTTGGGTTATGTGAAGACCCAGTTGTCGCAGAGCGACAAAATTTTCCATTTTCCGTGAGGATGAAGGCGCCCATTCGGGACTATATGTCCAGGCTCGTCTGTACTACTGAAGGATTATCAGTCGAGCCCTTGCTTATGATATGTCGGTGACGGCGAGTGATTTGGCTCGTGAGAGCAAGAAGCGAGTCGGTCGGAAACTTTTTGGTCCCAAGAGTGGAGGCCGGCGAAATCTCGAGTGCGAATATTTCTACGGCGGTTCGGCTCGTTTCTCTGGGAGCTTTCGAGTGCGCGGAACCCCGCTCGTGAGCTTACATGCTTTAATCTGCGGCCTTTCGGGTCATAAGAATCGGGACGTCCTCGTCGCCTTTAACTTGTCATACTTGTGGTCGGTCGGGCCACAAGGCTTCTTTGTGATCGGCTCGGACGGCTTGCGGTGCCGTTCTTCTCACCCGGCACCTATGGAGCCGAGTGTGAACCGGGGCTCATTTGCTCGCCGCCTCCACCGAGTGCCGGCCGAGGTAGGGTCGGGGTCAGCCCGCTAGGGGTGGAGCTTCCGATGTCGGCTCTGCTCACCACGTATCTATGAGATGAGAAGAGTGATGATCCAAGCGGCCTCTTGTGGCGGCAGTGCCGTTCATATCCATTCTCATCTGTCGGTGTGCTTTTTGATTCGGGTGCTACGCATTCATTCATTTCTCTAGAGTGTGTACGCCGTTTGAGTCTCGGCTTGTCACCTTGTGAGCCTTTCATCGTTAAACTTCCTAGCGGTGATAGAATTGTCGGTGATCGAGAAGTCGGACTGCTTCGTGATTATTTGTGAGAGGGCTTGGCTCTCTAATCTTATTGTTGTGGGTATCGAGGGCGAGGATTTAATTCTGGGAATGATTGGCTCGAGCGGCATGGTGCAATCATGAACTACCGCACGAGGATCATTACCATGTTAGCCGAGGACGGCCTTGAACACTTTTCGCGGGCGAAAGAGAAACCAAGTTTGTTATTAACGCCTTGAAGGCGGTGAAACTCTGCGAAAAGGATGTCTTGGTTATTGGTGCTACGCCTTGAAGCCGGAGAATGGTGGAGTCGAGTTTTCATCGATTCCAGTCGTTAGTGAGTTCCCGATGTATTTCTGACGAGTTGCGGGATTGCCGCCGGATCGTGAGGTTGAGTTTACTATAGAGTTAGAGCCGGGCGCGGCTCCGATTTCAGCGCCGTATCGCATGGCACCTTCGAGAGATGGCCGAGTTGAAGAAACAGCTTGAGTGAACTTCTTGAGTCGGGTATGTTCGACCGAGCGCCTCGCCTTGGGGCGCACCGGTCTTGTTTGTGCGTAAGAAGGATGGTTCACTACGTTTGTGTATCGACTATCGTAGGCGAACAAGGTGACCATCAAGAACAAGTATCCTTTGCGAGGATTGACGACTTGTTCGACCGATTGCGAGGCTGCGGTATTCTCGAAGATCGATTTGAGATCGGGTACTATCATCGACTCCGGGTGAGGGAGTCGACGTGCAACGGCTTTTCGGACGAGATACGGACATTATGAGTTTGTAGTTATGCCTTTCGGGTTAACTAACGCGCCGGCGGTGTTCATGCAGTTGATGAACAAAGTCTTTATCGAGTATTTGGATAAGTGTGTCGTCGTCTTCATTGACGATATTCTTATTTATTCGAGGAACGAGGAAGAGCATGCCCATCATTTGCGGATAGTGTTAGACATTTTGAGGGCCGAGCAACTCTATGCGAAGTTCTCGAAATGTGAGTTCTGGCTGAAGGAAGTGATGTTTTTGGGTCACGTGATTTCAGCCGAGGGAGTTCGAGTAGATCCGCAGAAAATTGAGGCAGTGTTGGATTGGGCATCGCCCACAAATGTGAAGGAGGTCCGTAGTTTTTTGGGTTTGGCTGGCTACTACCGTAGGTTCGTCGAGGGTTTCTCAAAACTAGCTCGACCACTTATGTAACACCCCCAAGTTATTCAGGGTATATTACAGCGCCGTGAGCCCCGCCGTGGGACCCACAAGGCTAAACATACGCGGAACTATAAACTTGACCGATAAGGTCTACATACAATAGAAAGAAAGACGATACAAATGGTATTCGAAACCATAAACAATGAAACCATATACATCACTGCACAAATCAATACCTCGGCAACACAGTAGGAACATCAAGAAAGCGAAATACAATACTCGAGTATTTAAAAATCCATTCGATACAACAACCTTGAATGGAGGAAACCAAAAGAGATAACAGGAGACAAGACACGGTATCACACTTGCCCATCATCTTCATGCCGACCCGATACCCGTCGGCCGCTCTCCTGGAACTGAAATACATGAAACGTATTTCCCCATAAAGGGTTAGCCGTCGAATAGCTAGTGCAAGTATAACAATATGAAACATAATACTTCTCGACAATAAAGTAAATGTAATCCGTCAATTCATCAATATCCGTCAATTCATCAATTCAAGACTAGTATTAGGAATAACTAAATCTCATAAGGCGTATGTGAATGCCGTAGAAAGCGGTTCGTTCACCTCATACGCCGTTACGTATGTGAATGCCGTCAAAGCGGTTCGTTCACCTCATACGCCGATACATGTAGGAATGCCGTCAAAGCGGTTCGTTCATTACATGCCAATCAATATATCTATGAATGCCGTAAAAGCGGTTCGTTCATGATATGCCATCAAAATTTCTATGAATGCCGTAAAAGCGGTTCGTTCATATCATACCATCAATTCCTCTTACTTTCAAAGTCGAACGTACAATCATAAATGTATACTTGCCTTAATAAGCGTTAGAAGATCCCGAAGAACACGGTTCGGCCGGGAAGTTTGAACCACGAGGAAGACAACGAGCGGAAGGGTTTCAACTCGAGTTCTTCACAAGAATTCGACCCTAACAACATAAATTCAATAAATCATCGATCATACGAGGAAGAATAATCGTAGAACGCCCGAAAACCCCTCTATGACATTTCTGGACACCTTCAAGGCGTCGGTCAAGAACTCGACCAAAACAACGAATCGATACGATCCAACCATGGGATAACAAGGGAAATGATACAATACATCTAAATAATCATCAATCCTTCACAATCCTAAGTTAAATCGGATTAAACGGACGAAATCGAACAAAATACCCAAAATTCCCAAAATTAGATTTCAAGGAAATCGACTGGTCAGTAGATCGGAGGATGTTATAGGACGGATGATTGATGATAAGAACCTCAAAACTCCATGGATATGTTGTTAAACAACATGGCTTCAAGATTAGAACACGCCAAGATGCGGAAGAGGAGAGGAAGAAGGTGAAAAATGGCGAAAACGTCTGCGGGGCCTTTTATAGGGGTTGGCACGCCGGACACGGCGTGCCGGTCGGCACGGTCGTGTTACCTGATTGGCGGCGAGGACTCGGCCGTGTCCTGCCCTTGACACGGTCGCGGCGCGAGGCCTTCCGACGACGGCGACCCGCCCGGCAGGCATGACTCGGCCGTGTCTGGGACACGGTGGGCGTGTCAGCGATCGTTCGAGCTTATCCGGAAGAAATGCAGCGCGGGCCGTGTCGGGCGACACGGCCGAGTCTGGTCGACGAAACTCCGGCATTTCCGGGCGAGTACGGCACGGGCGTGTCGGACGACACGGCCGAGTCCCGCCGGCGATGATCGGCAATAACGGCGGGTGAGTTAAAAGCGACCATAACTCTCTCGTCAGGACTCGATTGACTCACCGTTTGAACCATTGGAAAGCTAACTCGATGCTCTATAATTTTGCAAAGATTCAGAATTTTTGGAGTTACCAAAAATTAATGGTGATCTAACAAAGTCGAACTCCCACGTGAAAAAGTCGATAAAGAACACGAATTCAACGAGCGATACCGAAGCGAACTCGGATGACAAAAAGTATAGAATTAATCATTTCTCGGGATGACGAAAGCGGTCCCAAGCAAGTCGTCAAAATAGACTTCCGCCAAAAATAGAAAATTTCCGGGATAAAAATTACGGGTATTACATTCTACCCTCCTTAAAAGAAGTTTCGTCCGAAACTTAAAGCAGTAGGAGAAGAAATATTTCGCCAGAAAAACTCAACGAGGCACAAGAATCGAAACTTACGCCCAAACGGCGAATCATCAATATAGAACACCACAATACATTACTCGAAGGCAAACCAAACCAATGCCGAAAAGATACGAATTCACAATGCCCGAAGGCTCCAACGGAAATACCGATATATCACAATGGCACGAAAGCCGAATGCCCAAAGTCGTAAATCATCACAATACAGATCTCAAAGGAGCAAACTGATCGGACATACCCCTCGGCGTATGAACAACTGATCGGAAATCGTCGGACATATCCAATACAACATGGACTACGAGCGATCAATCAATAAACCTCAAGAGGACATCACGGACGCCCGATCCTAAATGTGTCCATGCACATGTCAACCCCGTATACGGAATCCGAATATACGTGTGACAATGTACCTAATTAGCCTCAAGAACTACGTCTCGTGTGCGGTCCAATGCGGAAATATCCACGCATGACCATCGAGTGCACGGCTAAAAATCCTACACATAACCAATCGGCACGCAGACATGATTCCGGATATGCCACGATACAACATGACAACGAAACTCAAGGGATAAAACATCGATATGGATCATACGACTCACCAAGTGAGCGATGACACACGAATAATAAAAGATCGACACGACCAACGATATTCAAAACAACCATCCCGGGATCGAATTTCCCTAAGGACCGATTAACACGAGCAACGATCACAACACAACGATTCGGGAAAATCCTCAACCTTCAAAGATCACAAAATTACCGAGTTCACAAGAAAATAGTGTGCCGCCTTGAATCGCCAACACGACAATAATAATTCAACGGATGGGAACTATCCTCGGCGGTCCCAATTCAATACTTCGATTAGTAGAATGGCGATCGATAACAACGATACAACGGATGAGAATATTTTTGACACGGATGGGAATTATCTTGATAATCCCAATTCAATACCTCGATTACCTTAGAGCGGTCAATCGATAAACAATGATACGATAGAATGGATGTCCGGTGTCTTAAACCGACCACCAAAGCGGAGATGATAAAAGGATATATCAAGCGTCTCTCATTGGTTAATATAATATTAATAGAAAAAACACCGATGTCAATGACGGCGATTACCACAATATCTCAATGGAACATCCATCACAATCACAATCGATACGTCGATACATGAACCGGCAATCGGCGACAACTTAACCAACAAGTATCGCAATGCCTCGAACCGGCCTTTTACAAACAATAGTAACATTTGGCATAATTTGCCGACGCGTCGTGTCAACCAATCCCCGACATCAATACAATCATAAAGAGGCCAAGTCCCAAAATGATACACACAATCGTACGCCTACACGATAACATTAGTCTCATTGATTAGTACGAGTATAAAACTTGTCTCGATATCAATACAAAAATCATTACCAATTCGGTTTATTTCGTCTTACGAATTCCCTCGATCTCGACCAAGTTAATCTACGAACCCTTCAACCTTAACCGCAACACAATGCATAATTCACGATCAAATATCATACCTTATTGTAAAATGAAGGATTGATAATCAACCGGTTCGATGACGACCAATATCAATACCACCAAACCACGAACTCAATCGTTTTACCATATCTCGACTAATCACGATCTGAATAATCCAACTCGGACACTTACAAATCCATCCACAATACGAGTGAAAAATGATGATCATATCGAACCAATTCGGACCAATAATAAGGGTCTAAATGTTCCAAACTCAATTCTTAAATACGAATTTACAAGGTTCCCTTCTCGTAAATCCATTGTTAAAATTTACTTATAACCGTCATCAATTCGAATCATCCGATTGGTTCAAAATAATAGATAATCATATTAAAAAGGTTATCAAACAATCGATCATTCGATTTGAATTTTTGCTCCTACGTATGGGCTTCCAAATTCGAGATGAATAATAGTCTCATCAAACTCATAATCACATTCGTATTCCTATACGAACATTATTTCCAACACATAGTTTAGCTCTAGATATGAATATTCCATATTCATTTTCAAAACATCAACACTTCAAAAAAAAATTTTCATCACCTCGTATAATTCAAGAGTTCTTCAAGAACATGAAATATCCGAAATCACGTTCAGAACAACATCTCCGAGGTATATATCTCCATGTTACCATTTTCTTCATCATGTCATTCATACAATCTCAAGAATCGCAACAAAACCCTTATCACCATATGAAGAAGATCTCAATGATCATATCAACATCCGAAATTTCTTATTACAATTCCAATAAATCTCGTATAACATTATCACATGATACCATAATTGTAACACCCCAGATCCTCCTGGGAATATTACACGCCGTAAACCCTTCTCACAAGGATTTACCAGGCTAAGCACAATTTCCACGTCGTTCCAAAAATGCTAAAAAGACCGATGACGGTAATATTTTTCAAATACTAAAAAAATCATTTTCCAAATACCGTCAAAACGATCAAGGTTAAAATGCCAAAAACTCAGTTTAGGGAATCGGTTTTACAAAATAAAATTTCAGTTGGCAAAATACCAAAATCCATTTCAAAAATACTCACGCAGCGGATAAAAGTACAATCCAATTTATGCATTTTCATTGAAATAAGACGAACATCAAAATACATGATTCCCAACATACTCCCTCCCAAGTAGTAATCCAAAAAAAAAAAATAAGCCACTATCAAAAAGGATATGAGGATTACCTTGCATGGACGAACCACGAAGAAAGAATAATTGAACTCCATTCCAAGAATCATTAAATCATCATAGTCATCATATGGCCTCAAGAACATCAAGATCTCTATGATTCCATAATCATAATCAACATATTCAAAGCATATGATTATCTTCCTTCGGCATAAACCTCATAGAATATGGATAACACAAGAAATCACTTCAAGAATCAACAATAGTTCCATAACCAAGCTCTAATTCCATGATTCCAAGCTCACAATCATGTTAAAAGTGTTTAGAACACTCTTAAAAGTGAAGAGGGACGAGTTTTGGAGAGAAATATCTCAAAGGATCGTGAGAGAAATGAAAGGCAACACTTGATATATAAATTGCACTCTCATTACGTGCGTAGGTGTCCTTTCTTAACGTACGTAACAACTTTAACGTCGTAATCCAAAATCTATAACGTATGTAACCAACTCACTTGTCTCAATCCTGCGATCCATTACGTCGTAACCTATACCATACAACGTCGTAATATACCCGATTGACTTGCTACAAGATAATGGTTGTGTTACGTCGTAACACGTCTGTATAACGTATGTAACACGTCGTTGACTCACCTGTCAACATCCTGCGCCGAAAGTTTCCAAAGCAGGTCCCACGCCGACCGGGACTCGGTTACATCCGATCTGGGTATTACGTCGTAATACCTTAGCCTTAACGTCGTAACCATGCCGATCTTACGTCGTAATCTCACCTTATTATCGTACGTAACAATTCCATACTTAGCCAATTTCAACAATTCCTGTCCAAAGTCATGATATACCAAATACGAGCATACGGCAAAATCAATACATATACTCAATTCAATAACATTTTCAAACGTTCACAACGTCCTCGAGCATAATTAACCATCCACAATATCGATATATAAACGAAAAAAATATATCCGAAAAATTGGGGTATTACACTCTACCCCCTTAAAATAAGTTTCGTCTTGAAACTCGCAATCACTCGCACAAACAACCTTTCAACGGGAATTCAAATTCACCAAGAATTATCGAATAATCCGAACAACATACTTACAAGTCTGTGAAGTTGAAGATCTCCCGTGATACTAGCATGCGACTCATAAACAAAGTCTCAACATAATACCGATACACTCTAATATCGCAATTAGCAATTTAACAAAATCTCAAGGAAGAGTTCACGTCCGTGACCACGGCCACGATTCTTCCTACTTTCACCAACATTCAAGGGCACATACGTGCGTAAGTATAATCCAAATCGCACATTCCCGAAGTGACCAATTCCCAAGAATACCAAGCTATAAGCGAAGCGATTAAGAAAAATACAAGAAGAGTGAGAGGACTTACAAGTACCGGTCGCCTTGTGATGATGGCGAGTAGTGATCTGTGGGCAAATGCCGACTCAATCGACCCAAAGACCGGCTGACCTAGGTATCCATAAACCTAAGCTCGATACCATATTCGTAACACCCCAAGTTATTCGGGGTATATTACGGCGCCGTGAGCCGCCGTAGGACCCACAAGGCTAAACATACGCGGAACTATAAACTTGGCCGATAAGGTCTACATACAATAGAAAGAAAGACGATACAAATGGTATTCGAAACCATAAACAATGAAACCATATACATCACCGCACAAATCAATACCTCGGCAACACAGTAGGAACATCAAGGAAAGCGAAATACAATACTCGAGTATTTAAAAATCCATTCGATCTGACAACAACACTGAATGGAGGAAACCAAAAGAGATAACCAGGAGACAAGACACGGTATCACACTTGCCCATCATCTTCATGCCGACCCGATACCCGTCGACCGCTCTCCTGGAACACGAAATACATGAAACGTATTTCCCCATAAAGGGTTAGCCGTCGAATAGCTAGTGCAAGTATAACAATATGAAACATAATACTTCTCGACAATAAAGTAAATGTAATCCGTCGATTCATCAATATCCGTCAATTCATCAATTCAAGACTAGTATTAGGAATAACTAAATCTCATAAGGCGTATGTGAATGCCGTAGAAACGGTTCGTTCACCTCATACGCCGTTAAGTATTTGAATGCCGTCAAAACGGTTCGTTCACCTCATACGCCGATACAAGTAGGAATGCCGTCAAATCGGTTCGATCATAACATGACAATAAATATATCAATGAATGCCGTAAAAGCGGTTCGTTCATGATATGCCATCAAAATTTCTATGAATGCCGTAAAAACGGTTCGTTCATATCATACCATCAATTCCTCTTACTTTCAAAGTCGAGAACGTACAATCATAAATGTATACTTGCCTTAATAAACGTTACAGAAGATCCCGAAGAACACGGTTCGACCGGGAAGTTTGAACCACGAGGAAGACAACGAACGGAAGGGTTTCAACTCGAGTTCTTCACAAGAATTCGACCCTAACAACATAAATTCAATAAATCATCGATCATACGAGGAAGAATAATCGTAGAACGCCCGAAAACCCCTCTATGACATTTTACCGGACACCTTCAAGGCGTCGGTCAAGAACTCGACCAAAACAACGAATCGATACGATCCAACCATGGGATAACAAGGGAAATGATACAATACATCTAAATAATCATCAATCCTTCACAATCCTAAGTTAAATCGGATTAAACGGACGAAATCGAACAAAATACCCAAAATTCCCAAAATTAGATTTCAAGGAAATCTGACCTGATTCGGTAGATCGGAGGATGTTATAGGACGGATGATTGATGATAAGAACCTCAAAACTCCATGGATATGTTGTTAAACAACATGGCTTCAAGATTAGAACACGCCAAGATGCGGAAGAGGAGAGGAAGAAGGTGAAAAATGGCCAGAAAAACGTCTGCAGGGCCTTTTATAGGGTTATCGCCCGGACACGGCCCGTGCGGTCGGCCGCACGGTCGTGTTGCCTGATTGGCGACAGGACTCGGACCGTGTCCCGCTTGACACGGTCGCGGCGCCGAGGGCCTTCCGACAGCCGACCCGCCCGGCCGATCGGGCATGACTCGGCCGTGTCACGGGACACGGTCGGCGTGTCAGCGATCGTTCGGCTTATCCGGAAGAGTGCACGCAGGCCGTGTCGGGCGACACGGCCGAGTCTGGTCGAAACTCCGGCATTTCCGGGACGAGTACGGCACGGGCCGTGTCGGACGACACGGCCGAGTCCGCCGGCGCAGTGATCGGCCAATAACGAGCGGGTGAGTTAAAACGACCATAACTCTCTCGTCCGGACTCCGATTGACTCACCGTTTGAACCATTGGAAAGCTAACTCGATGCTCTATAATTTTGCAAAGATTCAGAATTTTTGGAGTTACCAAAAATTAATGGTGATCTAACAAAGTCGAACTCCCACGTGAAAAGTCGATAAAGAACACGAGAATTCAACGAGCGATAAGCGAACTCGGATGACAAAAAGTATAGAATTAATCATTTCTCAGGATGACGAAACGGTCCCAAGCAAGTCGTCAAAATAGACTTCCGCCAAAAATAGAAAATTTCCGGGGATAAAAATTACGGGTATTACAACTTACACAGTTGCTCCAGAAATCCGAGAAGTTCGTCTGGACCGATGAGAGGCAGTCGAGTTTTGAGGAGCTGAAGAAGCGTTTGACTTCAGCCCCGGTTTTGGCATTGCCATGTGGCAACGAGGGTTTCGCCGTTTTTAGCGATGCTTCGGGTCAGGGTCTTGGGTGCGTATTGATGCAGCACGGCAAGACCATTGCCTATGCGTCGAGACAGTTGAGGCCGTATGAGCTTAACTACCCTACTCACGATTTGGAGTT
This sequence comes from Orobanche coerulescens, assembly GCA_033398695.1. NCBI lineage: Eukaryota > Viridiplantae > Streptophyta > Magnoliopsida > Lamiales > Orobanchaceae > Orobanche > Orobanche coerulescens. The sequence continues at coordinate 175,511,356 of CM065808.1, forward strand.
AGCGGCGGTGGTCTTTGCACTCAAGATTTGGCGTCACTATCTTTTCGGCTCTGCATGTCAGATTTTTACCGATCATAAAAGTCTGAAGTACATATTTACTCAGCGAGAGTTGAATATGAGGCAGAGGAGGTGGTTAGAGTTGATTAAGGATTATGACCTCGAAATCCTTTATCATCCGGGTAAGGCGAATGTCGTGGCCGACGCCTTGAGTCGGAAACCGATTGCGTTGCGAGCGCTTGAGGTCCTTACGCCTCAGTCTGAGCTTCGGCGGGCTTTGATCGGGTTAGATGTTGAGGTTTTGCTGCCTGGATCTGTCGGGCAACTTTGTGCCTTAGAAATTTCGTCGTCCTTGATCGATGAAATTAAACTGAAGCAATTAGAGGATCCGATGATTACTCAAATCCGAGAGAACGTTCTTAAAGGAAAGTCTCCTGGGTTTGTGATTCACGAGGATGGCGTTTTGAGATTCCAGAGTCGGCTTTGTGTGCCGAACGACTCAGAGTTGAGGCGAGTATTTTACGGGAGGCCCATGCTACACCTTATTCCGTTCATCCCTGATACGAGTAAGATGTACAAGGACACGAGGAGGAACTTCGGTGGAATGATATGAAGGAGGAAGTCGCACGGATTTGTGGCAAGATGTTTGACTTGCCAGTGTCAAAATCGAGCATCGGCCGACCTGGGTTATTAGGTCACTTCCGTTCGGAATGGAAATGGGAAGATATATCGATGGATTTCGTTACGAGTTTGCCGAGATCGAGGTCGGGCATGAATATGGTATGGGTGATTGTTGATCGCTGACCAAGTCGGCACATTTTGGGCATCAAGGACACTTGGGGCCGGAGAAGTTAGCTCGTGTGTTTATTGCGCGGATCGTGAGACTTCACGGTACTCAAGTCTATTGTTTCGGATCGTGACGGCCGTTTTGTATCGCACTCGCAAAGTGTGCATAAGGCGTTAGGTACCGGTTGCGTTTGAGTACCTCTTTTCATCCCGATCGGATGGACGGTCGGAGCACTATCCGGACATTCGAGGACATGTTTCGTGCTTGTGCCCTCGATTGGAGCAGACTGGGAGGAGCTTTTGCCATTGATCTAATTCTCTTACTACAATATTTGGCAAGCGTCGATTCTGATTGCTAGGTATGAGGAACTTGATGGGCTACGATGTCGATCGACGTTTTGTTAGTATGAGGCGTCCGATTTAGTCGGGCCGAGCCGGATGTCGTTTTAGAGACGAGGTGGAAGATAGAGTTAATTCGAGAACGGATGTTGGCGCCCAGTCGGCGAAGTCATATGCGGCGTCCGTCGTCGACCTTTGGAATTCGAGGTGGGAGACCACGTTTTGCTAAAGGTGTCGCCGACGAAGGGAGTTTTTCGTTTTGGGAAGAAAGGAAAGCTGAGCCCGAGATTTATTGGACCCTTTGAGATTCTCGAGCGGGTCGGTGAATTAGCGTACCGTTTGGCGTTACCTCCACCTTGAGTCATGTTCATAGCATTTTCATGTTTCCCGATTGAGGAAATATGTTAGGATCTAGTCACGTCATCGATTATGGCGAGGTTGATATTGCCGAAGATATTACTTTTGAGGAGCGTCCTTTGAAGATTTTGGAGCATCGTGAGAAACGACTGAGGCATAAGACCATCCCTTTGGTCAAAGTTCAGTGGTCGAGACACGGTGTCGAGGAGGCTACTTGGGAAACCGAGGATAGCATGCGTGCTAGGTACCCGGAATTGTTTGTTTCTTAAGTTTCGGGACGAAACTTATTTTTAGAGGGGTAGAATGTAATATCCGGTATTTTTCTTTCCCTTGTATTCTCATTTTTGGGTATATTTCTCGGTCATAGTGACCCTCATGTATCTTTCAGTATGTTCTTCCTGTCAACTGTTGAATTTGTATTCTCGTTATTGTTCGTTGTTTCAACTTTCCTCATATGAGTTCGACTTTGTTAGATCACCATTAATTTTTGGTGACTCCAAAAATTATAAATCTTTGCAATATTATAGATCATCGAGTTAGCTTTCCAATGGTTCAAACGGTGAGTCAATCGGAGTCCGGACGAGAGAGTTATGGTCGTTTCATTTTGGCGAGCACTCCCGGGGAGCCTTTCGGCCGATAGTGGGGCGATAGACTCTCTTGCGGCGTGCATATGGATATCGGTTGGGCCTATCGGCCGATAGGCCGGCCGATATGTAAATTTCTTCACCTTCGAACTTCCAGTAGCCTTTCGGCCGATAAGGGGGGTCGATAGACCCTACTGCCGGCATCCCGTATGAGTATCGGTTGGGCCTATCGGCCGATAGGCCGGCCGATAGGTTCTGCTGTGTTGCACTATAAATGTGGTTTTGAGCGTGAACAGCTCATTCTTTCCCATTTTTTCCACCGAGTCGCGAGAGAGAGAGATATAGAGGGAGAGAGTTCTTCATCCGGGGGTCGATTTTCATCATTTCTTTTCGATTGTGAGGCTCGGATAATCAATCTAACGCGTGTTCTACGGATCTTAACACTTGAATCACTCAAGGTAATATCTCTTGAAACCCTACCTTTTTGGATAATTGGGGATTTTGGGGTTTTGTCCGATTCTTTCCGTTTCGTTGATGGATTCATGATGAATATGATTATTCTTGTTGGTATTCTTAGTTTCCCTACGGATTCATGGTATATTTCGTGATTTTTACGGAATCGAGAGGGTTCGGTTGTGGTCCGCCCTCGTTGTTGTTTGTATACGAATATACATGAATCGTAGGCGGGTTTCCGGGAGTATTCCATTTCCATAATCGTTTAGAAGTGGTTGTGATTGTGCTATTCAAATCGTTAGGTTCATTTCCGCCGGTCCCTTGCGGTCGTGTTCAACTCTTCCGTTAGTTCGTGTTATCATCTATTTAATCGAGGCAAGTATTCTTGGAAACCTTTATGCTTAACGTGAAATAGTAATGTATATTGTGTGTGATTGCTCACCTCGGGAGGGTCCGACGGGATCACGGAGGAATCGATGGTATAGCCACTGGATTCACGAGTTTGTTTCGCTAACCCGGCTCGGGAGGGTCCTTAGGGATCACGGAGCGGGATCAATGGTATAGCCACATTCCCAAGGCGATGCGTGTGCGTGGTTTGTTTTATAATATGGCCAGCTCGGGAGGGTCCTTAGGGATCACGGAGCGGGATCAATGGTATAGCCCTGTTCCCACGGCAAATTGTTTGACTGTTTATTTCCAGAAAGGACATGTCTAGTTTTGGTTTTAGAAAATGATATTGACGCATGTACTATGAAATGTGTAAGCGATTGGTTTGCCTTGATTACTTGTACTAGCGTAATTGCTAACCCCTCTGGGACCCGTTTTGGGAAATTCGTTTTATGAATTTGGTCGGGTTCACCCGGGACGAGCGGCTGACCAAGATACGGATGATGGCCATGCGTGATGATTGTGCATAAGGGATGTCTTAATGTCTTTTTGTCCTTTCATCTTTTATGGCTTTTGAACTAATAGCTGTACTCGAGTACCTAAGAGTTCTTGTTCGTCCAGATTGTATTGTTGTGTTTATGTTGTGTTGGATGATGATGTTATGTTGACCGGTTGAACCGGGTGGATTGTTCTGTTTTGCGTCTTTATGACGTGGTGTTATTTTATCGTTTCTGTGAGTCGTTGTGTATGATGCTGTTCAGCCTGGTGGGTCCCATATAGGGATTCACGGCGCTGTAATATACCTCGGATATCCTGGGGGTGTTACACCCTAGCCTCTGCCGTCGCTCCCGTCGCGAAGAGAAAAGAGAGATGTGAGAAATGAGGAAAAACGGGCCGCTGCCAGTTTATATACTGGCAGGTGTTACGGCCGTAACACACCCCACATACGGCCGTAACATAGGAACATTACGGCCGTAACCTGACTCTCTTACGGCTGTAACTGGCCTTTGGAGAGAAATTGGGCAATTCGACGAAAGACACATACGGCCGTATCAAGAACGCCATTACGACCGTATCAATACTTACGGTCGTAACTCAAACATCATACACCCGTAACTCAGAACTGGACCTGTTAGGAATATGCCCTCGAATGCCACTCAGGGGATGAGAGAGTAAGGGCATTATACTTGTAATTATGGAATAATTAATAAAAAGGCAATCGATTCATTCACTGTTTATTGTATTTCAATTGCATTCTTGACTTGGTAAACATTGAAGTGAAGTCCATGTAAATAAATCGAACATTCCATTCTCGTTATGGGATAAGAGAAAATGTACTGGAAGTGTTTAAAGTTTATTTACGTAAATTGTTCGCAAGTCAATAAACTTAAAATGGGCATTAAGTTTTAATATGACTTGTATAACTGATGCTAGGACGTGTGCACGTCTTGATAGCATAGTTATAAGTATATTGGTGGGGCAGTATACTCGAACACGACTCATACTCGATTCGATCACCACGGTATTCACTCTCGGAGAGTCGATGACGAATCGAAGGTTGTGATAGTATACGTGGACCTTTGACTTGAGGGTTCGATAGAAGATGTGCTGTGACGTTTAGTTTGTCATTAGAGTAGTTAGACTCATTTGCTTAATTCTTTGAGTCGACCTCGAGTGCGGACTATACGGGCGGTAGCGATCTTTGCGTACGCCAAGAAAGGATTCTATCTCTGTTAGTGAGCGGCGAATGTCCTATACGGTTAATGGCAAATAAGATCATAAGTCTTTGGCAAAGCATTACGATATAGTCGTATTAGATACACTATTAATCGATCGGTTTTGATTTGCATTAACACATGTATAGAGTTTAGTCAATGTAGGGTTTGACTTTACCGTGACCCGAAGACTTGACCGGGACATCGATGAAGGGTCTATACGTATATAGTATTCACGACATAATGGTTACGGAATGATCCCTTCATTCGTTCTCGATCGGGGTTTACGATGCGGCCGCTAGTGGCTAAGTCTTGCCCGCACTCATTAGTTCCTCCCAATGCCGGTGAGACGGACCTACGAGTCGCGCATCGGGAGCGTTGACGGATAAATGTGAATTTATTATCTCTCTATTAATATTAGATATTGGATATCTAATTATGATTTATTAGATAAATCAAAATAGCGGTCTTATGAATTAAAATTAAGTTCTGGGTAATTAATTTAATTCATAAATTATATTTCTTAGAGAAATATATTTGTATTTGATATTATTAATTAATTAGATTAATTAATTAATATAAATACATTGGTGATTAAACGGAGTGTATTTAACGAGTCGTTTGTGAGCGTCCAGTACGAGCAGTGACTCGGCTCGTTTTCTAGAAACTTCCACCATGGGCCACCTTCCCTCTCCCCACATCACATGGAATCATTTCCATGCATGTGTATGTGTTAGTTGTATTTTGTTATTATGTGTTGACATTTTATCTCATTATTAGACATATTAATTATATGTTTGAGAGATATATATTAAACACACATGATAATAACTATAAAAACACACACACATACTTTCTTCTTTGCAACTTCAGTAGTGAAGTATTCTTGAGGGAGAGAGAAAAATTTTATTTTCAAGTTATTTTCATCTTAGAGGTGAAAGAAATTCAAGAAAAATAGAGAGAAAATTCCTACGGTAACTTCCTAGCCGTGTTCTTGGAGAACGAGTTACGTCGAATTTTCCGGCAACTTCCGACGCGTGTGAAGTAGAGGCTTGAATTTTCGGTGCTTGGAGCGAAGGGATTTCGTGTTCGGGACGGGATCGTGATCATCGTCTACATTTTACGATTTATTTCAAAGGCTTCAAGGGTATGAATCTTTATCTTTGTATTTATTTTTTCGTATATACGTTACTTGATCGATCTGTTTGGGATTCGTTTTTATTTCATTGCGTTTTTCGTTTTATTTTGGAATCCCAACGGTGGTATCGGAGCGAGGTCAATGTTTAGTATATACGATTATTTGTGCATTTTGAATGCTTTTGAATGATGATTATGATTTAGAATCATGTTTGGAATAATTTTAGATTTTAAATTGTTCGTTGTAGCATCACGTTTTTGAACGGGCGAAAAGCGAAGGCGGGTCGGCGAGTGCTTTGGCGGCCTTTCTGTTACTGCCAGTGCCAAGCGTCTCGGCCATGACTCGGCGAGGCTGAGAGTGCTCGGCGAGGCCGAGCATGATCGGCGATCTGCGGCGATGGCTCGGCGGCTCCCTCGGATTTTGGCCCGATTTTGAATCGGGCCTAAACCGGATTGTCAGGACTCCGTTTAAGTTTATATTTCGTTGTAATTATTTCCCAAAATTTATATTGGATTTTAATTTGACTAAATTAATATTTGGAATATTTTTGTGTTAAGGGAAATAAATTAAACGAGAATATTATTTTGTAGGATTACTTGAGCGAATTAAAATGACGATTATTAGTATTAATTGGATTAATACCATTAAAATTGAATAGATTAATTTTATATTGATTGGATTAATATATTAATTGATTATTTAATTTTAATGCCACTTTATATTAATTGGATTAATATAGTAGAAATTGAATAGATTAATTTATAGATTAATTAGATTAATTTATATTAAAGATTAATTGTTTAATTTCGTTGCCATTACATGTTGTATGGAATCCTTATGTGATGGTGATATAGCTCGTGGACTTAGTTTTTGATTTGTTCGATTCGATTGGGTTGTAAAGGCCGTTTTGAGCCTATTTATATTTACTAGAAAATTTGTATAGGATGCATTTTTCAATGATGTAAGTATTATTTTGGGTATGACGAAGACCGAAGACAACCGACCGAGAAGACGAAGAATCGAAGACTGTATTTTTTTTATTTATTGGGTCATTCGCTTGGCCCAGTACTTAGGAATTAGGTCCATGAGCTATATGTTGGTAGTAACTAGGTTACTATTTTACATTTTCATTTTGAATGATTGACAAACATACAAACGCGCGTATAAATGAATTAATGTGCAAAGTGTAACATTAATCGCGAAATTCTCCCGACAACAAACAGACTAAGTTTGAAAAATGTTACGAGGTTTCCTACCCTCCATCAAACTCGTAGAAAATTGATACCCGGTGATGTGCTATGCTTCCGAGTTATCGGGGTAGTACATTTGGTAGAGGTTGAAAAATTCTTGAGTGCATTAGATGCCTTCGGTTGGTGATAAATTTCGCCCTAGAAACACGATAGGTTCTTAGGGTGAGATTCAATAGTCAAGCGGATGAGCGTTGATGGTCAACAACTTAGATAGTCTGGATTGCCAAGAAACGATAGGTTGAGGGCATGAAGACCGGGGTAAAAGAAGATCAAATCATCCGTTAGACGGGTTGGTGTTAGACACCACTTTACGTAAATTAATTGGCAAGAAACCCGATAGGTTGCGTCTGTTAAAATTTGTAAAGAACTTGATCACCACTAAGAAGTCGATCTAACCATGATTTCGGATTATAACATGGGAGTGTATAATTAGATAAAATTAGTGGGAGCCGAGACAAGAATTATACAAAGCCCTTAAGTTCTATACTCGGTCATAATTAAACAAGTCACTAATTTAATCTTGTCTAAATCTTTGCGAAACGAAATTGAATCTCTCTAAAATGGCTAAGAACCCACTTGCAATACTACTTGAAAAGAATCTCCTAACTGGCCCTAACTTTGTTGACTGGTTGCGGAATCTGATGATTGTACTCAATATGAAGTCTCTGGGATACGTCTTGGAGGCGGACATTCCACCGACTCCAATCCGGACTAGGGGTAATCGGGGAAGACATTGGCGTCCATGAAAAATGGGTCAAGGATGATATGCTAGTCCGTGGTTTTATGATGGGCTCAATGACTAATGAGGCTGCGAGAGCGCGCACGAGAAAATGACTTACGCTGGCGATTCTCGCACACTTGACCGAACTTTATGGAGAGCACGGTGGGAGATGCTAGATATGAGATATCAAAGCGGTTGTTCGATCTTAGGATGAAAGAAGGGGAGAAAGTGGGAGACCACGTCCTCAAGATGATCTCTATGATTGAGAGGCTCGAGGTGCTCAACTTTAATATGGATTTATCCCTTCAAATTGATCTCATCCTTCAATCTCTACGACTCTTTCACGCGGTTTGTAATGAATTTCAAGCGTAATGAAATTACATGCACATTAGTGGGCTAATGAATAAAGCCCAGTGACAGCGCGATCTAACATGAAGACTAAACCGAGAGAGGCTGCTCTTGTGATTTCTTACGGGCCTAAGAGGTCCAAGAACAAGAAGAAAAAGACCTACGAGCGTCTGAACCCAAGAAAGGGGTGCAAAGGAAAGGGCAAGGCCGAAAGGTTCAAAAGGTAGGCGGTCCAAAACCTACGGACAAATGTCTTGAATGCGGTGAGTGGGCCCTTTGGCGAAGGACTTGTCCCAAGATTAATGGCGCATCAGTGCGGAACTTTTGTTTTTGAAACTAATTGTTCGCTCTTGTATATTACCTTCATGGATTACGGATTCGGTGCCACTTCTCACATTTGTACTATGAATCGGGATCTGGAGCAGTAGAAAACTTGAAGGCTGGGAAATAATGATCAACTTTGTTGGAAGCGGACAAAGTGTCGAGGCAACCGATATTGGATCAATCCTTACGGGTTTAGAATCTGGTTTTATTTTGACATTAGATGAAGTACTTGTTTTGCCCAAGGGCATAAAAACATTATCCATTCCGATCTTGGACCGGAAAGGATTTTGTTTTTCATTGGCAATGGCGATTGTAAAATTTATTTTGAAATAAATTGGTTGGAGCAATACATTGTTGAATGGATTATATCATCTGAACATGCAAAATAAAGCAGCGGTGAACACTATAACTAGGAAACGTGGTAGGCAAGATACTAATCAAGCTCTTAAATGGCACCTTAGACTTGGTCATGTTGGTCGACCAAGGTTCGAAAATGGAGAAAGATGGACTTTTAAGTCCATTGGGTGTAGAACCCTATCCAACTTGTGAATCTTGCCTTAGAGGCAAAATGACTAAGTTCCCCTTCACGGGGACTTTTGAAAGAATGTAGATAAACTTGGATTGGTGCATACCGATGTTTGTGGTGCTTTAGAAGTAGCCCGAGATGGATATCAATATTTCATAACGTTCACAGATGATCATACTAGGTATGGGATTGTGTACTTAATGAAACATAAATCTGAAGCCTTTGCTAAATTCAAAGAATTTAAGGCCCTAGTTGAAAAACAAACTGGATGTCATATCAAAGCACTTTGGTCGGACCGAGGTGGCGAATATATGAGCACTGAGTTTGATGAGTTCCTTAAGGAACATGGAATAGTTTCACAATTCACGCCTCCAGGAACCCCACAGTTAAATGGTGTTTCGAAAGGAGAAATCGGACTTTGTTGGACATGGTTCGCTCCATGTTAAATTACACTGATTTACCTATTTACCTGTGGGGTATGCCTTACTAACCGATGCCTATATCCTAAATAGATGTCCTTCCAAATCTGTTCCTATCACTCCGCATGAGATGTGGAAGGGTAAGAAACCAAGCCTTAATCACATAAGGATGCAGGGATGTCCGGCTATGTCAAAAAGGCTAAGGTGGACAAGCTGAGCGAGGTCCATAAAAGGGCGTTTCATAGGATACCCGAGAGGACTCGATGGGTTATCTATTCTACATGCCGGAAGACCATAGGGTCGTTGTGGCATTACAAACACTTCCTTGAGGATGAATTCATTCGGGAAGGTGGCTCGGGTAGAAATATCTCTTTGGAAGAGCATAATGAAACTCCTAAGGAGACATCGATCGGGGATCAAGAACCGAACCTATTGTAACACAACCTCCACTTCGAAGGTCGATAGGGTATCTCACTTACGAGAGGTATGGCTATACACATATCGAGGCTGGGTCTCCACGACACACACGATAGCGGTGAAACGACCACTGTCACCTATGACCAAGCGATAGTGGATGTAGACTCCGATAAATGGCAAGAAGCAATGAAAGCCGAGATAGACTCGATGCATACCAATCAGTCTGGACTCTAGTAGATCTTCCAAGTGGCATGAGGACTATTGGAAATAAATGGATCTATAAGAGAAAGGCGATCTGGATGGCAAGGTTGATGCCTATAAGGCCAGGCTTGTGGCAAAGGGTTATGCCCAAAGGGAAGGAATCGATTATCATGATACCTTCTCGCCCGTAGCTATGATAAAGTCGATTCGCATGATGCTTGCCATTGCTGCCTATTATGATTATGAAATATGGCAAATGGATGTCAAAACGGCTTTTATAAATGGATACCTCGAGGAGGAAATCTATATGGAACCGCCTAAAGGTTTTGTGTCCAAAGCTAATATTCATAAAGTGTGTAAGGCTTGAGCCATTTATGGTCGAAGCAAGCTTCTCGGAGTTGGAACCTTCGATTTGTGAGCGATTAAGGACTTTGACTTGAGCGAAATGAGGAGGAACCGTGTGTTTACAAAAAGATCGAGTGGGAGCAACATTGCGTTCTTAGTACTATATGTAGATGATATTCTACTTATAGGAAATAACATAGCAATGCTCGGCCTTTGTGAAAGCTTGGCTTTCTAAAAGCGTTCTCCATGAAAGACTTGGGAGAAGCTTCCTATATTCTAGGGATCCGTCTTTACGAGAGATAGACCACGAAGAATGATAGGACTTTCCCAAGCCCTTTATATCGATAAAATCCTGAGAAGATTCAAGATGGATGAATCTAAAGAGGGTTCCTTCCCATGCGACATGGAATTCATCTCACCACGAAAATTTGTCCTCAAAGTGAGGAAGACAAGAGAGAGATGAGTAAGGTACCTATGCCTCGGCGATGGGTAGCCTCATGTACGCTATGTTGTGTACGAGACCGAGACTTAGCCTGTTGTGAGTATGGTAAGTCGATTTCAAGCAAACCGGGAAGGGAACATTGGAGTAGTAAAGAACATTCTTAAGTACTTAAGAAGAACTAGAGATTTAGTTCTTACTTATGGTGGTGGAGAACTGAAGGTGATTGGATTCACCGATTCGATTTTCAAGGAGACAATGACGACTCTAAGTCGACATCCAGGTATTTATTTACTCTCAATGGAGGAGCGATATCTTGGAAGCTCCAAGCAAACCGTTCTGCAGATTCCACTGCCAAGAGTATCAAGGCGCCTCGGAGGCTAGCAAAGAAGCATTTTGGATGCGAAGTTTATACAAGAACTTCAAGTGGTGCCTAAGCGGAGTTGCCTATATCACTATTACGTGATAATGATGGGTATCGCCCAAGCCAAGGAGCCGAGGGCTCACCACAACACCAAGCATATAGAGAGAAAGTACCACATCGTTCGAGAGATGGTGGAAAAAGGATATGTTTCATTGGAAAGAGTAGACTCAGAAGACAATGTCTCTGACCCGCTGACTAAGCCATTATCTCAGGCCGTCTTAGAAAGACATCTGAAGAGCATGGGTATTGGATACCATGATGTGTGGCATTGAGTGAAAGTGGGAGATTGTTAGGAATATGCCCTTGAATGCCACTCAGGGGATGAGAGAGTAAGGGCATTATACTTGTAATTATGGAATAATTAATAAAAAGGAAATACGATTCATTCACTGTTTATTGTATTTCAATTGCATTCTTGACTTGGTAAACATTGAAGTGAAGTCCATGTAAATAAATCGAACATTCCATTCTCGTTATGGAATAAGAGAAAATGTACTGGAAGTGTTTAAAGTTTATTTACGTAAATTGTTCGCAAGTCAATAAACTTAAAATGGGCATTAAGTTTTAATATGACTTGTATAACTGATGCTAGGACGTGTGCACGTCTTGATAGCATAGTTATAAGTATATTGGTGGGGCCAGTATACTCGAACACGACTCATACTCGATTGATCACACGGTATTCACTCTCGGAGAGTCGATGACGAATCGAAGGTTGTGATAGTATACGTGGACCTTTGACTTGAGGGTTCGATAGAAGATGTGCTGTGACGTTTAGTTTGTCATTAGAGTAGTTAGACTCATTTGCTTAATTCTTTGAGTCGACCTCGAAGTGCGGACTATACGGGCGGGTAGCGATCTTTCGTACGCAAGAAAGGATTCTATCTCTGTTAGTGAGCGGGCGAATGTCCTATACGGTTAATGGCAAATAAGATCATAAGTCTTTGGCAAAGCATTACGATATAGTCGTATTAGATACACTATTAATCGTCGGTTTTGATTTGCATTAACACATGTATAGAGTTTAGTCAACGATGAGGTTTGACTTTACCGTGACTCGAAGACTTGGCCGGGACATCGATGAAGGGTCTATACGTATATAGTATTCACGACATAATGGTTGGAATGATCCCTTCATTCGTTCTCGGTCGGGGGTTTCTGATGCGGCCCGCTAAGTGGCTAAGTCTTTGCCGCACTCATTAGTTCCTCCCAATGCCGGTGAGACGGACCTACGGAGTCGCGCATCGGGAGCGTTGACGGATAAATGTGAATTTATTATCTCTCTATTAATATTAGATATTGGACATCTAATTATGATTTATTAGATAAATCAAAATAGCGGTCTTATGAATTAAAATTAAGTTCTGGGTAATTAATTTAATTCATAAATTATATTTCTTAGAGAAATATATTTGTATTTGATATTATTAATTAATTAGATTAATTAATTAATATAAATACATTGGTGATTAAACGGAGTGTATTTAACGCAGTCGTTTGTGAGCGTCCGGTACACGCCGAGTGACTCGGCTCGTTTTCTAGAAACTTCCACCATGGGCCACCTTCCCTCTCCCCACATCACATGGAATCATTTCCATGCATGTGTATGTGTTAGTTGTATTTTGTTATTATGTGTTGACATTTTATCTCATTATTAGACATATTAATTATATGTTTGAGAGATATATATTAAACACACATGATAACAACTATAAAACACACACACATACTTTCTTCTTCAACTTCACCGTGAAGTATTCTTGAGGGAGAGAGAAAAATTTTATTTTCAAGTTATTTTCATCTTAGAGGTGAAAGAAATTCAAGAAAAATAGAGAGAAAATTCCTACGGTAACTTCTAGCCGTGTTCTTGGAGAACGAAGTTACGTCGAATTTTAGGGCAACTTCCACGCGTGTGAAGTAGAGGCTTGAATTTTCGGTGCTTGGAGCGAAGGGATTTCGTGTTCGGGACGGGATCGTGATCATCGTCTACATTTTACAAAGATTTATTTCAAAGGATTCAAGGGTATGAATCTTTATCTTTGTATTTATTTTTCGTATATACGTTACTTGATCGATCTGTTTGGGATTCGTTTTTATTTCATTGCGTTTTTCGTTTTATTTTGGAATCCCAACAGACCGGGAGCGAAAGCGAAGCCTTATTCTGGCCGTATGAAGGAAGGCTTACGGCCGTAACTCTCGATTATGCGGCCGTAACATATACGGCTTACGGCGTAACATGGCTGTGACAATGAGCCATAGTCTGCTCTTGCTCGACGAGGAGATGATCGGGAAGAAAAAAATAACAAGGTCTATCCACGACCAACGGATACACTCACCACGGATTTGAGTCAGAAACCAAAACGTTACGATGAAGCGTGATTCCGAATACCCGAAGGCTCAGGAACAACAAGGATAATAAGAATACCCTAAACTTAGGGAAATTACGAAACAGCCCAAACGTCCAAAAATCGCGATACAACGTCGGATTAACAAACCGAAACTCACAACACGAACAACTAAACTATACGAACTCGTGAAACTAAAGAAATTACAAAAGCGAACGGGTTCTACGAGAATCGAACGTCCATGCCATAATACATGACATAAAACAGAACAATATCAAAACATCACCAAGATCGTCCCAAATGGAGAAACTCCAAGAATAAAATAGATTCAAAATGTTGACATGGTTACAAGCGAGCTACTAAAAATGAAAATACACCAAAACGGAAATATCGGGAAAAGAAGAAAAATGCGGATATTACATTTTACCCCTCTAAAAACAAGTTTCGTCCCGAAACTTAAGAAACAAACAACTCAGGGTACTTAGCACGCATGCTATCCTCGGTTTCCCAAGTTGCCTCCTCGACACCGTGTCTCGACCACTGCACCTTGACCAAAGGGATGGTCTTATGCCTCAGTCGTTTCTCGCGATGTTCCAAAATCTTCAAGGGACGCTCCTCAAAAGTAATATCCTCGGCGACATCAATTTCACCATAATCGATGACGTGACTAGGATCTGGGACATATTTCCTCAGCTGGGAAACATGAAAAACGCTATGAACATGACTCAAGGCCGAGGGTAACGCCAAACGGTATGCTAGCCCACCGACCCGCTCGAGAATCTCGAAGGGCCCAATAAATCTCGGACTCAATTTCCCCTTTTTCCCGAAACGGAAAACTCCTCTCGTCGGCGACACTTTTAGCAAAACGTGGTCTCCCACCTCGAATTCCAAAGGTCAATGATGGACATCGGCATATGACTTATGTCGACTCTGGGCAGTCAACATCCATTCTCGAATCAAATCCACCTTCCGCCTCGTCTCTGAAATAATATCCGGTTCGGTCCCGACCAAATCAGACACTTTGTTCCAACAAATCGGTGATCGACAACGTCGCCTATAAAGTGCCTCATACGGTGCCATCCGAATCGACGCGTGCCAACTATTGTTGTACGTGAATTCGATCAATGACAAATGCTCCTCCCAGTCACTGCTCCAATCGAGAGCACAAGCACGCAACATATCCTCGAACGTCTGGATAGTGCGTTCATCCGTCGGCGAGGATGAAAAGAGGTACTCAAACGCAAACGAGTACCCAACGCCTTATGCACCGCCTACCAAAAGTGCGATACAAAACGGCCATCACGATCCGAAACAATAGACTTCGTAGTACCGTGAAGCCTCACAATCTGCGCGATAAACACACGAGCTAACTTTTCTGGGCCCCAAATGTCCTTGATGCCCAGAAAATGTGCCGACTTGGTCAGATGATCAACAATCACCCATAGCATATTCATGCCCGACCTCGATCTCAGCAAACTCGTAATGAAATCCATCGATATATCTTCCCATTTCCATTCCGGAACGGGAAGTGACTGCAATAGCCCGGCTAGTCGCTGGTGCTCGATTTTGACCTGCTGACAAGTCAAACATCTTGCCACAAACTGTGCGACCTCCTCCTTCATATAATTCCACCAGAAATTTCTTCTCAGGTCCTTGTACATCTTACTCGAACCAGGATGAACGGAGTAAGGTGTAGCATGGGCCTCACGCAAAATACTCTGTCTCAACTCTGAGTCGTTCGGCACACAAAGCCGACTCTGGAATCTCAAAACACCATCCTCGTGGATCACAAACCCAGGAGACTTTCCCTTAAGAACATTCTTTCGGATTTGAGTAATCATCGGATCCTCCAACTGCTTCAGCTTAATTTCATCGATCAAAGACGACGAAATCTCTAAAGCACCAAGTTGCCCGGCAGCTCCCGGCAACAAGACCTCAACATCTAACTCGATCAAAACACGCCGAAGCTCAGGCTGAGACGTAAGGGTCTCAAGCGTTCGCAACGCAACCGGTTTCCGACTCAAGGCGTCCGCCACGATGTTCGCCTTGCCCGGATGATAAAGGATTTCGAGGTCATAATCCTTAATCAACTCTAACCACCTCCTCTGCCTCATATTCAACTCCCGCTGAGTAAATATGTATTTTAGACTTTTATGATCGGTAAAAATCTGACATGCAGAGCTGAAAAGATAGTGACGCCAAATCTTGAGTGCAAAAACGACTGCCGCTAACTCCAAATCATGAGTAGGGTAGTTAAGCTCATACGGCCTCAACTGTCTCGACGTATATGCAATGGTCTTGCCGTGCTGCATCAATACGCCCCCAAGACCCTGTCCTGAAGCATCACTATAGACAGCAAAACCCCCGTTGCCACACGGCAACGCTAAAATCGGGGCTGAAGTCAAACGCCTCTTCAGTTCCTCAAAACTCGACTGCCTCTCGTCATTCCAGGCGAACTTCTCGGATTTCTGGAGCAACTGTGTAAGTGGTCGAGCCAGTTTCGAGAAACCCTCGACGAACCTACGGTAGTAGCCAGCTAAACCCAAGAAACTACGAACTTCCTTCACGTTCTTGGGAGGTGCCCAATCCAACACTACCTCAATCTTCTGCGGATCCACACGAACCCCTTCGGCTGAATTCACATGACCTAAAAACATCACTTCCTTCAGCCAGAACTCACATTTCGAGAACTTCGTATAGAGTTGTTCGGTTCTCAAAATGTCTAACACTCCTCGCAAATGATGGGCATGCTCTTCCTCGTTCCTCGAATAAATAAGAATATCGTCAATGAAGACGACGACACACTTATCCAAATACTCGATAAAAACTTTGTTCATCAACTACATGAACACCGCCGACGCATTAGTTAACCCGAAAGGCATAACTACAAACTCATAATGTCCGTATCTCATCCGAAAAGCTGTTTTCGGCACATCAGACTCCCTCACCCAGAGCTGATAGTACCCCGATTTCAAATCAATCTTCGAGAATACCGAAGCTCCCTGCAACTGATCGAACAAGTCATCAATCCTCGGCAAAAGATACTTGTTCTTGATGGTCGCCTTGTTTAGTTTGCGATAGTCGATACACAAACGCAGTGAACCATCCTTCTTCCGCACAAACAGGACCGGTGTGCCCCAAAGCGAGGCGCTCGGTCGAACATACCCCGACTCAAGAAGCTCACTCAACTGCCTCTTCAACTCAGACATCTCTGAAGGTGCCATGCGATACGGCGCCTTTGAAATCGGAGCCGCGCCCGACTCTAACTCTATAGCAAACTCGACCTCACGATTCGGTGGAAAACCCGGTAACTCGTCAGGAAATACATCAGGAAACTCACTAATGACTAGAATCGACGAAAGCTCGACTCCACCATCCTCCGCCTTCAAGGCATAACACCAATAACCAGTACACCCCTTTTGCAGGAGACTCATCGCCTTCAAGGCGTTAATAACGAACTTCTGGTTTCCCCTCTTTCGCCCCGCGAAAGAGTGCTCGGTGCCGTCCTCGACTAACATAGTGATGATTCTCGTGCGGTAGTTCAAGATCGTGCCATGCCCCTCGAGCAAATCATCCCCGAGAATCAAATCCTCGCCCTCGATACCCACGACAATAAGATTAGATAGCCAAGCCCTCTGACAAATAAACACAGAACAGTCCCGGACCTCTCGATCACCGACAATTCTATCACCGCTAGGTAGTTCAACGATGAAAAGCTCGCAAGGTGATAAGCAGTCGAGACTCAAACGGCGTACACACTCTAGAGAAATGAATGAGTGCGTAGCACCCGAATCAAAAAGCACACTGACAGGATGGGAATGGATATGAACGGTACCTGTCGCCACAGTGGCCGCTGGATCATCGGCCCTCCTCATCTCATAGATACGCGGTTGGGCAGAGCCGACACTGGAAGCTCCTCCTCTAGCGGGCTTACCCCGACCTCTACCTCGACCGGCACTCGGTGGAGGCTGCGGAGCAAATGAGCCCTGGTTCACAATCGGCTCCATAGGTGCTGGGTGAGAAGAACGGGCACCGCGAAACTGTCTGAGCTGTTCACAAAAGGAAGCCTTGTGGCCCGACTGACCACAAGTAAGACAAGTCAAAGGCGGACGAGGACACTCCCGGTTCCTATGGCCAGACTGGCCACAGTTAAAGCATGTGGGATCACGAACGGGGGTTCCGGCGGCACCTCAAAAATTCCCAGAGAAACGAGCCGAACCGCCCGTAGAAATGTTTGCAGAGTGAGATTTCTGCTGATTTCCACCCTTGTAACCCGAGAAATTCCCGGTAGTTTACGCTTCTTACTCTCTCGGACCGCCGCACTGGCTGTCACCGACATATCATAGGCAAGAGCTCGACTCTGATAATCCTTCAAAGTAGTACAGACGAGCCCAGACATGTAGTCTCGAATCGACAATTTCATCCTCCTGGAAAAATGGAAAATTTTGTCGCTCTCTGCGACAACTTGGGTCTTCACATAGCCCAACTCTTTGTTAAAATCGACAATAGCTTGGGATACGGGAATATCCCGTGGTTGAGCATTATAGAAAGCATGGACTCGAGCCTATCTGACCGGCCACGGGCAATATTCGGTCTCCATCAAGTCCTGAAATTCGGCCCACGAAGCAACATGGTCTTTGGGCCCAACGGCCTCCCACCAATCTGTAGCGTCCCCAGTGAGAAAGTACTGGGCAATAGGGACCTTACGGTCCTCGGGACAGTTGGTGGCAACGAAGACTTTAGATATCTCCTTGATCCACCCCTCCCAGCCGATCGGGTCTGATGCTCCCGAGAACTGAGGAGGATGCATCTTGATGACATCTTGGAGCCAACGGTCTGCTCCGCCCCGATTAGCCGCCATTTGGTTTACCATTTGCTGCATAACGGCCACAATACCAAGGTCGGCGTGCTCCTGAGAAGAAGCATGACTGTGACGGTCACCGGTACTGCCGGCTCCCGAAGAATGCGACGTGGCTGCCCCACCGGCTGCCCCACTTCCCCGACCGCGTCCACGGCCATGACCACGACCACGGCCCCTTCCAGCATCCATGCTGGTGATAAGAAGTGGCAAAAGCAACTCGATGATAAGTAAAAGAGGGAGAATAACCACAGTTCAAGAAACGGAAATACGGTACGAGAAAGTAAAGAATTGAGTAAGGAAAACTTACGAGCACTCGAAGTACTGAGATGCCGGCAGCGGTGTGACAATATGCAAAACAAAACACAACTAGACCCAAATTACCGACAAGCCTAGGTATCCATAAACCTAGAGCTCCGATACCATTTTCTGTAACACCCCCGAGATATTCGGAGTATATTACAGCGCCGTGGACCCCTACATGGGACCCACCAGGCTATAACAAGAGAACACCACTCGACTAACCATCTCGGTTAGCGAGGACACACCTTTAAATAATACAACATATAAAGACACGCCCGGAGCAACCGGCGAAATAAGCATCAACCGACAATGTAGCAATTTAAGGTAATACAAAACGGAGTTCGAAATGAAAAGCCTAAGTACTCGCGAGTACAATCTATAAGTTTATAAATGTGGGAAACAACCATATCGAAATAGACAAGAGAAATAAGAAGACCCAAATGCACATGTCAACGACCCTGGCCAACATCCTCGTACTGTCCCAGCGCCTGCTCGTCCGGAAGAACATAGCTTGAAATCCATAACAAGAATTTCCCCAAAAACGGGTCCCCAAAGGGGTTAGCAATTACGCTAGTACAAGTAATCAAGGTAAACCATTCGCTTACACGTTTCATAGTACAATGCACCAAATCATTTCAAAACCAAAACCAGACATGTCTTTTCCGGAAACAAACAGTCAAACAATTTGCCTAGGACCGGGATGAAGCCATCCCACCCGAGGCCTCTAAGGACCCTCCCGGGCTGGCCATATTCATAAAACAAACCAAGCACACACGTC
The DNA here is from genome assembly GCA_033398695.1 of Orobanche coerulescens. Taxonomy (NCBI): domain Eukaryota; kingdom Viridiplantae; phylum Streptophyta; class Magnoliopsida; order Lamiales; family Orobanchaceae; genus Orobanche; species Orobanche coerulescens. The sequence goes on from CM065808.1 coordinate 175,530,810, forward strand.
ACCTAGGACCGGGACGAAGCCACGAATCCCACCCGAGGCCTCTAAGGACCCTCCCGGGCTGGTCGCGAAACAAACTCATGAATCCAGGATGAAGCCATAGATTCCCCCGAGGCCCCATCGGACCCTCCCGGGGTGAGTAAAGCACACACAATATACATTACCATTTCACGTTAAGCATAAAGGTTTCCAAAAAATACTTGCCTTGAATAATAGACGACGCAACAAACGGAAGGAAAACACCGACGGACGTTAGGAGCCGATAATTACGAACCTAACGATACAAAGAACACAATCACAACCAATTCTAAACGAATATGGAATTGGAAAACACCCAAAAACCCGCCTACGACTTATGTGTATTCGCATCAAAACAACGACGAGGGTGGATCACAACCAAACCCTCTCGATTACGCAAATATCACGAAATACACCATGAGTTCGTAGGAGAACAAGAATGTTAATGAGATCAATCATAATCATCAAGGTTAATTAACAACACGGAGTAAAACGAACAATAGGACCGAAAACCCCCAAATCCCCCAAGGTAGGGTTCTAAGAGATTTTACCTTGATTCGAAGATGAACGATAGATGATTAGTGATAGGTGGATGATATGATACTTGAATATGCCCTTACAATGGAGTTTGGATCAAAATCGGACGAACCCTAGCCTCTACCGTCGCTCCCGTCGCGAAGAGAAAAGAGAGATGTGAGAAATGAGGAAAAACGGGCCGCTGCCAGTTTATATACTGGCAGGTGTTACGGCCAAAACACACCCCACATACGGCCGTAACATAGGAACATTACGGCCGTAACCTGACTCTCTTACGGCCGTAACTGGCCTTTGGAGAGAAATTGGGCAATTCGACGAAAGACACATACGGCCGTATCAAGAACGCCATTACGGCCGTATCAATACTTACGGCCGTAACTCAAACATGATACGCCCGTAACTCAGAACTGGACCAGGAGGCAAGAAACGAAGCCTTGTTACGGCCGTATGAAGGAAGGCTTACAGCCGTAACTCTCGATTATTACGGCCGTAACATATACGGCTTACGACCGTAACATGGCCTGTGACAGCAGGCCATAGTCTGAAGCACTGCTCGACGAGGAGATGATCGGGAAGAAAAAAATAACAAGGTGTATCCACGACCAACGGATACACTCACCACGAATTTGAGTCAGAAACCAAAACGTTACGATGAAGCGTGATTCCGAATACCCGAAGGCGCAGGAACAACAAGGATAACAAGAATACCCTAAACTTAGGGAAATTACGAAACGGCCCAAACGTCCAAAAATCGCGATACAACGTCGGATTAACAAACCGAAACTCACAACACGAACAACTCAACTATACGAACTCGTGAAATCAAAGAAATTTCAAAAGCGAACGGGTTCTACGAGAATCGAACATCCATGCCATAATACATGACATAAAACAGAATAATATCAAAACATCGCCAAGATCGTCACAAATGGAGAAACTCCAAGAATAAAATAGATTCAAAATGTCGACATGGTTACAAGCGAGCTACTAAAAATGAAAATACACCAAAACGGGAATATCGGAAAAAGAAGAAAAATGCGGATGTTACAATATCTATACTCTTTCTACTTTTGGTAATTTTTATTTTTGGTGCTTTCCCACTTTTGGCGACCTGTTTGTAATCATTTTGATATTTAAAAATTATTTTGTTCTGAACTTTTTGCCATTCGAACAATTTGGTGTCTGTTTTAATTTAATCCGTGTGATGTTGTGACTTTTCCATATTTGGGTTCGATTCTTGTAAATCTTGTTTGAAACTGTCATTTCGGTGCTTTTACATGTTCCTCTAGTGTTTTGAGACGTGTGGTGATCTTTGGTATTATTGTTCGATCTCGAATCGTATTTTTTGGACGTTTGGTCATTTTGTTTTCCTAAAGTTTTGGGTATTCGTATTCGTATTCGTATTCGATTTTCCGTACCTTTGGGTGGTTAGAATTGCGTGTTTGTTTAGCGCTTGACTTTGTATATTGATACTCTTCGTGAGCGCTTCGTTGTTAGTTGTTAAACTTCGCGTTTTGCATCGTCTGGTTTGTGTTCGGGATGCCCGGGGCTACACTACTGTGCTGTTGTACAACAACATTAGAGCACGCTAAGCAGTGAGGTAGCGCGCGCTACTCAGCAGCATTTCTACTGGTGCACCCGACGGACACGGCGGGTACAGTATATATAAGGTGCGACTTGTGCCCATATAGGATCTTCAATTTTCTAGAGCCTATAAATATTTTTTTCTTATAAATATAATATAAAAAAATATCAAATTAAAATCTTGTATTATGGTTGGATCGGAAAATGTATTTAAATATTATGTTTATTAATAGATCCAAGTTTGAATTCAGTAAAGTTCTATTTAATACAAAATACTAACAAACTTAAAAAGGTTATCTAATTTTATAAGAATTATTTAATTCAATAGTGAACTTTCTGTTTTAACCTTGTTTATGATTTTTTTTTTGTCAGTTTTTGTTTATGATTGTTATATGCTCTTATATTTATAATCTATGCTTTATTTAGTTATGTATTTATGAATCAGTTTGATAAGTACATCAAATTTTATTCAAATATTTTTTTATAGGGACACATCTTATATTTCACACACGGCCTCAAGTAACTCAGGGCTAACATTGCTCAAGAATTCAAAAAGAAAGTACTGACAATAATAGAATATATATAAATATGCTATATAATTTGATAAAAGAAATAGTAGAAATAATTTAACTCTTAAATAAAAATAACGGAGTAGATAAAAAATACAGAAATGATAGACGCACACGTACATAACCATGCACACCTATACACAATTGCTAAAAGTGGAGATTAAATAAACATTCATATAGATAAAAAGATCTTTTTTTTTTTTTTACAAATTTTGGTATTGCACACGCACCACCATGCGGGATAGAATTTTTTTACATCCCATAACTTTTTACTTTTTTCAAAAACGTCCCAAAAAAGTTAATTTATCCAACTACATCCCAATTTTACGCTAACTTTGCAATTTACGTCCCAAAGTATTTTTTTAATTAGAGATTTCCGGTGACCTAGCCTATGTGGATTTACGTGGCACCAGTTGACCAATGAAATAATAGGAGATGGACACATCGGGATAGAATTTTTTTACATCCCATAATTTTTTTAGGGAGATGGACCCAAAAAAGTTAATTTATCCAATTACGTCCTAATTTCACTAGGGGTGTTCAAAACTGGATATCCGAAATTTCGGATATCTGAAAATTCGAATAGTATATTTTGATATTCGATATCCGTATCCAAAAGAAAATATAAATTATATTCGGATATCTTTATATTCGAAAAAAATATTCGGATTTGGATATCGGATATCCGAATATCTGAAAAAAATTTCGGATATGGATATCGGATATCCTAATATCCGAATACCTTTTATTATTTAAAATATAAAAAATTAAAATTTTTAGGATTTTTCGGATATCCGATTTTTTTGAAAAGTACTATCCGATATCCGAATCCGAAGTTCCGGATATCCGAATTTCGGATATACGAATTTTCGGATATCCGGAACTTCGGATTTTCGGATATTTCGGATCGGATATCGGATATCGGATATTTTTGAACACCCCTAAATTTCACCAATGGGAATGTTGGGCATCATTTTTTAGGATGCGAAGTTTAATATCTATTACAATTAATGATGTGTCAATCTTCTATTATTTCATTGGTCAACTGGTGCCACGTAAATCCACATAGGCTAGGTCACCGGAAATCCCTAATTAAAAAAACACGTGAGTGGCACAGGGGGCGAAACGACGTCGTTTCGTGCTTGTCGGCATTCTTTGGGACGTAAATTGTAAAGTTAGGGTAAAATTAGGATGTAATTGGATAAATTAATTTTTTTTGGGATGTTTTTGAAAAAAGTAAAAAATTATGGGATGTAAAAAAATTATATCCAACCACCATGCATCATATAGGTCGGCCTTTAAGGGAATCACTCTTCAAATTTCCTAAAATAGACGAAATGGACGATTTTCCTTATAGTCTCTCTCTCTCTCCTCTCTCCGAGGATCTCACTCTTCACAGTTCTGCAGTACCGGATCCAATTCCGAGTTCTTTTGTAGCAAAACCGGGCTTGGAATTGGAAAATTATGTCGATTGGGCTGTTGTTCGGCTATACTGGCCGCACGAAGTGTTTCGACATTTCAGAAAGAAAATCCTTGCGCCAAGGAAAAACAGCTTCTGGTTAATGTTTCCGGTCAGCTTAATTTCGCGGGAAAGCACTGTAATACCAATTTCTCTTTGTTATTCGTGGAGGGAATTTACGGTCTGCGTGTCAGGAAATTGTATGTGATTGCCGTGATGTTCGGGCCGATTGGAGGACATGAAGCCATGGACATCGAAGCCGGACTCGATTATTGGTTGAAGTGGTGGGTGATTTCGTATCCGCCGACCACGGCCCATGGATTAGTCGAACCGACGGCTAGGCTTTCAGTCACTAGCCAACGGAAACCCACTTTATCTCGGCCCGATTAAACTCCAAATGGTCCATAATGTGTATAGGAAGCAAAGGAACATTCTTTCACACAGAGGTGTTGAAGGTATCCTTCCTATTTTTATTTTAACCGTCGGTTTCAGTTGCTTGCATTTAGCCAACTGTTTTATTTAAGGAATAATTTGGATTATGTTGCTTAGGTATCACTCATGATGATGCGAGTACAAATGGTTGGGTTACGGGCTTCTGCTTATTAACGATGCCGAGACTGAATTTAGCAAAAACAGTCATGAATAACAAACAGTTTACATTATCGACTACACCGTGAAGTTTTATTTTTAATCTCATTTTTGTTACTTCTGAAGATTTGCCAGATGGTGTGGGTATTCCCGTGTTAGGATGCTGATGCGGACCCCACTTGAGCTCACCTCGTCCCGTCCGACAAGAAAGTAATTTTAAGTACTTTGGTTATACACATTCTTGGATATAGACTCATTCTTGTTGTGCATTATGTGAATACAAGTAATAAACTGTTTAAAACGATGTATTTTGTTACATGCAATACGAATGGGAGACTGAATTGAAGGAGTATTTGGCCCTCGTTCAGGATTTCTCCTCCTTCCACAAGTGATTGCGAACTTGATGTGGAAAAACACGTGAAACCTTTCGGTAAGATGTATTACTTTGGACTAACTTCATTTCAGATTTTTCCGCAAGTGTATGATTACCTAAGGCCACCTGCACCGAAGCCTTACTTTTTAGAAGAATATGAATATGATTTTGTTAATCCTCAAGTGGACTTTTATTCGAAATTAGGAGACATTGCTCTTCCAATAGTTTATGTTCAGCAGAGATGGAATTATGACAAGCTAACTCAGATTCTGGAACAATTGTAGCTTTTGCATGTGGATTCTAAAGTGTATGAGAGGTTGCCATCTGTGTCGTCGGAAGCTGAGCTGGCATCTCGTGTTGACAACACAAATTCGGGATGTCAGAAAGAGTGTGATGCGGTGTAATTAAGGTTAAGCTCCATTACTCTGGCATGGTGAGATTTTTTTTTAAACATTAACGCGAGTCAGTGTAGGTTGACAGTAGATTAGTTATTGTTTTTCTTATAAATCTGAATTCGAGATGTGTACTTATGGCTTCTCTCTTAACTTGCTTTGTAATTACTGGAATCTCAATGAGAGCATGGTTTCAATATAGTTATATTGTGATATTTTGTAATGCTGCAGCTTTATGTTTATCTTATGACTGTTTCGTGTCCACCAACGTATCATAACTTTTCTTTTTGTGATTTTGAGTTTTGATTTTTTATCTTTTCCTGGTAGAAGGGGTCGTTCCCTAAGTAAGTGCATTAACTATTGGAAGTTACAAACAATAAAAGCGAAATCTCAGAAAATTGTATTGCTAAAGACTTCAATAGCAAAAAAAACTTAGTAACTAACAGGGATGGCCTTTTACGACTTCTACTACTACTGTCAATAGCAAAAAAACTTAATAGTAACTAACCTTGATGGCCTCTTACGACTATACTACCGTAGGACATTATTAAATATTTTTCTGATGATAATTATTGAAGCATTAATCCCACATTGGGTAAATACAAGTCCTGCCTTCATTATATAAAGATCTTGAGCCAATCCTCTCCTTGCCAATTGGTTTTGAGATGGAACCCAGGACTTTAACATGGTATATGAGCAGAATATCTATATATGTGAGCCCAACAACCCATGATGATCTAGTTCCACACCACTCGAGTCAGAGCATCCATGCTGTAAGCTTTGCTACTCCTCTGCTAATTGGTTTTGAGATGGAACCCTAAACTTTAACAATAACCTTAAGTTAATTGAGGAATATCCTGTAACCAACATTTGCTATGCCACTGTGGTATGTATAAAACTAATACTCTTGTTGGTGAAAATTACCTGAATATCATTTGTTCTCCTTATTGTAGCCTCTACCAAACGTGAATGTTATAAGGTACTGGGTAGATGCTCGAGCGATGAGAATTATGAGAAATACAAGAAAGCTCGAACAGAAGCTAAAAAGGCAGTGCGAAATGCCCGATCAAAGGTCAATCAAGAATTATATGCAAGATTAGATACAAAAGAAGGGGAAAAAGATATCTATAAACTTGCTCGAATGAGAGAGAAGAACACGCGAGATATTGGAAAAATTAAATGTGTAAAAGATACTAACCAAAAAGTTTTGGTTCAAGATAAAGAGATAAAAGAGAGATGGAGGTCATACTTTGATACCCTATTCAATGGCCATCAAGAACAAGATATTGGGAATTTAAACATCCCCTCAAGTATGGTTAACGAGAGTTTAAGAGGAGAATTCAAAAGGGTAAAGTGACAATGGCATTGAAGAAGATGGGGTCAAAGAAAGCAGAAGGACGAGATGGTGTACCTATTGAAGTTTGGAGGTGTTTGGGGGAGAGAGGGATCGAATGGGTAACTATGCTTTTCAATAAGATTTGGAGAAGCAATAAGATGCCATCAGCATGGAGGAAAAGTACTCTCGTCCCTTTGTATAAGAACAAAGGTGATGTTCAAGATTGTTCTAATTATCGCGCAATTAAACTAATGAGTCATACCATGAAGTTGTGGGAACGAGTGATTGAACAAAGGATCAGGAAATGTGTGAAGATAACAGAAAATCAGTTTGGATTTATGCCTGGAAGATCGACCATGGAAGCAATTTATCTTATCCGGCAGTTGATGGAACATTATCGAGATAAAAAGAAAGATCTACATATGGTTTTTATTGATTTAGAGAAGGCATATGATAAAGTACCAAGGGAAGTACTTTGGTGGGCCTTAGCAAAGAAGGGTATATCGCGGAAATATATTGACATTATAAAGGACATGTATGAGGGAGCTAGTACAAGTGTACGTACTAATGTTGGGAGGACAGAAGAATTCCCTATTACGATTGGGGTGCATCAAGGATCTGCTCTTAGTCCTTTTCTCTTTGCCATAGTCATGGACGAATTGACAAGAGAAATTCAAAATGACGTTCCGTGGTGTATGATGTTCGCAGATGATATTGTGTTGATTGATGAAACGAAGGTTGGAGTGCAACAGAAATTGGAACTTTGGAGGGATACTTTGGAAGTTCGAGGCTTTAGGCTGAGCAGAAGTAAGACTGGATATATGTAGTGTAGGTTTAGCGAAAACAATGATAGAGAGGCGGGGATGATGACATTTGATGGAAAAGTTGTTCATGGATCCACTTTCTTTCGGTATCTTGGATCTATTATCCAAAAGGATGGAGAGCTAGATGGCGATGTGGCTCACAGAATAAAGGCAGGGCGGTTGAAGTGGAAGAGTGCCACATGAGTTTTATGTGATCCTGACATGTCTCATAGATTAAAGGATAAATTTTACCGCACGGCAATTAGGCCTGCACTTTTATATGGCACCGAGTGTTGGGCTGTAAAACAGTGTCACGTTCAAAAGATGAATGTGGCGGAGATGCGTATGCTACGATGGATGTGTGGTCATACAAAAAAGGATCGGCTCAGAAATGAGGTGATTAGAGAGAAGGTAAGAGTTGCGTCTATAGAAGACAAGATGATGGAGAATCGATTACGATGGTTTGGTCATGTGAGAAGAAGGTGTGTTGATGCCCCAGTGAGGAGGCTAGAAAGTTGGAGAACAAGTAATATTGTGAAAGATAGAGAAAGACCCAAGAAAACTTGGATAAAGATGATTGAAAATGATATGCGCTTTCTTGGAATTGGAGAAAGTATGGCGATGGAGAGACAAATGTGGCGGGAAGGAATACGGATGGTGGATGGAATCTGAATTTTTTTTATCTGTATTTTGTTCCTATTTTCTTTTATTTCATGTTATCTTTTAATTTATTTTTCAGGATTTTTCATTTTTTTTTCTTTTTTTTTTAACATTCATTCTCTTTTTTTTATTTGCTTTTTTCTCTACATTTTTCCCTCTTTTTTTTTTTTTTTTTCCTTTTATGTTATTTATGTAACGATCATTGACGGTTTCAAAGTTTGATTCATGTTAGCCGACCTCAAATCATTTTAGGACTAAGGCTTAGATGTTGTTTTTGTTTTTGTTGTTGTTGTTTTTGTTGTATTGTAGCCTCTACTAGTGTTTTAAAAGGCGCTCGAGGCGCGCCTCGAGGCGAGGCGGCTGGGAAACGCCTTGTGGCCCCATTTTTTTAAATAAATTTGAGGCTTCCTCACCCTACCGAGGGGTCACAGAGGCGTACGCCTCGAGGCGTAGGATTTAAAGCGCAAGAGGCGTGTATACGTCGTTTTGCTTTGAGTTGACATTTGTCCGGGGCCGTCAAGTGAGAAGAGAATCCGAGAGAAGGAGCGAGCGTGGCTGATTGTGGTAGGCATCGACAAAAAACTGATAAGGAAAAAGATGGGGACGCGGAAGAACAGATCTAAGTATAGTAGCGGCGATAGATAGAATTGATAGAGTATTAGGGGTTTGGATGATTATAAAAACTGATCGCCTCTTTCTTCTGCTAATATACCCGAGTAATATTATATATATATATATATATATCTCCACTCATTCCATATAATAATATATATCATATCTCCACTCAAAAAAAGAATTTAATAATCATAATATTATAAGAGAATTGATAGCCTCTTCTTTTCTTCCAATAATATAATATATCTCCACTACTAATAAAATTTGATAGTACTATTATAAATGTAATTAACTATTTAGTTATTGAATGATATTTAAAATTTTGAAAATAAACAAGTGATAATTAAATATCAAAATTTAGTCAAAATTTTGGTAGAAAATGCAATTTAACTTATTAAAAAAAGTAACATAATTTATTTTTTGTGATTTTATTAGAGAAAAATAAAATAAGCCTCAATATTATGCTATTTTAAGTATCCTAATTTATACATTGTTGCTCTTTTAATAATTTCAATCAACATTATGATATTTTTGTGAGATTTTTATGTTTTTTTTAGTCGAGGCTTACGCCTCTTTGCGCCTTGAGGCTTACGCCTCGCCTCGTCCGACCAAAACGCCTCAAACTCGCCTCGCGCCTTTTAAAACATTGGCCTTCTACTGATAGCACCGGTAAGGTATGTAAGAGTTCACTCCTTATCAAACATTTAATGCCGCCTCAATTTTAATAGTGTGATATTCTTGATATGAGATTAAGTATTTTGATGTATTACTGTGTATGATTTATCGCTTGATTTCAAGAAAGATTGCTACAGTTCTTGGAATCGTGTCGGCTCTCTTGTCATTTGTTTCTCTGATTGTAATTTTGTAAAGTTGGAGAAAATATACGGGTGGGTAATGGAGTTTGATTCTTTATTATTATTATTATTATTATTTATTTTCTTTCTAGAGGCGATTTGATTTTTCTTTACACTTGGTATTTTTTTTTGTCGTTGACGGTTTCAAAGGATGATTCATGTTAGCCGACCCCAAATCATTTTGTGATTAAGGTTCATATATTGTTGTATTATATTTTCGTAGAAGTTGAGCGAGTACTGATGTGTTTGCAATGTATTAACATGAAAGGAAATAAGCTGAAAACTTTATATGTTTTTGGATCATTTCACTGGAAACTTGTGCAAGACTAGTATTAGCTGGATGAAATAAATTCAATTATGGAGTGACTCCCAACTCTTAAAATTAAGTGATCCTTCCAGCTTCTATCTAGACGGGATGGTATTTGTTATTTCCAGCTAGAAGCTTTTTCCAAACTTTTAAAAAAGGCCAAATAAGTGATTCTCAGCTTCTAGCTAGATGAAATAGTTTTTTTTTTTTTCAGATTGAATCTTGGAATCACTTCTTAGAGTTTGTAAACACTCACCTGGTCAAAAAGTTGTATTTGCCTTTTCTACCTGTTATTCCTTTACTGAATGGGGATTCTTGTAAGTTTCTCTAACATATCGAGATTTGCAAGATAAGTAAGTTTGAAAAGAAAACCCCCTCTGTCACCATTCATGAAATCGAGACGATTGAGCATAATCACTTCTTTTGTTTAATATTGACCTGGCGCAGTGGTAAGAGCTATTGCCGTGTGACCTGTGGTCATGGGTTCGAGTTTTAGGAGCGGCCTCTTGTCAATTTAATTGGCAAGGGAAGGCTTGCCCCCTATACACCCTTGTGGTGGGACCCTTCCCCGGACCCTCGCCTTGCGGGGACGCTTCGTGCACCGGGCTGCCTTTTTTTTTTCTATTGACCTGGACTCTTCTTTGTATTTGGCAGGTTCAATATTACATATACTTACCCTGCAAAGAGAATTACTTTCCTACATGTCCGACACGCATATGCCAAGTGCCCCTTTATATTTTCTTACGTTTTCTTCATGTGCGCTGTCTTCAGCTTACTGATCTCTCTTTTTCTTTAGCCATATAGAAGCATGAATGAGGAGAATGCCGTCGAATTTAAAGATATGCCTAACTTAATGAGATAGCCTCCAATTCATATACTGTGGCATTTATGTGTTGAGAGCTGTTTCATTAAATTAGGTGCATTAATAGTTTCAGCAGTCCTAGTATCCTAAAATTTCTTTATTCAGCATTCCAGAATACCTGCATTCATTTGCATTGTATTTAATGGATCAATATTGATGCTCTATGCTACACTTTGTTGAGAAATCAAATATACAGGTATAATATTAATGTCTAATTTTAGAAATTCTGGCAAATTTACTTTTTTTTTTTTTTTTTTTTTTTTTACTGTTAACCAGTATATGATGGGCTAGGAAGCACCGACACGAGCGCGGACAGGGGACACGACACTTTATGATGATGGGTAGGGTTGTAAACGAATCGAATCGAAGTGAATACCACTGTATTCGATTCATATTCGTGAAACTATTCGAACTATTCGATTCGATTTGATTTTTTTTCGAATATTAAAAGTTGATTCGAGTTCGATTCGATATGGATATTCGAATTATTCGATTCGATTCGATTCGAGTATTCGATTTTATTTTATTTTTTTAGAATTGAATGAAAGATTCATAATTTTATCATAAAAAAGTTGCAATACAACCTAAAAATAATAATACAATTCACCAAAAAAAAATAATACAAGCCAAAAACCACCATAATGTGATATGAAAACAGGACCAGCAGTAGAAGAAGGCGGAGAAATGAAATGAAACCCTTTTGATTATATATATAATATACTAAATATATAAATAATTGATTCGAATCGAATATTTGTGAACAAAACGAATCGAATACCATCAGATTTGTATTCTGATTCGTTATGTCAGCGAATATAAAGTAGAATTCGAATTCGAATTCGAAAAAAACGAATACGAATCGGCCTAAACAAATTCGAATCACGAATCGAATCAAAAAAATTCGATTCGCTAACAACCCTAATGATGGGTCTTGCATGCATCCACATAGATTTCTTAAATATGTCCAAATAACACACGCTTACATGCATACGTACTCTTTTGTACCAGAAAAAAGAAATTTTGTATACATTTGTCATATTTATTTATTTACAAAAAAAGTTCAGCCCAATCAAATTACAAACTGAAATTACTGTGTGTGTGTGTTTTTTTTTTTTTTTGGGGGGGGGGGGGTAACATGCCTATTTCGAATAATACCCTTAGAGTTATTAATTCTTAACCACCCTAAAGTCCTAATTTTTCATGCGATTTTTTGAACAACAGTCCAGTTTCCTTTTCTAAATATATAAAACGACTTGGGTTCCTTACAATTGTCCTTCACTGGTCAGTTTAAGGAGCATTGCGAATTTAGAACATATATCTTTTTCATCAAACCATGCGCGGTTTTAAATCTCGTGAACCATATTAGAGATTGATTGGAATTGTATTTTCTCTTTCATTTTCTTCTTCTTTTTGATTGATTATAAAGAAAATGGATCAAGGTGATCTTTATAGAGGGAGTTCTAGCTTGAGACGAAGCGGGTCCAAATACTGGTGGAATGGTGGTTTGGAAGCTTTTTCGAATTCAACACGACACGAAAACAATGATGAGGAAGCTTTAAAGTGGGCGGCGCTCGAAAAACTTCCTACTTACGATCGTCTGACGAGAGGTCTTTTAGTGAGATCGGGAGGTGAAACCAGTGAAGTTGATATAAGATATATTGGATTTCAAGAACGGAAAGATTTGCTCGCGAGGCTCCTAAAGAGTGCCGATGAAGATAACGAGAAGTTTCTCATGAAGCTTAAGGAAAGAATTGACAGGTGATCCTCTAACGAGCAAAACATGCATTTCATTTGTTCGATAGAGCTAATTACAAGGAAAAAACGAACTCTTAAGATTTTGGACTCTTTTTACAAAGTACACCCTCAATAGACAAAGGGGTAATTGTCATAATGAAAGCTAACTAATTATTATTTTTTATTTTTCAATTTTTTTTTGGGTAATGACTTATTTTCCGGGTTCTATGATACATTTTTACGTGCTCAAAACATTTTTTCTTCTTCTTTCAAGACTGAATTCTCATGCGTTTATTTTGTGTTGTTATTCAGGGTTGGAATTCAGTTGCCGACAATAGAAGTCAGATTTGAGCATATAAATGTTAGTGCAGAAGCCTACATAGGGAGCAGATCGTTGCCTACGTTTTTTAACTTCATTATTAACATACTGCAGGTAAAATTGTACCAATTACTGGATTCCATTTATACTTTACGGTTTTATTCTAACTCATTAATTATTATTTTTTATTGTAAAAAATTACACAGGGATTTCTAAACTACCTTCATATACTTCCAAGCAAGAAGAAACATATTTCTATTCTGCAAGACGTTAGTGGAATCATCAAGCCTTGCAGGTCGGAATTGCGATTTTTTTTTGTTTAGAAAGTGTTTTAGAAATTTTTGCAAAGAGTAGCTAAAAGTTGAAGTAGTATAAATAGAGTGTTTGGCGAATAAATTTCAAAAGCGCTTCTACATATTAACAGATAGACTCATAAACAGAATCAGAAATCTAAAGCACACTTTCCTCATGCTCTTAGATAATTGTGGGATAATTTCAATTTTGTACCTAAATTATACTCCTTCCGCCCCACTTGATGAGTGTACCTTGGTTAAGGTACAACTTTATAATTTTAGTCATTTTAATGAAGGTACCAGTCGTTTTAAACCATATATTTTTACTTTTTGTATTTATTTTCCCAATCAACTAATATTGTAATTTATACAACGAAAAACTATAATTTTAAGGAATACTAGATGTCCTCCCGTGCGATGCACGACGTAAAATGTTAAATATTTTATTATATTAGTAATATGTGATTAAGTTTCAATAATATTGTAAATTTATTAGAAAATATACAGGAGCCAATATACACACACATACACATAAACTATTATTTGATTTGCTTTAATTTATAAATCTGAGGGCACATGATAGGAAAACCATAATTTAATTAAGCATGGGCATTTATTTTTCATGTCGGACAATATGAGTCTTATATATAAACAATAAATTAAATTATATTTATTATTATCAACTTTTATTAAAAGTATCCAACCCATATTTTTTACTAATATAAATTTTTTTTATTTGATTTGATATTATTATAATTATTTTATTATTTTACAATCAGAACAAAATAATTCTGAAAAATAAAATAACTGTTGAAGTACAAAAATATGGAAAAAAACTAAAAATATTTTTTTTTTATTATTCTTATATTTTTATATGGTAATATTTTAATCATCTAATATATCATTATTATATTTAAATTACTTTATATGTATATTATATGGATGTCAAATTAAAGAGTACGAAATAAGAATTAATTTGATATATTTTTCTATCAAAAATAATATTGATACGAAAAAGTTATAATTATTTGAACTATTAAGTTAAAAATAAAAAAAATAAAATGATAGGAAATTTTTAATTTATATATGGAATAACCTCTCTTCACTCCCAAACTAAATATTCATTTTTTTAAGATTTTTAAAAAGAGAAATAATGTAGTGGTGACACATGTCCTTTAAATTTTCTTGCAACTCTCTTTTAATATTAAGTATGGATTATAGAAATTTTAATTAGATATTAATTTTTTTATTTGAAATTATACTCTTCTATCTAACGAAATTATGATTTTAAAGTACTCACTTCAAGTGGGACGGAGGGAGTACCATATGTCAATTTTATAACATGTTTTACCTTTTCATCTTCAATTTTGGTACCTATTGTTTTATTTTTTGATTACTCAAGACACGGAATGCGGCGAAAGTGATTAAAAAGTAAAACATGTGTATCAAAATTGATTTACCCCGAAACTGGTTTACCGAAAGCGAAAAATGGTATAGTTTAAATACTACAATCAGAAGCAAACACATCAATTTTTTCTTAGTGTCTGCATGCACTCTCTAAAATTATTCATTAGTTTTTTGTGATCCTGATATTTTCATGTGCTTTTCAAGAATGACATTGCTCTTAGGCCCTCCAAGCTCAGGAAAGACGACACTGCTGTTGGCTTTAGCTGGAAAATTGGACACTGCTTTGAAGGTTTACTAATAAAAAAAACTTTTACCATCTCGTTTTTATATAAGAATCCTTAACATAGTATTATTCAATTTACGGCACCAGTTTTCTGGAAGTGTGACTTATAACGGGCATCGAATGAATGAATTTGTACCCCAAAGGACCGCAGCATATATTAGCCAGCACGATGTTCATATTGGAGAAATGACTGTCAGAGAAACTCTCGAATTCTCTGCAAGATGCCAGGGAATCGGATCTCGCTATGGTTAGTAAATAGAAGAAAACAGAATTTTATCTGTTTATTTATTTGTGAATTTTTACTGTCAATGTTCTATCTTTTATACTAAATCTTTGTGGTTACTTCTTTCAGAAATGTTATCAGAATTATCAAGAAGAGAAAAGAACGCAAATATTAAGCCTGATACGGATATTGATATCTTCATGAAGGTAAATTTAACAAATTTAAATAAATTCATAGTGGAATTTAATCAATTTATATAGAAGCAGTATGAAGAAGTTTATGTTACGATATCCCACATCGATTTCACATGAAAGTATGGAAAGGTATATAAGTGGGAGTTAACCATTTATCTTTGACCATGGTTTTGGGTTAAGTTAGGGCTCCCTAGCTTATATGCCTAACGATTTGGTCCGACTTGTTGGATTCGGGCAGGTTACAGCCCCGGTGGTACGCCTAGGGGTTGCCACTCGGAGTGCGTCGTCCGTGGACGGGGAGTCGTCGACCCTTTACCTTTGACCTTGGTTTTGGGTTAAGTTAGCGCTATGCCTAAGAGTTTAACACATTTTTATGAACTATCTTTTGTGATTCTCAATGATATATAGAATTATTTCTATGATTTATTATGTGGTATGAATCTCAAGTAGTTTGCACACGTAGGCTGTTTCTACGGAAGGACAAGAAGCGAGCGTGATCACGGATTACGTTCTAAAGGTATTATAATCTCGTAGCTTCGAATTATCGTAAAAAGTACCCCAACATATGAGGAAATAAATTTGTACTTTTCTCTCCAGGTGTTGGGGTTGGAGGTTTGTGCAGATACTATGGTTGGAGACGAACTAGTAAGAGGAATATCGGGGGACAAAGGAAGCGTGTTACAACTGGTAGGATAACTTCATTTTGTGATAAAAAAACAAAGAAGTATATAAAGAAAAAAAAGGTTAAACTACCCCAGATTTTTGGATTATTTACAAAAAAAAACTAGGGAAAATTTCAAAGTACTAAAGACCCCGAGGTTTGATTCAGCCTTAATTTTAAGGGTTAGACGTAATATTTTTATCAATATAAAGATGGGTTTTGAAACTTTTTCCTTATAAAAAGGAAAAACGTAAAACAGTATCAAACTTCAGTTTTTTTTTTTTTGTTATTTTGAAACTTTTGTGGTCTTTTATGTAATTAACCGAAACCTCAAGGGTAGTTTTTGTTAATTACCACCCCCCACCCCACCCAAAAAAAATTGTTCTCTATATTCTAAGATGGGTATTGTGATTGGAAAAACAAATTACAGGTGAGATGCTGGTTGGACCGACAAATGCTCTTTTCATGGACGAGATATCAACGGGATTGGACAGTTCTACAACGTTCCAAATCGTGAATTCACTAAGGCAATATGTACATATTCTCGATGGGACTGCTCTTATATCACTCCTGCAGCCCGCGCCCGAGACATACGAACTATTTGACGACATCATTCTTTTATCGGACGGCCAAATTGTATATCAAGGCCCTCGAGTGAACGTGCTCGAGTTTTTCGAATCTGTGGGCTTCAAATGTCCCGAGAGAAAAGGGGTGGCTGATTTCTTACAAGAGGTACTTTGTTTTCCTAATTAAGTGAGTGTTTGCATTCACTTATAAAAAAGAGTGATTGCCAGCTTTTAAAATTTAAAGTAGTTTTCCAGTGCATTGTTCTAAAATAGCCATGTAACGTGCAGTCTGCCAAATAGTCCATGCATCTCGATTTTGGTATACACGGTTTCCAAACTAGTTTACAACTTCATAAAGATTATCAGTTTTGGTTCCAATGCTCATATGATTGAAATCGAATGGCATTATGACCAAAATTCAAAATTCTTATAAGTGATTGCCAGCTTTTAAAATTTAAAGTAGTTTTCCAGTGCATTGTTCTAAAATAGCCATGTAACGTGCAGTCTGCCAAATAGTCCATGCATCTCGATTTTGGTATACACGGTTTCCAAACTAGTTTACAACTTCATAAAGATTATCAGTTTTGGTTCCAATGCTCATATGATTGAAATCGAATGGCATTATGACCAAAATTCAAAATTCTTATATAGTTGCAAGACTTTCGCAAATTGTGCATGAGGACCAAAAGTGAGAATTCTGACATAGTTGCAATCATTTTTTCCGAAGCATACTTTTTGCAGGGCCACTTTGCTACCGTCCTAAAGTTACAGAACTACTTTTGCAATTTTGCCAAATTAACCATTTTCGCAACTTAATCACCAAAACATGTTAAAAAACTGATTATCAATACTTTTTCCCCAGGTGACATCAAAGAAAGATCAGCAGCAATATTGGATGCGAGTTGACGAGCCTTACAGATTCGTGAATGTGAGTGAGTTTGTTGAGGCATTTCAATCATTCTATGTCGGCAAAAATTTGAAGGACTATCTTTCATCTCCATTCGACAAGACGACATGCCACCAAGCTGCATTAACGACCGAGAAATACGGAACCGGAATTAAAGAACTACTGAAAGCAACCTATGCAAGAGAAATCTTGTTGATGAAAAGAAATTCATTTGTGTACTTGTCCAAGATTTTGGTGGTTGGTATACATATTCTAGTTCTTCTATTTTTTCTCCTCCATGATTATTTCAAGGGCTGGCAAAACACCCAAAATATCGATATATCGGACTTATCTTACCAAAATTTATCATATATATTGAGTTTTTCAATATACGGTGATTTTCGGTGCAGTATGATATCGGTACCGATATTTTTCGGTACAATAGTGGTATTTTTTGTAAAATCTCAGTATATCGGTATATACCAGAAATTCCGATATATGGCATCTCGAATTTTTGATATATATAAAACATTCTGTACACCGACATTTTCCGATATAGACCGTGTTTTTTCCGCACAAGAAAATTGGAAAAATAACATTTTCAGTATGTGGGAAATTTATTTGGATATATAACGAAATTTCGGTATACCACGATATATGGTATGGCGAAAATTTTCTGTATACGATGCCGGACCATCCCTAATTTTTATTTGCAATCATATAATAATATAATTACAGAACTATCTATGAGGTTTGGGGTATTTATCAAAGAACCCACTTAAAATTATAAAAACCACCCTCGACACTTATTCTGTGTTATATTTTGCCCAACAGCTGGCTAATGCAGTGGAATTTGCTGATGCCATCAAATATTTTACAATTACAAACTTCAACTTTCCAAAGTATTACATATAGACAAATTTCGATCTGGCTCTTTGCAATATTTAGAAAGGTAAGGGATATAAATGTAAAATGCAAGACCAAAGTTGGTGTTATTTGTAATATTTAGAAAAATTGAGGATGTAATTATAAAAAAAACATTTGATGACATCAGCAACTCTAGTTAGCGCATTAATGGCAAATGTAAGATGAATGTAAGATCAAGGGTGGTTTGTGTTTTTTGTAATTTTGATTTTTTTAGTTAACCCCAACCTCAAGGGTAGTTTTTGTGATTATCCCTTAGAAATTAATTGGACAATGGTTTTCTTGTTTTCTCAGGTTGTTTTAATAGCATTGATCACTTTGACAACCTTTCTCCGTACTAACATGCATCGACGCAATGTAGAAGACGGTTATACTTATATCGGTGCTTTGTTTTTCACGACGACCATGCTAATGTTCAACGGAATGTCGGAGGTCTCAATGACGATTTACAAGCTCCCTGTTTTTTATAAACAAAGGGACTCTCTCTTTTTCCCATCGTGGGTCTATTCTCTTCCGACGTGGATACTCAAGATACCTATTTCATTTGTTGAAATAGGGATTTGGGTTGTTATCACTTACTACGGAATAGGATATGATCCTAGCATTGCAAGGTAAAAAAGTTCCGTAAATAAACACATATATTTCGATGTGCATTTCGTTGTATTGCACTATAAGGTTAATACCTATTATGAAAGAAGTCCAGCTAACTTTCAAAATTACAAAAACATACCTGAAAATATTATATTGTCTTACATTTACCTTCTTGATAAGCAAAAAACATTTCAAAACCTCCTTTCTCATTAATTTTAACACTGAATCAAACCCCATGCGTACTTTGTGTAATTTTGGAAGTTATTTTTTTTCTTTAATTCAGTCAAACCTCGGGTACGTTTTTATAATGATCGCAGCCTGATTTCTATTACAGAATGTTCAAACAATACTTGGTGCTCTTTCTTCTAAACCAGATGGCAAGTGGGTTGTTCCGACTGATGGGAGCAGTTGGAAGGAACATGATTATTGCAAACACATTCGGTTCACTATTATTGTTCCTACTTTTTGCATTGGGTGGTGTTGTTTTGTCGCGAGGTAAATAAAAAACAAAAAGATCAAACTCGTTTGACACTTATTATTCATTCATGACATTTATTTAACAATCTTTCCCTTTATTGGTTGGCTCTGTGTAGTGGACATAAAAAAATGGTGGACATGGGGTTATTGGTCGTCACCATTAATGTATGCGCAGAATGCAATCGTCATTAATGAATTCAGAGGGAGTGCCTGGAAACATGTGCGTCCATATTTCAGATTTTGGGGGAGTGTTTGCAAACACTTAAAAAAGTGATTGTCAGCTTTTGACTAAATAACGTAATAATAGTAATAACCTTTAGTCTTTTCCAAATGTCGATGCCAATTAGTGTTGTTCATCCTTCATAATGGTGTTGGTTAGTGTTCAAAACCCTGAGTTTTTTCAGCTTCTTTGAGATTTATCCCCTTCCCTCCAACTGCCCCTCCCAACTTATAAAAAATATGAAAAAATGTCAATGCCAACTTCTACTTCTGGTTCTTCAATTTAGAATCTAAAAGTAGGCGAAGATGTGCCTTAGATTCATGATTTCGTTTATGGTTTGGCTTTTCCACATATACAAAGCACTTTCCAAAACTTATTCACCATGCACCATCTCTCAACTTTTGATTCTTAACGACTTTTTGCCGTAAATTATTTTCTCTAAAAGCAAGATTTCGGCAAACACTCCCTATGCGTGCTTCCGTAACCACAGTCTTTTGAATGAAAGAAAAAATTGATTATCGGTTAAATTTCTGTCCTTTAGGTCATTGGAAACACAACTGAACCATTAGGAGTTGCAGTTCTAAAGTCGAGAGGATTTTTAACTCAAGCCAACTTATACTGGATAGGAATTGGGGCATTGTTCGGATTCATAATCCTATTCAACATATGCTTCATGCTAGCTCTCACTTATCTAAATCGTACGTTATTTGTAATTCTGCCTTTTTTTTTATAAAGTAAATGTGATTCCGACATTTCTAGTAGATTAATAATTTAGTATTCTTTAGCTTTCGGGAAGGGTCAAGCTGTTGTACCAGAAGATAGCGATAACAGTCAAAATGAGGACGGAATTGAACTAAGTAGGCAAATCAATGCCAATCAGAAGAGGACAAGGGGAATGGTTCTTCCGTTCGAACCACATTCCGTCACATTTGATGAAATTTTTTACTCTGTTGACATGCCACAGGTACTTAGGAAGATTGTATTTCATTAGGGATAATTACAAGAAATACACATTAACTCTTATTATATTCTCCAATTATAAAAATCTCTAATTATCTTTCAATATTACAGTCACCCGCTTAAGGTGTTACAAATACGTGCCCTGAAGTGTTTGTAACACCTGTTGTTTTCTTAGTAAATTTAAAAGTTAACTGGAGTTTTATGCCATTAGGCTAAACGTCATGGGTAATATTTGTAAGGGCTAATGGACTACAAAACTACCCGTGAACTTTGTGGTATTTATAAAAATCCTAGCTAAGTTTGAGAATTACCGAAACCTGCCTTGATGTTTGATTCCGCTTACATTTTGCCATAGTTGCTAGTTGACCCGATGGAATTTGCTAACGTTGTTCATTAAAAATGGCCCCAACTTTGTATGGCTAATGTAAGATGGGTTAACCTCAAGGGTGCCTTTTGTATTTTTCAAAGTTCTAGCTGGATTTTTTTTTTTTTGAATAATTTGGGCATTCATTATTTCAAAATTTTCATGGATTTATTGGATGTGTCTTGAACCATATGAAATTTTACTCTTCCCCTAGGAAATGAAAGACAGAGGTTTTCTTGAGGATAAACTGGTCCTTCTGAAAGGTGTAAGTGGAGCTTTCAGGCCGGGTATTCTAACAGCTTTGATGGGAGTTAGTGGGGCCGGCAAAACAACGCTCATGGATGTTCTGGCTGGTAGGAAAACAGGAGGCTATATAAATGGGAACATCAAGATTTCAGGATACCCGAAAAAGCAAGAAACCTTTGCTCGGATATCAGGCTATTGTGAGCAGGATGACATTCATTCTCCTCATGTTACGGTGCATGAGTCCTTGCTTTTTTCGGCTTGGCTTCGGTTGTCACCAGATGTCAATGTCAAAACGAGGAAGGTTAGTATTAAAGCCAGAAGTTTGTGGAAAAAGTCTTGAATTATCAACTGTCACCTAAAGTTCTTGCTTGAGAGTTACTAATGAGGTTGTCATCACGCCAAGTCGAGTCAAGTCGCCACTGTACTGTCAGGACGACATGTCGACGAGTCGTCCTTAGTCAATAAGTCATTCGCAGTGTATTATATACTGATATATGGGCATGTATATCAAATTTAATATATATCATCACTTGAACACAATAATTCCTTTTTTCAAGGACTAACTAGTAAAATTACAACCATCAAATGATTTAATGATAATGAATGAGACAAACAGGGGTCCAATCATCTCCCAACACATTAGGTTCAGTCGATTTTTATTTTCTTTGTTGTATCGAATTATGGGTTGGTTGAATTAGGTATTCAATCGTCAAAACATAGAGAAATACAAACTTTCTGTACGTAGTAGACTAGCAAGGGTCCAAAATGAGTGAGTCTAAGCTTTAATTTTATTTTTTTTACCATTTTTGTTCGAATTGGTCGTTTTTTCATGGGTCGTGACCCGAGTCGCACAGAGGACCAAGTCCAACGACTCAATTTGCCAATGTACTGTCAGGACGACATGTCGATGGCTTAACAACACTGGTTACTAATACTCGTAATGGCCACTGAAAATGTTTGTAGATGTTCGTTGACGAAGTAATGGAGCTTGTGGAACTTACGCCGCTAAGAGGCACAATAGTGGGTTTGCCAGGGACGAGTGGTCTGTCGACCGAGCAGCGGAAAAGGCTAACGGTAGCAGTGGAGCTGGTTGCAAATCCATCCATAATATTCATGGATGAGCCAACTTCAGGCCTCGATGCACGAGCTGCTGCGATCGTGATGAGAACAGTTAGAAACACGGTCGACACTGGAAGGACGGTGGTTTGCACCATCCATCAGCCTAGCATTGACATCTTTGAAGCTTTTGACGAGGTAAAAGAGCTTGATCGTGGAAGCAAAAACCATAACTCTTACCACTACTACTACAACTATTATTATTAATATTAGTATTAGTATTATTACTATTAGTATTATTCTTGTTATTGTTGTGTTGGGGATAATTACAAAAACTACTGTCCGTGGTATTTAAAACAAAAAAAGCTCCTGCTAAAGTTGATAATTAAAAAAAGCTACCCTTGAGTTAACATATTGGAATTTGCTGATGTCATTAAATATTTCCAATGGTACCCCTGAACTTTTTATCTGACTATTTTTGATACTTGGAAAAATCAAGGGTTGTAAATGTGAAATGCATGTAGAGAATCTGGGTTACTTGTAAATATTTGTAAAAGCTGATTGATGTGAGCGTATAATTATTTGATGACGTCATGATCTGCCATTAGCGGCAGGTGCAAAATGTAAGACGGATGTAACCTCAAGGACGGCTTTTATAGTTTTTAGATTTAGTTGGGTTTTGGTAATATGGTCAAACATCAAGAAACAAGCACATAGTATATTGCTATTACAGATAATCTTATTAATAAAAACCTTGCATATATTCGTGTTGCATAACATGGAGTCTTGTTGATTTTCAGTTTGTCCATTTGTTTTCCAGTCCCAACCTGCTTCAAGAAACCCCAAATGTCATGTCTCTAACACTTACGAGGTGAGGGAAGGGGCGGGAAAAAAGAAATAGAAATGACCTGAACTGCTCTTTCCAACTGTAGAAAAAGCTTTGTTGCCGCATAATGAAATGTTGTGATTCTTTTTGTCAAATGATACAAAATAAGCATGTGTGTAATAAGGCATATATCCAGGTCTTATTTCACATCATTTGATAAGTTAACGAATCACAAAATATTTCATTTTGGCAACAAAAGCTTTTTCTACCATTGCGAAGAGCGGTTTCAGGTAATTTATTTGGTGTTTCTTGATGCAGTTTGGTTTGTGAAAACAAATGGGCAAAGTGAAAATCACAACATTCTTTGTTATGCAACACTATATATATGCAGTTTTTTTTTTATGAGATTATCAGTAATAGCAATACAATTTGTGCTTGTTTCTTGTATATCAGGAATCAGAAAATTATTGCTACCTCCGTTTTTTTTTTAAAAAGTGTTGTTTGACTTTTTCATTTTGACCATTCATTTCTTTTTACGTAATGTACAGATAAATATAAAACCTATATCATTATATTCATTTTTAATATATTTTCATAATATTACTTTTGATCATTTTTCATAATAAATTTGAAAGTTATTTATGGTCAAAGTTTTGCCTCGAAAAGCGAGAATGGCAGTTATTAAAAAACAGAGGTCGTATTATTTTGACCGAGTTATTTTACCAGCTATTGCTACTGAAACGAGGAGGCGAAGAGATATACGTCGGGCCATTGGGACGCCATTCCAGTGACCTGATCCAGTATTTTGAGGTGAGTTTGCCAAAAAAAAATGATTTTTTTAGATTAATAGATTTCTTTGCAAAATCTTTATTATGAAGAACCAATTAGAGGTTTGTTTTCTTTCATATAAAGGGAATTGAAGGAGTTGGTAAAATCAAAGATGGTTATAATCCAGCAACTTGGATGCTTGAAGTTACTGCTCCAGCCCAGGAGATGGCCTTAGGAATCGATTTTGCTCAAGTGTATAAAATCTCCAAATTATACAGGTTCTCCTCTAGTTCAATAATCACTGGTTCGTGATATAATTTCCGGATAATGATAAAACTACCCTTGAGGTTTGACTTAATTACAAGAAAATCCAATTTTCTTTCAGAATTGCAAATACCCCCTTAAGGTATTACAAATGTCATTGACCAATTTCTTAGTAAATACCCTTCTATCCACTGTGCAGTTTGTAAAAAACAAACAAACATAATGAGGTATTTATAATTCTGAACGATAATTGGATATTTAGGGACGAGGGCGAGCCTTGGCGCAACGGTGAGTTGCTCCAATGGTGACCAACCTGCAGGTCACGGGTTCGAGTTGTATTTGTCTCTTTATAGAAATGCAAAGGGAAGGCTGCTTACATGTACAACCACCCTCTCTACCTACCCCGTACTAGCTGGGAAGCGCTTTATAGCCCACGGGGTTTTAAGAAAATGGATATTTGGGTTTGGAGCCAATCATAGTTGTTAAAGGCGAAAGGCGCACCAACGGGATACGGGATACGGGATCCTATCGTCTGAGGTGCAAGGTGAGGCGCGTGCCTGAGAAAGGTGAGGCGCACAAGAAATTAAAAATAAAATAAATAAAATTATAAGTGTTATAAACACATGATGACGAGAAAATATAGCTATTCATCAAAAAACGTAATAATTAACAAAATTAAAGTGTCAAAGCAATAAAAATAACTTTAAATATTCTGAAGAAACAAAGAAAAAAAAAGAGACCTAATACAGAGGTGCGTCCAGACACACCTAAAATGCCACCGAGGCGCACCCAGGCACGTGCCTGACCTCGCCCGCCTTTGGACTTAAAAGGCGACCTGCCTTGCGTCTACGGCGTGCCTTCAACAACTATGGAGCCTATAAATATTTATTGGGGAGGCTAAAGAGAATAAAAATATCTTTTGAGGCTAAATTAATTAATAAACAATATTTTAGTAATAAGTATATGGGTAGATGATCTTTCAAAAAAATTAGGGGGGCTAAATCCCCCCTCACCCATGAGGAGCTTCCCTCGTGAGGGCATTTTTGTAATCAGACTAAAACTTCATGTGTATTTTTTTGCAATTAGTCCTCTAAAATTTCATCATTGTTTGTCTTTGGCCCATATGTTACAAGCAAAAATATGAAACTTTTCAGGAGGACCAAAGCTCTGATTAGCCAACTAAGTACGCCAACCCCCGGAGAGCAGGAACTACATTTTCCCAGTCGGTACTGCCAGCCGTTTTATATTCAATGCATTTTGTGCCTATGGAAACAATACTGGTCCTACTGGCGAAATCCATCTTATACCGCTGTTAGATTCGTTTTCACAACTCTCATAGCACTCATCTTCGGAAGCATGTATTGGGACCTTGGCTCTAGGAGGTAAAATACGAAAGTAGAATAAATGTACTATTTCCCCTCTTTTAGGATTAGGTTTTTAGCCCATAAAAGTGAAATGGAAATAGCCAACATTTTCTTGAAATGAACAGGAATGATGTACAAGATATAATGAACGGCGTCGGTTCTATGTATGCGTCGGTCCTCTTCCTAGGCATCCAGAATGCAATGACGATCCAACATGTTGTTGGTGTAGAGAGAACGGTGTTTTATAGAGAACGAGCGGCTGGGATGTATTCGTCAATGCCATATGCCATTGCACAGGTAATCATAATGTGCGTAAGTGAAAAATCTCATTTTAGGGAGTGTGGGAACGCATCTCATGCTTAAGTTCGTTCCTCCTTAAGTCATGCTTAAATGTACTCTAGTACTCATATTGGTCGGTCAGCGAGTACATGTACTCATATTGCTCGGCCAGTCCAGTACTTGCATTATATATATTTTTTATTTGGTGCAAATACTCATATTACGCATATTATTTCATTTTGCTGAGCACGAGTACTAATGTAATCAATCCTTCACAGAAGGTTTAAGCACTGGATACTTGCCCGTTTTTAAGTGCTAATTTCCGATGCATAATTAATCAGAATTTGGATGCTTTTGGCTTTTACATACGTAACTTTTTCTTACACCTTGTTCCGCAGACACTCCCATTTTATTAAAACAACTGAGTAGGTGTCTTGTGAGACGGTCTCACCCTGAGACTCTAAAAACTAAAAAACTAAAACTAAATTTTAAGATACAAAAAAACTAAAAAAAAAAAATACAAAAATAGAAAACTCTGCAAAAAACTAAAATAACCCAATACTAAAAAAGGATCCTAAAAAATGACAATATATATATATATATATATATATATATATATATATATATAACAACAAAATCTAAGCCTTAGTCCCAAAATAATTTGGAGTCGGCTAACATGAATCAAACTTTGAAACCATCAATGATCGTTACATAAATAACATAAAAGGAGAAAAAGAAGGAAAAAAGTAGAGAAAAAAGCAAATAAAAAAAGAGAATGAATGTAAAAAAAAATGAAAAATGAAAAATCCTGAAAAATAAATTAAAAGATAACATGGATTAAAAAAAAAAAAAGGAATCAGATTCCATCCACCATCCGTATTCTTTCCTGCCACATTTGTCTCTCTATCGCCATATTTTCTCCAATTCCAAGAAACCCCATATCATTTTCAATCATCTTTATCCAAGTTTTCTTGGGTCTTCCCCTACCTTTCACAACATTAGTTGTTCCCCAACTTTCTAGCCTACTCACTGGGGCATCAACAGGTGTTCTTCTCACATGACCAAACCATCGTAATCGATTCTCCATCATCTTGTCTTCTATAGCCGCAACTCTTACCTTCTCTCTAATCACCTCATTTCTGAGCCGATCCTTTTTTGTATGATCACACATCCATCGTAGCATACGCATCTCTGCCACATTCATCTTTTGAACGTGACACTGTTTACAGCCCAACACTCGGTGCCATATAACAGTGCTGGCCTAATTGCCGTGCAGTAAAATTTACCCTTTAATCTATGAGGCATGTCAGGATCACATAAAATCCCTGTGACACTCTTCCACTTCAACCACCCGGCCTTTATTCTGTGAGCCATATCGCCATCTAGCTCTCCATCATTTTGGATAATAGATCCAAGATACCGAAAGAAAGTGGATCCATGAACAATTTTCCCATCAAATGTGATCATCCCCGCCTCTCTATCACTGTTTTCGCTAAACCTACACTCCATATATTCGATCTTACTCGCCACCTAAAGCCTCGAGCTTCCAAAGTATCCCTCCAAAGTTCCAATTTCTGTTGCACTCCAACCTTCGTTTCATCAATCAACACAATATCATCTGCAAACATCATACACCACGGAACGTCATTTTGAATTTCTCTTGTCACTTCGTCCATGACTATGACAAAGAGAAAAGGACTAAGAGCAGATCCTTGATGCACCCCAATCGTAATAGGAAATTCTTCTGTCCTCCCAACATTAGTACGTACACTTGTACTAGCTCCCTCATACATGTCCTTTATAATGTCAATATATTTCCGCGATACACCCTTCTTTGCTAAGGCCCACCAAAGTACTTCTCTTGGTACTTTATCATATGCCTTCTCTAAATCAATAAAAACCATATGTAGATCTTTCTTTTTATCTCGATAATGTTCCATCAACTGCCGGATAAGATAAATTGCTTCCATGGTCGATCTTCCAGGCATAAATCCAAGAAAAATTAAAAAATAAAAGAACTGGAAAAAACACCCATAATTATTGAAAAACAATAACAGCTAAAGAAACTAAAATGTCCGTCTCACGGGATGCATTCCGTGACAGTTTGAGTTTTTGCCATCAGCTTTTTGCTATTGCTACGATAATCACTTTGGAGTTTTTTGCAAAATTCCTTTCGTTACAAACTCTCTAAAGTCTACACCTCTTTCTTTTTGTAGGTTGCAATCGAATTCCCTTACATATTTGCGCAAGCCGTGGTGTATGGCACCATTGTTTATGCAATGATAGGGTTCGAATGGACGGCAGCAAAATTCTTCTGGTATATATTCATCATGTATTTCACGCTTTTGTACTTCGCCTTCTACGGGATGATGTGTTTGGCCATGTCACCAAATCACGAAATTGCCGCCATAATCTCTGGCGCTTTTATTACATTATGGAACCTCTTCTCAGGTTTCATCATTCCACACCCTGTACGTTCAAACAAATCCCGTCCTCCTAAATTACGAATATTACCTTTGAGATTCGGCCCCATTGCAGGACTTCTCTTACTGATTTTTTCTCCTTTTTTGGTTCGTAACAAACAGAGCATACCTATATGGTGGAGATGGTATTATTGGGTATGTCCGGTTTCTTGGACACTGTACGGTTTGGCAGCGTCTCAATTTGGAGACGAAGAGAGCTATTTAGTTCAAGGCATAACTGTGAAGGAGTTCTTGAGGAGTTACTTTGGTTTCAGACATGAGTTTCTTGGAGTCGTCGCGGGGGTGATTGTTGCCTATACTCTTCTTTTCATCTTCACATTTGGCTGTTTAATTAGGCTACTCAATTTCCAGAGACGTTGATAATGTTGTGTGTATGTATAGTTTTGAATGATAAAACTTCATGTTTTGAGACAGGTTCTCTAGTTTACGGAACATATTGCATGGTATAAATAACGATTTTGAGACTAATAATCTTAGATGGGTGGATCTGGCAGCAATTTACCGCTCTATCTTTACTTTTTGCATATGCGAGGAGCGCTGTCATGTGGCGCTATCTTTAATAATTACAGAACTAACTCATGCTAGTAAGGCTCTGTTCTCAACTCAACTGAATTGAACTGAACTGAACGAATCTTAACTGAAGTGAACCGAATTGAATCGAACCGAACCTGAACTGAACCTGAAATGAATTGAAGAAATTATTTTCTAATAATAATAATAATAATAATAATAATATTATTATTATTATTATTATTATTATCAACATTTAAAAAAAATTCATATTGTTTTTGTCATCTTTTCCACACCCTGGTTATTTGGTCATAAGCTCATGGTTCATTTGTAGAAACAACCTAAATCAGCTTAAAGATTCTCCACTCTTACGTCTACGCTCTTGCTTGCGCTCCATGTGATCCAGTGAACAACACCTCCATGGGAGAACATATGATGAGAACGAAAGTTAAAGCGAGAGTGAGAATTGAAAACGAGAATATCCATAGAGTATTAGAGTACTGTAAAATTGTTGTAAAGGTTATGATTTTTGTCAACATGAAAAAAGTCAATATCTTTCATCCAAGTGTTTGACACACTCCCCCGCCCATAAAACTTTGTATGATAAAGTTGACATGTTTTTAGTTTGAATGGAACTCTTAATATTGTGGAGTCAAATTCGTAACATTGTTGTATAATATATAATAAAAACTAGACTATGCAAGTATATGTCATTTAATTTCACAGTTTAATATTATTATATTTTCTTTATAATAAGGAGTAATTTGTGGTTAAATTTATTAGGAAAAAAGAAGAAATCAATTAGATAGTCTAGTATTGATGAGAAATATTATTATTATTATTATTATTATTATTATTATTATTATTATTATTATCACAAACCATATGTGTTTTAACTAAAGAATAATATGGTATTATCGATAAACTGTAATAGTATTGATTTGTAATATACATAGGGATGTGTTATTAATATTTTTATCACAAACCATATCCTCAGCACGCCTTCAACTATCCTTATTTATCGGCCGAATTTCCAATCCTCAGACTCCCAAATTAAGCCAAAAATTCCAATTCTTTCTTAATTCCCTCCACAATCAGTATCATAATTCATAACCCTCCCAAATTCGCCACCAAAAGTCAGAATTTCACCTCCAAAACGTTCCCGCCTTTAGACCATCCAAACCCTAAGAAACTGTGTATATATATGTGTACTCTGCAGCCAGTTTCAATCGACATATCTTCCTGCGGCCAGTTTCAATTGACGGCTTCCTTGCAATTTGAGCTTTGTAATCACATCTCTATATTACATTCTCTGTATTCATGAGTTTTTACCGTAGTTTGTATATTTGGTTTTTATATGAGTAAAAATTCATACAATATTAACAAGTTAGGTTTGTAATCACATCCCTATATTACATTCTCTGTCTTGGTTATAATTGTTAAGATGGCGGGTTGCTAGAAACCTATTATCTGACGGAAGATTCATAAAAGTAGCAGAACAAGTTGGGATATGTATATTTATATTGGCGAAAGGAGCTTCATACCGAGATGCTGCTGACGTATTCAAACATTCGATAAGTACTATATCCAAATATTTCAAAAAGGTGTTGGGGATCTTGGTCACATTATCATATGATATTTTTAGACCACATGCAGATCTTTCCGTGGTTCCACCTGAAATAATGAACAACTCGTTGTATTGGCCATTCTTTGAGGTCAGTGAATTTACATTCATAAAATTTAATATTTAACACCATTGATTTTGTATTTTTTTAAATATTTTAATATGTTTGTAATAAAATCCTTAAGATTGTGTCGGGGCATTAGATGGAACTCATATTCAAGCTATTATATCCGATAGTGAAGGTATACCATTTCGAGGACGAAAGGGCACCAAAACTTGAAATATTTGGCTTGTTACTCTTTTGATAGAATTTTCACTTTCATTAATGTGGAATGGGAAGGAAGTGTTCATGATATCACCGTGTG
The DNA here is from genome assembly GCA_033398695.1 of Orobanche coerulescens. Lineage (NCBI taxonomy): Eukaryota > Viridiplantae > Streptophyta > Magnoliopsida > Lamiales > Orobanchaceae > Orobanche > Orobanche coerulescens. The sequence goes on from CM065808.1 coordinate 175,561,651, forward strand.
GGTTGATTCTTTGACTCAACCAAAATATGGATTTCCACATCCACCAGCTGGTATGTAAAATAGTACTCCAATTATCAGTGACCAAAATTTGATATCTATGTTACAATTGTCGTCTTATTATATGCTTATGATTTTGGCAGAAAAATACTACTTGGTGGACTCTGGATATCCTAATACCACGGGTTATCTCTCTCCAATTAAAGACCCTAACGTAAGATATCATATTACAGACTTTAAGAAGGAAAGAGTTCTTAGAGGGATGTTTGAGCAATTTAACTATCCACACTCTTCATTACGAAATACTGTTGAAAGGGCCTTCAGCAACTTGAAAAAGAGATGGAAGATCCTTTGTACGATGCCCAAAATGGAAGAAACATATCAAGTGTACGTGATTGTTGCAACCTTCATGTAACACCCCAAATCACAAATGGGACATTACATGCCGTAGAACCCTCATGAGGTCTACCAGGCTAACACACGACACACGAACCGAATATGAAAATTCCAAAAGACACAATCATCATAGTAAAATTAGGGTCGTGGCCTCGGCCAAAATATTTTAATCAAGCATCGTAAAGTATAAATCCACCCGAATCCATTGCCCACGCAGGGGGCTTTAACCAATTTATAAAACACTCAATCTAACTCCAACATCAAGGTAAATGCAATAGAAAAACATGAAACACGACTCGAGCCTCATCATCATGCTGGACCATCCTTTGCACGTATATCCCGTGCCAGCTCCTCGGCTCGACCAGTACCTGAAATGCATTAGACGCATTTCCCCCATTTAAGGGGTTAACATTCGAATAGCTAGTGCAAGTACACAATTACACTACATTATACACATACACGATTCGACACAAGCAATCCAATTGAGAAAAATATTTGAAATCAATATTCCGGAATATCACATTTACACCAAAACAGTATATCCTCATGTTTTCCACATCACAACTATCCACGCTTGGTAACCCGCGGCCGTACCCATTAGTACCGACCCCCAAAGGCCCCGTCGGACCGTCCCCGGGTGAGAAACCACTTACGCGGCCGTACCCATTAGTATCGGCCCCAGAGGTCCCGTCGAACCATCCCCGGGTGGAAGAACATCAACACACGCACCCAAGTCCACTTCCGTGGCCGTACCCATTAGTATCGGCCCCCTGAGGCCACATATGCCATCCCCGGGTGGAAGAACAACAACTACATCAATTTAAAGGCACAATTTACATCATTCACATCAAAACTGTACACACATAACGAAATGTAATACATATACTTGCCTTGGATAAAATAAAGCGAAGGAAACAGCGAAAGAAAAGGTTTCGGTCCGAACAATCTTCACAAATCCGTTCCTAACACAATAACGGTATAGAAACAATCTCAATATTGTGAAAACGTAGGAATTCATACTAGTTCTACCCGATGGGACAATTCATCGAACACTACGTGGTCATATAAGATCCTAATCTATATTGGAAACAAGGAATCAAGACTATACAATCGTATTCTAACAAATTATCGAAGCTGGATCGGTTTCAAATGAAAAATCATGACAAAATCCCGAAATTCCCAAAAGTTAGGGTTCCAAGGAAAAATACCTCGATTTGAAGATGAACAATGGATGAATTGATGCTAGGGTGATGATATGATGATCCAAGATTGCTTCTAAACTGAGGTTGGACGAAATCGGGCGAACCCTAGGCTAGAAAAGTCGCTCCGTCGCGAAGGAGATGAAAAAAAATGAGAAGAAAACCTGCTGCCCAGTTTATATGCTGGGCAGCATTACGACCGTAACACCAACACCATTACGTCCGTAATGGTGTTCACGGCCTTACTGTCCAATTTCCTCACACACGTTACGGCCGTAACGAAAGGGATATTACGGCCGTAATGCATGCCTGGCAGCAGGCCAGCCTGATCTGAATTGCCAACAACTGGAAAGAAAGCAAAGCACGAGGAACGAAGCCACAGATATACGAAGATCTTACAGACGAGATAAACATAATATCCAACACAAGTCTTCGATCGTCCTAAGGTCGGTATAGGACGAGTATTAACAACGGCACCCAAATTAATAAGAATTTACAAAAATGACCCAAACGTCCGAAATAGACGATACTACGTCAGGTTAACAATTCGAAACTCATGTTATGATAAACTCAACCAAACGAACTCATGGGAACAGAGAAATAATGAAATCGAACCAGCTTTACAAGAATCGAACGTACATGCGACAAAACATGACTTAAAATGAAATTACGTAAACATATCCGAAACTCGTCCAAATGGAAAAACTCAAAGAACAAACTAGATTCAGAATCCCAAAATAGTGACAAGCGAGTCGTCCTAAACGAACATACACCAAAAATAGAAATTACCAAAAATAGAAAATACGGATATTACATTCTCTCCACCTAAAAATAAGTTTCGTCCCGAAACTACAACGCGAATAACTCGGGGTATCTCGACTTCATACTATCTTCCGTCTCCCAAGTGGCTTCCTCTGATCCATGTCTAGACCATTTCACTTTAACCAAGGGAATGGTTTTGTGCCGAAGTTGCTTCACCCGACGCTCTAGAATCTGAATCGGTCTATCTTTGATGGTCATGTCGGGTCCCAACTCGATCTCTCCAAAATCAATAATATGGCTAGGGTCTGGTACGTACCTCCTAAGCTGGGAAACATGAAATACATTATGCACGTGACTCAAGGATGGCGGCAAGCCTAACCGATATGCAAGCTCTCCAACTCTCTCTAAAATCTCGAATGGTCCAACATATCTCGGAATAAGTTTACCCTTCCGGCCGAAGCGGTAAACTCCACGTGTCGGCGACACCTTAAGCAATACGTGGTCTCCTACCTCAAACTCCAATGGCCGGCGATGCGTATCGGCATAAGACTTCTGTCGACTCTGGGCTGTCAACATCCTATTGCGAATCAGAGCAATCTTCTCTCTCGTCTCAACTACCATATCGGACTCGGTGCCAATTAGCTCGGATGCATCATCCCAATACAATTTAGATCTGCACCTCCTCCCATACAATGCCTCAAATGGTGCCATTTTGATCGAGGCGTGCCAACTATTGTTGTATGTCAACTCGATCAATGGCAAGTGCGACTCCCAATCATCCTTCCAATCTAAAGCACATGCTCTCAACATATCCTCCAGCGTCTGTATCGTCCGATCAGACTGTCCGTCTGTCTGAGGGTGGTAGGATGTACTGAGTCTCAACTCAGTCCCCAAGGCTCAATGAACGGCCTGCCAAAAATGTGGTATAAATCGGCCATCACGATCCGAAACAATACTCTTAGGAGTCCCATGCAACTTCACGATCTCCGCAATGAAGATCCGCGCTAGTCTCTCCAGCCCCCAAGTATCCTTAATATCCAGAAAATGAGCTGATTTGGTTAGTCGATCGACAATAAACCAAATCATGTTCATTCCAGTCCGAGTCCTAGGCATACTCGTAATAAAATCCATGGAAATGTCCTCCCACTTCCACTGCGGAATAGGAAGTGGTCGCAATAATCCCGCGGGTCGCTGATACTCAATCTTAACCTGTTGATAGGTTAAACCCCTCGATACAAACTCGTTCACGTCCATCTTCAAATTGCTCCACCAGTAGTTACTCCTTACATCCTTGTACATTTTGCTCGTACCAGGATGTATGGAGTAAGGTGTAGTGTGAGTCTCACTCAAGATCTGCTGTCTCAACTCAATGTCATTCGGTACACATAATCTGCCGCGAAATCTCAAAACTCCATCATCCTGAATCACAAACCCAGGGGATTTCCCCTTACTCACATCCTCCCTCAACTGGACCAAAAATGGATCATCATACTGTTTCGCCTTGATATCATCAGTCAAAGACGAAGTGATTTCCAACGCACATAACTGACCCTGAACTCTCTGAACCCAAACCTCGATATTGTAACAAATCAAATCCCGCTGGATCCTGCTCTGTGGTGTAAGTACCTCTAACATCTGTAACGCCATCGTCTTCCGACTCAACGCATCAGCCACTACATTAGCCTTACCCGGATGGTAAAGTATCTCGAGGTCGTAATCTTTAATTAGCTCCAACCACCTACGCTGTATCATATTCAACTCTTTCTGACTGAAGATATACTTCAAACTCTTGTGATCTGTGTAAATCTTACACGACGATCCATAGAGATAGTGCCTCCAAATTTTTAAAGCAAAGACGACTGCAGCTAACTCTAAATCATGCGTAGGGTAATTTGCTTCGTAAGGTTTCAATTGTCGGGATGCATAAGCAATAATCCTATCTCTCTGCATCAAAACACATCCGAGCCCAAGGCCCGAAGCATCACTATACACCACGAAATCCTCGTTCCCCTGAGGCAATGCTAAAACGGGTCGGTAGTCAGTCGTCTCTTCAACTCGTCAAAACTATCCTGTCTATCGGCGGTCCACTCGAACTTCTGAGTCTTCTGGAGTAACTGAGTGAGTGGTCTAGCGATCTTAGAAAATCCCTCAACAAATATACGGTAATAGCCTGCAAGTCCCAGAAAACTCCTCACCTCCTTCACATTCTTAGGCGGTTCCCATGCTATCACTGCCTCTATCTTCTGCGGATCTACCCAAACTCCCTCCGCTGAAATCATGTGCCCGAGGAATATCACTTCCTTGAGCCAAAACTCGCACTTAGATAACTTCGCGTATAACTGCTCATCTCTCAAAATGTCCAACACAATCCGGAGATGTAAATCATGCTCCTCTCGACTCCGGGAATAGATAAGGATGTCGTCGATAAAGACGACTACGAATTTGTCCAGATACTCGATAAAAACTTTGTTCATTAACTGCATGAACACTGCTGGGGCATTGGTTGGCCCGAAAGGCATAAATACAAACTCGTAATGGCCATATCTCATCCGAAAAGCAGCTTTCGGTATATCACTATCCCGAATCCTCAACTGGTAGTAGCCCGATCGTAAATCAATCTTCGAAAAGACTGACGCTCCCTGAAGCTGATCAAACAAGTCGTCAATCCGGGGCAAAGGGTATTTGTTTTTGATGGTCAACTTGTTTAATTCTCGATAATCAATGCATAAACGAAGCGACCCATCCCTCTTCTTAACAAAAAGCACAGGCGCACCCCAAGGTGATGCGCTCGGCCAAATATACCCTTTATCTAGCAATTTCCCCAACTGCTTCTTCAGCTCTAACATCTCCGACGGTGCCATACGGTACGGCGCTCGAGAAACAGGGGCCGCATTCGGCTCTAGATCAATAGGAAACTCAACCTCCCGCTGTGGTGGTTGTAACATCTCCAATCCTCTCAGGGATATTACACGCCGTAGAACCTTTCTTCAAGGTTCTACCAGGCTGGTAACAAAATCGAACAACTCAACAATGCCTTTAAGGCTAAAATGACTCAGTAGACCGATTTGGTCTTTCAATAAATACATACAACTCAATTACAATACATGACCACGCAGGGGTCGAATACAACACACTCCCGTACAACGGGGAAAGAATACTGCAGCGGAAATAAAATACAGCTAGACCAATACGACAACATACGGGTCCTCGTGTGATTAGTATCGTTCATCTTTCATCATCCTTCATGCCGACCCTGTGCTATGCTCCCCAAAACCTGAATGCAATATAGACATCCACCCCCCGAATACTCGGGGGTTATCAAAACTCCACTGTTTTGCTAGTGCAAGTATAAAATACAAAAACAAGCCATACATATCATACTCCAAGGACTTAGAAATCATAAACATACTTCCCGAGGTAAAATCACTTGATCAAAACAGTTAAATCGAAAGATAGGGGTAAACCCGATATACATCTTGTAAAAACATTTTACGATCTCGGGAGTTTTGAAAACATTTAGGGACACAGCCCAAAAGCCATTTTACCAAAACACAATTATGATAACAACATACAGGATCCACGACCCAATTCACAAAACACGGGGTCCAAGACCCAAATCATAAACCATAGGGTCTACGACCCAAATCATCAAACACACATTCCTAAGGATTATTCGTGTCCCGTGCTAACAAGCCACGAACCTTAGATGCTCCCGCAGAACATACCCGAGTGAATAACCAATAGGAAACCATACCAAATCACATGTCACCGTAACAACAGTCACGCGACCACAAGTACAGATACATTCATAACCAAATCACAACCATAAGTTATCCCGGCATCGCACTAACAAGCCACGACCTCAGAGTCCCCGCAAGACATACCCGATGGATAACCACACAAGTTATCCCCGACATCGTGCTAATAAGCCACGAACCTCGGAGTCCCCGCAAGACATACCCGATGGATAACCCTACGGTCACGCCCGACCCATACTAGCAAGTATGGATCCCGGAGATTCAACGATCCTACTCGGAGGCACATCACATAAAACAAGCACACAACAATAATCAACTATCAAGCCAAGCAATATCAACTTTCAAAGGAATAACAACCATTATCACCCTTCACATCTTCACCGAACAAGCACACACAACGACACGTTATCCTCGGTAAATGATTACAATTTATTACATTCACTAAATGTGATCATAAGTCTTTCAACAAACGAAGTTAACACCCATAGTCCAAAAACACACTTATTCACGAAGCATCCAAGTAATCGTTGAAAGACAACATTTATCGAGAACATACCGATACTTTTTAACATTCATTAAACATCCGGATTTTACATAAAATCATTTATCAACAATTATACCTACAAAACATGAAACGTATGGGCAAGATACTTGCCTCGATACCACGACCAATGGAACCACGAACGGACACAGTCAGTTAGCCCTCGAACTTCCAAAAACAACCAAGAATTCGACAACCTCACGAACGCTACGAAAATAACACCACACGAATCATCAATCACCAACGAGATTCAACTCGGATTCCTCGAGCACCTATAATACTCCGGAAGGAACAATAAAACATGATTACGATGAGAATCAAGGCCAAAACAACGGAAATCCCAGCAAACTATCTAAGGGAACTCATTCGAACATTTAATCGAACATTAAATGTTCAAGACCCTTCAAGAACAAGGAAATCGCCCTTCGAGTCGAACGAATCAAAGATATGAGTATCCAATCCGTAGAACATGTTCAAAACAACGTTTATACAACAATTAATTGATCAAAAATAGATTGGAATCGAAATCAAAAGGAAAATCCCCAAAATCTTCAAAAACAAGGGTTCAAGTCAAAATACCTTGATTCGGACGAAGAACACGGATTGGATGATGCTATAATCAACAAGAATCTTCCAAAACGCCTTGGAATTGATTAGAATCGGACAAGAACTCGATTTCCCGAGTCTCCCGTCGCCAGGCCGTCACAAAAACGAGGAAAGAAGGTGAAAAATGAAGTCTGGCCGAGCCAGGCCTATATATGGCCGGCAGGTTACGGCCGTAACCGGCAGGGCCTTACGGCAGAAACCGGCATTCGTCAAAATCCGCCAAGCGCCTGCCGATCGCTTACAGCCGTAACCTACAGGGCCTTACGGCCGTAACTCGGCACTTACGGCCGTACCCGACAGGTTCTTACGGCCGTAACCGACATTCGTCCGAACACTGCCTGGCACCCATACGACCATAACTAACAGCCCTTACGGCCGTAACCGGCATTCGTCCAACCATGTCTGCCAAAAACGTACAGCCGTAACCGGCACCTTACGGCCGTAATTCGGTCAGGCCCTGCTCCAAGAAGTGCGGTCGTGACTCGGCCGTGGCCACTCCGACGGCCCAGACGACCCCGAAACCCGAACCTGAATATGAATAAAAAATATGGTTACAAAGTACTCGCAACTACGAATCCAGGCACTAAGAGAACACACGATTCTGACCACCCGAATGCTCGAAATTCGACAACGGAAAGTAATTACCCCAAACTTTGGGAAATTACGAAAACGGCTCAAAACATCCGAAATACACGATACACGATCGAAACACCAAGCCAAAGCTCGCAACACGAATAATAACATTAAATGAACTTACGAGAAACTCGAAACAACAGTTTCGGACGTGATTCGCAAGAATCGAACTCAAGTGCGGAAAAACCGCTCAAGAACACGGAACTCAACAAAACGATACCGAAACGAACTCGGATGACAAAAATTGCAGAATTAATTATTCTCGAAATGACAAAACGGTCATGAGCGAGTCGTCAAAATGGACTTCCGCCGAAAAAAAGATATTACCGAAAATTAAAATTGCGGATATTATAGTGGTAATCCCGGTAAGTTATCTGGAAATACGTCGGGATACTCGCTAATGACTGGAATTGACGACATGTCAACTCCACCATTTTCCCCCTCCAGAGCATAACACCAATAGCCAACATAACCCTGGTTTAGAAGTTTCATCGCCTTCAAGGCGCTAATTACACTTCCCGATCTACCCGGCTTACAACCGACGAGGGTATGCTCGGTGCCGTCCTTGGCCACTATCGAGATGGTACGAGTCTGATAGTTCATGATAGCACCGTGACGATCTAACCAATCATCCCCTAGGATCAAATCTTCCCCCTTAAGGTCTATAACAATGAGATTCGAGGGCCAATCTCGGCTCTCGATCCTCACTGGGCAATCCCTTACTTCCCGGTCCCCAACCATACGATCCCCGCTAGGCGTACCCACTACAAATGGTTCAAAATCGAACAATCAGTCAATACCAATACGACTCACACAATCCGAAGCAATAAAAGAGTGGGTAGCACCCGAATCAAAAAGCACTGGAACTGGATGAGAAAAGATCTGAGTAGTACCTGACGCCACCGGAACTTCTGCCTCCTCCGTGCGTCTCATCTGATACAATTGAGGGTGAACTGAGCCAGAACTCGATGCTGCACGGCGATCCGGCTGACCCCGACCCCTGCCACGGCCCGAACTCTGAGGAACATGAGTAACTGGAGTCTTCTGATCAATACTGTGCTCCTTCTGAACGGCAGTGGTAATCGGAGCTCTGTCGGCCCTGGAAGCCCTCTCGCAATGAACTGCTCGATGCCCAGTTTGTCCGCAAGTAAAGCAGGTAACCAACATAAATGGACAATCTTTCATCACATGCTCGTACTGACTGCAACTAAAACAAACGCTGCCACCAGGTGTAGGAGAATGGACTGAAAGGTTACTCTGAGATCCTACGGCCTGATGAAATGGTCTCTTCCCAGATGCCGGAACAGAACGCGACCTTGAAAACTGTCCGCCTTCACCGGCTGAAAAACTGCCGGTAATCTTCTGCTTCTTAGCCTCGAAACCCGACTCTAATTCCGGAACAGCCATCTCGATCGCTAGGGCGCGATCCTGATACTCCTTTAAGGTGGCACACATGAGCGGTGCCATACTCTGCCTGATATGCGGCTTCATGCGCAAATTGAAATAACGGATCTTATCGGCCTCGGTCCTCACCTGATCTTTCACGAATCCCAACTGCTGATTATAAGTGATGATGGCCTGAGAAATCGGTACATCCTGAGGTGTAGCAGTAAAGAATTCCACAATCCTGCCTTCCTTGACTGGCGGTGGACAATATTCTGCTTTCATAGCAGCCTTAAATTCCTCCCAAGTGGCTCGGCGGTCTCTGGGCGCCACAACCTCCCACCATTCCGCAGCTTCCTTATCCAGGAGGTACTGAGCAATATGTACCCTCCTGTCATCGGGACAAGCTACGACATCAAAAGTCCCGCTCAACTGAAAGAGCCAATTCTCCCAACCGAGGGAGTCAGAAGAACAGTGAAACGAGGGGGGTGCATCTTAGTTACTTTCTGAAGCCATTTACTAGCTTCATCCTCTGGAGTCGGAGGCGGATTCTGGCGTCCACCCTGAGCTATCTGAGCGAGCAGGGCTACCAACTGCTAAAGTACGACAGTAGCCCCAGAGTCGGCATTATTACCCGACGATTGCTCCTGACTGACCGACAAGTTTTGCTACCCGTCAGAACTCTGAGGTAGAGTACTCGACACTGAATGAGAGGCCAAATCTGCAGAGGACGTAGAAAGCGAAACTTCCTCATTATTAGCACCACGACCAAGGCCTCGGCCGCGCCCCCTAGCCGGTCTACCACGACCTCTCAACATACTGAAGAAAAGAATTGAAAAGAACAAGATCAGAAAGATTCACAGTTTACAAGGTTGGTACCACATTTCATGATTCCAAACAACACAAAGAAATGAATTACAGAAATATAAGTGTTCAGGGAGACTTACAGCCACGGGTCGCACGAAAAGACGGTAGCACGATGATATTAGGCTCAATGACTTACTCTAACGACGCAACTGACAGACCCAAAATTAACCGAAAGCCTAGGCATTCAAAACTTAAGGCTCCGATACCATAAATGTAACACCCCAAATCACATATGGGACATTACACGCCGTAGAACCCTCATGAGGTCTACCAGGCTAACACACAACACACGAACCGAATATAAAAATCCCAAAAGACACAATCATCATAGTAAAATTAGGGTTGTGGCCTCGGCCAAAACATTTTAATCAAGCATCGTAAAGTATAAATCCACCTGAATACATTGCCCACGCAGGGGACTTTAACCAATTTATAAAACACTCAGTCTAACTCCATCATCAAGGTAAATGCAATAGAAAAACATGAAACACGACTCGAGCCTCATCATCATGCTGGACCATCCTTTGCATGCATATCCCGTGCCAGCTCCTCGACTCGACCAGTACCTGAAATGTATAAGACGCATTTCCCCCATTTAAGGGGTTAGCTTTCGAATAGCTAGTGCAAGTACACAATTACACTACACTATACACATACACGATTCGACACAAGCAATCCAATTGAGAAAAACATTTGAAATCAATATTCCGGAATATCACATTTACACCAAAACAGTATATCCTCATGTTTTCCACATCACAACTATCCACGCTTGGTAACCCACGCCCGTACCCATTAGTATCGACCCCCATAGGCCCTGTCGGACCATCCCCGGGTGAGAAACTACTTCCGCGGCCGTACCCATTAGTATCGGCCCCAGAGGTCCCGTCGAACCATCCCCGGGTGGAAGAACATCAACACACGCACCCAAGTCCACTTCCGTGGCCGTACCCATTAGTATCGGCCCCCAGAGGCCACATATGCCATCCCCGGGTGGAAGAACAACAACAACATCAATTTAAAGTCACAATTTACAACATTCGCATCAAAACCGTACACACATAACGAAATGTAATACATGTACTTGCCTTGCATAAAATGAAGCGAAGGAAACGGCGAAAGAAAAGGTTTCGGTCCGAACAATCTTCCCAAATCTGTTCCTAACACAATAACGGTATACAAACAATCTCAATATTATGAAAATGTAGGAATTCATCCTAGTTCTACCCGATGGGACAATTCGTCGAACACTACGTGGTCATATATGATCCTAATCTATGAACGGTGAAATACTTGAAGTTTAATCCATAAAACAATATTGGAAACAAGGAATCACGACTATACAATAGTATTCTAACAACTCATCGAAGCTGGATCGGTTTCAAATGAAAAATCATGACAAAATCCCGAAATTCCCAAAAGTTAGGGTTCTAAGGAAAAATACCTCGATTTGAAGATGAAAAATGGATGAATTGATGCTAGGGTGATGATATGATGATCCAAGACTGCTTCTCAACTGAGGTTGGACGAAATCGGACGAACTCTAGGCTAGAAAAGTCGCTTCGTCGCGAAGGAGATGAAAAAAAATGAGAAGAAAACCTGCTGCCCAGTTTATTGTAACACCCCCAAACCGTTCAGGAATATTACAGCGCCGCAGACCCTCTCCGTGAGGATCTACCAAGCTAAATACAGAAAACGCGACAACACAATATATGCTGACATGGCTAAATAACGAATCATTAGACTGATTTGGTCTTTTACCACAACATACACATCAAACATAAATTACTCTTTCTGGCAGCTCATACCCACGCAAGGGCTAACATAAATCAACGTTCCCGCATAAGGGGAAAATAAACACAACGGAAGGACAAAACAAGACATCAACAATTACTCAACACCGGTCTCCATGTGATTAGTATCGCCGTCTTCCATCATCCTTCGTAACGATCCTGTGAATTGCTCCCCGACAACTTGCGAATACCTGGACACAAAACAGACATCCACCCCCCGAATACTCGGGGGTTAGCAAAACTCCACTGTTTTTCTAGTGCAAGTATAAATACAAAGACGAGCCATACATATCATACTCCAAGAACATAGAAATCGTGAATATACTTCCCGAGATAATTCACTTGATCAAAACAATTTGAATTATGAAAGATAGGAATAAAACCATTTTACATCTTACAAAACATTTTACGATCTCGGGAGTTTTCAAAGCATTTGGGGTTTAAGAATTTTCAAGCCTTTCGAAACACTTAGGGACACAGCCCAAAAATCATTTATTTCAAAATACGATTCTGATAACAAAATACGGGGTCCAGGACCCAATCATGACATTCTAATTACAAACACGGGGGTCCACGACCCAAATCATCCACTTCACATGCTCGCAAGAATAAGCCGACGGAAACTACACCGTGCCAAACAATAACAATGACAACAATCTCACAGAACGACAACAGAGAGCACAACTTTGCAACTTGACCATACATTCAAACTCAACACCACAGAGTTACAATACACAGAGCAACCAGAGGACTCACGTACCCATACCAAATTATCACAGTCAAGGGACAAATCACACACAACACATTTACTGGTGCCATTCCAGCCAAGTACGATACCATTTGGACTGCCATTCTAATCAGACGAAATATGCGCCAAAAATCATAGTTCTCCACCAAAACATTTCAAAGTTAACCGCTGGTACGAGACTCACGGCCACCGTACCCCGCAGAGCCCCGTCGGACATCCCTGGGTGGTTAACCCTAGTTCGCAATACGCACGCACACGGCAATACGTATCCCTAGAGGCCTCGTCAGACCGTCCCTAGGTGAACATACACATATCATCCACAACGCCACGAGAAGCCATAATTCGAATACTAGAATATGCATACAAATGCTAGGTACTTCGCTAGAATGGCCACTTTAGTTGACGTACACTCGCAACTAATGTCACACAACCATAAACAAATACAAATACCAAACAACAACAAGCGTCACAACCTCCTCACGAAGGAATAACAACTAATATCACACACATTACGTTCTTACCGAACAAGTACACATAACATTACTAAATACCCGGCAAAGGATTACGGTCTATTAAACTCACTCAAAGTGATCATAACATCTTTCAACATACAAAACCAACACATATATTCCGAGAACACATATATTCACGAAGTACACGAATTATCGTTGAAAGACATCATTTATAGAGAACATACCGATCCCTTTTTACGTTCATTAAATATTGGGTTTCACATAAAATCATTTATCAATAATTACGCCTACGAAACATGAAACGTATGGACAAGATACTTGCCTCGGTACCACGGGCAACGGAACCACGATCGAACACGGTCGGATAGCCCTCGAACTTCTGAAAACGACCAAGAATTCGACAACCTCACGATCGCTATGAAACTAACATCACCACGGATAAATAACGTTAAACGGAATCCGAGTTAACCGGAAAAACAATAAGGATCCGAGGGTTCCTTCGAAGAAATCGGAAATCAAGTCCCGGGTGATAAAAATCGATATATGAGTTACAAAATCCGAAGATCATGGCCAAGACAACAAGAATACCATAAAAAATTCATCCACCACGAATTAAATTGAAGAATCACGAAGAAACCCCCAAAATTACATAACTAGGGTTCTACGGAAGAATTACCTCGATCCGACGAAGAACAAGGATTGGATGATGATAGAATTGACAAGGATCTTCCAAACCACCTTGGAAAAGAGTAGAGTAGGCCAAAGACGTTGCTCCCCGAGTTCTCCCGTCGCCAACCGTCACAAAAATGAAGAAAGGGTGAGAAATGATGATTAAACGCTGTTGTCCAGTATTTATACTGGACAGTTATTAGCGTGCGCTAACTAGACAGCATTAGCGCGCGCTAACAAGGTCAACTCTCAGAACTACTGAAAATAACAAGATTAGCGTGCGCTAGTCACGCACACGTAGCGCGCGCTAACAAGCCACGGATACAGCCCAGTAGCTCCTGGACAGACCTGCACCTACCCGATAGCGTGCGCTAGGAAGAAGAAATGGCGTGCGCTAAAAATTCGATAGCGTGCGCTAGAAACGAACCTTAGCGTGCGCTAACAAAGCCCCAGTCCCAGCCCAGTAGCTCCTGGACTGCCCCTGGACTGCCAGTTAGCGTGCGCTAACCACAACGCCGTAGCGTGCGCTATGCCACAAGCATTAGCGTGCGCTACACCACAAAAACCCAAAAACTCACAAAGTGATCCGAAACGCCTCCAAATACATGTCCCAACAAGACACAACCAAACATGGCACAAAATTCCAATGATGAGGACAATACCAATCCGGTAAAACCCAAAAAACTCGATGAATCTGGAACAAAGATCTCGGGTATTACATTCTACCCCTCTTAAAAGAAGTTTCGTCCCCGAAACTTAAAACATAAAATGATCAACGCAAAAGAGTCTCAAATAACATACGCTATCCGCCGCGGACGACCTGCAACGAATCACATGCAGCACGTGGCTGCTACCATCCACATCTCCATTTCCGAATGATAACATAACGCACGGACAAAAATCAGTATGGTTGAACAACCCAAACTGTACAACAATCAAAACGCAAGTTAATCGCTGAAGAAATACGAAATTCCACAACACGAGGATTGGAATATGGAAAACGAAGTTAATTTCACGAACTTAAGGAAATTACGAAGTGATCTGAACGCTCAAAAATCATGATACGAGATCAACGAATACCAGACAACAAACGATCGAACAGCAATGACCGAGACAACAACGGTCGAATAATCATATACGAATCATGTCGGACGACAAAATCAAATAACCATTCTGAAGTCCACACCTCGACCCGGGACAATAGATGGTCTGGTAAAAATGACAAGATATGCATTTTCATAAGATTCACAGGAGCGGAGCCGAATTTAGAAAAGTCACAACGACAAATGGATTAACCCGAAACAATACTGTAACTCGTTCGAACAACAAAAAGTGAAGAGTAGAACAAGTCCAGAATATATCAACGAACACAAACGAGTCGATAGAGTCGAACAAAACGAAAGCGAAAAAAAATATGGGTATTACACCATATCACCTATAAAAGAGGTTTCGTCCCCGAAACCTAAACAACGAGAATGAAGTGCTAGAATAGCAACCTTCCCGGAAATCTTCTCTCGGTCCCTCATCTGATCTCCATGACTATCTGTACCACGGTCACGACCGCATCCTTTGCCCCTTGGCATACTAAGCAGATACTCACTCAATACCACGGCACGATATCGCAAATTAATATACCAAATTGCCAACTCGGCTTGACATATCACATAAGACAACTAATAACAACTCGATAAGAAGATCCACGAGGTATCCTTTTAAATGATATCATTTGAAAATCCTTGGATTTGCATGATTATTCAAAATAAAACTTTGAAAGTATTTTTGGTACCTCGGTTTGAAATTAACTTTGTCAAAACTTTTAAACAACGGACTTTAACAGTCTCATTTGAAATTATTTGCAAAACAATATTTCCTTACAACCGGCACTATCAAAATCACTATGCCACCACACATCATCATTTTGGAGTGATTCAAGGTCACGCACAATAACTGACTCAGTACAGAAAACTTTTCTAAATCCGAGTTTGAAGTTTAAATCGAGTAAGATTCTTTATCTTTCACAATATATTTTTGAAAATAAAAATTGTATTGGTTCTTGAAAATAAAAAATTTTGATAATGTGAAAGATTTCTGAAAATTATGTACTCGAATCATTTGAAAATACAACAGTACGTCAAAAATCATTTTTGAAAATCTTCTCAACACTACACAATAATCAACGACGGTAACATTTTACAAAATGTTCAGAGGTACTTTAAAACAACTCTTTCAATACCGTCGGGGTTCCTTTAGAAAATTCAAGGCTGGCTCGCCAATTTTAAACGATTTTCAAAGTCCACATGAAGCCGCCGATGGAGCGAACCGTCAAAACTTTATGAAATTTAATTTTCCACATCTTGCTCAAGTTTATAAAATTTTCAGAAAAGCATTTTCGAACACACAAAAGACATAATTTACCACTTTATCAAAATACGATTCATTATCATCAAATCCACTCACACGTAAACATTGTCTGTCCACATAATTACAGTATCACACAAGCGATCGTTAAAAGATAATTAACATCTAAAACTGAAATCCTACCTCTCAGTAATGAGTACTCCCTCAACAAGTGCATTCAGGACGACTTAACGTTCACACCACCAACTTAGTCACAATTTTGAGCATTATTGACCAAACAATAATGCCAACATCCACCTCCGAACCGACGATCATGAAATCAAAAAGTCGAAAGCAAGAGCCACGTTTTGAGTAAATTTTTGGTAGACCTCATTTGGGTTTTTAAAATTAAATTTTGAAACTTACAATGCAAGAGGAAAGATATCACATTGACAAACTTTCCTTGCGGGATCACACCAATCCATTACTTCAATAAAAAGATTCACACAATATATACACACATTTATACACCGGTATCACTTTTCATTCCAGTACAACACAAGAATCAACAAACATGGATTCCATATTCACAATTCACATTTAAACTCCACATAATAACACATAATCACACAAGCTCGTATAACACGAGAGCAACAAAGTAGGGAGACTTACATCCACAGATCGCACGAAGTTGATGGCTGCACCTCGATACTAATCACGACCGACACCTCAGACGACGCGTCGCGACACGACTCAGCCAGACAAAATCTGACAAGACAAGACAAGGCCCGACAACACACAACTCGACCCGACAGTCTAAGTTTCCGCAACCTAAGCTCCGATACCATATTCTGTAACACCCCTAAACCGTTCGGGAATATTACAGCGCCGCAGACCCTCTCCGTGAGGATCTACCAGGCTAAATACAGAAAACGCGACAACACAATATATGCTGACATGGCTAAATAACGAATCATTAGACCGATTTAGTCTTTTACCACAACATACACATCAAACATAAATTACTATTTCTGGCAGCTCATACCCACGCAGGGGCTAACATAAATCAACGTTCCCGCATAAGGGAAAAATAAACACAACGGAAGGACAAAACAAGACATCAATAATTACTCAACACCGGTCTTCATGTGATTAGTATCGCCGTCTTCCATCATCCTTCGTAACGATCCTGTGAATTGCTCCCCGACAACCTGTGAATACCTGGACGCAAAACAGACATCCACCCCCCGAATACTCGGGGGTTAGCAAAACTCCACTGTTTTGCTAGTGCAAGTATAAATACAAAGACGAGCCATACATATCATACTCCAAGAACATAGAAATCGTGAATATATTTCCCGAGATAATTCACTTGATCAAAACAATTTGAATTATGAAAGATAGGAATAAAACCATTTTACATCTTACAAAATATTTTACGATCTCGGGAGTTTTCAAAGCATTTGGGGTTTAAGAATTTTCAAGCCTTTCGAAACACTTAGGGACACAGCCCAAAAATCATTTATTTCAAAATACGATTCTGATAACAAAATACGGGGTCCACGACCCAATCATGACATTCCAATTACAAACACGGGGGTCCACGACCCAAATCATCCACTTCACATGCTCGCAAGAATAAGCCGACGGAAACTACACCGTGCCAAACAATAACAATGACAATAATCTCACAGAACGACAACAGAGAGCACAACTTTGCGACTTGACCATACAGTCAAACTCAACACCACAGAGTTACAATACACAGAGCAACCAGAGGACTCACGTACCCATACCAAATAATCACAGTCAAGGGACAAATCACACACAACACATTTACTGGTGCCATTCCAGCTAAGTACGATACCATTTGGACTGCCATTCTAATCAGACGAAATATGCGCCAAAAATCATAGTTCTCCACCAAAACATTTCAAAGTTAACCGCTGGTACGAGACTCACGGCCACCATACCCAGCAGAGCCCCGTCGGACATCCCTGGGTGGTTAACCCTAGTTCGCGATACGCACACACACGGCAATACGTATCCCTAGAGGCCTCGTCATACCGTCCCTAAGTGAACATACACATATCATCCACAATGCCACGAGAAGCCATAATTCGAGTACTAGAATATGCATACAAATGCTAGGTACTTCGCTAGAATGGCCACTTTAGTTGACGTACACTCGCAACTAATGTCACACAACTACAAGCAAATACAAATACCAAACAACAACAAGCGTCACAACCTCCTCACGAAGGAATAACAACTAATATCACACATATTACGTTCTTACCGAAAAGTACACATAACATTACTAAATCCCTGGCAAAGGATTACGGTCTATTAAACTCACTCAAAGTGATCATAGCATCTTTCAACATACAAAACCAACACATATATTCCGAGAACACATATATTCACGAAGTACACGAATTATCGTTGAAAGACAACATTTATCGAGAACATACCGATCCCTTTTTACGTTCATTAAATATTGGGTTTCGCATAAAATCATTTATCAATAATTACGCCTATGAAACATGAAACGTATGGACAAGATACTTCCCTCGGTACCGCGAGCAACGGAAACACGAACGAACACGGTCGGATAGCCCTCGAACTTCTGAAAACGACCAAGAATTTGACAACCTCACGATCGCTACGAAAATAACATCACCAAGGATAAATAACGTTAAACGGAATCCGAGTCAACCGGAAAAAACAATAAGGATCCGAGGGTTCCTTCGAAGAAATCGGAAATCAAGTCCCGGGTGATAAAAATCGATATATGAGTTACAAAATTCGAAGATCATGGCCAACACAACAAGAATACCATAATAATTTCATCCACCACGGATTAAATTGAAGAATCACGAAGAAACCCCCAAAATTACATAACTAGGGTTCTACGAAAGAATTACCTCGATCCGACGAAGAACAAGGATTGGATGATGATAGAATTGACAAGGATCTTCCAAACCACCTTGGAAAAGAGTAGAGTAGGCCAAAGACGTTGCTCCCCGACTTCTCCCGTCGCCAGCCGTCACAAAAATGAAGAAAGGGTGAGAAATGATGATTAAACGCCGTCCAAGATTTATCGATGCTTATTAGCGTGCGCTAACTAGACAGCATTAGCGCGCACTAACGAGGTCAACTCTCAGAACTACTGCAAATAACAAGATTAGCGTGCGCTAGACACAGACACGTAGCGCGCGCTAACGAGCCACGGATACAGCCCAGTAGCTCCTGGACAGACCTGCACCTACCCGGTAGCGTGCGCTAGGAAGAAGAAATGGCATGCGCTAAAAAGTCGATAGCGTGCGCTAGAAACGAAGTCCAGTCCCAGTCCCAGCCCAGTAGCTCCTGGACTGCCCCTGGACTGCCAGTTAGCGTGCGCTACACATTCGGTAGCGTGCGCTAACCACAACGCCATAGTGTGCGCTATGCCACAAGCATTAGCGTGCGCTACACCACAAAAACCCAAAAACTCACAAAGTGATCGGAAACGCCTCCAAACACATGTCCCAACAAGACACAACCAAACATGGCACAAAATTCCAATGATGAGGACAATACCAATCTGGTAAAACCCAGAAAACTCGATGAATCCGGAACAAAGATCTCGGATATTACAATTATATGCTGGGCAGCGTTACGGCCGTAACACCAACACCATTACGGCCGTAATGGTGTTCACGGACTTACTGTCCAATTTCCGCACACACGTTACGGCCATAACGAAAGGGATATTACGACCGTAATGCAGGCCTGGCAGTAAGCCAGCCTGATCTGAATTGCCAACAACTGGAAAGAAAGCAAAGCACGAGGAACGAAGCCACAGCTATACGAAGATCTTACAGACGAGATAAACATATGATCCAACACAAGTCTCCGATCGTCCGAAGGTCGGTATAGGACGAGTATTAACAACGCCACCCAAATTAATAAGAATTTACAAAAATGACCCAAACGTCTGAAATACACGATACGACGTCGGGTTAACAATCGAAAACTCATGTTATGATCAACTCAACCAAACGAACTCATGGGAACAGAGAAATAATGAAATCGAACGAGTTTTATGAGAATTGAACGTACATGCGACAAAACATGACTTGAAATGAAATTACATAAACATATCTGAAACTCATCCAAATGGAAAAACTCAAAAAACAAACTAGATTCAGAATCCCAAAAGAGTGACAAGCGAGTCGTCCGAAAGGAACATACACCAAAAATTGAAATTACCAAAAATAGAAAATACGGATATTACACTTATCGCTTCATAATTTTATTCGCATGTGTAAACTTGGAATACCTATTTCAGAACATGATGTAAATGTCCAAGGTAGAGTTGACAGTGATTTGTTGAAACCGGCAAGGAAAGAAGCAATGAACAAGGTGCGTAAGGAGATTACATTGAGAATTTGGCGCTCTATTCCAAGCAATATAGAGTTAGAAGCTTCTACCTTGCAACAAGAAGAAAATATAGAGCCCGAAGACCACATGCAACTAGAAGACACAAGTAACATGGGAACTTATATGGAGGAATAAAAAACCATTTTTCAATATTTGTGATAATGTCATATTTATAAAGTTTGGTCCGACTTTTGGTCTAGTGCTGAGAGACTTCATTGTATATTTGTAACATTTTCTCCTGCTTTTAGCTTAATACAAGTACTTTATTCTAAAAAAAATTCATATGCAAGCAAGATTACATCTATCACTAATTTAAAATAACGATTTTGAAGTTCAAATATTATAATTTTTATTATAATAAAAATTTTGCATGTAATTTACTAAATCACCACACAAACCCGAGCTGAAATTTATACAACACCTAAATACGATTCGAAGTCGATCCGAAATAAATCACCGATCCGAACAATCTGATCTGAACTTTCTTTATCCGAATCCGAGCCTTCACTTGCAAACTTGATATCACTTGGAAATTTGATACAAAATCACTTGGTTCGAGTGGAAATTAGCAAGAGTATATAAAATGACAAAACAACAACAACAACAACAATAATAATAATAATAATTTAATGAGCCTGAACAGAATTGAACTGAACTGAACTGAACTGAATGAATCTGAACGGAACTGAACTGAGTTTTCATATGAAGAGAACAGATCCTAAGTCATTTATACAAATTGTATATATCACTTTAACATTAAATATCACCAATGACACATATTATGTACATCATTTACTCATACTATGTACAAGATTTTGACTATAAAAATATATCATAAATGCACATTATGTACATCACTTTGATTTTAAATATCTATTAGTAACATGCATTACATACATTACAATGACTCTAAATATACAACACTAAAACACACACACATACACACACATTGTGTATCACTTATACACTTTATGTACATCATTATGACATTTAATATATATCACTTATGCGCATCATGTACACTAGTTTCATTCTAAATATACATCACTTTGGCTCTAAATTTACATCATTAGCATGGACTATATACATCAGTGTGATCCTAAATACGCGTTACTTACTCATCACGCACATCAATTTGACTATAAATATGCATCAACGACTTATATTATGTACACCAGCGTGATTCTAAATATACATGACTTAGACTTTGATTCAAAATATACACAACTAACACACATTATGTACATCACTGTGGCTGTTAATATATATTACTTACGCGCACTATGTACATTATGTACATCAGGTTAATTACAAATGTGCTTTCACTGACATACATTATGTACATTACTGAGACTGTTAATATGCATCACGCACACAAACTATTTAACTCCACTATGACTATAAATATACATTACCTTGAATGTAAATATACACTATTAAATAATTATTATATATCACTGATATATATTATGTTTATCTTAATTGTAAATAGATAAATATTTAATGTAAATATACACACTGAATATATGTATATTGTTTCAGGAGAAAGTAAAAGACAGCAAATCAATTGTATTGATAACAATGAATAGAGGCCTTTATATAGGCATTACAATGAGAGTCATTCCATACATAGGATTCCTAGTTAAGGTAAGACATCTAACAGGATCCTACTACCTCTGGAAGGGTCTAGAACCTTCCATATCTCTATCCCCCTACAACCAGTATTAGGTAAGACACCAATAAGGGAAGGATATCCCGGAATACTCCCCCTGTGTCGAGCACTAATACTAACATGGTGCATAAGATGTTGCCTCGGTAAAAAACCTTTCCAAGTCAAATAAAACCCCGTGGTAAAAACAAAGACTTGGTGAGGAAAAAGAGCACAACGCACCAACTACAAATGTCAGAATCATGTGAACTATACTCCCCCTGAGGTATACATGACAGATCATCCCGTCGAGCTATCATTAGTTGAGTTTGGATAATCGACACATGCCGATGCTTCTCACATGTTTCTCAAATGTAGATTTTGGCAGAGACTTAGTGAACAAGTCTGCGATATTCTCATCAGAACTCACTTGTTTCACTTCGATATTCAGCAATTTCTGCTGCTGGTGATTATAAAAGAACTTCGGCGCGATATGCTTGGTATTGTCACCCTTAATGAAACCTAACTTCTTCTGCTCAATGCATGCCGCATTGTCCTCAAAGATGCAAGTAGGGGTTGCTGTAGTGCGATCTAATCCACAAGTTCCTCGTATATGGTCTATGACTGACCGAAGCCAAATGCACTCTCTTACGGATTCGTGCAATGCAATTATCTCTACATGGTTCGAGGAAGTACCAACCAGGGTCTGCTTGGTCGATCACCAAGATATTGCCGTATTCCCAATGGTGAACACATAACAAGTTTGGGAACGTCCTTTATGCGGGTCAGAGAGATAACCGGCATCAGGAAATCCAACTAACGTATTGTTAGGATTCTCTGCATATGGGTAAGCTTGCTCGCATTAGCACTTCTGGTAGTCAAGCTACCATGCTTAGCTGCAATATCAGAGGAAGATCGACGGTCGGTATGCATCGTCTTAACCTCAACAATTCCTTTCGGAATATCGCTCTCTCTTGCGTAGGGAAAGAACAATCCAAGATCACTGGAGCCTTCCAAGTATCGAAAGATGTGTTTTACTCCATTCCAATGCCTTATCGTGGGAGCGGAGCTAAATCTCGCTAATAGATTCACAGAGAATGCGATGTCTGGACGAGTACATTGATCCATATACAACAACGCACCGATTGCGCTAAGGTACGGTGTTTCTGCTCCAAGGACCTCTTGATCCTCCTCTTTAGGACGAAATAGATCCTTGTTCATTTCCAGACTTCGACCAACCATGGGGGTAGCAAGAGGATGTGCCTTGTCCATACTAATCGCCTGAGCATTTTCTGGACATATGCAGATTGATGAATGAGTATACCATCATCTCGATGTTATAGCTCTAAGCCCACGCAGAATCGAGTCCTCCCCAGGTCTTTCATCTCGAATTTGGATTTAAGGTAGCGGGCCGTTTCATTGACCTCATCTATGGTACCGATAACATTCATGTCATCTACATAGACAGCCACAATCACGAATCCTGTATCTATTCTTTTCACGAAAATACATGGACAGATATCACTGTTCTCGTATCCCTTCCCAGCCAAGTATTCACGTAGGCGGTTTTACCACATCCTTCCGGATTTTTTCAACCCATATAGTGAACGACGCAGTTTCACAGCGTAAGCGCTCCGTGGTTTAGAGTACTTGATTTGGGCAACGAAATCCCTTCGGGGACTTTTATATAAATATTCGTATCTAGATCCCCATAAAGATATGCTGTAACCACATATATAAGCTGCATATTCAGTTTTTTGGACACTACCAAACTGACTAAGTAGCGGAAAGTGATGATGTCCATAACGGGAGAATACGTCTCCTCGTAGTCAATGCCAGGGCGCTGCGAGAAGCCTTGGGCAACTAGTCTCGCTTTGTAACGCATGACCTCATCCTTATCATTTCTTTTACGAACAAAGACCCAATTATGTCCAATTGGTTTAATGCCCACGGGTATTGGCTCGATACGGCCAAATACCTCATGTTTAGCCATTGAGTCTAGTTCAGCCTGCATTGCATCTTTCCATTTCGGTCAATCGGCTTGTCGTTGACATTCAGAAACTGAGCGCGGCTCAGCATCATTGTCTTCAATAATTTCTTGAGCGACGGAGTAGGCAAAAGCATCATCGACTAGCGTGGACGACCTCTCCAATAGTACGTATTCACTCGTACATTGCAACAAGATTTCTTTATTCTCTGACATCAACAAAGTTTCCGACGCGTCCGTCGATTGTTCCATTGTTGATTCGAGGACATATCCGTAGTCAGAGATAATCTCGTGTGACGGAGTCACTGTGTCGATAATGAGAGGATTTTGTGCCTCCGTTCCTCTTCTCTTTCGAGGTTCGGTATCCTTTCTACCCACTGGCCTCCCCCTCTTTCGAGCAGGGATAAGATCAGCCGAAGCAGCCATCCCACCACTAAGGTTGATGCCGGGGGCATCATCCCTTCGGGCAGATGAACCTTGCCCTATAACTGGGACTTCTAACCTTGCAGAAACATTCACAGCGGGAATGGTAGATCTTGTCACTTCTGCAGTATCAGTAAAGCTGTCGAGCATCGAATCCGCAACTTTCTGAAGACTGAGAATACATTGCACTTCTAGCTCGGATTGAGCCATGTGGGGATCTTGATGAGGCAATGAGGTAGCACACCAGACAATTTCCTAGCGTTCAACTTGAATCGTTCGATTCCTCTCTCCACCTAACGACGGGAAGTTTGTCTCATCGAAGTGATAGTCTGCAAATCTTGCAGTAAATAGATCTCCTGTCAAAGGTTCCAAATAGCGGATAATTTTAGGCGATTCATAGGCAACGTATATACCTAATCGTCTTTGCGAACCCATTTTAGTACGCTGTGGAGGCGTAATTGGCACATAGACTGCACAGCCAAAAATGCGTAGGTGTGAAATATCAGGCTCATATCCAGTTACCAACTAGTACGCACTAAATGGTTGATTGGCAGTGGGTCAAAAGCGAATAAGTATAGCTGCATGCAAAATTTCATAACCCCAAGCAGAAATCGACAAGTTGATGCACAATACCAATGCTCGGGCGATAAGCTGTAACCGCTTAATCATAGCCTCAACAAGGCAATTCTGCGAATGAATATGGGGGACGGGATGTTCAACTTCAATCCCAATCGACATGCAATAGTCGTAAAAAGACTTTGACGTAAACTCACCAGTATTGTCCAATCTTAATGACGAGATTGGAAAGTCGGGATGGTTAGCCCGTAACTTGATGATTTGTGCTAGGAGTTTAGCAAATGCAGCATTTCTTGTGGATAGCAGAGCGATGTGTGACCATCGCATCGATGCATCAACCAGAACCATAAAGTATCTGAATGGTCCGCACTTTAGTTGAATAGGTCCACAAATGTCCCCTTGAGTTCTTTGTAAGAAACGAATGTTTTGTGTTGAGTCTTTAGCAAAGGACAGAGAGGGTATCAACTTTGCTAGTGAACAGGCTTTGCAAAACGATTTATGGGCATTGAAAATTGCCACGGAAGCCTCAGGATTTATGTGAGTTTTTCAAAATGTGAATCATCATGTCGCGTCTAGGGTGACCGAGTCGGTCATGCCATAGTTGGTATGCTTCGGAATCACAAAGTTCGTGACTCACAACATAGGATTCAATAACCCTTATTGTAGTGTGGTATAAACTACTACTTAGACTCATAAGTTTCTCGAGAACGCGGCGTCTTCCGCATTCTGCCAGAGTAACACACGAAAATTCTGTCCCATTCTCACAGTGTGTATCAAGGTGATAACCGTTGGCACGGATGTCCCTAAAACTTAGCAAGGTTCGGTTTGCTCTTGGGGCATAGAGAGCATTTGTGACATTAATATGTGTACCATCAGGTAGCAAGAAATGAGCAGGTCCCCTCCCTTGAATAACTTGGGAGGAACCAATCATTGTTGTCACTGAGGATATATATGGCACAATATCCTTAAATAATTGCTTATTCCGAAGAATAGTGTGGGTTAGGATCAAAGTTAGCACAATCGGTGGAAATAATTTCCGCGTAGTTTGACCTTTGTTCACTAAAACAGCAATAACTTCTTCGTTAGGAAGGCTATGGAGGAACGGTAAGTTGTTCTAGAAACTAGACTTCCGTTTATTTTTGCCACAGGTCGTGCACTTTCTGGATCATTAAACTCAGATCTCAGTACTCGTTTCAAGTTGATATTTTGGTATTTCCCTATTGTTGAGTGATAGAGCAAGGTTGAAGCCTTTTTCAAAGACATTATTGTTGATACAATACTATGGTAATATGGCCATAGGAGCATTTAAACACTTCAAAACTCATCAGGCTGTTCGATTTATATCTCGACTAATGATCCTTTCGGTAACTCCAACTTGGTAGACTTGCAAAGAAAGTAGGAATGTCTCTGACTAAAAATTTGTTTAAAAACCACTGATTCCGTTTGAACTTTCAAAGCATAAACAAATACCAAGGAGGATGCGCCTAGTCTTGATCAAAAGTTTTGATGAAATACACCAATGTATCAAATTAACCAAGCAATTCATTACTGAGCAATTGTTTTGTGATAAACTAAACATGCTTTCGAAGGGAAAAATAAAATTCGTTTTTGCACAATCACAACAATTAAAAGAATTTTATTCATCATGGCCAACTTTATTACATTCATAGAAAATCCCAAAGTAGTTCTCGAAAACTAGAAACAAGACAAAACATAACCAAAGCGTAAAACTAGTCAAACTACAATGATCTAGTCAAAGTCAGGAACATCCAAATGTTGGTCTTTGTCCGCAATGGTGAGAGGAGGGATCTCAATATGGTTCACCTCCGTATTCTCATTATCTTCCTCCATGTAATTTGACTCTTGAGTCAAGTACTGTTTATAGTGCTTGTAGTAAGCTTGGATGTTCTTTGGCGCCTTGCAATTGCAGTAATTATGCTTCTTTGAGCCGCAAGTATAGCAATTACGGCCTTCCTTTGGAGTGGTTCCAATCCCGACGGCAGGAGGCGGTCCATGTGGTTGGGCTCCACTAGGTCCCGTGGCCGAGCCACCTTGCCTCTTCCACACATTGGAACGACGGCCTCGTATTTTCCCTAGCTTGCTCGAGTCAGGCACCCGTGGTGCTTGCAAAAACTGAGTAGCGTTTCCTTTTCTATTTTGTCGTGGTGCCTTCCTGTGGGTAGCCTGATTCACTTCCAGAATCGGATTCGTACCAGCTGGGCGCGCATTGCTATTGAGAATAATCTCATGGTGCCTTTCTTTTTTCGCGAGGTGGGAGATAAGGTCACTAAAATTTTTAATTCTCCCTTTCTCATAGGCAACGCGCAGCTGATGAGCAATCACACTTGCTCCACGGGAAACGTGTTAAGAGTCTTCTCGATCAAATCTTGATCAGACTTCTTGACACCACAAAAACCAAGATCAGCGCGAAGATCGAGAATTTCTTGGTTATAGGCCTCCACATTCGCATAATCCAAAAACTGGATTTGCTCCCACTGAAGTTGCAATTCGGGGAAGCGTTGATCATGCATATTATTAAATCGTTGTTCAAGTGTATCCCATAGTTCTTTGGGGTTTTGCAAATTCATGTAGCACTTTTTCAACAATGGATGTATATGTCTACGCAAGTACATCAGTGCATTAGCCTTGGTTTCCTCGCTCGGTTCTTGAGCGGTAGGCTCGTTAGAGGGAAAGATGGTGGTGGTAAATCTCTTACCGACCAACGCCATGTGGGCGGTATTAAATCTCTTGCCGATGCTTCTCACATGTTTCTCAAATGTAGATTTTGGTAGAGATTTAGTGAACAAGTCTGCGATATTCTAATCGGAACTCACTTGTTTCACTTTGATATTCAGCAATTTCTGCTGCTGCTGATTATAAAAGAACTTCGACGCGATATGCTTGGTATTGTCACCCTTAATGAAACCTAACTTCATATGCTCAATGCATGCCTCATTGTCCTCAAAGATGCAAGTAGGGATTGCTGTAGTGGATCTAATCCACAAGTGCCTCGTATATGGTCTATGACTGACCGAAGCCAAATGCACTCCCTTACGAATTCGTGCAATGCAATTATCTCTGCATGGTTCGAGAAAGTAGCAACCAGGGTCTGCTTGGTCGATCGCCAATATATCGCCGTATTCCCAATGGTAAACTCATAACCAGTTTGGGAACGTCCTTTATGCGGGTCAGAGAGATAACCGGCATCAGCAAATCCTACTAACGTATTGCTGGATTCTCTGCATAGGGGTAAGCTTGCTCGCATTAACACTTCTGGTAGTCAAGCTACCATGCTTAGCTGCAATATCAGAGGAAGATCAACGTTCGGTATGCATCGTCTTAACCTCAACAATTCCTTTCGGAATATCGCTCTCTCTTGCATAGGGAAAGAACAATCCAAGATCACTGGAGCCTTTCGAGTATCGAAAGATGTGTTTTACTCCATTCCAATGCCTTATCGTGGGAGCTGAGCTAAATCTCGCTAACAGATTCACAGAGAATGCGATGTCTGGACGAGTACATTGATCCATATACAACAACGCACCGATTGCATTAAGGTACGGTGTTTCTGCTCCAAGGACCTCTGATTCCGAAACAACCATCTCGATCGCTAGGGCGTGATCCTGATACTCCTTCAAGGTGGCACATATGAGCGGTGCCATACTCTGCCTGATATGCAGCTTCATGCGCAAATTGAAATAACAGATCTTATCGGCCTCGGTCCTCACCTGATCTTTCACGAATCCCAACTGCTGATTATAAGTGATGATGGTCTGAGAAATCGGCACATCATGAGGTGTAGCAGTAAAGAATTCCACAATGCTGCATTCCTTGACTGGCGGTGGACAATATTCTGCTTCCATAGCGGCCTTAAATTCCTTCCAAGTGGCTCGACGGTCTCTGGGCACCACAGCTTCCCACCATTCCGCAGCTTCCTTATCCAGGAGGTACTGAGCAATATGTACCCTCCTATCATCGGGACAAGCTACGACATCAAAAGTCCTGCTCAACTCAAAGAGCCAATTCTCCCAACCGAGGGAGTCAGAAGAACCAGTGAAACGAGGGGGATGCATCTTAGTTACTTTCTGAAGCCATTTACTAGCTTCATCTTCTGGAGTCGGAGGCGGATTTTAGCGTCCACCCTGAGCTATCTGAGCGAGCTGGGCTGCCAACTGCTGAAGTACGACAGTATCCCCGGCATCGGCATTATTACCCGACGATTGCTCCTGACTGACCGACAAGTTCTGCTGCCCGTCATAACTCAAAGGTAGAGTACTCGGCACTGAATGAGAGGCCGAATCTACAGAGGACTGAGAAAGCGAAACTTCCTCATTATTAGCACCACGACCACTGCCTCGGCCGCACCCCCTAGCCGGTCTACCACGACCTCTCAACATACTGAAGAAAAGAATTGATAAGAACAAGATCAGAAAGATTCACAGTTTACAAGGTTGGTACCACATTTCACGACTCCAAACAACACAAAGAAACGAATTACAGAAATATAAGAGTTCGGGGAGACTTACAGCCACGGATCACACGAAAAGACGGTAGCACAATGATATTAGGCTCAACGACTGACTCTAACGACGACAGACCCAAATATACCGACAGCTTAGGCATTCAAAACCTAAGGCTCCGATACCATAAATGTAACACCCCAAATCACAAATGAGACATTACACACCGTAGAACCCTCATGAGGTCTACCAGGCTAACACACGACACACGAACCGAATATAAAAATCCCAAAAGACACAATCATCATAGTGAAATTAGGGTTGTGGCCTCTGCCAAAACATTTTAATCAAGCATCGTATAGTATAAATCCACCTGAATCCATTGCCCACGCAGGGGACTTTAACTAATTTATAAAACACCCAGTCTAACTCCAACTTCAAGGTAAATGCAATAGAAAAACATGAAACATGAATCGAGCCTCATCATCATGCTGGACCATCCTTTTCATGCATATCCCGTGCCAGCTCCTCGGCTCGACCAGTACCTGAAATGCATAAGACACATTTCCCCCATTTAAGGGTTAGCATTCAAATAGCTAGTGCAAGTACACAATTACACTACATTATACACATACACGATTCGACACAAGAAATCCAATTGAGAAAAACATTTGAAATCAATATTCCGGAATATCACATTTACACCAAAACAGTATATTCTCATGTTTTCCACATCACAACTATCCACGCTTGGTAACCCGCGGCCGTGCCCATTAGTATCGGCCCCCAGAGGCCCCGTCGGACCGTCCCCAGGTGAGAAACCACTTCCGCGGCCGTACCCATTAGTATCGGCCCCCAAGGACCCGTCGAACCATCCCCAGGTGGAAGAACATCAGCACACGCACCCAAGTCCACTTCCGTGGCCGTACCCATTAGTATCGGCCCCCAGAGGCCACATATGCCATCCCCGGGTGGAAGAACAACAACCACATCAATTTAAAGTCACAATTTACATCATTCGCATCAAAACCGTACACACATAACAAAATGTAATACATGTACTCGCCTTGGATAAAATGAAGCGAAGGAAACGGCGATGTAACACCCCCAATCCGCTCAGGGATATTACACGCCGTAGAAACTTTCCTCAAGGATCTACCAGGCTGGTAACAACGTAGAACATCTCGACAATGCCTTTAAGGCTAAAATGACTCAGTAGACCGACTTGGTCTTTCAATAAAAATATACAACTTGATTACAACTCATGCCCACGCAGGGGTCAAAACACAACCACACCCGTACAACGGGAAAAATATAGCAGCGGAAAATAAAGTACAACTGAACCAATACACGACGTACGATTCCTCATGTGATTAGTATCGATCATCTTTCATCATCCTTCGTGCCGACCCGGTGTTATGCTCCAAAACCTGAATGCAAAAACAGACATCCACCCTCCGAATACTCGGGGGTTAGAAAAACTCCACTGTTTTGCTAGTGCAAGTACAAGTGTAAAAACACAAGTCATACAATTCACATTCCATGAATAACAATAACCAGGAATCCTCAAAGATCCAAACGAAATGAAAAGTACTTCCCCAGGAAAGAGTTTGAGAAAACATTCCAAAACCGAAAGATCACAGATCAATGGAAATAATTTATGAAACAGTTTAAAATGCCATCGGGAGTTTTAATAGAAAACAATTTAGGATTATCAAATCCTACTTTTCAAAACCCAAAAGACGAAAGGGGTCACCGCCCCAAAGGTTTACTTTTTGTAAAATGACCTTTACCAAACCGTTGGGATTTTAGCCCCAAATCCGTAAAATGATCTTTACAAAACCGTTGGGATTTTAGCCCCAAATCTCATCAACTCACAGTACACAAGAACGACAACCAGGTTCTTTTATCAACGTCAAAATCCACAATTAAAGGATTTAACACAAACAACAAAATACTCTAGTGCCATCCTAGTCAAGTAAGCCAAACGGACAACTTACCTCTTACACACTTAGTCGATGCATGCAATCATGAAAACCGTTCAAAGCACTCATTTTCGGAAATGCCATAATCAAATCACATTTGTAAAATGCACCACAATTAACCGTCGATCCACGTCTTTGTGGACCCCTACCGAGACCCCGTCGGATCTAACCCGTAGTGGTTAAAAGCAAGCTCGTCGATCCACGTCTCTGTGGACCCCTATCGAGACCCCGTCGGATCTAACCCATAGTGAGCATACACACACACGCACGTTACTCATGCAATACTAATATGCTAAGAATGTAAGTTCATCAAGAATACTTACTAGAGATCGCCACTTACTCGACGCCATTATCAAACTCTTCCAAAACACAATAACAAGATCAAACACGGAATACACGATTCCATAACTTTAAACAACAGGGATATCATCAAGGCCTTCAACGTTCAAAATAATCAAATCATAATCAATTCCCAGAACACACCGTTCACAGAACAAACGCATTTTGAAAGAGAGCCTTTAACGAGGCCAAAACAATTCTTTTGAAAATTCATTTGTAATTAACCGAACAAACACACCAAGACGACCACCGATCACCATATACACAAAATGAGAAGTGTATGAACAAGGTACTTGCCTCAAAACCACGATCACAACAAGACGACGGATGAAATACGGTCGAACGGCTCCGAACTCCCGAACACTATCAAGAACGCGATAGCACCGAAATTACTATGGAAAAACACCACACGAATCATCAATCACCAACGAGATTCAACATCGGAATCCTCGAGCACCTATAAAACTCCGGAAGGAACAATAACACATGGTTACGACGAGAATCAAGGCCAAAACAACGGAAATCCCAACAAACTATCGAAGGGAACTCATTGGGACATTTAATCAAACACTCAATGTTCGATAACTCCCAAGAACACTCGAATCACTAATAGAGTTGAACAAACTCGATATATGGATATACAACCCATAGAACACGATTAATAACTGTAACACCCCCAATCCACTCAGGGATATTACACGCCGTAGACCCTCTCCTCGAAGATCTACCAGGCTGGTAACACATTTAACATCTCGACAATGCCTTCAAGGCTACACTGACTCAGTAGACCGATTTGGTCTTTCCACAAATACATACAACTCAAATACAACTCATGCCCACGCAGGGGACCAAAATACAACTACACCCGTACAACGGGAACAATACAGCAGCGGAAAAATAAAGTACAACTGAACCAACACACGAAATACGGTTCCTCATGTGATTAGTATCGATCATCTTTCATCATCCTTCGTGCCGACCCTGTGTTATGCTCCAAAATCTGAATGCAAAAACAGACATCCACCCCCCGAATACTCGGGGGTTAGCAAAACTCCACTGTTTTGCTAGTGCAAATACAAAGTGCAAATACGAGCCATACAATTCACATTCCACGAATAACAATAACCGAGGATCCTCAAAGATCCAAACGAACGAAAAGTACTTCCCGAGGCAAGGGTTTGAGAAAACATTTCAAAAACGAAATATCATAAATCAATGGGAATAATTTATAAAACAGTTTAGAATGCCATCGAGAGTTTTAATAGAAAACAATTTAGGATTATCAAATCCTACTTTTCAAAACCCAAAGACAAAAGGGGTCACCGCCCCCAAAGGTTTACTTTCAAAAATGACATTAACCAACCGTTGGGATTTTAGCCCCAAATCCGTAAAAGCGACTTTTACAAAACCATTGGGATTTTAGCCCCAAATCTCATCAACTCACAAGACACAAGAACGACTGTGAGGTTCGTATCCCAACATCAAAATCCACAAATAAAGGATTTAAAACAAACAACAAAATACTCGATTGCCATCCTAGCCAAGTAAGCCAAACGAACACTTACCTCTTACACACTTAGTCAATGCATGCAATCATGAAAACCGTTAAAGCACTCATTTCCTAAATGCCAATATCAAATCACATTGCAAAAATGCACCACAATTAACCGTCGATCCACACCTCCGTGGACCCCTACCGAGACCCGTCGGATCTAACCCGTAGTGGTTAAAAGCAAAGCTCGCGGATCCACACCTCCGTGGACCCCTACCGAGACCCCGTCGGATCTAACCCGTAGTGAGCATACACACACGTTACTCATGCAACACTAATATGCTAAGAATGTAAGTTCATTAAGAATACTCACTAGAGATGGCCATTAACTCGACACCATTATCAAACTCTTCAAAATTACGATAACAAGATTAAATAAGGAAATACACGATTCCATAACCTTAAACAATATGAGTATCATCATAAAATCCTTCGACGTTCAAAATAATCAAATCATAATCAATCCTCAAAACACCGTTCATAAAACACACGCGTTTTGAAAGAAAGCCTTTAACGAGGCCAAACCGAAATCCTTTTGAAACTTCATTCAAATAACCAAACAAACACATCAAGACGACCACCGATCATCATATACATAAAACGAGAAAAGTATGGGCAAGGTACTTGCCTCGATACCACGAGCACGGAACCACGAACGGATACGGCTCAACCGGGAAGCTTCGGAACGCTCGATGCTAACGAAAAGGAATACGACAACGAACGGAACGGAAGAATCAAGCACGACCGCGAGGAACCGACGAAAATGAACCTAACGATTCGAATAGCACAATCACAACCACTTCTAAACGATTACGGAAATGGAATACACCCTGTATCCCTCCTACGATTCATGTATATTCGCACAAAAAAATAACAACGAGGGCGGACCACAACCAAACCCTCTCGATTCCGTAAAACTATGAAAATATACCATGAATCCGTAGGAAAACTAATGATATCAACAAGATTAATCATATTCATCAAGAATCCATCAACAAAACGGAAAGAATCGGACAAAACCCCAAAATCCCCAATTATCCACAAAGGTAGGGTTTCAAGAGATATTACCTTGAGTGATTCAAGTGTTAAGATCCGTAGAACACGCGTTAGATTGATTATCCGAGCCTCACAACCGAAAAGAAATGATGAAAATCGACCCCCGGATGAAGAACTCTCCCCATCTATATCCTCTCTCTCGCGGCGCTTAG
This sequence comes from Orobanche coerulescens, assembly GCA_033398695.1. Taxonomy (NCBI): domain Eukaryota; kingdom Viridiplantae; phylum Streptophyta; class Magnoliopsida; order Lamiales; family Orobanchaceae; genus Orobanche; species Orobanche coerulescens. The sequence goes on from CM065808.1 coordinate 175,596,416, forward strand.
GAAAACTGGCGAATGAAATGAGCTGTTCGCTCGTAACAACACATTTATAGTGTAACACAGCAGACCCTATCGGCCGGCCTATCGGCCGATAGGCCCAACCGATACCCCTACAGAGTGCCGGCAGAGAGTCTATCGGCCCCCTATCGGCCGAAAGGCTCCCGGGAGTGCTCGGCCAAAAATCAAACGACCATAACTCTCTCGTCCGACTCGATTGACTCACCGTTTGAACCATTGGAAAGCTAACTCGATGTTCTATAATATTGCAAGATTTATAATTTTTGGAGTTACCAAAAATTAATGGTGATCTAACAAAGACGAACTCATACTTAGAAAAGTCGTTTAGTAATCCTGAATTCAACAAAACGACACCGGAACCCGAACCTGAATACGAACCGAAGATACGGTTACGAAGTACTCACAAGGACGAATCTAAGAGCTAGTAGAACACACAATTCCGACCACCCGAAGGCTCGAAATTCGACAACGGAAGGTAATTACCCCAAACTTTGGGAAATTACGAAAATGGCCCAAATGCCCGAAAATCACCATACGTCAACGAATAATCAAACCGAAGTTCACGACACGTCTAACAAAGTTAAACGGACTTGCGGGAAACTCGAAACAGCAGTTTCGGACGAGATTCGCAAGAATCGAACTCAAGTGCGGAAAAGTCGCTAAAAAGCACAGAACTCAACAAAACAACACCGAAACGAACTCGGATGACAAAAAGTGCAGTATTAATCATTCTCAGATTGACGAATCGGTCTTGTGAGAGTAGTATAAATGGAATCCGACCGAAATAAGAATTTTACCGAAAATCGAAAATTGCGTATATTAAATTCTACCCTCCTTAAAAGAAGTTTCGTCCCGAAACTTAAAACAAGTAGGAGAAAAATATTCCGCCAGAAAACTCAACGAGATACACAAGAATGCGTAACTAATGCCCAACGGCGAAATGTTACAAACAACGCAAAGGAATATACGGCGTGTAAACACGCTCCACGGTGACCAACACAACGTCGCCGTTAGGGATATAATAAAACCGACAAGTGACAAGCGTCATCAAACGGATACTATAGTCAAGTCAATTATCCGATAATCACAAAACACAACGAACGAAAATCAATATGATTGGCCAACCCAACGGTACATCAAAACGCGAGTCAACCGCTGAACAAACACGGAATCCCATCGCCTAAGGGATGGAAGATTGAAAACGAAACTAATTTCCCGAACTAAAGGGAATTACGAAGGAGCCTGAACGTTCAATAATCACGAAACGAGAACAAAAACCGAACAAACAAACGATCGAGACAACAAAAATCGAACAATCATGTTCGAATCACAAAGAACAATAAAGTTCAAACAACAACTCCGAGGATGATCTTGTGAGAACTACAAGACATACATTGCCGAAGATCCACAGAAAGGGAATAGCGATTGAAAGGTCACCACGACGAACGAGTTATTCCGAAACGATACCACACTCTTTCGATAAACAAAAACAAGGGCAGGACAAGCTCAGAAATGCCAACGAACATAAATGAGTCGACAGAGTCGAAAACATAAGAGTTCCAAATCCGGTCCACTTCGAATAAAAGAACTAGTAGAACCAGATGATGTCACTCCCAAACAAGGTTCACAAGAATCGAACTGAACCCGAAAAAGTAACATCGATAACCAGATCAACTCAAAACAAGATCACAGTTCGTTCGGACGATGAAACTGAAATACCGAACAAGTTCATAAAGTACCAACGAACATGAGCGAATCGATAGACTGGGGGAAGAGAAAATATAGAAGTCAAAATAGTACGGGCATTACCTCCGACCTCGTCCACGAAATTCACAAATACGGAAGCAAGGTAACATGACTTTTAACATCGGACTCATAACGGAAAGATCACCGATGCACACGGCCATACCAACCCAAGTTCTAACAGCTCGCACATGCGCGACAACACAGAAATCACCACGAGACGACAACATTCAATACCAACACTCCGCCTCTCACAGGGGCTAGCACAACCAATGTGTGGAAAGCGTCTCAACGCTCACACCGCCAATTCGGTCATACTCGGGAGAAAGTATCAAAAGGACAACGCGAACATCACACATACATACCCAGCCCTCAAACGGGAATGGATAGGTTTTAAAAACGAAAACCTCATTTTGAAAATAATTTAGAAGAACACCGATTGATCTTGAGTATCATCTTTCAAAAAAAAAAAGTACAAACGTGAAACATCGTTATCGAGACATTGGAGAACCATTTCGCATTTGATAAAAATGAAGACACTTTCTCTTAGTGAAAACTTTCAAAATATTCGACCTCGGGTCTAAATAAAAGTGTTGAAAATATCTCAAAACATTTTGGTCCTCGAGGTAGAAAATTTTTGAAATACATTGTGGCATCTAGGATGTACCACAAGAAAATAACTCATTTGAAAAGTATGTCTCAAATTTATTTTTCTAAGATACTCAAGGTTTTCAAAAATCGATAGGCGTAATGCCCAAAACTCACACATACCGACGTTCAATAAAACAACTCCTAGCACACGCATCAAAGCGTTTAAAATCAAGACAATACATGTCTTTAAACGAAAATAAACGATAAAATACCACATTCGAACAAAACCACCGATAAAATACCCTCCCGCATGGCTAGTGAACAAGTCGAACGTGTATAAGCACAAAGCTTCCACAAGAGACTTGTAAAGCGTGCAAATCGATTCGAAAATCATCAACAACGGAGAAGAACAACAATAAAAGACATCACAAGCGACACTCCTCGTATAAATCAAATACGAAAGTCGACTAAATACATATCGTGAAATCAAAATTCACATAAAATTCCACCACTTAACAAATAATCATAAAAATAGCTCGTGTCACGAGGCACAACACAAAGAAGGAGACTTACTTCCACAGTCGCACGAAGATGATGATCGCCCCACGATACTAATCACGACCAACAAACTCAAACGACGCGTCGCGACACGACTCGATCGGATAAAAATCCAACGAAACAAGACTCAAACAACACGACTTGACCCGACAGCCTAGGTTTCCTCAACCTAATCTCCGATACCATTTATGTAACACCCCCAATCCACTCAGGGATATTACACGCCGTAGACCCTCTCCTCGAAGATCTACCAGGCTGGTAACACATTTAACATCTCGACAATGCCTTCAAGGCTACACTGACTCAGTAGACCGATTTGGTCTTTCCACAAATACATACAACTCAAATACAACTCATGCCCACGCAGGGGACCAAAATACAACTACACCCATCTGGGAACAATACAAGACGGAAAAATAAAGTACAATCGAACCAACACACGAAATACGGTTCCTCATGTGATTAGTATCGATCATCTTTCATCATCCTTCGTGCCGACCTGTGTTATGCTCCAAAATCAATGCAAAACAGACATCCACCCCGAATACTCGGGGTTAGCAAACTCCACCGTTTTGCTAGTGCAAATACAAAGTGCAAATACGAGCCATACAATTCACATTCCACGAATAACAATAACCGAGGATCCTCAAAGATCCAAACGAAACGAAAAGTACTTCCGAGGCAAGGGTTTGAGAAAACATTTCAAAAACGAAATATCATAAATCAATGGAAGTAATTTATAAAGCAGTTTAGAATGCCATCGAGAGTTTTAATAGAAAACAATTTAGATTATCAAATCCTACTTTTCAAAACCAAAGACAAAAGGGTCACCGCCCCAAAGGTTTACTTTCAAAAATGACATTAACCAACCGTTGGGATTTTAGCCCCAAATCCGTAAAGCGACTTTTACAAAACCATTGGGATTTTAGCCCCAAATCTCATCAACTCACAAGACACAAGAACGACCGTGAGGTTCGTATCCCAACATCAAAATCCACAAATAAAGGATTTAAAACAAACAACAAAATACTCCATTGCCATCCTAGCCAAGTAAGCCAAACGAACACTTACCTCTTACACACTTAGTCAATGCATGCAATCATGAAAACCGTTCAAAGCACTCATTTCCTAAATGCCAATATCAAATCACATTGCAAAAATGCACCACAATTAACCGTCGATCCACACCTCCGTGGACCCCTACCGAGACCCGTCGGATCTAACCCGTAGTGGTTAAAAGCAAGCTCGCGGTCCCACAGCTTCGTGGAGCCCTACCGAGACCCGTCGGATCTAACCCGTAGTGAGCATACACACACACGTTACTCATGCAACACTAATATGCTAAGAATGTAAGTTCATTAAGAATACTCACTAGAGATGGCCATTAACTCGACACCATTATCAAACTCTTCAAAATTACGATAACAAGATTAAATAAGGAAATACACGATTCCATAACCTTAAACAATATGAGTATCATCATAAAATCCTTCGACGTTCAAAATAATCAAATCATAATCAATCCTCAAAACACCGTTCATAAAACACACGCGTTTTGAAAGAAAGCCTTTAACGAGGCCAAACCGAAATCCTTTTGAAACTTCATTCAAATAACCAAACAAACACATCAAGACGACCACCGATCATCATATACATAAAACGAGAAAAGTATGGGCAAGGTACTTGCCTCGATACCACGAGCACGGAACCACGAACGGATACGGCTCAACCGAAGCATCGGAACGCTCGATGCTAACGAAAAGGAATACGACAACGAACGGAACGGAAGAATCAAGCACGACCGCGAGGAACCGACGAAAATGAACCTAACGATTCGAATAGCACAATCACAACCACTTCTAAACGATTACGGAAATGGAATACACCCGGAAACCCGCCTACGATTCATGTATATTCGCACAAAAATAACAACGAGGGCGGACCACAACCAAACCCTCTCGATTCCGTAAAACTATGAAAATATACCATGAATCCGTAGGAAAACTAATGATATCAACAAGATTAATCATATTCATCAAGAATCCATCAACAAAACGGAAAGAATCGGACAAAACCCCAAAATCCCCAATTATCCACAAAGGTAGGGTTTCAAGAGATATTACCTTGAGTGATTCAAGTGTTAAGATCCGTAGAACACGCGTTAGATTGATTATCCGAGCCTCACAACCGAAAAGAAATGATGAAAATCGACCCCCGGATGAAGAACTCTCCCCCTCTATATCCCCTCTCTCGCGGCGCTTAGGAAAACTGGCGAATGAAATGAGCTGTTCGCTCAGAACAACACATTTATAGTGTAACACAGCAGACCCTATCGGCCGGCCTTTCGGCCGATAGGCCCAACCGATACCCTCACAGCAGCCCGGCTGTAGTGTCTATCGGCCCCCCCAATCGGCCGAATGGCTCCTGGGAGTGCCCGGCAAAAAACTTAAACGACCATAACTCTCTCGTCCGGACTCCGATTGACTCACCGTTTGAACCATTGGAAAGCTAACTCGATTTTATATAATATTGCAAAGATTTATAATTTTTGGAGTTACCAAAAATTAATGGTGATCTAACAAAGACGAACTCATACTTAGAAAAGTCGTTAAGTAATCCCGAATTCAACAAAACGACACCTAACCCGAACACGAATACGAACCGAAGATACGGTTACGAAGTACTCACAAGGACGAATCTAAGAGCTAGTAGAACACACAATTCCGACCACCCGAAGGCTCGAAATTCGACAACGGAAGGTAATTACCCCAAACTTTGGGAAATTACGAAAATGGCCCAAATGCCCGAAAATCACCATACGTCAACGAATAATCAAACCGAAGTTCACGACACGTCTAACAAAGTTAAACGGACTTGCGGGAAACTCGAAACAGTTAGCCGACGAGATTCGCAAGAATCGAACTCAAGTGCGGAAAAGTCGCTAAAAAGCACAGAACTCAACAAAACAACACCGAAACGAACTCGGATGACAAAAAGTGCAGAATTAATCATTCTCAGAATGACGAAACGGTCATGAGCGAGTCGTCAAAATGGACTCCGACCGAAAAAAGAATTTTACCGAAAATCGAAAATTGCGGATATTACAATAACATCATACTACACCAACCGATGTATCAAAATCGGACTAGAATCGAAATCAAGAACAAATTCTCCGAAAAGTCAACTTGAAGGAAAATCAAGAAATATACCTTGATTCGACGAAATACACGGATTGGATGATGATATAATCAACAAGAATCTTCCAAAACATCTTGGAATTGAGTAGAATCAACCAAGAACCCTATTTCCCGTCGCACATGTCCGATAGCCGCAAGAGAAGTGAAGAAATGAGTAAAAACGGGTTGCCAGGCCTTATATAGCCGGACACTGCCGGACGCTTACGGCCGTAACCGGCAGTGCCTTACGGCCGTAACTCGGCTCATACGGCCGTACTCGTCAGGCCTTACGGCCGTAACCGGCATTCGTCAAAAAATCTGCCCAGCACCTGTCGGACACTTACGGCCGTAACTGGCTTACATTACGGCCGTAACCGGCCTTCGTCGGAAAGATGCCCAGCGCCCGTACGGCCGTACCCGATCACGCCTTACGGCCGTAACTGGCATTCGTCCTGCCAAGTCTGCCGAGAACGTACGGCCGTAACCGGCACCTTACGGCTGTAACTCGGCCAGGCCAGGCCCTGCTCCGGCCATGACTCGGCCGTGGCCACTCCGACGGCACAGACGACCTCGAAACCCGAACCTGAGTAAAAATTGGAGATACGGTTACGAAGTACTCGCAAGGATGAATCCATGCGCTAATAGAACACACGATTCCGACCACCCGAAGTGTCGGAATTCGACAACGGAAGTAATTACCCCAAACTTTGGGAAATTACGAAAATGGCCCAAAACGTCCGAAAATCACGATACGTGATCGAATAACCAAACCAAAGTTCACAACACGTCTAACAAAGTTAAACGGACTTACGGGAAACTCGAAACAGCAGTTTCGAACGAGATTCGCAAAAATCGAACTCAAGTGCGGAAAAGTCGCCAAAAAGCACGGAACACAACAAAACGACATCGAAACGAACTCGGATGACAAAAAGTGCAGAATTAATCATTCTCAGAATGACGAAACGGTCATGAGCGAGTCGTCAAAACGGACTTTCGTCGAAAAAAAGAAATTACCGGAAATCGAAATTACGAGTATTACAGGCGAAAGTAAAGGTTTCGGTCCGAACAATCTTCACAAATCCGTTCCTAACACAATAACGGTATAAAACAATCTCAATATTGTGAAAACGTAGGAATTCATCCTAGTTCTACCCGATGGGACAATTCGTCGAACACTACGTGGTCATATAAGATCCTAATCTATGAACGGTGAAATCCTTGAAGTTTAATCCGTAAAACTATATTTGCAACAAGGAATCACGACTATACAATCGTATTCTAACAACTCATCGAAGCTGGATCGGTTTCAAATGAAAAATCATGACAAAATCCTGAAATTCCCAAAAGTTAGGGTTCTAAGGAAAAATACCTCGATTTGAAGATGAACGATGGATGAGTTGATGCTAGGGGGATGATATGATGACCCAAGACTGCTTCTCAACTGAGGTTGGACGAAATCGGATGAACCCTAGGCTAGAAAAGTCGCTCCGTAGCGAAGGAGATGGAAGAGATGAAAAAAAATGAGAAGAAAACCTGCTGCCCAGTTTATATGCTGGGCAATGTTGCGATATTTCTTACACGCAAGTGCACGTCATCGTTTACAAGTAATAAAGTGATAAGTAGAGTATCGTTCCCACGAGGACTGAATATCTAACTACCGATTTTTGTGTATTCCGATTTTATTTGAACAATCAAATTTGGGTTTTTGCAATTAATAACTAAAAGAATTACTAAGCGACTAAACAGTAAAAAACGATAGCTTGAATAAAAGAAATCAAATGATGAATAAGTCTAGGATTCTGAATCCACCTCGATTTATCCGAATTTACTCCCGATTATCCGTAATAAATAATTTTCCCAATTTATTGAAGGCGGAGATTGCTAATATATTCTACCGCCTCTCCCGAGGTCAATAGATTTATCTAAAGGCGAATAACGCACTCGATCCCTAGGTGAATTAATTCGTCAATAGGCGAAAAGCATAGAATATCCCAAAGGCCACGTAGTTCCTATGAGTATATTCTTATCTCACAGAATAAAACGGTCCTCACCAATAGTTCCTCACCAAATCTCCTCTCCCGATTCGAATTGAATGATTAAATCAATACAACTATTGGCCAGATAATTGCAAGCATTAAACACAATTGGGAAAACTCAACAAAAAGGTAATTAATTGGATAATCTCAAGCAATTCGTCAAAACATAGGTTTCATCAAAACCCTAGATTAGGGCTTTAGCCTGACATACTAATAATTGAAAATACAGAATAGATAAATGAAAGCATAAAAATCAAACGCAGATGAAGCTCGGATTCCTCCGTTCTTCAGCTTCCGCCCTCTGCCCTTGAAGTCTTATGCTTGCCTCTTCTTCTCCGTCTCCAAGCTTAAGCTCCAAAAGATAAAAGATCCAAAGCTCAAAAGATAATTAATTAGGGTCTTAAACCCTATTTATAGCTCATCACATCCTCCAAATCGCGTCCGTATCAGTAGGTCGAAAACTGGCTTCGAAACGGCCCTAATCCGCGCGGACATACAAAAACCGCCAAGTGTGCCGCGGCGCACTAAATCTGTGCCGCGGCACAGGGCCTTCAGCTGGATTCCTGGGCGTCCTTAATTTCTTCTATGCCGTGGCTCACCTGGGCTGTGCCGCGGCCCTGCTTCCTTGTGCCGCGGCTCATAGTCCAGATTTGCCGTTTTCGCCCGTTTTGCCTCGTTTTAGCTTCCGGACTTCAATTTCCTGTCAATCATACAAAATTAAGGCATTAAAGGCTCATTTAGACAATTTCACTCTCCAAAATAACACAAAATAATGATAAATAAGCGTATAAAAATACGCCTAACAAATACCCCCAAACTTAAGCCTTTGCTTGTCCTCAAGCAAAAAAGAATTAAATTCAATAAAAGAATGTCGTGAATCATCGTGCAACTCATAGTGTTCAACTTAATCAATACTATCCTGAAATTCTCTCTGAATAATACGAGTGTCATAATAGCGAGCTGCACTCAGAATAATGATTCCGCAAAGTAATCAAGTTCAGTCCTAATCACTCGTTCATGAAGAAAATCCAGCTCAAAGATTAACAAAACGTGAGTCAAATCGACCGTCAATATGAAAGGCTAGAATAAACAAGCTAGTTCGTCCCGTTCCACAGTCTAGTGGCACAATTTTCACGAGTTTCATAACAAATAAACCTCGGACAGTATTCCCTTATATACACATGCTCAAAAACTGATTCGAGTTGACCGCTAGGTTAGGATCTCGGGATGTTTCATCGGGATAATCCTAGGGTGGAACTTCCATTCTCATGTATTGGGAAACCGTTTGACGTAAAAGACACTCATGGGGCACATGGATGCTTCTAGTTACTAAGTTCCCGTCTACAACGGAGAAACAACTCGAATATATAATTTCCGCATGTCCGAATCAAGGTTGCCGTTTTACGCGAGAGTAAACAACGGGTCACGCGAATACCCCCGGTTACTAGGCTCCCTATCATCGGCACATGTGAAACCTCTAAATCACTCGTCTAATCAGGGTCGTCGTTTTACGTGAGAGTGAACAACGGGTCACGCGAATACCCCCGGTTACTAGACTTCCCCTCATAGAACAACATTAACTCGACTTTTGGGAAAAACTGACCGACTCTAACTCAATCTAGGTGCCAACACGACTAATATAACTGGACGACTAACTAACCGAAAAATATAACCAAATGTATTGACGGTGATTTTAAAACAAGTATGTATCCTCTCTTATCTGCCAAGACCTCTACAATCACGAAAAAATTTCGGACCTAAATGAATACTAAGCAGAACAGAAATTTCTGACTACAACGCGACTAGAACTCGACCGTTTCTTCAGAGAGAAAAACAGTGTCATAACATCAGTATCACACAAATAGAAGCACGAAAAATTCACGAATAGAGAAAAATTAAGACAAGCAAGGCTATCGAAAAAAATTAACGCAAAGTAATGAAAAGTGCAACAAAATTAGTACAGCAATGAATGTAGCGACAAAAAGTAAATCCCAATACCCCCAAACTTAGGATGTACATTGACCTCAATGGACAAAATATGATATGCAGTATAAGTAAAAGGTCAAATACTCCCCTCCAGTCCGCTCACGAGCTGGTGCCGGCATCATCCGGTGAGCTTGCACGCTTCTTGACTACATCATGCGGAGTGTGAATAAATGAGCTTGCATCATCAAAAAGGAAGTTAAGTACGAGCTCTCAAGTTTAACATGATGTAAGGGTTGGGGATAATGTAATTCGATAACATGATTCATTGCATATAATTTTGAAAATGCCTAGCTTACCAATTTTCCATTGCTGCCATTTATCAAACACCTTGTGTGCACAAGTTAAAATGAAGAACAAGAATTTTGATGGTTAATTCCAACAACAACAACAACATCTAAGCCTTAGTCCCAAAATGATTTGGGGTCGGCTAACATGAATCAAACTTTGAAACCGTCAATAATCGTTACATAAATAACATAAAAGGAAAAAAGAGGGAAAAAGTAGAGAAAAAAGCAAATAAAAAAAGAGAATGAATGAAAAAAAAAATTACAAAAAAAAAAGAAAAAACTATAACATGAAATAAAAGAAAATAGGAATTTAAAAAAAAAAAAAAAAAAAAGAATCAGACTCCATCCACCATCCGTATTCTTTCCCGCCACATTTGCCTCTCCAACGCCATACTTTCTCCAATTCCAAGAAACCGCATATCATTTTCAATCATCTTTATCATTTTTTTTGATGGTTAATTCCAAATCCCAAAAATAATAACACAGATAATAACCCTGAATCACGACAACTATCATCAACAATTCGTTCATAAATATCAATTCCATCACAATATCAAATTCCCCATATTCCAACTCCATTTTAGAAACAACAGTGAAAAACAACTAGCAATATATAACTTCAAATCTTTTCACATCAAGAATCACTTATGATTTAGGAATCAAAAATTACCTGGAGAATTTGAGAAGGAGACTAATAGAATGGTATCAACTGACCTCATTGTGTGAAGGAAGGAAGGAAGGGAGGGAAGAAGATACCTTGTGCAGGCCGATCGATTGAATGAGCCCTACCTGGTTGCTCTTATTTTGCGACGGGGGCCGCGTCACAATATAAGTGAGCCGCGGCCCAAAGTACAGTAGGCCTGGGACATTTTGTAATTCTACCGGGTGCCGCGGCTCAGTTTTCGTGTGCCGCGGCTCAGTGTGTTAGTGTGCCGCGGCTCATTTCTCGCGTGCCGTGGCACAAAGTACAGACTCCTGGGTGTTTCTTGGCCATTTGGTGTGCCGCGGCTCAGATTTAGTGTGCCGCGGCTCAGTGACCTGGTGTGCCGCGATTCAGTAAGATCGTGCCGCGGCACAGGGCACAGTTTGATCGGCCATTTTTCATCAGCTGGTGTGTGCCGCGGCTCACTTCTGTTGTGCCGCGGCCCATCATTGAATTCCTCCCCTTTGCTGATTCCTGCACAGAATTTTTACACGAAAACATCAAGAAGAGAGGGAAGGACGGATCAAAGAAGAATGACGACAAAAAAAGACTCTAAAAATGCAAGAAAACAATAAAGAATCTACAACTAATACTCGGGTTGCCTCCCGAGGAGCGCTAAGTTTATAGTCTTCAGCCGAACCTATTTGAAAATATTAGTTCGCTTTTCGCAAACTCCATTTGGTTTCCGCCCCGTTCATCGAACCGTTAATATGATTTTTAAAATTTTGACCATTGGTCATTAGCGATTCGACTTTCGGTTCGGATATCAAATGTTGTTTGCGGAAAGGTTTCGACGTGAACAACTTCCCGAAACACCTATTTTTTTCATGACTATAGTTCCGCTGGGCTTCCGGTTTACTCTCCTCCTTCACGAACGCACTCAAGACTGCAGCAGATTTGTCCGCATGCTCGAGAAACGCTACTCGTTCTGCACCCTTCTTAAAAATTGAACCATCTGCCACCGAATCTGAATTTTTCAACCGACTATGTTTTCGGTGCTTTCCTCTTTCAACTGCATCTACACTTTCACCTTGTGACCTTTTATCAACACTTCCGGGACATGGGAAAGATTTGAATACTTGAAAAGTAACTTGCTCGTCTTGGACCCTCAGAGTTAACTCCCCCTTTTCCACGTCTATAAGGGTTCGGCCAGTCACTAAAAATGGTCGTCCCAAGATGATTGGGATATCTTCATCTTCCTCCATGTCGAGTACGATGAAATCGGCCGGAAAGATGAACTTATCAACTTTGACTAATACATCCTCAATCACTCCCCTCGGATACTTAATCGATCGATCCGCCAATTGTAAGGATACTGTTGTTGGCTTGGCTTCCCCAATATCCAGCTTTTTGAAAATCGACAGAGGCATGAGGTTGATACTAGCACCGAGATCGCACAGTGCCTTATTAAACGAAAGATTCCCCATGGTGCACGGTATGTTGAAGCTTCCCGGATCTTTCAATTTTGGTGGGAGCTTCTTTTGAAGAATTGCGCTGCATTCCTCCGTCAAGGCTACAGTTTCAAACTCCTCGAGTTTTCTTTTCTTTGACAATATCTCTTTCATGAACTTAACATAACTCGGCATCTGTTCCAACGCGTCGGCGAACGGAATGTTTATGTGAAGCTTTTTAAACACGTCAAGGAACTTAGAAAATTGTTTGTCCGCCTTTTTCTGCTGTAATCTCTGCGGAAACGGGATGGGGGGCACACATGTCTTCGAGTTATCCGGCAACATTATTGAAGGTTTTAAATCTTGTGACTCCTCTGGCTCTAAATCATTATTTTCCTCAATTTCCTTCTTCTTTTCACACCGCTCGGGCTGGTCCAACACCCTTTTCCCGCTTCTCAAGCTGATTGCGTTTAGACTCTCTCTAGGATTTGTCTCTGTTGTACTAGGCAATGCTCCCTCCGGGCGAGCTGTCAATACATAAGCAATTTGGCCCAGCTGGACCTCCAAATTTCGAATGGAAGCGGAATGATTTTGCAATGTCGCTTCAGTACGGGTCATAAATTGACTCGTATTCGCCGCCAATTTTGCAAGTGCTTCCTCGAGAGAAACTTTGGGAGCGGGAGCGGGCTGCTGTTGATTCTGAGCGAACGGGGGTTGGTTTGAGTTCTGTCCGTTTCTCCACAAAAAGTTGGGATGATTGCGCCACCCCGGATTATAAGTGTTGGAGTACGGGTTATTCTGCCGATTTCCATTTCCCACGAATTGAGCCTGCTCCATCTGATGTTGCTCGAACGGGTTTCCAACTTGACACTCCGCGCTCGGGTGTGATCCGTTACACCAATTGCATGTCTCTATGGTAACGGGGGAAGGTGCGTGCGAAAATGCTTGGAGCTGTTGGGTCAAAGCGGCGACTTGAGCTGACAAGGTGGAAATCGGATCATTACTTGAAACTTCCATAACTCTCTTCGGTGTCAATCTTTCCGATGGCCATTGATATGCATTTGCGGCCATAGCTTCCAAAAGCGAGTGTGCCTCGGCCATAGACTTTCCCATCAAGGCCCCACCAGCGGCCGCATCCACAAGAGTGCGTGTAGAAGCACTCAAACCAGTATAGAACGTCTGAATCTGAAGCCAATCAGGAAGGCCGTGATGAGGGCATCTTCATAACAAATCTTTATATCGCTCCCACGCCTCGTGGAGCGATTCCATATCGTACTGACCAAATGTGGTTATTTCGTTTCTCAACCTCGCCGTCTTAGCAGGTGGGAAGAATTTGGCAAGGAAGGCTTGCGCTAACTCTCCCCATGTTGTAATCGACCCCGGCGGTAAGGAATTTAACCAAAATTTCGCTTTATCCCTCAAAGAGAAAGGGAAAAGCCTCAATCAGATGGCATCGTCGGTGACACTATTAGTCTTGAACGTGTCGCATATCTCAAGGAAAGAAGCAATATGGGCATTCGGGTCGTCATTCGGCAGTCCACAGAATTGGCTCGCCTGCACCATCTGAATAATAGCGGGCTTGATCTCAAAATTATTGGCTTGGATAGTGGGATGCCGAATTCCCGAAAAATTAGCATTGATCTGCGGCATGGCATAATCTCGAAGAGCTAGTTCCGGTTGAAGTTGCCGCACTTGGTTATCTCCTCTTTGGACTTCGATATTCTCGGCCATGTTGACCGTCGTCTGCAACTCTCTTTTCTCCTTCTTGTTCCTTCTTAGAGTGCGCTCGAGCTCGGTATCCAAAGGTAGTAGGACTTCGTTACCGAGTTTTCTCATGCACTGCACAAAAAGTCCTGAAAAGAAAGACAAATAACCGAAATTAAATACACAAAATAATAAAAATAAAAACGTTCAAATTAAGACTAGAAATACTTAAATCGATATTAGAAAATTTCAATCCCCGGCAACGGCGCCAAAAACTTGTTGCGATATTTCTTACACGCAAGTGCACGTCATCGTTTACAAGTAATAAAGTGATAAGTAGAGTATCGTTCCCACGAGGACTGAATATCTAACTACCGATTTTTGTGTATTCCGATTTTATTTGAACAATCGAATTTGGGTTTTTGCAATTAATAACTAAAAGAATTACTAAGAGACTAAACAGTAAAAAACGATAGCTTGAATAAAAGAAATCAAATGATGAATAAGTCTAGGATTCTGAATCCACCTCGGTTTATCCGAATTTACTCCCGATTATCCGTAATAAATAATTTTCCCAATTTATTGAAGGCGGAGATTGCTAATATATTCTACCGCCTCTCCCGAGATCAATAGATTTATCTAAAGGCGAATAACGCACTCTATCCCTAGGTGAATTAATTCGTCAATAGGCGAAAAGCATAGAATCTCCCAAAGGCCACGTAGTTCCTATGAGTATATTCCTATCTCACAGAATAAAACGGTCCTCACCAATAGTTCCTCACCAAATCTCCTCTCCCGATTCGAATTGAATGATTAAATCAATACAACTATTGGCCAGATAATTGCAAGCATTAAACACAATTGGGAAAACTCAACAAAAAGGTAATTAATTGGATAATCTCAAGCAATTCGTCAAAACATAGGTTTCATCAAAACCCTAGATTAGGGCTTTAGCCTGACATACTAATAATTGAAAATACAGAATAGATAAATGAAAGCATAAAAATCAAACGCAGATGAAGCTCGGATTCCTCCGTTCTTCAGCTTCCGCCCTCTGCCCTTGAAGTCTTCTGCTTCCCTCTTCTTCTCCGTCTCCAAGCTTAAGCTCCAAAAGATAAAAGATCCAAAGCTCAAAAGATAATTAATTAGGGTCTTAAACCCTATTTATAGCTCAGCACATCCTCCAAATCGCGTCCGTATCAGTAGGTCGAAAACTGGCTTCGAAACGGCCCTAATCCGCGCGGACATACAAAAACCGCCAAGTGTGCCGCGGCGCACTAAATCTGTGCCGCGGCACAGGGCCTTCAGCTGGATGCCTGGGCGTCCTTAATTTCTTCTGTGCCGTGGCTCACCTGGGCTGTGCCGCGGCACAGAGTACAGTTTACTCTGCCTTTGGCTGGGTGTCTTCCTGTGCCGCGGCCCTGCTTCCTTGTGCCGCGGCTCATAGTCCAGATTTGCCGTTTTCGCCCATTTTGCCTCGTTTTAGCTTCCGGACTTCAATTTCCTGTCAATCATACAAAATTAAGGCATTAAAGGCTCATTTAGACAATTTCACTCTCCAAATAACACAAAATAATGATAAATAAGCGTATAAAAATACGCCTAACAGGCAACGTTACGGCCGTAATGGTGTTCACGACCTTACTGTCCAATTTACTCACACACGTTACGGCCGTAACGAAAGGGATATTACGGTCGTAATGCAGGCCTGGCAGCAGGCCAGCAGGCCAGCCTGATCTCAATTGACAACAACTGGAAAGAAAGCAAAGCACGAGGAACGAAGCCACAAATATACGAAGATCTTACAGACGAGATAAACATAAGATCCAACACAAGTCTCCGATCGTCCGAAGGTCGGTATAGGACGAGTATTAACAACGACACCCAAATTAATAAGAATTTACAAAAATGACCCAAATATCCGAAATACACGATACGACGTCGGGTTAACAATCGAAAACTCATGTTATGATCAACTCAACCAAACGAATTCATGGGAACAGATAAATAATGAAATCGAACGAGTTTTACGAGAATCTAACGTACATGCGACAAAACATGACTTGAAATGACATTACGTAAACATATCTGAAACTCGTCCAAATGGAAAAACTCAAAGAACAAACTAGATTTAAAATCCAAAATAGTGACAAACGAGCCGTCCGAAACGAACATACACCAAAAATTGAAATTATCAAAAATAGAAAATACGGATATTACACTTCACGCTTCATAATCTTATTCGCATGTGTAAACTTGGAACCTATTTCGGAACATGATGTAAATGCCCAAGGTAGAGTTGACAGTGATTTGTTGAACCCGGCAAGGAAAGAAGCAATGAACAAGGTGCGCAAGGAGATTACATTGAGAATTTGGAGCTCTATTCCAAGCAATATAGAGTTAGAAGCTTCTGCCTTGCAACAAGAAGAAAATATAGAGCCCGGAGACCACATGCAACTAGAAGACACAAGTAACATGGGAACTTATATGGAGGAATAAAAAACCATTTTTCAATATTTGTGATAATGTCATATTTATAAAGTTTGGTCCGACTTTTGGTCTAGTGCTGAGGGACTTCATTGTATATTTGTAACATTTTCTCCTGCTTTTGGCTTAATACAAGTACTTTACTCTAAAAAAAATTCATATGCAAGCAAGATTACATCTATCACTAATTTAAAATAATGATTTTGAAGTTCAAATATTATAATTTTTATTATAATAAAAATGTTGCATGTCATTTACTAAATCACCACACAAATCCGATCCGAAATTTATACAACACCTAAATACGATTCGAAGTTGATCCGAAATAAATCACCGATCTGAACAATCTGATCTGAACTTTGTTTATCCGAATCCGAGCCTTCACTTGCAAACTTGATATCACTTGCAAATTTGATACAAAATCACTTGGTTCGATTGGAAATTAGCAAGAGTATATAAAATGACAAAACAACAACAACAACAACAACAACAATAATAATAATAATTTAATGAGCCTAAACTGAATTGAATCAATCAATTGAATCGAGCCGAATATGAATCGAATCAATCGAATCGAATCGAATCAACCGAAGTTCTCAGACGAAGAGAACAGATCCTAAGTCATTGATACAAATTGTATATATCACTTTAACTTTAAATATCATCAATGACACATATTATGTACATCATTTACTCATACTATGTACAAGATTTTGACTATAAAAATATATCATAAATGCACATTATGTACATCACTTTGATTTTAAATATCTATCAGTAACATGCATTACATATATTACAATGACTCTAAATATACAACACTAAAACACACACACACACACACACATTGTGTATCAGTTATACACTTTATGTACATCATTATGACATTTAATATATATCACTTATGCGCATCATGTACATCAATTTCATTCTAAATATACATCACTTTGGCTCTAAATTTACATCATAGCACACACTATATACATCAGTGTGATCCTAAATACGCATTACTTACTCATCACGTACATCAAATTGACTCTAAATATGCATCAACGAATTATATTAAGAGAAACGCATAACTTAAAACGTAATTTGGCATTCTCCATAATTTCTTAAGTTGTAATTTTAGCAAATCTTAAATAATATTCCTAAATTCTACATGCTTTCTGGGGATAGTCGATTCTTCCCTTTTTTTGTAAATATAATTTATTATAATTAAAATTTTTTTCATGCATAAAATAAGTATGAAGGGTCATCTAGAAATAAAATTTCAAGAAAATCACGGATTGGCACCAGACATCAAGCAATTCTCCATCGGCCAAAATCATACAGACGTGCAATAGAGGGTTTCTTTCCAGGTGCATAGTTTTTTTAAACGTTCATATATTGAACTGTTTTGAAGCATAAAACAACATTAAAGAAATGAGTATATTTCACTAAGTTTATGACTGACATCTTTTTATTTTAAAGAAAAACGAATTTGTTGTTGAATTTAATAGTCTTATTACGAAAATCTATACAAAAGTTATTTTTTATAGATAAAACTATACTTTTTGTAGTGTGGTTCTTATAAATTGTCCGTAAAAAAGTAATTTTTCTATGTGCAGTTTCAATATGCAAATATTTTTTTTGATCTAATCCAAGTAATTTTGTTATGTTAATTAAGTTTCACATAAAAAATGCTTACTCGCATAATATAATTGAATATCCATTCTCCTTAATATAAATCGCCACTTATATTCTACAAAAAAAAGTAGAGGATGACATAACTCACCACAATATATCATGTCTGCATATAGAATAATTCGCTGGCCATTTTTTGGCCATACGACAAAGTGTCAGATCAAAAGTAGAATAACTATTGTTTCTACTAATTTATATTTGAGTTCTGGCATATTTTTTTCAGAATTAGTTATTGTATCAATATAATTAAAAATTATCAATATAAATAAATTATGCTATTAAATTATCTACAAAATTTATTTCATATTATGACATGCTATTAAAGTCCGCAATAATATTATTTTTTCAAGCCCTTCAATGGATCGAAAATATTACACAAAGCGGTGGAGAAGTCAAGATAGCAATTCAAGTTATAGAACACCACTCGGTGACATAACAAATAGTTAGCTTTTATGTTGTCATTGTATATTTAGTTTTGGGCTATTTTTACCTTTCAAATAGCTATTTCTATAATAATATGATGAAAGAATTTTAGTAGATAATACTACTATGCCGCCGCCATTTCAACAAATGCCGATTACGAGTCCCCTAAGTTGCCATACAAATGGTAAGAATTATAATATTTTGTTTTTCAATCATGATTTTTTTCTACGCAAACTGTAGTTAATATGATATTAATTGTTAATTTTATATATACCAAGCAAGCACAGTTCAGCAAAGAGATGAGAATCTGATAAGCAAGTTCAGGAGGCGTAAGCAAGTTTTTCAGGATGCGGTGGCTTTACAATCAGTCAGAAGAAATATTATGGATGATCATTTTAATAGTGCCCCCATAAACGAAAATGGCATGGATTCTATATTTATTTTATTTGTTTTTTCAATATTTTATTTTTTTGTATAATATCATTTCATTAACACATGGACTTCACATATTCACTACTACTCTTGGTAATTACTTTTCTTTAAAATAAAATCATTATTCGATTCTGATAGATCTAAACACTTTATATATTATTTTATATTACTTGGGTTGCTAATTAAAAATATATACAACTACTTTAATAGTAAAAGATATTGCGCGAGCAGGAACTCCAAATGATGCAAGGATGGTTAGAATGAGTAGGATGGAGATATTGACATCTAAGAGGAAATCAGCAATAAGTGGGGACATTACTCCAGTTAGCAATGCAGGTACAATTTCATAAAAAAAAAATTGTGCAAATGTAGTATGCTATATTGTTTATTCTTCTATAGAACTATAAATTTGAAGTAATCAATGCCAAAAATGTAAAATAAGTAATGCTTTATGTTCAGACTGTTATTGCTTACCGATCAATCATACTCGAAGTGAGAATAAGCTAATTATTTATATAACACGTGTATAATTATTTTAATAATTTTTATATGATGCAATTTATCACCATGTTTAATAAAATCAATTTACTACTTAAAATATTTACAGGTCTCTTAAACTTACAATGCAACGTTGCACGATTAGAAAAACAAAATTTGGCAAGGATTGCTCGAAAGAGGAGAAGCGATATACTGGTAGCTAAGAAGCAAGCAAACGTACTCGGTCGTGTTAATAAGGTCGACAATACAGGTACGACATCAACATGCTCATCATGTAATTAAATGCTGGTACATTTAATTTTTCATTAGTGCATACTTTAAGATGTTTTTCTTTTTTTTTTTTTTTAAAAATAAGTAGAATGGTTTTACAAATTTTTTTAGTTTATGGTTTAATTTTCTTATATAATAGTAAAGTAGACTTACTCCTAATCTTATATTTGCGCCGAATCAGATTTTTTAGTTAATATCATCTCTTTATGTTTACAAATGTCATATGTAATTTGCCCTTACAGATTATTTTGATATTGTTGACCCTACTTATGAATGGGAGTATTGTGGCGCCTTAATGTGGTTCGAGGAAAGATCTCCAAAAATAAGTAATAGTATGAGTCCTAAATTCACATTATGTTGTTCAAAAGGGAAAGTCCAACCCCCTCTTTTGAAATGTCCTCCCAAATTGTTGCTCGATCTCCTGGAGAAGAGACATATGAAGAGCAAAAATTTTATCGATCATATCCAAATGTAACGCCCCGACTTTCTAGGGTAAATATTGGGGAAAATAATTTTCTTGAGAATATAAAAATTGTCGCCTACAAAGTCGAGTCGCTACAATGACATAAAAATTAAATACCTTTAAATAAGGTAACATTTCATATTAGATACGAAGTAAAATTTGCGGCGGAAGAATAAATCATAATTTATAAATTTCAAATCCAAGTTTCCCCAAAAAGTTTCAAAACAGTTGACATAAAGAAAACAACATTTAATAAATCTTTTTTCATATGCTCCCTCGCCTCGCTCCTTCGCCCATCCGGCTCGGTTCAACCTGCGGGATCAATAAAAGTGGGGGTGAGCTTCCTTCACCTCGTGGAAATCTCACTGATCACAGTAATATACAATCTCATGGAAAACATAACATGAATAAACTATCATATCTTTCCTCAACATGAATGCATACTCACAATATTACGTACAACATGAATCGAGCACGCATAACATGAATATTGAGGTTGTGCAGGTGCCCCCGCAACAACATAAAACATACACGCAATACCACATATACATGAATCAAGCACGTATATGAATATTGGGTTGAGCAGGTGTCCCCACACAACATAAAACATACACGCAACACCACATATAACATGAATCGAGCACGTATGTGAATACTGGGTTGTACATGTGTCCCTACACAACATGAATCTTAAGATAACCTCTTACACGAATACAGGTGAGCCTGATTTACGACGTGTATCATAATTTATAAACATGAATTGAATATCACATATGCAGTCCAATTAAAGCAATTAAAGTGATAGTGAAAATTCCCACCTGAATAAATGATGATGTCTGACTTGAAATGAAGATGCTCGACTCACAGTCCTAAGCCCGTAAATCCTCGATAAAGTCTACATATAATAATAAAAATTATTATAACCTTACAATTTACTATCTATATAATAAATAAAAAGATACGAATATCACTATATAATAACTGAAAATAAATTACAGTTGCTTATAATATTACTCGAAGAGCTAATATTATTAATGACTGAAATTAAAATACTTATGCATAAATTCAGATTAATTATTAATATTAATTGAAAGTCAATATTTTAATGTATCGGTCAAAATTAAGATTGAATTTAAGTTTTAAAGTTAATTGGGGTCGGATTGTAAGAATTGAGAAGCTGACTGGGTTAAAATCGAATTAATTTAAATTGTTTGGGGCTGAATTGAAAGCTGCTGGAAAAAGAGGGGACTAAATTGAATAACCTACAAAATTGTGGGTATATAAACCCTTATTTCACCTTCAGCCGACACAAAACACTTCACTTCTCACCTCTCTTCCCGTTTCTCCCTTTCTGCCCTACGTCTCTCTCACCCTTTCTTCCTCCCGTCTCTTCTCTCCGATATCTCCTTCTCAGCCGAAGCTAAATCGTCGCAAAAACACATAAAAACCTTAGACACTGGAGTCCGCGAGCAACACTCACTCTCACTAACCCAAAGTCGCCACTTCAACACCCGAATTCCACAGGCACCGGCGACAAGGCGCGGGGATCTCCAACGGATCGAAGGTGGGGGCTCAAGTCATATGTTATGGTTTCTAATTCGGGCTGGGTTTGATTCGGTTTTGTTAAGCGCGGTGGCCTCGGTTCTCCGGTGGCGCGGCGGCCTCCACTACCGGTGGCGCGGCGGCATCCACTACCGGTGGCGGCGAGTTTACACTCCAGTCTCCAAAGGGTGACGGACCTTGGTTAATTTTTTCGGGCTTGGCCCGATTTCGACTCTACTGCTCGGGTAATGAAAAAAAACATTAAATTTTGATTTTTGGGGTTGAGGGTGCTTCGATATTGGTTCGGGTTTGAAGGGTCGAAATGTTATTGATTTGATATACAAATCTGGTTTGTTTGGCTGAAGGAGATTATTCTGACGAGTAATAGATCCCAACTAGATGTGGTTTAGGTTTTGAAATTGGGGTTTTGATTTGATTGTTGAATTCGTTAAAGCTAAATTTTGGTTTAATTTCTGATAATACTGCAGACAACGATTTTAAGTTCGAAAAGAAAACTAAGGTTATATTCGGATTCAAGGCAGGAGAAAAAGGATGATAAGTTTTACCTCGGTGGATTGAATGAACGCTGGATGAAACGCGACTGGGAATTTGATCAGATGACGAATTCGATTGGATCCTTAGTTCTTTGTTCCCTAGATGGCAGCAGATTTCCGAATTGAAAATTCCCTTTTTTTGTACTCTGGAAGTGAACGAGGGCGCTGGGAATAAAAGAAAAGTGTGTACTGTATTGTGTATTTGTACTGCAGAGACAGTATATTTATACTGTCTTGGATTAGGGTTAGGGTTAAATTTTGGGCTGGTATTATGATTCTGTGTCGGCACAAAGTTTGTATCATAATGATAATAATAATAATAATAATGATAAAATTAATAATAACGGTAGTAATAATTTTAATAACATTGATACTAATAATAATATCGAGAGTAATATAAATGATGATATAGAAATGATACTGATAAAAATATTAATATCGTTAATATTAATATGGTTCCTATTATAAATATTATTATTATTAATAATAATACCTTTAATTATCAAAAATGACTAATATTAAATGTTCTAAAATTAACTTGAGAAATTGACTCGGGTTTAGAACATAAGATATATCATGAAAATATCTGATGTTATTAAATGATATTATATGAAGTTAACTTGTACGTGTAGTTAAAGTAATTATACAATAATTACTTACTCGGTAATGAAATGAGATTAAATGAAATAAAATGAATTATTAATATTATTAGTAGTAAATGACTACTAGAATGTAACTGACAAAAATGACTCTGCCAGACCATGATATGTCGAAATAAATGTTCACGATTCTTTAAATTGAATTAAATAACATGAAATGCATTATAATATTATTATAAAATAATAATATTGCATTATAAAAATGGCGGGTATTACATCCTACCCCTCTTAGAAAAATTTTTGTTCTCGAAAATAAATAATATACTTCGATTGAAGAAATTTGGATAACGAGCTTGAAGTTCTTCCTCGCGCTCCCAAGTGGGTTCATCCTTACTGTGGTTACGCCATTGGATCTTGACAAACACCTTTTCTTTGTTCCTCAATTGCCGGACTGATCGGTCGAGAATTAGTTCTGGTTGTTCTTCATAAGTAAGATCTTTGTTCAACTCCAGGGCGGAATAGTTGATGACGTGGTTGGGATCGTGAACGTACTTCCTCAACAATGATACGTGGAAAACGTTGTGCACAGCCGAAAGTTCTGGGGGTAAAGCCAAACGGTAAGCTAACTCTCCAATCCGCTCGAGAATTTCGAACGGTTGTTAGGCGTATTTTTATACGCTTATTTATCATTATTTCGTAATATTTTGGAGAGTGAAATCGTCTAAATGAGCTTTTAATGACAGGAAATTGAAGTCCGGAAGCTAAACCGAGGCAAAACGGGCGAAAACGGCAAAACTGGACTCTGAGCCGCGGCACAGGAAGACACCACCAAGGACGAGTAACTCAGTACTTGTGCCGCGGACAGCCAGTGAGCCGCGCACGTAAGAATTAATTAACGCTGCATTCAAATTAAGGCGATGTGCCGCGGCAGTTTAGTGAGCCGCGGCACACTTGGCGGTTTTTGTATGCCCGCGGACTTTGAGCCGTTTGGCCGCCGACCGACTAATACGGACGCGATTTGAAGTTGTCCGAGCTATAAATAGGGTTTAAGACCCTAATTAAATCATCTTTGAATCTTGGGATCTTGAATAGTTTGGAGAGCTTAAGCTTGGAGACTAGAAGAAGAGGGAAGCGTAAGACTTCAAGGGCAGAAGGCTGAAGTCAAGAACGGAGGAATCCGAGCTTCATCTCGTTTGAATTTTATGCTTTCGCTTATTTATTCGTATTTTCGCTTTTAGTATGTCGCTAAAGCCCTAATCTAGGGTTTTGATGAAACCTTTGTTTTGACGAATTGATTGAGATTATCCAATTTATTACCTTTTTATTGAGTTTTCCCAATTATGTTTAATGCTTGCAATTATCCGCCAATAGTTGTATTGATTTAATCATTCACTTAATCGGGAGAGGAGATTTGGTGAGGAACTATTGGTGAGGACCGCTTTATTCTGTGAGATAGGAATATACTCATAGGAACTACGTGGCCTTTAGGAGATTTTAAGCTTTTCTATCGACGAATTAATTCACCTAGGGATAGAGTGCATTATTCGCCTTTAGATAAATCTATTGACCTGGAGAGGCGGTAGAATATATTAGCAATCTCCGCCTTCAATAAATTGGGAAAATTATTTATCACGGATAATCGAGAGTAAATTCGGATAAACTAAGGTGGATTCTTAACCCTAGACTTGTTCATCATTTGATTTCTTTTATCCAAGATATTGTTTTCTACCGCTTAGTCTTTTAGTATTTCATTTAGTTATTAATCGCAAATCCCAAATTCGATTGTTCGATAAAATTGGAGTACACAAAATCGGTAGTTAGAAATAAAATCCTCGTGGGAACGATACTCTACTTATCACTTTATTACTTGTAAACGATGACGCACTTGCGTGTAGGAAATATCGCAACAAGTTTTTGGCGCCGTTAAGGGATTTTAATTTTCTAATATCGATTTAAGTATTTCCACCTTAATTTGAACGTTTTATTTTTATTTTTGTGTATTTAATTTCGTTTATTTGTTTTTCCTTTCAGACCTTTCGTAGTGCATGAGAAAACCGTAACGAAGGCCTAATACCTTTGGATACCGAGCTCGAGCGCACGCTAAGAAGGAACAAAAAGGAGAAAAGAGAGTTGAAGACGACGGTCAACATGGCCGAGAATATCGAAGTCCAAGGAGGAGATAACCAAGTGCGGCAAGTTCAACCGGAACTACCTCTTCGAGATTATGCCATGCCGCAGGTCAAAGCTAATTTTTCGAATTCGCGTCCCACTATCGAAGCTAATAATTTTGAGATCAAGCCTGCTATTATTCGGATGGTGCAAAGTAGCCAATTCGTGGATCCGAATGACGACCAATACCCATATTGCTTTTTTCCTTGAGATATGCGACACGTTCAAGACTAATGGTGTCACCGACGATGCCATCCGATTGAGGCTTTTCCTTTCTCTTTGAGGGATAAAGCAAAGTTTTGGTTAAATTCCCATCACGGGTCGATTACAACATGGGAGAGGTTAGCGCAAGCCTTCCTTGCCAAATTTTTCCCACCAGCTAAGACGGCAAGGTTGAGAAACGAAATAACCACCTTTGTTCAGCACGATATGGAATCGCTCCACGAGACGTGGGAGCGATATAAAGATTTGCTACGAAGATGCCCTCATCACGGCATTCCTGATCGGGCTTGACTTCATACGTTCTATAATGGTTTGAGTACTTCTACACGCACTCGTGGATGCACCTGGTGGGACCTTCATGGGAAAATCTATGGCCGAGGCACACGTGCTTTTGGAAGATATGGCCGAAAACGCATACCAATGGCCATCAGAAAGATTGACACCGAAGAGAGTCATGGAAGTTTCAAGCAATGACCCGATTTCCACTTTGTCACCAAGTCGCCGCTTTGACACAACAGCCTGTGCATTTTCGCACGCACCCCTGTTACCATAGAGACATGCAATTGGTGTAACGGATCACACCCGAGCGCGGAATGTCAAGTTGGAAATCCGTTCGAGCAAAATCGATGGAGCAGCTCAATTTGTGGGAAGTGGGAATCGGCCGAATAACCCGTACTCCAATACTTATAATCCGGTGGCGCAATCATCCTAACTTTTCATGGAGAAACGGACGTAACTCACACCAGCCCTCGTTCGCCCGTAATCAATAAAGAAGACCCTCCCGCTCCAAAAGAGTCTCTCGAGGAAGCACTAACAAAATTGGAAGCAAATAAGAGTCAATTTATGACCCGCATTTTAAGCTACATTACAAAATCATTCTGCTTCCATTCGGAACTTGGAGGTCCAGCTGGGCCAAATCGCTAATGTGTTGACAGCTCGTCCGGAGGGAGCATTGCCGAGTACAACATAGACAAATCCTAGAGAGAGTCTAAACGCAATTAGCTTGAGAAGCGGGAGAGAGGTGCTGGATCAGCCCGAGCGGGGTAAAAAGAAGAAGGAGATTGAGGAAGAGAAGGATTTAAAGCCAGAGGAGTCGAAGGATTTGAAGCCGGATAACTCGAAGACATGTGTCCCCCTGCCCGCTTCCGCAGACTACAAAGAAAGAAGGGCGGACAAACAATTTTCTAAGTTCCTTGATGTGTTCAAAAAGCTTCACATAAATATTCCGTTCGCCGACGCATTGGAACAGATGCCGAGTTATGTCAAGTTCATGAAAGAGATATTATCGAAGAAGAGAAAGCTTGAGGAGTTTGAAATGGTCACCTTGACAGAGGAGTGCAGTGCAATTCTTCAAAAGAAGCTCCCACCTAAATTGAAAGATCCGGGAAGCTTCAACATACCGTGCACCATGGGGAATCTTTCGTTTAATAAGGCACTATGCGATCTTGGTGCGAGTATCAACCTCATGCCTCTGTCAATTTTCAAAAAGCTAGATATTGGGGAAGCCAAGCCAACAACAGTCTCCTTACAATTGGCGGATCGATCGATAAAGTATCCGAGGGGAGTGATCGAGGATGTATTAGTTAAGGTTGACAAGTTCATCTTTCCGGATGATTTCATCGTACTCGAATGGAGGAAGATGAAAATATTCCAATCATCTTGGGACGACCATTTTTAGCGACTGGCCGAACCCTTATAGACGTGGAAAAGGGGGAGTTAACTCTGAGGGTTCAAGACGAGCAAGTTACTTTTCAAGTATTCAAATCGTTTCCATGTCCCGGAAGTATTGATAAAATGTCACTAAGTGAAAGTGTAAATGCCGTTGAAAGAGGAAAGCACCGAAAACATCGTCGGTGGGAAAATTCAGATTTTGTGTTAAATGGCCCAAGTTTTAAGAAGGATGTAGAACGAGTGGCGTTCCTCGAGCATGAGGAAAAATCTGCTGCAGCCTTGAGTGCGTTTGTGAAGGAGGAGAGTGAGCCGAAAGCCAAGCGGACAATTAGTCATGGAGAAACCGGGTGTTTCGGGAAGTTATTCACGTCGAAACCTTTTCGCAAACAACATTTGATGACCGAACAGAAAGTCGAACCGCTGATGACCAATGGTCATAATTTTAACAAAAATATGAACGGTTCGATGAACGGGGCGGAAACCAAATGGAGTTTGCGAAAAGCGAACTAATGTTTTCCAATAGGTCCTGAAGACTATAAACTTAGCACTTCTCTGAGGCAACCCGAGTTCGTAGTTGTAGATTTTTGCATTTCTTTATTTTTCTTGTATTCGTGATTCTTATTTTTCATCATTTTTGTGCTTCAATTTGCTTCGCCTCGCTTTTAACGCCTTCTTCTCAAAATTCGTGCAGAAAGTCCTGTGAAGAAATCGAAGTATGAGCCGCGGCACAGTATTGTGAGTCGCGGCATGTATTGTGAGCCGCGGCACACATCAATCGCAAGGAGGCTAAACCAATCAGACTGTGCCGCGGCACGGCATAAATGAGCCGCGGCACACTTGAGCAATGAGCCGCGACACACGAAATTGTGCCGCGCACACGAAAAACGAGAACACAGTAAAAGGGATCAGACTCGTGCCGCGGCTCACTTTAGCCGTGCCGCGGCACACTATGCGGAATCAAAGGCCTGTGTAACATATAACACGCGTGCGGCCGGCATTTCCAGGTACGCCTTCTTCCTTTCTTCTTCCCTCGCCAGCGCGCGACCGGCCGAAGCGTTCTTCCATTGTTTTTTTCCTGCGATTTTTCTTGCAATCTTCAAAAGGTACGTTTCAATCTTTAATCTTGACTTGCTTATGGTTTATTTTGGAAGTTGTTTTTGCTTTGGATTAATGGAACATGCTTATTCTCCTTCGAAAGTTTTAGGATTGTTTAGAGAATAACAGGGTAGTTTTATCGAATTTTCATGGTTAAATCGGAATATCAATGAGTTGAATGTGTTGAGTTGATGATGATTGAATTATCTTTTAATTTTTGAGGGTTGAATCGAGCTATAACTATGTTTATTCTTCAAGTAAACTTGTGCCCTCAAGGTGTCTGATAAATTGCCTAAATGAAAAATTTTCTTTGAAAAAGCAATCGTTTTGAATTTTCGTGCAACGTATACGTTTTGAATTTACAGCAAGCCCAACCCTTACATCCAGCTTACATGTTTAAGTCCAATTTCATCCTTCTCTCACGTATACGCTATTTTCTTAAATTCGGAATTTCTGGCTGGACATCCTTAGCCGAGCATAGATCATTGTTATTATTGTTGCGTGAATAAACCCTCGTGTTCACTTTTCAGGACTGATTATGGCGAGAACCAAGAAGCTAAGCAAGAGAGCTAGGACCGAGTCATCCCCTACTCGAGGGGAGAGCTCTCGTGGTCGGGCCGAGGCGGAGGGGCACTAATTTTCGGACCCCGAAATTCACAAGATATTCAATGAAAAGATCCGGCCACGACCACTTATTCGAGAGAGGGGTTTTACTCCAGCTCCTCAGGACGGGGAATTGCTCACTATGATTGACGAGATGGGGTGGGCCAGATTTACCGCACCTCCCGAGCCAGTAGTTATCTCGATCGTGCAGGAGTTTTACGCCAGCGCTCTGCTGAAGCACATTCGGGCAGGGCATACGTTGCCGTCTTTAGAGTCTCGGACTCAGGTCGACGTCCGAGGGGTTACAGTTGATTTCTCCACGACCGCTATTCGGAGGCTTTTTGGGTTTCCGGTGGTTGATGAGTCAGCCTATGACCGAGTGATGACCAGCCTCACTAAGGAGGCCCTGCTTGAGACCATTGCACAGCCTGCACCGACCGGGAGCAATGAGCACAGAGTTCTTCCACTTTTCACTTCAGAGCTCGCCTCAGCCTGGCTGGCGTGCTCGGCTTTATTTTATCTGCGCACGCATTGACCCCACCTCCCAGATCCGCACAGTCTTTCTCTCCCGCGCCCGACACTTTTGCTATCACTCCGGCCGCGTTTGATGTGGCCCCCATCCCGGTCCGATCTATCTTCCGAGTATCCAGTGGGGGCCAAGACGGGGTTGAAGCACCCTCCCTCATCTCGCGCTTTATGCCGGCAAATGTGGCTAACGTGGTCGACGACGAGCCGATGCTTGCCCCCTGTGCCCGATCGACCACCGTATCATATCGCACTTGACCCGTGGGGAGGAGCGCCGCCGCACGCCGGGGAGAGGATTTTGCTAGAGGAGGCTCACGAGGATCCCCGAGCCGCTTTGTTGACGCATGGAGATGGCGGCCGCGGCACTCGGCTGACAGAGCGAGGTTGGAGGAGTTGTTTGATGGGCTGCGGGAGGATTTGAGGAGACAGAGAGAGGAGCAGAGAGAGGAGCTGAGGAGAGAGAGAGAGGAGCTGAGAGATGAGACGAGGAGAGAGAGAGAGATGAGATGAGGAGAGAGAGAGAGAGCTTGATGGCTGCCATGCGGGAGGAGCAGCGGGCGGAGCGGGAGAGCGTTGTTGCTGCCGCCAGAGCCGAGATGCGAGAGCAGTTCGCGGCCGCCCGACGAGCGGCGAGGCGTCTTGCCGCGAGGATGCTTATCATCGAGCACCTCGCCGCATGGACGGACCATATCATGCATCCCGACGGCCATTTATTGCGCCCGCCCGGCCAGCCACACCACCCTCCTCACCGGACGAGGCAGCACCGGCTCCCGAGCAGATCGAGGGGAGTACTTGACCTTTTACTTTTATCAGATATCATTTTTGTCCATTGAGGTCAATGTACGTCCTAAGTTTGGGGGATTTACTTTCGCTTCTACATTCATGGTCAGACCTTATTTTATTCTGTGCTTTATTTCGTTGCACTTTTCATTTCTTTGCGTAAATTTTTTTAGATAGCCTTGCTTGTCGTAGTTTTTCTTTATTCGTGAATTTTTCGTGCTTCTATTTGTGTGATACTGATGTTACGACAATCGCTTTTTCTCTCTCAAGAAGCGGGCGAGTTCTAGTCGAGTTGTAGTCGCTATTTCTATTCTCGCTTAGTATTCAATTAGGTCCAAATTTTTCGTGATTGTAGAGGTCTTGAGATAAGAGACGATACATACTTGTTTTTAAATCCCCATCAATACGTTTGGCTACATTTTCCTGATAGTGAGTCGTCTGTTTCTTTAGTCGTGTTGGCACTTAGATTGAGTTTAGAGTCGGCCGCTTTTCCCTAAAGTCGAGATAATGTGTTCTATGATGGGAAGTCTAGTAACCGGGGGTATTCGCGTGACCCGTTGTTTACTCTCGCGTAAAACGACGACCCTGATTAGACTAGTGATTTAGATATTTCACATGTGCCAATGATAGGGAACCTAGTAACCAGGGGTATTCGCGTAACCCGCTGTTTACTCTCGCGTAAAACGGCAACCTTGATTCGGACATGCGGAAATTATGTATTCGAGTTGTTTCTCCGCTGTAGACGGGAACTTAGTAACTAGAAGCATCCATGTGCCCCATGAGTGTCTTTTACGTCAAACGGTTTTCCAATACATGAGAATGGTGTTCCACCCTAGGATTATCCCGATGAAACATTCCGAAATCCTAACCTAGTGGTCAACTCGAATCAAATTCTTGAGCATATATATATAAGGGAATACTGTCCGAGGTTTAATTGTTATGAAGCTCGTGAAAATTGTGCCTTTCGACTGTGGAACGGGACGAACTAGCTTGGGTGTGTTAGCCTTTCATATTGACGGTCGATTTGACTCACGTTTTGTTAATCTTTGAGCTGGATTTTCTTCATGAATGAGTGATTAGGACTGAACTTGATTACTTTGCGGAATCATTATTCTGAGTGCAGCTCGCTTTTATGACACTCGTATTATTTAGAGAGAATTACAGGATAGTATTGATTAGGTTGAACACTATGAGTTGCACGATGGTTCACGACATTCTTTTATTGAATTTAATTCTTTTTGCTTGAGGACAAGCAAAGGCTTAAGTTTGGGGGTATTTGTTAGACGTATTTTTATACGCTTATTTATCATTATTTCGTAATATTTTGTAGAGTGAAATCGTCTAAATGAGCTTTTAATGCCTTAATTTTGTATGATTGACAGGAAATTGAAGTCCGGAAGCTAAACCGAGGCAAAACGGGCGAAAACGGCAAAACTGGACTCTGAGCCGCGGCACAAGGAAGCTGAGCCGCGGCACAGGAAGACACCACCAAGGACGAGTAACTGTACTGCGTGCCGCGGCATGCACCTGTGAGCCGCGCACGTAAGAATTAATTAACGCCTGCATTCACAAGGCGATGTGCCGCACAGGTTTAGTGAGCCGCGGCACACTTGGCGGTTTTTGTATGCCCGCGCGGATTTTGAGCCGTTTCGAAGCCAGTTTTCGACCGACTAATACGGACGCGATTTGGAGTTGTGCTGAGCTATAAATAGGGTTTAAGACCCTAATTAAATCATCTTTGAATCTTTGGATCTTGAATAGTTTGGAGAGCTTAAGCTTGGAGACGGCAGAAGAAGAGGGAGGCAGAAGACTTCAAGGGCAGAAGGCGGAAGCTGAAGAACGGAGGAATCCGAGCTTCATCTGCGTTTGAATTTTATGCTTTCGTTTATTTATTCTGTATTTTCAATTTTTAGTATGTCAGGCTAAAGCCCTAATCTAGGGTTTTGATGAAACCTTTGTTTTGACGAATTGATTGAGATTATCCAATTTATTACCTTTTTATTGAGTTTTCCCAATTATGTTTAATGCTTGCAATTATCTGGCCAATAGTTGTATTGATTTAATCATTCACTTCGAATCGGGAGAGGAGATTTGGTGAGGAACTATTGGTGAGGACCGTTTTATTCTGTGAGATAGGAATATACTCATAGGAACTACGTGGCCTTTAGGAGATTTTAAGCTTTTCGCCTATTGGCGAATTAATTCACCTAGGGATAGAGTGCATTATTCGCCTTTAGATAAATCCATTGACCTCGGGAGAGGCGGTAGAATATATTAGCAATCTCCGCCTTCAATAAATTGGGAAAATTATTTATCACGGATAATCGAGAGTAAATTCGGATAAACTAAGGTGGATTCAGAACCCTAGACTTGTTCATCATTTGATTTCTTTTATCCAAGATATTGTTTTCTACTGCTTAGTCTTTTAGTATTTCATTTAGTTATTAATCGCAAATCCCAAATTCGATTGTTCAGATAAAATTGGAGTACACAAAAATCAGTAGTTAGAAATAAAATCCTCGTGGGAACGATACTCTACTTATCACTTTATTACTTGTAAACGATGACGTGCACTTGCGTGTAGGAAATATCGCAACAACGGTCCAATGTATCTCGGTCTCAACTTGCTCCTTGGACCAAACGAACAATTCCTTTGGTAGGAGATACCTTCAGGAATACCTTGTCGCCAACACAGAATTCGAGATCTTTCCTACGCTTGTCGGCGTCAGACTTCTGACGATCCTGTGCTATCTTGATCCTCTCACGAATCTTATCCACCATACCAATTGTCTGTTCGATCATCTCAGGACCCAAAATTCTCCTTTCACCTACCTCATCCCAATACAGTGGTGATCGACACTTCCTACCATATAGGGCTTCATACGGTGCCATACCGATCGTCGACTGGTAACTGTTGTTGTAAGCAAATTCTACCAAAGGCAACAGTCGTTCCCAATTATTGCCCATGTCTAATACACATGCTCGCAACATATCCTTAAGGATTTGGATGGTCCTCTCGGACTGACCATCAGTCTGAGGATGATAGGCCGTGCTAAAATTCAACTATATTCCCAAGGCTTCTTGCAAACTCTCCCAAAAACACGATGTAAAACGAGTATCCCTGTCGGATACTATAGAGACTGGCACTCCAATTTAATAATCTCACGGATGTAAAGTTGAGCATATTGATCCATTCGAAAGTTCATCTTAACTGGGATAAAATGAACTGACTTTGTGAGTCGGTCCACAACAACCCAAATAGCGTGGTTTCCTCTTTCCGTTCGAGGCAAACCTACCCCAAAGTCCATCATAATGTTTTCCCATTTCCATTCTAGAATATGAAGTGACTTAAGTAATCCAAAGGGACATTGATGTTCTGCCATCACTTGTTGACAAACTATACACCTTCTGACAAAGTCTGCCACATCTCTTTTCAAGCCTTCCCACCAAAATGTCCGCTTAAGGTCTTGGTACATCTTTCTACTCCCAGGGTGTGCTGTATATGGAGTACTATGTGCCTCCTTCAATATCGCTTCTCTCAACTTGACAACATTGGGCACACAAATCCTCCCTTCATAGTACATTGTGCCATCATCGGACACACGAAATCCTTTATCCTCACCTAAAAGGGTACATTATTCCATTTTGACCAAGAAGTCGTCTTGACCTTGATTTTCTTTGATCTGCTTCTTCAAGGTTGGTTGTACCACCAAACTATCCAATAATGACTCAACTGGATTCGATGGTGTAGCCATATCAAGGTTCATCCTTGCAAATTCCTTGACCAAGCTTTCCTCTTTGGTCAACAAACAAGTTAGGTCTCCTCTCACCTTACGGCTCAGTGCATCAGCAACTACGTTTGCTTTACAGAGGTGGTAATGAATTGTACAATCGTAGTCTTTGACCAACTCAAGCCATCTATGCTGCCTCACATTCAATTCCTTTTGTGTGAAAATATATTTCAGACTTTTGTGGTCTGTATAAATTTCTTACCTCCATAAAGGTAATGTCTCCAAATCTTCAAGGCATGAACTACCGCTGCTAATTCCAAATCATGAGTAGGGTAGTTCAGCTCGTGCGGTTTCAACTGTCTCGAAGCATAGGCAACTACCTTGCCCTCTTGCATCAATACACATCCCAAGCCTTGCTTGGATGCATCACTGTACATGGCAAATTCTTTTGTCGGATCGGGAATCGTCAAAACTGGTGCAACAGTCAATCTTTGCTTAAGTTCTTGGAAACTTCTTTCACATTTCTCATTCCATAAGAAAACATCTCCTTTTCTAGTCAATTTAGTCATATGTGTAGCAATCTTCGAAAATCCCTCGATAAATCTCCGATATAACCGGCTAATCCCAAGAAGCTTCGAACTTCGTTCGTATTACTTGGTACTTTCCAATCATTGACTGCCTCAACTTTAATCGGGTCAACCTCAATTCCTTTAGAAGTGACCACATGTCCCAAAAATGTAACTCGGTTAAGCCATAATTCGCACTTATTGAACTTTGCATACAGCTTCTCCTTATGCAGTATTCCCAATAATGTTCTAAGATGCTGCTCATGATCAACTTTGGTCCTTGAATACACAAGTATGTCATCTATGAACACAATGACAAACTTATCCAAATAAGGTTGAAATACCCGGTTCATGAGGTCCATGAATACCGCTGGCGCATTAGTCAAACCAAATGGCATCACTATAAACTCATAGTGTCCATAACGAGTTCGAAATGCGGTCTTTGGGATATCATCATCCTTAATCCTCATTTGGCGATATCCGGATCTCAAATCTATTTTCGAAAATACTCCCGATCCTCCAAGTTGATCGAATAGGTCCTCTATTCTAGGAAGTGGATATTTATTATTTATCGTGAGTCGATTAAGTTCACGATAGTCTATACACATCCTCAAACTTTCGTCCTTTTTCTTCACGAAGAGCACTGGCGCACCCCATGGCAAAACACTCGGCCGGATAAATCCAGAGTTGAGTAGTTCCTGGAGTTGTACCTTCAGCTCTTGCAATTCCTTAGGCGCCATCCTATAGGGAGCCTTCGATATTGGTGCCGCTCCTGGCACTAAGTCAATTGAAAATTTAACTTGACGATTCGGCAGAACTCCGGGCAAGTCTTCGGGAAAGACATCTGGATACTCCTTGACGATAGGTACATCAGTTACCGTCTTCTTTGAAGTCGTTTTACCCACCACATTCACCAAGAATCCTTGGCAATCACTATTGTTCAGCATCTTCACAGCTTTCATGGCTGAAATCACCTTCGGGGTACTGCTGTGTCTAACTCCCTCGAATACGGTCTTGACATCAACAGACGGGCATAATATTACCCTCCTTTCGGAGCATTAAATTAGACCTCTATGCTTGTCCACCCAATCCATACCCAAAATGACATCAAAATCGCTAAGTTCCACTATGTGCAAGTTGGCTAAGAAGCTATGATCATTAATCTCTATCTTCACGTTGATAGTTATCGAGTCTACACGTACTACTCCCCATCATCACTACTAATAATCTCTACAATGGGAATAGGGGTCGCGGCTCAATCCACAAAGTGAGTTCATATTCAGACTCGATATCTGCCATCAACACGTCCTTCATATTCTCGGCGAGATCCACCCTTGAGCTTTCATCAGGAATTTCTTCCGGATCTTCTTCTGGATCTTCTTAGGGATTCTCCTCTGGTTCTTCTTCTGGATCTTCTTTGGGATCCTCCTCCGAGTCTTCCTCGTCCGTAGAGTCTGCATCCCAATTTGCAGCTGGAATCTCCTCTTGAGCATATAAATCCAATAGGCGTCCAGCGACAAATTGGAAATCATCCGTAGCCTCTCGTTCTTCAAGCGATCTCTTGATGGCCTTTTTCCAAAGCCGGAAGATGCAGCAACTCCAGTCTTCGGATAATTTCTCCATCAAGTGCTCTAGCTGGTGAGTGACGAAACCTTGTTTCCCAGATTTTAGCCACTTACTCAGTCTATTAATGACGTAGTGTGGCGCATTTTCTGGTAGACTAGGGTCGTCCCACCAGTCCTTACGCGCTAGGAGACGCGAGTCAAAAGTAGCTGGGACCTTCTTACGTGGAGTTATTCTAGGTTTGACCATTCTAATAATTCGTACATTCATAAATAATTATGTAATTAAAAAATGAAATGACATATGCATGAATAATGACTGAAACTTGGTACCTTTGACGGAGTGACGAAGTGGCGAAGCTGAGATCATATGATACTTTTACATTTTAGCGAGTCTACAGAAAAGTAAAACCCTCTCTGATACCACTATGTAACGCCCCGACTTTCTAGGGTAAATATTGGGGAAAATAATTTTCTTGAGAATATAAAAATTCTCGCCTACAAAGTCGAGTCGCTACAATGACATAAAAATTAAATACTTTTAAATAAGGTAACATTTCATATTAGATACGAAGTAAAATTTGCGACGGAAGAATAAATCATAATTTATAAATTTCAAATCCAAGTTTCCCCAAAAAGTTTCAAAACAGTTGACATAAAGAAAACAACATTTAATAAATTCTTCGTGGGCGGAATTCAAGGACCTAATGGAGACCGAATATTGCCCGTTGCCAGTTATACAGGCTCGAGTTCATGCCTTTTATGATTCTCAGCCTCGGGATATTCCTATTTCTCAAGCAACTGCCGATTTCAACAAGGAGTTGGGCTATGTGAAGACCCAAGTTGTCGAGGAGAACAACAAAATTTTTCACTTCTCCAGGCGGATGAAATTGTCCATTCGCGACTACATGTCTGGGCTCGTCTGCACTGCCTTGAAGGATTATCAGAGTAGGGCCCTTGCTTATGATATGTCTGTGATGGCTAGTGAGGCGGCCCGCGAGAGCAAGAAGCAAAAGTCCGCCGGGAATTTTTTGGGCCACAAAGGTGGGGGTCAGCAGAAATTCCAGTCTGCTAACTTTTCCGCTGGTGGTGGCCCAGCTCGTTCTATTGGGGTCCCCCGCAGGGCTGCCAGTGCCCCTTCTCGGGAGGTGAAGTGTTTTAACTGTGGCCAACCGGGCCACATCAGTCGTAATTGTCCGAGCCCTTTGCTGACGTGTAATCGGTGTGGCCAGACAGGCCACAAGGCTGCTTTCTGTGCCGAGAGAGAGAGTTCTTGGTGCTCAGGCTTCCATTCCAGCGCCCAGGGAACCAAGCGTGAATCAAGGATCTTTTGCTTCTCAGTCCCCACCGAGTGCCATTCGAGGGAGAGGTCGGGGTCAGATCGCCAGAGGGGGAGCATCTAGTGTCGGCTCCACCCATCCACGAGTTTACGAGATGAGGAGGGCTGATAATCCGGCTGCTACCATTGCCACAGGTACCGTTCACATTCATTCTCATCCTGTCAGTGTGCTTTTCGATTCCGGTGCTATGCATTCATTTGTCTCTTTGGAATATGTGCGCCGTCTGGGTTTTGATTGTTTGTCGCCCTTCGAGCCTTTCATCGTTAAACTTCCTAGCGGTGATAGGATCGTTGGTGATCGGGAGATCCGAGATTGTGCTGTGATTATTTGCGAGAGGGCTTGGCTGTCAGATCTTATTGTCATGGGTATTGAGAGTGAGGATTTAATTCTTGGGGATGATCGGCTCGAGCGGCATGGTGCGATCATGAACTACCGCACGAGAATCATCACTATTTCAGCCGAGGATGGCACCGAGCACTCTTTCGCAGGGCGAAAGAGGGGAAACCAGAAGTTCGTTATTAATGCCTTGAAGGCGAT
Source organism: Orobanche coerulescens (assembly GCA_033398695.1). Lineage (NCBI taxonomy): Eukaryota > Viridiplantae > Streptophyta > Magnoliopsida > Lamiales > Orobanchaceae > Orobanche > Orobanche coerulescens. Next base: position 175,634,358 of record CM065808.1, read on the forward strand.
GAGACTCCTACGAAAGGGGTGTACCGGTTATTGGTGCTATGCCTTGAATGCAGAGGATGGTGGAGTCGAGCTTTCATCGATTCCAGTCGTTAGTGAGTTTCCTGATGTATTTCCTGATGAGTTACTGGGATTGCCACCGGATCGTGAGGTCGAGTTTGCTATAGAGTTAGAGCCGGGCGCGACTCCGATTTCGAAGGCGTCGTATCGCATGGCACCTTCATAGATGGCCGAGTTGAAGAAGCAGTTGAGTGAGCTTCTTGAGTCGGGGTATGTTAGACCAAGCGCTTCGCATTGGGGCGCACCGTTCCTGTTTGTGCGGAATAAGGATTGTTCACTGCATTTGTATATCGACTATCGCGAACTAAACAAGGTGACCATCTAGAACAAGTATCCTTTGTCGAGGATTGATGACTTGTTCGATCAGTTGCAGGGAGTTGTGGTATTCTCGAAGATTGATTTGAGATCGGGGTACTATCAGCTCCGGGTGAGGGAGTCCGATGTGCCGAAAATAGCTTTTCGGACGAGATATGGACATTATGAGTTTGTAGTTATACCTTTCGGGTTAACTAATGCGCCGGCGGTGTTCATGCAGTTGATGAACAAAGTCTTTATCCAGTATTTGGATAAGTTTGTCGTCGTTTTCATTGACGATATTCTTATTTATTCGAGGAACGAGGAAGAGCACGCGTATCATTTGCGAGTAGTGTTGGACATTTTGAGGACCGAGCAACTCTATGTAAAGTTCTCGAAATGTTAGTTCTGGCTGAAGGAAGTGATGTTTCTAGGTCACGTGATTTCAGCCGAGGGTGTTCGTGTGGACCCGCAGAAGATTGAAGCAGTGTTGGATTGGGCACCGCCCCAGAATGTGAAGGAGATCCGTAGTTTCTTGGGTTTGGCCGGCTACTACCGTAGGTTCGTCGAGGGTTTCTCGAAACTGGCTCGGACACTTACACAGAAGTTCGAGAAGTTCGTCTGGAATGACGAGAGGCAGTCGAGTTTTGAGGAGCTGAAGAGGCGTTTGAGTTCAGCCCCGGTTTTAGCGTTGCCGTGTGGCAACCAGGGTTTTGCTGTTTATAGTGATGCTTTGGGTCAGGGTCTTGGGTGCGTATTGATGCAGCATGGCAAGACCATTGCATATGCGTCGAGACAGTTGAGGCCGTACGAGCTCAACTACCCTACGCACGATTTGGAGTTAGCGACAATTGATTTTGCGCTCAAGATTTGGCGTCACTACCTTTTTGGCTCTGCATGTCAGATTTTTACCGATCATAAAAGTCTGAAGTACATATTTACTCAGCGAGAGCTGAATATGAGGCAGAGGAGGTGGTTAGAGCTGATTAAGGATTATGACCTCGAAATTCTTTATCATCCGGGCAAGGCGAACGTCGTGGCCGACGCCTTGAGTCAGAAACCGGTTGCGTTGCAAACGCTTGAGATCCTTACGTCTCAATCTGAGCTTCGACGGGTTTTGATCGAGTTGGATGTTGAGGTTTTGTTGCCTGGAGCTGTCGGGCAACTCTATGCTTTAGAGATTTCGTCGTCTTTGATCGATGAAATTAAGCTGAAGCAGTTGGAGGATCCGATGATTACTCAAATCCGAGAGAACATTCTTAAGGGAAAGTCTCCTGGGTTTGTAATTCACGAGGATGGTGTTTTGAGATTCCAGAGTCGGCTTTGTGTACCGAACGACTCAGAGTTGAGACAGAGTATTTTGCGCGAGGCCCATGCTACACCTTACTCCGTTCATCCTGGTTCGAGTAAGATGTACAAGGACCTGATAAGGAATTTCTAGTGGAATGATATGAAGGAGGAGATCGCACAGTTTGTAGTGAGATATTTGACTTGTCAGCAGGTTAAAATCGAGCATCAGCGACCGGCCGGGTTATTGCAGTCACTTCCCGTTCCGGAATGAAAATGGGAAGATATATTGATGGATTTCATTACGAGTTTGCCGAGATCGAGGTCGGGCATAAATATGGTCTGGGTGATTGTTGACCGTCTGACCAAGTCGGCACATTTTCTGGGCATCAAGGACACTTGGGGTCCGGAGAAGTTGGCTCGTGTGTTTATTGCGCAGATTGTGAGGCTTCACGGTACTCCGAAGTCTATTGTTTCGGATCGTGATGGCCATTTTGTATCGCACTTTTGGCAGGCGGTGCGTTAGGCGTTGGGTACTCGTTTGCGTTTGAGTGTTAGGAATACTTGTTAGATTTTGATGATGTCATTAATATAAAATCAAATGTTTTGGCAAAATGTAAGGAAGAACCAAATGAGTATCTTCCATAGGCCAAAATATGTTAAGTATAAAACTTGGCAAAATGTAAAGAAGAACCAAATGAGTATCTTCTGTAGGCCAAAAATAAGTTAGGCTAGAAATCGGCTAAGTACTAAAAGTACAGCTTAGTCCATCAGAGAGGATCAGCCGAGTCCAGTCAGAGTAGCTCTGGTCAACTAAATTTATCAGAGAAGTTTGACCAGACTGCAGCCAAGGTACCTCCGGGAAGTCATCTGATCAGATAAGTCACAAACAGTGAACGTCAGAGAGGACCAGACTGCAGAGACGTTAGCTGCATATCAGCTTACTCGAAGCCAGCCAAGTACTCCAAGTCCACGTCAGCATGAGTTGAAAAGTCAAGTATTACGGAAAGTCACATGCAACGTAAAAAGACAGATTGGAGTGATTCCCGCAAGAGATATGATTTAAATAAATCATCCAGACCCACCTTGAAGACTTCAATCGTTTTATATTCAAAAGATTCGGCGCTTACATGCAAAAGTCTTCACAACGGTCGGAAGATAAAATAAAATAATGGGAATCCAGCCTTGCAACGTTCAGAAAGATTAAACAAAGAAGTCTCCCTCCAACGGACGGATTTGTTCAAAAGATTTGCAACGGCTACAAGGAAAAAGCTCAGAGATCGTGACCTATATATATCCGAAGATTTGAAACTGAGCAACTACCGGTGTGAACATACTTTCAAGCAATCAAAGCAATCAAAGCAATCTAAAGCAAACAATAGGATCGTGAAAAGAGCGGTTCTAAAAGTTCATACTTAAAGAAGCTCTCAGTTGGAGAAGACAAAAACTCTTGTCTATAATCCTGAGTACGGGGTACTTCACTGGTTGAAGTAAGAGACTGTAAAGGCATCCAAGGATCGAGGATCAAGAGGTGCAAGGTAGTCAAGTGTGTACAACGGCACGGATTTCCACTGGTTGGAAGCTGTTGTAGTGTGGTTTGAATCACTGTAATATTTATCACTGGTTGAGAATTATAGTGAATTCCTCTCCAACTGGTTTGGAGAAAAGTGGATTAGTAGAGGATTACCCCACCTCTGAGACCACTATAATCGCCTGCGTTCTTTACTGTTTTATTGCATCATACTTTAACTGCTGCATTCATTGTTAAGTGTTTCATTAGTTATTTTGTATTCGTCATCAGCTGACTTCCGTATATACTAAAGAACAAACGACTCCAAGTCATTTGTCTACCTATCAGCTGAAGAAACTCACTCTTCGTGAAAAAGAGTTAAGGAGTTTCTACAAGTCTATTCACCCCCCCTCTAGACTTGTACCTGGACGACTTGTGACCTACAAGTGGTATCGGAGAGGTTGATTCATTTATTTTACGAACCAGATCTATATCAGATATATATATCTTTACTCTCACTTTACAATGGAACACATGCACTCTAGACTCCCTGTGTTTTCAGTTGACGAGTATGATCTGTGGAAGATAAGAATGCAGGCACACTTATCTTCAATTCATGACGACATGTGGTGCATCATCGAGGATGGTCCATTCATCTTTGAGAAGGACAACACAACAGAGGAGATCGCAGCAGGGAGGCCAGAGAAGATTCCCAAGAAGAGGACAGAGCTGACTCCCGAAGAAAGGAAACTGGCCAATCTTGATAACCGGTCCAGAGATGTATTATATCAGACTCATGACAAATCTACCATGGTCAAGATCAAGAACTGTAAAAATGCCAAGGAAATCTGGGACACATTAGCTCTAATGTGTGAAGGAACGGAGCTGATCAAGGAAAACAAGCTGTCAATTGCTATCCAAAAATTTGACAACTTTAAAATGAAGAATGGGGAGTCCATAGATCAAGTGGACACAAGGTTCACAGAGATTATTAATGAGATCAACTCCCTGGGAAAAACCTATGGCAACAGGGAAATGGCACTAAAGGTTCTCAGATCTCTCAACCCCGAATGGAGCATGAAGGCAGTGCCCATGAGAGAGTCCAAGGACCTGAATAAGATAAAGATTCAGGAGCTGTTCTATGATCTGAAGGCTTATGAGTTCGAGCTCCCAAGTTCATCCTCAACTGAACATGCAGAGAAGGGAATCGCATTTGCAGCCGAGTCCCCTGCCAAGAGCCTATCTGATGTGAAACCTCCAAATCCATTAGATTTTGAGGAAGAAATGGCATTTATAATGCAAAGGTTCAGCAATTTTAGAAAGAACTACTCCAAATATAAAAAAAATTATAAGGAGAATCCAAGAAGAAACCAGAAGGCTGGAAGCTGGAAAGTAGAATGCTACAACTGTCACAAAACCGGACACATCCAAATGGACTGTCCTGAGCTCAAAAAGGACGAAACCAAGAAGGAGGTGGGCAGAAAAGAAGATAGAATAAAGGCCCTCATCGGAGAAGACCAGGAGCATGTCGAATCAAGCAGCGGATTATTTTCTGATGAAGATGAGAAGTATGACTGCCTGATGGCAAACCTAGCTGATGAAGAGGTAACTTCTAAACCCACCGGTTCAAATAATAGCTCAGCCATGTCACAAGATATGGATTTACACGAATCGATAAATCAGTTATTTAAAGATTTTGAAACACTCAAATCTGCACACGAAACTGTATCAGCAGAGAAGACTCAGCTGCAAGATGAGAATAGGCAGCTGAAAAATGATTTCGAAAAACTCAGCCTAGATTTAAATAACGTTGAGATAACTGCAGCTGACTCTAAAAACCAGGCTGATGTTAATACAGCTGAGATAAACAGACTAACCATTTTACTTAAAGAAAAATCAGCTGCACTTGCTCATGCCAAAGCCGAGTTTACTAAGCTGGCTCAGATAAATAAAACTCAGGCGCAGGAAATAACCTCCATGAAGGCGTCTTCAACTCTGGGAGAATTGTATACCTATAAAAGGTCACTATATACCAAATCAGGCCTTGGATATAATTCTCACACTCCCTCTAGTTCTGAAACCAAGTTTATCAAGGGAGAAACAATTGTCTCGACTGGTGAGCCTACATATAAACCGATATTTAAAAACAGGAAACAGCCAAGTCAAATGTCTAGGCTGCAGTCAGGTTACACCAGGCAACCACCTAGACAGACGACTAGGCAATGGCCCAGGCAAAAGCAGCAGCCCAGACAACATGCCCACTATTATCAACAACTCCCTAAAAACCGATTTCAAAATGGGAGGGGCAGATGGAAACCTCAAGGTTATCCCAATTTCCAAAACGAACAAGTGTGGAGACCTCAAAGATTTAACAAATGGTCTCAGCCTAGATTTAGAAATGGCCCACACTATCAAAATTTTGAGGAATATCTAGTATATAATCCAACCAGGAGATTCAGACCTCGACCACACACACCATATAAGGGTTATAATAATAATAACAATGTATACAATCCAAGGAGAAATCAATTCTCCAAGAAACCAGCTAACCCCAGAGGACCCACACAGATTTGGGTACCTAAATCTCTGCTTATCTGATTGCAGAAAAGGTGGAAGGACTACAAACACATCTCCACAAGCTCAAATTTTGGAGGTGAAGAATGGTTTGTAGATTCTGGATGCTCGAGGCACATGACCGGGAACAAGAAGATGCTGTCCAAATACACTAAAGAAAGAGGTCCCGATGTAACTTTTGGAGATAGCTCTAGAGGACAGACAAAAGGCTTTGGAGAGCTGCACCGAGGAAACATTGTGATATCCAAAGTTCATTATGTCAAAGGGCTCAAGTATAACCTCCTGAGCATAAGCCAGTTCTGCGACGAAAAGAACCTAGTAGTCTTCACCATTTTGAAGTGTATGGTGATAGACATCTTATCTGGAGAAATAAAGCTACAAGGTTTCAGAAGAAGAGATGTCTACATGATTGATTGGAACACAGGAACACCTAACTCCTGTTTTCTATCCAAGACAGTAGCTGAGAATGGATGGCTGTGGCACAAAAGACTATGTCACCTGAACTTCAAAGCCATCAACAAAATTAGTTCTCAGAAGCTGGTCAGAGGACTTCCAAATGAAGCATTCAAGAAGGAAGCACTTTGTGATGCATGTCAGAAAGGAAAGCAGACCAGGGCATTGTTCAAGCCAGTTCAGCCTACAACGCTCACAACAAGGATCTTAGATCTACTCCACATGGATCTATTTGGTCCTATCAAACCAAGGACTCTGAGCGGCCTGAAGCATGTACTTGTTATAGTAGATGATTATTCAAGGTACACTTGGATTATCTTCCTATATAAGAAAAGTGAAACCTTGACCAAGCTACCTGAGCTGCTGAGAAGGATCCAGAATGAGAAATCTCTATCCATCATCAAGATCAGATCAGATAGAGGAGGAGAGTTTCTCAACAAGGCAATAACTGATTTCAGCGATCAGAATGGGATCCAAAGATGAGCTCTGCGGCAGACGCCCTGTGAGAATGGTGTTGCTGAAAGAAGGAACAGAACCCTGAAGGAAGCAGCAAGGTCCATGATTGCAGAAGCGGATCTGCCCAAGAGGTTCTGGGCTGAAGCTGTCAACACAGCCTGTCACACCCAAAACAGGAGTATGATAGTAGGGAGACATGGCAAAACTCCCTATGAGGTTTGGAATAATAGAACTCCTACTGTTGCTTACTTTCATGTTTTTGGTTGTAAGTGTTTCATCCACAACAACGGTAAAACACAGCTAAATGCCTTTGATGCTAAAACTGATGACGGTCTCTTTATGGGATACTCACAAAGAAGCAAGGCATATAGAGTTTTTAATAAAAGAACCTTAGTTGTGGAGGAAACACCCCATGTTGTTTTTGATGAATCTACAGTTGAGTACAGGAAACAAGTTGAGATGATTGAGAACAAGCTCAAGTCAGCAACCCTTGAAGAAGTCATTGTTCATGACACTGGAATGGTGGACTCACCTGCAGACCAGCCTAATGACCCAACTGCAGCTGCTGAAGACCCAACTGCAGATCAGACAGGATCACCAAACCTATCTGATCCGGTTGCCGCTGATGAAGATCCAGCCATAGCTGATAAAGACTCATCTGCAGATCAGATCCAACCTGCAGATGACAAGACGGTACCTCATCCAGTTGCAGACCAGAACCCAGCTGATGCAGAAATCCACCAGAGCAATCCATCAGGGGGAACAGACCCAGAAGAGGACGATATCCCCAAATGGCTCAAAGATCACCCAATCTAGCAAATCATCGGAAAGTTGACTGATGGAGTTAAGACAAGACAGTCAACCCTACCAGCAAGAATGGCGATATTCTCATGTTTTATGTCACAAATTGAACCCAAGACCACAGAACAAGCTTTGGAAGATTATTCGTGGATCAATGCCATGCAAGAGGAATTGGAGCAGATGGAGAGAAACAAAGTTTGGGAACTAACAGACAGACCTGATCACAAGAAGGTTATTGGCACCAAATGTGTGTACAAAAATAAGAGTGATGAAGACGGAGCTGTTGTTAGGAATAAGGCCAGACTTGTAGCAAAAGGTTATGCACAATGTGAAGGAATAGATTTTGATGAAACCTATGCACCTATTGCAAGATTAGAGGCCATCAGACTATTCCTCGCATATGCTGCATTTAAGGATTTTGAAGTATATCAGATGGATGTAAAAAGTGCTTTTCTAAATGGAATCCTAGAAGAAGAAGTCTATGTAGAGCAACCCCCAGGTTTTGTCAAAGGAGACAAAGTCTATAAGCTGTTGAAGGCTCTTTATGGACTTAAGCAAGCACCAAGAGCGTGGTATGAAACACTGTCTGTGTTTCTTGAGAAAAATAGATTTTGCAAAGGGAAGGTGGACAAGACCCTATTCAGAGTAGAGCACGAAGGCCACATATTAATAGTCCAGATATATGTGGATGACATCATATTCGGATCAACTAATCTAGAGCTATGCGAGAAATTCTCCAACCTCATGCAGGGAGAATTTGAGATGAGTATGATGGGAAAGCTTAACTTCTTTCTCGGACTACAAGTTAAGCAGATGGAAAAAGGAATTTTCATCAACCAAGCAAAGTATACCAGAGACCTTATCAAGAGATATGGAATGGAATCATCCAAACCCGCAAGAATTCCTATGAGCACAAGTACTCACCTGGATGCAGACGAGGCAGGCATATCAGTTGACTCAACCCACTACAGAGGACTTATTGGATCTCTCCTGTACCTCACTGCAAGCAGGCCAAACATATCCTATGCTGTTGGAGTTTGTGCACGATTCCAGTCCAAGCCGAAGCAATCACACCTAGATGCAACCAAGCGGATAATAAAATACCTTAAGTCTACAATCAATGTTGGACTATGATATCCCAAGGATGATAATTTCGAGCTGTCAGGATACTCAGATGCGGATTTCGCAGGATGCAAAATCAACAGGAAGAGCACTAGTGGAACGTGTCAATTCCTAGGAACCAGACTGATATCCTGGTTTAGCAAGAAGCAGGTTTCTAACTCTATCTCCACTACAGAGTCAGAATACCTAGTCAGCAGTAGTCACAGTGCATGATTCTATGGATTAGACAGCAGCTAAGGGATTATAATATCATTGCAAACGAAGTTCCAATCTGGTGTGAAAACAATAGTGCTATTGCAATAACCAACAATCCGGTTTTGCATTCAAGGACGAAGCACATTGATGTTAAACACCATTTCATTAGAGACCATGTGCTTAACAAAAGGGTTAGAGTTGAAAGAGTCAGCACAGACTACCAGATAGCCGACATCTTTACCAAACCCTTGCCAGAAGAAAGGTTTTTGGAGCTGAGCAGAGATCTTGGATTACTAGATTGGGAATCTAGTACTGGAGCAAGCTGAAGAATCAGATCCTAGCTGATGCAGGCAAGAAGACGAAGGACAGACAAAGCAACCTAGCTGATCAGAATACCAGGCGATAAGTCAACTCACCTGATACAGAGCGGTCAACAGTCAACAAATCAGACCAGCTAAGTTTTCTAAACCGACTTCTGAATATTTAATTATTATCTGCCATAGTTATAATATTATTATAATAATTTTGGTTAACAAACGGCATTTAAATATACATTTTTCTAAAGCCAAGTGGCAATCTTAATACACGCGTCAATCGCCTATTAAATCAACCTCCACGGTGGCCAATCAGGATCAACCGTCGAATTTTAAAATGGGCCACCGATTCAAATTTGAAATTCAAAAGAATATCAAAAGGCCTACCACCGTTTCAAATATATAATAAATTAATACAAACGTCTTTTCATCTTCTTTATAAGGAAAGAATACCTTTCACTTTACTCTTTACGCTTACAGAAACCCTAGATTTTTCAGAACAAAATTTCTTGAACACCAAATACGCTAAAATCTTTTATTTGCAGAAATGGCATCTTACTTCGAAGGAGTTAATTTGAAGGCGGTGAAAGACCAGATCATTTTCTCGCTGGTCGTCGACTTTGAAGGCTTATTGGGAGCCAATCTGGAGGACTACGACATGCTTAATCTGATTCGCGCAATGAAGCTTAATGGGATCTACCCATTTCTAGACATCAATCCTCAACACCTGTACAAAGAAGATGTCATCGAGTTCTATCGCGAAGCTTATTTGATTCAAGACGGAATTCATAGCACAGTTGGCGGAAGACCAGTCAGCATATCTCGAGAGACGATCCGTACTGTCTTCGGAATGAAGCACCGTGGTTTAGCGGTCGAAGCTCTCAAGCAATCCGCCGCCGAAACCTGGAAAAAGATTAAGGTGGAAAATATCCCGGAAAAACTGAAATTCACTGCCAAGAGGAGTGGACTCAAGAAGATTTACCGTTTCGCGTTGGACGTTACCAACAAAATAATAATGGGGATGGCCGGCAGTTATGATCAACTGTCGTCATCGAAGTTTATGGTGCTGGGAGCACTGATTCAGGAAGAAGAAGTTGACTGGGCTGACTACATCTTCAGGCAACTTGTGCGAGAGGTCAACAAAGCCGAATGGCTTGTTGATGAGAAGAGATTCAAAACAAAGTTGGCGTTTGGAACGCAGCTAAGTTGGTTTTTGGAAAAGACTGGTGTGGCAAAGGGAAGCACTGACCCCTTCCACCCCAATAAAAGACTTGGTCATATGGACCACGAGAAGGTGAGGAAATTCGGAGGCACTGGGAGAGAAGCTCAGATGCTGAAGGAGCTGCCGGACACAAGGACATATCCAAGATACTATTCATCAGGAGAGTCGGATAAACCTGCAGCCGATATCCCAACTGCAGTCGAGTCAGACACCGAGTCCGACGACACTCCCATTGCAGTCAGATTTAAGAGAAGGGGACCAGCCCCTGAAGGACCCTCTATTCTGCAGTCGTCACCAGAACCCTCTCCCAAGAGGCCAAGGAAACTGCAATTTAGTGAGGAAGAGTAGTCTGAACACCTTGCCAGCTCCTTAGCCAGATCACCAATTCATCCGGAAGACCAGCCTGTCCCAGGCACCCACGAGACTCGGATTGTAGCTGTACTCACCCCCTCAGCCTACATCTCCGAGGAAGAAGAAGCAGGTCTGATAATATCTATCCCTGAAGCCAATTATACCTTTAACCTGTTAGAAAACAATTCTTTCAACCTATCAATTGAACAACTCCAGCTTGTTAAGCCACAAGCATTAAAACACTCTTTTGTAAATATTTTTGAAGAGTGGAAATTTTTCAAAACTCTGACATTTACAAACCTTCAAACTTACATTGCAACTAGTGGTTGGGAATATCCCCAAGCCACTGAGGAGGTTCTGATTCACTTTTGCAAAAAATCAGACTTAGTATTAATCCTCCAGGATAATTGGTTCCTGTCCTATTTTAAAACAAACATGGACCAATTTATCCATTCCATAATGCTTAGCATTTTCGATGGTTCTTTTGAAGAAGAGGAGGAGGAGGAAGTTGAAAAAGAAATTAGAATTGAGGAAGTAGATGGAGAAGGAAATAAAGAAGTTGTTGTTTTCGATGATGAAGAAGAAGAACAGGAGGAGAGCAGAGAGGAAGAAAAGATCTTAGTTGAAAATAAACCCGATGAAATTGAGAAGACAGAAGAGTTCGCTGATGAAGGAGAAGAAGAAGAAGGAGAAGAGGTAGAACAAGAAAAAGATGATGATAAAGAGGATGATGATGAAAAGGATGATGATGATGAAGGAGAAAAAGAGGAGAAGGTGTAATACCCGGTTGTAATTCAGTAATTATCATTCAGTATTTATCATTCAGTAATTGATACTCAGTAATTTCACTCATATTCAATCATGGTATTCATCATTCAGAGTAATTGTATCGTGTATCAATCGTCATTCATCACTAATCTAATTGGAGTTTCGTGCCGTGTTTATCATCATTGTCATTTTCGTTGTGGGCTGTGCGTGAGGAGTAGCGCACGCTACGTACTCTTTTTAGCGCGCGCTAATTGAGTACAGGTAGCGCACGCTACCACTCAGCATTAGCGCACGCTAATGTTACCCTGGCTGCAGTCCAGAAGGTACTGGACTGCAGGTGAGTTATTAGTAGCGCACGCTACGAGTGGTAAGTAGCGCGCGCTAGTGGGTTGTAGTAGCGCACGCTAATATGTAGTGTAGCGCGCGCTAAGGACGGATCAGGTTGAGTCCAGTGACTACTGGACTGCACTGGATTAATTCATAGCGCACGCTATGAGTAGTTTTAGCGTATGCAAGCGGTGTAGTAGCGCACGCTACTTGTTGGTCGTAGCGCACGCTACCGAGGTCAGATCAGAGAACAGACGGTTTCTGGATTCCAGTACTGGGCATCAAATAATTCGTTAGCGCACGCTAATAATGGGTATTAACGCACGCTAATTATATGGCCGTAGTGCACGCTACAAAAAGGTACGTAGCGCGCGCTACCGCGTTCGGACAGTGGGTACTGGATTTCCCAAATTACCCGTTAGCGCACGCTACGCGTAAGGGCTAGCGCACGCTAACCTGGAGTGGCTATAAATTGGACAGTCTAGCCCAGATTTCGTCATTTGTCATCTATTCTCATTCTCTCGTCGGTTCTAGGCGATTTGGGCAATTTAGAGTGTATTCTTCAAGGTGTAATCATCAATCATAATCTTCAAGTCTTTGAGTTGGATTAATCATCACTTCATCATCTCCAAAACATCAAATCAAAGGTATTAATCTCTTGGATCTAGAATTTCGGATTTTTGGGTTTTTCCTTCCGATTTCTTCGTGTAAGCTTGGATTATTATTGTAATATGTTAGATATGGATTATATACCTTAGATAAATATATTCCTACGGATTTAATGACTATTCTCGGAATTATTTCAAGAACCCTTGGGGTTGACTTCGGTTAATTGGGGATTTTCCGATTGATGTTGTTGTAATCATGAATTATGGATTCCTAATGGATTATTGATATCATTGGAAGTGTTTTGATGGTTTGTAATACTCATTTTGGTGTTGGTTTCGACATATTCGGGATTGGATATTTTCGAAGTTGTGTGGTTGGTTATGTATTCGTTAGAATGCCCCTATGAGTTTGATTATCGTTGTTTCGACCTTTGGGTTAGTCGTGTTTTGTTGCTTGATACGTGTATTGAACGGTTGTTGGTAATTATTGTTATTCAAGGTTGTTCGAGCGACCGGTATCTCGGTTAGGACGTTGTTCGTGGACGGACATTCTTCATCGGTGTTGCATAAGTTAATTCTTACTCGGTTAAAAGGATACTCATTCCTTTTTGTTGTTGATTACTCATAATCATAATTCATTCATCATGGTATTAATCATATTGAGACTCGTAATTGTCGAATAATCATTTTATTCACGAGGAACGACGGTTCCAAATCATTTCATTGGATTATCAATCACTTCACTATTATTTTCATCTCGGTGAGTCATCTTGACCTTGTCGAATTATTATTCATTGATGTTCATTGTGGTCATTCTCGTTCATGTGACCTTCTGGGTTCATATTGCGTGGCCGGGTGTGGCTGTGTGGAATTTTTAGTCGGGCACACGATGGTCATGTATTGGGTTCACCGATATATTGGACCGTGCACACGGTAAAGCTTAACTCCGTGAGACTAATTAGGTACAAGGACGGGTGTGTCCGATCATTCGTCTTGTACACTTGCACAGGACATTACGGGCGTACTATGATACTCCTCTTCAGCGTAATTCATAATTAAGGATATTTCATAACTTCAGTTAAATCATGATTGTGTATTTTCAACCCTTGAGGATTGTTGTTCTGTGTAACTGACCCCGTTGGGGGGTTTTGTTTTCAGGTCACGGCCAGGCAAATGCACGGGAAGAGCATGTTGACGGCGACGAGTCCCAGTGATACTAGTAGGGGGCCCCAGTCATTCCGTTTGCTTCAGTCATTTCAGTCATTTCCGTCGTTTGTATTTTCCGCTGCAAATTCCGTTTGAGATGTTTATTTGTTCAGGGTGGTGTATTTTATCTCCATATAAAATATACTAGTATTCTGTTTTATCCTGGTGTAATGTACTTAAACTACTCATCGGAGTACTTGGTAATATAATGTGGTTCGGTACTACAATTATATTATTTAATTCATCATTTTCATTGCCTGGTGGGTCCCAGTCGGGGATTCACGGCACTGTAATATCCGCCTAGTTTGGGGTGTTACAGAGTTGGTATCGGAGCGTGGTTTTGAATACTACCCTCCAAGTCATGTCTCATTTGAAATCATCGTCATCGGACTAGTATCATTGGACTTTCGCGTCACGTGTGACCTGTGCAAATGCCGAGCCAATCAGACCAAGAACTGTAAGATTTCTAACGCCATGGTATAATTTCTGGCAAAGAATCATTCATTCATAATTCATCAGTTAACAATCCTCAACCATCATTTTCATTTGACCAGGACGGTCATGTCAACTCATTAATCACTCGATTCATTTCATTATTCAGTTGTTGATCAGGAAGATCGAATCATTAATCATGTTAACTTGTTCAAGATAATCGTTTCAGTAATTTCATCAGATAATCATGTCACGTCAATTAATCATTCATGTAACCACTGTGTTAGAGCGCGTAAGCTCATTTTCATCATCTCATGTCATAATCATAACGTGATATTCATGCGGGAAATATAATCATCATGTGACTTTCCTACTTCAGTATGGAGAGGGCAAGAAGAGGACGTGGAGCACAAGGCCGTGGAGCGGGCCGAATCCCGAGAGCTCGTGTGAATACACGTGCAAACGCGAGGAATAATGCTAATTCATCGAGCAGCGACGCTGCCACTCATTCACCTGGACGCGATCATTCACTATCGGGGAGTCGTACCCGAGACACGGCTCAGTCAGAAGGTGTCCGGGTTGACCCACTCTCTTTTATGCAGGGCATGATGGCCCAAATGACGCAGATGGCACAACTTATGGAGACGATGCACAACTCGGTCAATCAAAATCAACAGGCTCCTCCGCCGCCACCTCAGAGGCAAGAGAGGAATGTGAGAAATATCATCGGCGACATCTCTCGCCAGAGGCCACCTACTTTCGAGGGCTCGTCTGAGCCGGCGGATATTATTCATTGGCTCGAGCATTTCGAGAAGTTGTTTGCTATGGTAGAGTGTCCCGAAGGACACAAAGTTTCTGTTGCGGCTTACTACCTGGGTAAGAGCGCACATTCTTGGTGGTTGTCGTTGAAGCCCACCGAAGGATCTTGTACTTGGGGTCAGTTCAAAACTCTCATGATGGAGAGATATTATCCAGCCCCACTCAGGGAGGCTAAGTTGTCGGAATTACTCACTCCCGACCCCTCAGCAGACGAGGATGTTCTCGCCATTGCCGAGAAATTTCAGGAGCTTCTCCCTTTCGCCTCATCTATCATTCATTCAGAGGCAGATAAGATTAAATATTTCAGCAAGAGGCTGAAACCCCGTATGAGACTTCAGTTGCTTAATCATAATTGCACCACATTGGCCGAATTCATCGAGAAAGCTCTCACTTATGAGCTTACTGCTAAGGAAATTGCTAAGCAGCAACCTTCGTCTGCTAGCAAGAAATCGAAGAATCGTAATCAGTCTGAAGGCGGTCAGACAAGCTTCAAGAAACCCCATGCGGGATCTGCTTTTTCTGAGCGACCTCCTATGTCGTCTAAACCCGCGGAATCTCGGTCTCGAGCGGCAAGTTCGGCCATCACCTGTTTTAACTGTGGGGATCTTGGTCACCTCAGTACCAAGTGTCCGAGACAGACTATCACATGTCATAATTGGGGGATTGCTGGGCATAAGGCCCGTTTTTGCCGTAGGGACTCCAAACCTACTCAAACGTCATCTCAAGCCCCTAAGCAGTCAGCCGTTCAGAATCAGGCCACTCAATCAGCGTCGTTTAAAACGATAGGAGCGACTAAAGGTGGAGCTTTTAGCCATCAGACGGGAGCGTCCGGTGCCGGGACTAGCAAGCCCCAGATTTATGAGATGAAGAAGACCGATGATCCGGAGGCCCGAATGATCTCAGGTACACTCGATATTCTATCTCAACCTGTGTGTACCCTTTTTGATACTGGTGCATCGCATTCATTCATTTCCGAGTCATGTTTGAGTAGACTACGTATGGGTAGTGCTACTAGTTGTGAGCCTTATGTCATTGGTCTACCTGATGGTAGACGAATTATTGGTAATCGTGAGATTCAGAATTGTCCGATTCAGTTTCATGGTCGTGTATGGCCAGTGGACCTAATCGTGGTAGATTTGCCGAGAGACGACGTCATCTTGGGTATTAATTGGATGGATCGTCATGATGCCATCATTAGTGTCCGTAAGCGTATGGTCACTATCATTTGAGACGATGGGGTTGAATGTGTGTTTCAGGGAGGTAATCCCGGCTGTGCTGGTAAGGTCATTAATTTGATGAAAGCAGTGAGATTACTCAATCAGGGATGTGTCGGTTATTGGTGCTATATGGCCAAAACCGAAAAGTCATCAGCAATGTTGACGGATATTCCGGTGGTGAGGGAATATGCCGATGTTTTTCCAGACGAGTTACCTAGTTTGCCTCCACAGAGGGATGTGGAATTCACGATTGAGTTGGAGCCTGGTACGTCCCCGATATCGAAGGCACCATACCGGATGGCCCCGACTGAAATGCAGGAATTAAAGAATCAACTTGAGGAGTTATTCGAGAAAGGTTATATCCGACTGAGTGCGTCCCCGTGGGGAGCACCAGTGTTGTTTGTTAAAAAGAAGGATGGTTCATTTCGCTTATGTATTGATTATCGGGAGTTGAACAGGGTGACAATCAAGAATAAGTATCCCTTACCCCGTATTGATGATCTCT
Organism: Orobanche coerulescens; assembly: GCA_033398695.1. Classification (NCBI taxonomy): domain Eukaryota; kingdom Viridiplantae; phylum Streptophyta; class Magnoliopsida; order Lamiales; family Orobanchaceae; genus Orobanche; species Orobanche coerulescens. Next base: position 175,650,876 of record CM065808.1, read on the forward strand.
TAGATCAACTTCAGGGAGCTTCAGTATTTTCCAAGATCGACTTAAGATCTGGATATCATCAGTTGCGGATCCGAGAGTCGGACATCGCGAGGACGGCGTTTCGAACACGCTATGGTCATTATGAGTTTGTGGTTATGCCGTTCGGGCTAACTAATGCACCCGCGGTATTCATGGAGTTAATGAATCGGGTTTTCATCGACTTTTTGGATCAGTTTGTTGTTGTCTTCATCGATGACATTTTGATTTATTCTCGTGACCGAGAGGAACACGAGTTTCACCTTCATCAAGTGCTCGACGTGTTGAGACGAGAACAACTTTATGGGAAGTTTTCTAAATGTGAGTTCTGGATGTCCGAAGTGACGTTTCTCGGACAGGTAATTTCATCAGACGGAGTTCGTGTCGATCCTCAGAAGACGGAGGCTATTCGAGATTGGCTACCTCCGAAGAATGTTAAGGAAATTCGAAGTTTCCTCGGATTAGCGGGTTATTATCGGCGATTTGTGGAGGGATTTTCTAGAATCGCTCAACCCTTAACGAACCTTTTACGGAAGGATAAGAAATACACGTGGTCCGACGCGTGTCAACGGAGTTTTGAGGAACTCAAGAGCCGGTTGATGTCAGCACCTGTACTTTCCTTGCCGCAGGGGATGGAAGGATTTGTGGTTTATAGTGATGCGTCCGGACAGGGTCTCGGATGTGTACTCATGCAGAACGGGAAGGTTATTGCCTATGCTTCACGGCAATTGAGACCTTACAAGGTTAATTATCCGACCCACGACCTGGAGCTAGCAGCCGTGGTGTTCGCTTTGAAGATTTGGCGTCATTACCTTTATGGCGTCACCTGTCAGATATTCACTGATCATAAGAGTTTAAAGTATATATTTACTCAGAAGGAGTTAAATATGCGTCAGAGATGGTGGTTGGAATTAATCAAAGATTATGATATCGAGATCCTTTACCACCCAGGCAAGGCGAACGTTGTCGCCGACGCCTTGAGTCGTAAGTCCGTTCAGGAGCAGATGCTTGCCCGTTTAACAGTTCAGAAGGAGCTTCAGCAAGAATTCCTTAGACCCGAGATCGAGGTCTGGCTTCAGCGAGTTCAGGGACAGCTTTGTATGTTGGAGATTTCATCGTCACTTGAGGAGGCAATCAGAGAGAATCAGGGTTCGGACCCATCATTGTTACGCATCCGTGAGGATGTGGTTCATGGGAAAGCCCCTGGATTTGTGGTCCACGAGGATGGACTTTTGAGGTTTAAGAATCGGTTGTGCGTACCGGCGAATGGCGAGTTGAAAAACTCGATTTTGAAAGAGGCTCATGCTACCCCTTATTCTGTTCATCCGGGGTCTAGCAAGATGTACAAGGACTTGAAACAAAATTACTGGTGGAGTAATATGAAGCAAGAAGTTGCAGAATTTGTTTCGAGATGCTTAACCTGTCAACAAGTTAAGATTGAACATCAGCGATCGGCGGGTATGCTGAAACCTCTTCCTATTCCCGAATGGAAGTGGGAAGACATTTCTATGGATTTCATCACGAGTTTGCCGACGAGTCGTCGTGGCATGAATACGATCTGGGTGATCATGGACCGCTTAACCAAATCAGCTCATTTCCTTGAGATCAAGGAGATGTGGGGTCCCGAGAGACTTGCCCAACTTTTCATCAAAGAGATAGTGAGACTTCACGGTACTCCTAAAAGTATCGTTTCCGATTGTGACGGACGGTTTGTGTCTCATTTTTGGAAATCAGTTCATCATGCTATGGGAACTCAGCTTAATCTCAGTACCGCCTTTCATCCTCAGTCCGAAGAGCAATCAGAGAGGACTATTCAGACATTAGAGGACATGTTGAGGGCATGTGTCCTCGATTGGAAAGACGATTGGGAAGCCCAACTACCATTGATCGAGTTCACGTATAATAATAGTTGGCATGCTTCGATTAAGATGGCACCTTACGAGGCCTTGTATGGTCGTCGTTGTCGATCTCTGTTGTGTTGGGACGACTTATCAGAATCAATCGGCACCGAGCCCGATATGCTTATAGCCGCCCGTGAGAAGGTAGCTTTGATCAGGAGTCGTTTGTTGACCGCTCAGAGTCGACAGAAATCATATGCAGATAACCGTCGTCGACCATTAGAGTTCGAGGCAGGTGACCACGTGTTGGTCAAGGTATCCCCGAGTCGTGGTATCTTCCGTTTTGGGAAGAGGGGTAAGTTGAGTCCGAGATTCATCCGGCCGTTTGAGATTTTGGATCAAGTAGGCGAGTTAGCTTATCGATTGGCTTTACCTCCGGCTTTGAGCCGAATTCATAACGTGTTTCACATCTCTCAGTTGCGGAAGTATGTTGCCGACCCGAGTCACATACTTCAGTTCGATGAAATCGAGATCGCCGACGATCATTCATATGAGGAGCGTCCTGTGCGAGTTTTAGAGCGGCGAATCAAACAGTTGAGGAATAAGACGATTCCTTTGGTTAAGATTCAGTGGTCTAGGCACGAGGTCGAAGAGGCTACTTGGGAAACCGAGGATAGTATGCGGGAGAGTTATCCCGAGTTGTTTGACCCTTAGTTTCGGGGACGAAACTCTTTTAAGGGGGGGTGTATGTAATACCCGGTTGTAATTCAGTAATTATCATTCAGTATTTATCATTTAGTAATTGATACTCAGTAATTTCACTCATATTCAATCATGGTATTCATCATTCAGAGTAATTGTATCGTGTATCAATCGTCATTCATCACTAATCTAATTGGAGTTTCGTGCCGTGTTTATCATCATTGTCATTTTCGTTGTGGGCTGTGCGTGAGGAGTAGCGCACGCTACGTACTCTTTTTAGCGCGCGCTAATTGAGTACAGGTAGCGCACGCTACCACTCAGCATTAGCGCACGCTAATGTTACCCTGGCTGCAGTCCAGAAGGTACTGGACTGCAGGTGAGTTATTAGTAGCGTACGCTACGAGTGGTAAGTAGCGCGCGCTAGTGGGTTCTAGTAGCGCACGCTAATATGTAGTGTAGCGCGCGCTAAGGATGGATCAGGTTGAGTCCAGTGACTACTGGACTGCACTGGATTAATTCATAGCGCACGCTATGAGTAGTTTTAGCATACGCAAGCGGTGTAGTAGCGCACGCTACTTGTTGGTCGTAGCGCACGCTACCGAGGTCAGATCAGAGAACAGACGGTTTCTGGATTCCAGTACTGGGCATCAAATAATTCGTTAGCGCACGCTAATAATGGGTATTAACGCACGCTAATGATATGGCCGTAGCGCACGCTACAAAAAGGTACGTAGCGCGCGCTACCGTGTTCGGACAGTGGGTACTGGATTTCCCAAATTACCCGTTAGCGCACGCTACGCCTAAGGGCTAGCGCACGCTAACCTGGAGTGGCTATAAATTGGACAGTCTAGCCCAGATTTCGTCATTTGTCATCTATTCTCATTCTCTCGTCGGTTCTAGGCGATTTGGGCGATTTAGAGTGTATTCTTCAAGGTGTAATCATCAATCATTATCTTCAAGTCTTTGAGTTGGATTAATCATCACTTCATCATCTCCAAAACATCAAATCAAAGGTATTAATCTCTTGGATCTAGAATTTCGGATTTTTGGGTTTTTCCTTCCGATTTCTTCGTGTAAGCTTGGATTATTATTGGAATATGTTAGATATGGATTATCTACCTTGGATAAATATATTCCTACGGATTTAATGACTATTCTCGGAATTATTTCAAGAACCCTTGGGGTTGACTTCAGTTAATTGGGGATTTTCCGATTGATGTTGTTGTAATCATGAATTATGGATTCGTAATGGATTATTGATATCACTGGAAGTGTTTTGATGGTTTGTAATACTCATTTTGGTGTTGGTTTCGACATATTCGGGATTGGATATTTTCGAAGTTGTGTGGTTGGTTATGTATTCGTTAGAATGCCCCTATGAGTTTGATTATCATTGTTTCGACCTTTGGGTTAGTCGTGTTTTGTTGCTTGATATGTGTATTGAACGGTTGTTGGTAATTATTGTTATTCAAGGTTGTTCGAGCGACCGGTATCTCGGTTAGGACGTTGTTCGTGGACGGACATTCTTCATCGGTGTTGCGTAAGTTAATTCTTACTCGGTTAAAATGATACTCATTCCTTTTTGTTGTTGATTACTCATAATCATAATTCATTCATCATGGTATTAATCATATTGAGACTCGTAATTGTCGAATAATCATTTTATTCACGAGGAACGACGGTTCCAAATCATTTCATTGGATTATCAATCACTTCACTATTATTTTCATCTCGGTGAGTCATCTTGACCTTGTCGAATTATTATTCATTGATGTTCATTGTGGTCATTCTCGTTCATGTGACCTTCTGGGTTCATATTGCGTGGCCGGGTGTGGCTGTGTGGAATTTTTAGTCGGGCACACGATGGTCATGTATTGGGTTCACCGATACATTGGACCATGCACACGGTAAAGCTTAACTCCGTGAGACTAATTAGGTACAAGGACGGGTGTGTCCGGTCATTCGTCTTGTACACTTGCACAGGACATTACGGGCGTACTATGATACTCCTCTTCAGCGTAATTCATAATTAAGGATATTTCATAACTTCAGTTAAATCATGATTGTATATTTTCAACCCTTGAGGATTGTTGTTCTGTGTAACTGACACCGTTGGGGGGTTTTGTTTTCAGGTCACGGCCAGGCAAAGGCACGGGAAGAGCATGTTGACGGCGACGAGTCCCAGTGATACTAGTAGGGGGCCCCAGTCATTCCGTTTGCTTCAGTCATTTCAGTCATTTCCGTCGTTTGTATTTTCCGCTGCAAATTCCGTTTGAGATGTTTATTTGTTCAGGGTGGTGTATTTTATCTCCATATAAAATATACTAGTATTCTGTTTTATCCTGGTGTAATGTACTTAAACTCCTCATCGGAGTACTTGGTAATATAATGTGGTTCGGTACTACAATTATATTATTTAATTCATCATTTTCATTGCCTGGTGGGTCCCAGTCGGGGATTCACGGCACTGTAATATCCGCCTAGTTTGGGGTGTTACAGAAGGATGATGATAATAATGATGATGATAATGATGATGATGATGGAGGAGATGCAGGAGCCGAAAAAGAAAATGAAAAAGAAAGGGATGAGGAGAAAGAAAATTTTGAAGAAAAGGAAGAAGAAGAGAAGGAGGAGAATCAGGAGAAAGAGGAAGAGAAAGAAGAAGAAAAGGAACAAGAGCCGGAGCCAGAGCCAATTCAAGAGGCTGCAGATAGATCGGTACCGCCGGTACACCACTCTAGATGCGGAGTTAGTCAAGACTCAGTCGTGACCCCAGAGAAGACCCCCTCTGGAGTACCTGCTGCAGACAGAGACTTACAGTCTAGTGGTTCTTTTGCAGAAGGCTCAGGAGAGCACTCTCCATCAGCTCAGATATCTACTGCCATGACTGAGCTGATCAGGCAGATAGTCAAAGACACAATTGGAGAGCTGCTGGCGTCTCAGGTCACTCCTGACCTTCATTCAATCAATGCAAAGATCGACACCTTGCTACAGAGAGAAGTCCCTCAGCCTCCTCCCCCTACCAACAACAGAATGCCATTTGGCATGTCTGATTGGATGAGCAGAATGGAGCACCAGCTAACTACCTTAGTTGATGCTGGCAAAAAGGGGGAAGAGAGAGTTCAGGGGGAAGGAAGTAATCAAGGAGAGATAAGGAGCAAGAAGAAGCAAGATATCCTTCTAATTGAAGGACCTTCAAGTCTGAAAAGGAAGGGAGGATCAGATCCAGATCAGGCTGACCAGCCTGAAGGCAAGAAAAGAAGGAATAGAGGAGATCTTGAGCCTTCTCTGCAGTGGGAAGGAAAGGAGCTGTGGTTTGTGGAGGACTTTGTTCCATATGAAGCTCTTGAGATGTGGGGATCTGCAAGAAAGAGGTTTATCAGAGACTACTACATCTGGGAAATACTCCAGGATGATAAACTCTCCCCACAACAAATTTTCATAAATTTCATGGAGGAAGTCCATCCGAAGCTCTGGGCTATTCTGAAGAAGCATGCTGCGAAACAAAATGCCTATCCCAGGATCCCTCCATTCAATGCCAAAGACCCTCCTACCTTGGAAAGAGGAGGTGCGTTGGATGAACTTGTGCTTCAGAGAAAAATCAAGAAGTTATGTCTTGAGAATAGATGATCATCCCAACAAGAACAAGACTTCGCAGCACTGGTTGTGAAGAGGAAATATGGTCTTGCTCCAGTCAAGATAAGACCAATTGGAGCCAAACCCTTCAGACCTGCCAAACAGCCTATTCGCAGAGGCAGAGGAAGAGGCAGATGACTTTATTTATTTGTACTTATAATTTTTTAATTTTATACCTGTAAAAACTTTCTTGTAAATTTCAATCTTAATCATAGTCAGAAAGTTTTATAACAGTCTGTTGAATGACAATTTCCAGTTGTCTCAATGTTAGACTGATTTCAGTTTGTGTCTTGCACTTAAGTGCAGACTTGGTCATTTGATTACCTGCTTAAAGTTTTGCCATCATCAAAATAGGGGGAATTTGTTAGGAATACTTGTTAGATTTTGATGATGTCATTAATATAAAATCAAATGTTTTGGCAAAATGTAAGGAAGAACCAAATGAGTATCTTCCATAGGCCAAAATATGTTAAGTATAAAACTTGGCAAAATGTAAAGAAGAACCAAATGAGTATCTTCTGTAGGCCAAAAATAAGTTAGGCTAGAAATCGGCTAAGTACTAAAAGTACAGCTTAGTCCATCAGAGAGGATCAGTCGAGTCCAGTCAGAGTAGCTCTGGTCAACTAAATTTATCAGAGAAGTTTGACCAGACTGCAGCCAAGGTACCTCAGGGAAGTCATCTGATCAGATAAGTCACAAACAGTGAACGTCAGAGAGGACCAGACTGCAGAGACGTTAGCTGCATATCAGCTTACTCGAAGCCATCCAAGTACTCCAAGTCCACGTCAGCATGAGTTGAAAAGTCAAGTATTACGGAAAGTCACATGCAACGTAAAAATACAGATTGGAGTGATTCCCGCAAGAGATATGATTTAAATAAATCATCCAGACCCACCTTGAAGACTTTAATCGTTTTATATTCAAAAGATTCGGCGCTCACATGCAGATGTCTTCACAACAGTCGGAAGATAAAATAAAATAATGGGAATCCAGCCTTGCAACGTTCAGAAAGATTAAACAAAGAAGTCTCCCTCCAACGGACGGATTTGTTCAAAAGATTTGCAACGGCTACAAGGAAAAAGCTCATAGATCGTGACCTATATATATCCGAAGATTTGAAACTGAGCAACTACTGGTGCGAACATACTTTCAAGCGATCAAAGCAATCAAAGCAATCTAAAGCAAACAATAGCATCGTGAAAAGAGCGGTTCTAAAAGTTCATACTTAAAGAAGATCTCAGTTGGAGAAGACAAAAACTCTTGTCTATAATCCTGAGTACGGGGTACTTCACTGGTTGAAGTAAGAGACTGTAAAGGCATCCAAGGATCGAGGATCAAGAGGTGCAAGGCAGTCAAGTGTGTACAACGGCATGGATTTCCACTGGTTGGAAGCTGTTGTAGTGTGGTTTGAATCACTATAATATTTATCACTGGTTGAGAATTATAGTGAATTGCTCTCCAACTGGTTTGGAGAAAAGTGGATTAGTAGAGGATTACCCCACCTCTGAGACCACTATAATCGCCTGCGTTCTTTACTGTTTTATTGCATCATACTTTAACCGCTGCATTCATTGTTAAGTGTTTCATTAGTTATTTTGTATTCGTCATCAGCTGACTTCCGCATATACTAAAGAACAAACGACTCCAAGTCATTTGTCTACCTATCAGCTGAAGAAACTCACTCTTCATGAAAAAGAGTTAAAGAGTTTCTACAAGTCTATTCACCCCCCTCTAGACTTGTACCTGGACGACTTGTGACCTACATTGAGTACCTCTTTTCATCCTCAGTCAGATGGACAGTCGGAACGCACTATCCAGACGTTCGAGGATATGTTGCGTGCTTGTGCTCTCGAATGGAACAGTGACTGGGAGGAGCATTTACCATTGGTCGAGTTCACATACAACAATAGTTGGCACGCGTCGATTCAGATGGCACCGTATGAGGCGCTTTACGGGAGACGATGTCGATCACCGATTTGTTGGAATAAGGCATCCGATTTGGTTGGGACCGAGCCGTATATCATTATGGAGACGAAGCAGAAGGTGGAATTGATTCGTGAGAGGATGTTGACTGCTCAGAGTCGACAGAAGTCGTATGCTGATGTTCGTCTTCGACCTTTGGAATTCGAGGTGGGAGACCACGTTTTGCTAAAGGTGTCGCCGATGAAGGGGGTTTTCCGCTTCGGGAAGAAGGGAAAGTTGAGCCCGATATTTATTGGTCCCTTTGAGATTCTCGAGAGGGTAGGCGATTTGGCGTACCGTTTGGCGTTACCTCTGGCCTTGAGTCACGTTCATAGCGTTTTCCATGTTTCCCAACCGAGGAAATATGTTCGGGATCCTAGTCACGTCATTGATTATGGTGAGATTGATGTCGCCGAGGATATTACCTTCGAGGAGCGCCCCCTGAAAATTTTGGAGCACCATGAGAAGCGACTAAGACATAAGACCATCCCGTTGGTCAAGGTGCAGTGGTCGAGACATGGTGTCAAGGAGGCAACTTGGGAAACCGAGAATAGCATGCGTGCTGGGTACCCCGAGTTGTTTGTTTCTTAAGTTTTCGGGACGAAACTTATTTTTAGAGGGGAAGAATGTAATATCCTCATTTTTATGTTCACTCTATTTTCATTTTTTGGTGTAATTCTCGTAATTGTTGCTCGGAACCGCCGTACGGGGTTGCCGTTGATCCATTGTATGTTATCATACGTATTGTGTTGTCCCGTTTAATGCTTCGTTCGTGTTTCGGTGTTTCGGACCGTTGTTACCCTGTGCCTAATGCGCGCTAATGTTATTGTATAGCGCACGCTAAACATCCTTCAGTAGCGCACGCTACGCTTGTTTTGTAGCGCGCGCTGGCGAGTCTGTCCAGTACTGGACAGTTTGCTACTGGACTCGGTCAGGTGCCCAGGTACCGCACGCTATGGCCGATAGCGCGCGCTACCGATATGCTTTTAGCGCACGCTACGTTTGGCCGGCAGCACACGCTAATGGGATCAGTGAGTACTGGGCAGTTCACTTCTGGACTTGGCTGATGTCCAGGTAGCACACGCTATGGCCGATAGCGCGCGCTACCGAGAGGCTACGTTTCGGGTAGTGCACTCTAACGGCCCATAAATCTAGTTACTGGACTGGAACGTTAACTTTATGGACTGGAGTTTTGTCCCATTAGCGCATGCTAACTTTTGAGGATTAGCGCGCGCTAACGCTCCCTGGCTATATAAACCAGGGAGTTGACCCAGATTTTTACCTTTTCTCATTTCTTCTCCTCCCCGCGGCTTAGAGCTCCTTCAGGCGATTTTCGGGCGATCTCTTCCTCCGATCATTTCAGGCGTCTTCTACCTTGAGTTTTTGAAGTAGATTAACAACACCTACTTGTGTTCTTTATCCTCAATCCAAGGTAGATATCTTAGAACCTTACTTTTGGGCAATTTGGGGGGTTTTTGGATTTTCGTCCGTTTCGTTCCATTTTGTTGGTTAATTCATGATGAATATGATTAATCTTGTTGATATCATTATTTTTCCTATGGATTCATGGTATATTTTCGTGGTTTTGCGTAATCGAGAGGGTTTGGTTGTGGCCCGCCCTCGTTGTCATTTTTATTCGAATATACATGAATCGTAGGCGGGTTTTCGAGAGTATTCCATTTCCGTAATCGTTTAGAAGTGGTTGTGATTGTATTCTTCGAATCGTTAGGTTTGGTTTTGACTATTCCTCGCGGTTGTGTTTGACTCTTCCTTCCCGTTTGTGTCACCGTCTATTAATCGAGGCAAGTACCCTTATGAACTTACAATCTTAACGTAGTAGTATTGCATGAGAATTGTGTGTGTGTGTGTATGCTCACTATGGGTTAGACCCGACGGGGTCTCGGTAGGGGTCCACGGAGTGGTGGATCCGCGAGCTTGCTTTTAACCACTATGGGTTAGATCCGACGGGGTCTCGGTAGGGGTCCACGGAGGGGTGGATCTACGGTTAATTGTGGTGTATTTCACAAATGTGTTTTGATATTGGCGTTTCCGGAAATGTTTGTTTCAACCGAAGTTTTCATTATTGCATGCTTTGACTATATGTGTAAGATGTAAGTTGTTCATTTAGTTACTTGTACTAGCGTAATTGCTAACCCCTCTGGGGACCCATTTTGGGGAAATTCGTTTTATGAATTTCAGGTCAGGTTCATCGAGACGAATGAGCGCTGTACCAGTATGCGGATGATGGCCGTGCGTGATGATTGTGCACAAGTGGCGTCTTATTGTCTTATACCTTTTTACCGTTTGTGGGTTTGTAAACTAATAGAAGTACTCGAGTACTTAGGAGTTCTTGTTCGTCCGGATTGTATCGTTGTCTATTGTGTTTGTGTCGGATGATTGTGTTGTGTTTGACCGGTTGAATCGGGTGGATTATTTTCGTTTTGCATCTTTATGACGATGTGTTATCTTTTTGTTTCCACGAGTCGATGAGTATGATGGTTGTTTAGCCTGGTGGGTCCCAAGTAGGGATTCACGGCGTTGTAATATACCTCGAATATCTTTGGGTGTAACAGTTTTGCCCATTTGCATATAGTAATATTTTTTTCTGTCCCAAGTTTAGTAACAACTCTTTTGATACCCAAATTGTCGAAATTGGCCTTTTACTCGAATAAATTCGAGTCATATATTGTAATTTCGAGTAACATAATTTCGAGTTAACTTAAAAAAAAACAATATTGAGGAAGGTTGAAAATATGGGTTATACGAGTCTGAAAATTCGGGTTAGACCAGTCAAATCGTGTTAACCCAATTTAATTCGGGCCACATGAAACCCAAATTTTATTTGCATATTTTGATTCAGGTTGAAAACAATATTTTATTTCGCGTGACACGAAATGATTGTTCGAATACAATTCATGTCACACGAATTTGGGTTATCCGAATTTGTCTAAGCCACTCGAGTTGAATTCGAGTTATACGAATTTGTCTAAGCCGCTCGAGTTATCTACTCACTATATTACCCGAAAATCTCCTTACAATATTACCCGAACTCGGGCCATTACCTGAATACTCGAGTTACTCGAATAGAGAGTAACTCTTTAAAACAAGACTCGAGTTGTCGCTTCCTTCTTCACGAATCCGACTCAGTTTCACACGATAAAACAAGAATGAGTTTCACGAAAACAAGACTCGAGTCGTCTTTTTCCTTCTTCACGAGTCCGACTTTGAGTTTCACATGAATCCGACTTTGAGTTTCACACGAAAACAAGACTCTAGTCGTCTTATTCTTCTTCACGAATTTCACGAATCCGGCGACTTCGAGTTTCACGAACAGGAGTTTCACGAATCCGAGTTATTTCCTCCTCGATGGCGAATTCGACTTCCCTGAATTTGAGGCATTCCCCGAATAGCGCCGCTGACGGTAATGCCGATGCCGAGTCCGCCGCCGCCGCTGCTGCTGCTGCTGCCGCTGCCGATAACCAGGTAAGACTTTATTTTCGTGTCACTCGTATAGGCTCGTTACTCGAATTAGGTTTACACATTTTGCATTTTATTTACATGAATTCGATTTACACGATTTGCATTCGAATTATAAGATTTGCATTCGATTTACACGGTGAAAAAATAAATTAAATAGAGAAAATTGAATTTGGGAATTAAGAAGTGCCGGTTAACCCCGAATCGTGTGTTGATATCGTGTTCTTTATGTATGAATTGATATCGATTGAATTGATGTCGTGTTGAATTGATTATTTATGTAACCTTGGTAATTCGTATTCGAGTTTCAATTCGAATTTGGGAATGTTATAAATATGGATATCTTGTCGAATTTAGTTAGTTTGTTTCGTTTAGTTAGTTTATTTCGTTTAGTTAGTTTATTTCGTTTAGTTAGTTTATTTCATTTTTTATTTGTCTTACTCGAATATAGTTTATAAGTTACTCAAATTGGACTAATTGACCAATTAGGATTTCTCAAATTAATTTAAAAGACTAATGTCCTTCCACAATTAGAATGACACAAATTGATTTATGATTATTCGAATTGACGTAAAACTACTAGAATTAGGATGACTCGGATTGTATTAGGATGTCTCGAATTGCATTATATGATAGAAATTGAATTAGGATGTCTCAAGTTGAATTAGAATAACTTGATGGAAATAAATTAAATAAATTCCACTGTTACTCGAATTGTCCACTTACTTTTTCCTGATTACATATTACCTCAATACACCCGCTGGAAGCTAAAATTAAGATATATTTGAATCAGCGGGTTGTTTGGAAAAGGCCGAATATGTGGGGTTCGAAATGCTCCATAAATGGGTATGTTAGATTAGGGATTGTTAAGACGATCGTTGCTGAGCTGCGGAGTGTAGGTGATGACACTATTAGGGAGTTTAGAGAGTCGTGTCTTGGACACTTTGTCCGGGAGGGGTGGGGGGGGGTTGTATCTAATGCCGCATTGCATGCCTTGTTCTCGAACGAGGTGATTAGACCGGATGCACAGGCCGATGAGTTTTGGTTTAGGCTCGGTCATCGATTTATTCGATTTTCTAGATATGACTATGCGTTAGTCACCAGCTTGCGATTCGGAGACTCTGACTTTGATGTACACGGGGACGATGTTCCATCGGAGGGGAACGTGTACGATCGGTATCCGTTGCTCAGTCGTGGGGGGCAGATGTTAGACCATATTAGTGATCGATTTGCTGCTGGATATTTTAGAGAGCATCCCGGTGATGCGTTGAAGGTCGCTAAGGTGTTGTGCGTCTGCTATTTGTTATTCGGTGTGGATGGTGGCAAACGTATTGCTGACCGGTGGTTGTGGACATTGGTTGAGGACCAGACTCAGTGGGAGAGCTTTCCATGGGGCTTATATTCATATCAGATTTTGGTTACGTATTTGAGCGATGTTCCCACTGAGGTCCCCGCTGGTCTGGATCCGAGTTACCATTTTTATGGTAACATATACGCTATTATGGTACGTCCTCGCATTCATTAACTTAATTATATAATCAAACTCAGAATAAATATTGTTATTTTTTCTTATGTTGGGATTCAATTATTGCTTTCAGATATGGGCTTGCGAGGCTATACCTTCGTTAGGCTCCAAATGTGGGACCATGCTCGGAGCTTCTTTCATCCAGCGACCTCGTTGTACACCCTGTAAGTTGAAGAAGCTGGGTCATGTTGATTTTACCACATTCTTCGATGATGAGGTAATTAATTATAGGTTTTCAATACATAAATACTCTTGTAGATATTTAAGGTAACAATTATTGAAAATGAATCATTGAATTGTATTTAGATTGATTGTTTTGAGGTGTTATCTCCGACACCTGAGGAGGAGCAGGAGCCGTATATGCAGTCCATTAGTGATGCTGTGAGCGAGCGGGTGCAGTATACGCACAGGATGGCCCTATGCAAGAAGGGTGGGGGGAAGGGGAAGGGGAGGGCTCGTGATGGTGATCTAGCCGTAGAGCGTATTATCCGGCAGCGGACATCTGGTCCGGTTATTTCTGACCATCTATATCTTACTCATGGATGTGAGTCATCAGCAGATCCTCGTGAGCCTGTGCATACTAATTTTCCACACCATAGTTCTCCGATATGGGGTCCTCACCAGTATGCTCCTCTTGATACGCCGGCATGGGACTTTGGAGGTATTAATGATCTTATGCGCGATTTTCCTTCTCATGCCTCGATTCCGACAGAGCCTCGATTTCACGGAGCGCCTATTCCCTCCGAGCAGACTGAGAGAGTCCCTGACGCTGGCGGGTCATCGTTGCCGACAGAGACTCGTGTGGATGGAGCGTCGTCTCCCGCCGAGCAGATTGAGGGTGTCCCTAGCCCCGGCGGAGCATCAGTCCCGGTAGAGCACACTCCGAGTCTCAGTGCTCATTTTGATGGAGCCTCGGTCCCGGTAGAGCGCACTCTGAGTCTTGATCATCATGCTGATGGAGCTTCGGTCCTGACAGTTACCCCCTCCCCCCCGGTTCTTCCTGCTGAGACGTTGGTGACACCACCAGAGATTGCCCCTAGGTATCGACCATATTCTTCCACTGAGGATCTGATCCCTATCCCGTTTGAGTACTCTTCTATTCCTATTCGAGCAGATGCGTGTGATGTGCCTAGACTGCAGTATAGGCACACAGACCGCATTCCCCCTTCTAGACCATTGTAGTTCGGAAGAGGAAGGACTTGGATGAGGGCGCGTATAGCAGGTGGTTGGACAGCGGCGATAGGTGAGTTAAATTGTAAATTCAATATTATTTTATAAAATTGTCCGTACTTAAACAAAAAGTAAATTGTAGTGTCAATGTTGGTGCTGCATGCGGAGCTAGTGCCTCCTGGTTTTTGATGCTACAGGACAGATCCAGATTGATAGATGCAGAAGTAAGTCTTTCAATTTATATGTACGTAATCTCTTATTGAAACGTGTAGTTATTGAAAATGTTTAAATTATTTGAAATTTAAATGATATCCAGCATCTGGATGCATATATGGGGATCCTACAGTTTGATCCCGGATTTATTGGAGTGGGATGGCTCGATGATTGGGCCGCTCAGAGGGTTTGGTTCATACGAGCTTCTTGGTAATGAAAAAATATTAATAAATTTATTCCAAATTAATTGAGTAATTCGTTACTGACAAAATTATTTTATATTAGGCTACGTCTATCAATGTATGGAATAACTCTAATAGGAGAGGAGGTTCATTGAGTATTGATGATGATGATCTAGATTTCTTGATCAGCTACGTTCATGGTCTGAGACCATTTTGGGGCGATCATCGCCCTTGGTGGGAGTTACGTGTGGTGATAATTTATTGCATGTTTTGTTATTTAGTTCTATTAGTTATTCGTGTACTATTGTGCTGATAATGTACTTTTTGAACAATCTAGGTGTCGACCATCTGGAATACGTCTCCAGAGTCCTCGACCGGACATTGGGTTGTTCTCCGCATTATACTCGATGAGGATATCATCATCATGCACGATTCTCTGGCGCAGGAACACGATGCATATTGGAAGTTGAGATCGCGGCAGGCATCGGGTATATGTCGCTTAATTCCTACCATTCTACAGCGTTCTGGATTTTACGAGCGCCGCCCTGATATCACCCCGGTTACTCCGTTTCGAGTTGCTACAGCGAGGAAGGATTTATGCTATGTACAGGATGACTCAACCTCTTGTGGTGCGTATTCTATACGGACTTTAGAGTCTCCCGTTCAGCAGTCTTTCTCTCATGGAAAGACCGAGGCGGATATTTATGCATTTAGAGGACGTATGGCCCGAGCTATATGGAGGTTTAGCGATGATGTAGGTATTGTAGTGTGTGATCCCACTAGTTTATTTATACGGTGGGATGATAGAGATTATTGATATCTTCTTTTAGTGATACTGTAGTATGTGATATCTTCTTTTAGTGATACTGTTAAAATTGAACTTAATGATTCAATTTTAACTTAATCGGTTCAAATTGAACCTAATCAATTTGAAATTAAACTTACTCGGTTCAAATTGAACTTAATTGATTCAATTTTAACTTAATAAATTTGAAATTTGAACTTAATCGGTTCAAATTGTACTTAACCAATTTGAAATTGAACTTAATCAATTTGAAATTAAACTTAATTGGTTCAAATTGAACTTAATTGATTCAATTTTAACTTAATCAGTTCAAATTGAACTTAACCAATTTGAAATTGAACTTAATCAATTTGAAATTGAACTTAATCAATTTGAAATTAAACTTAATCGGTTCAAATTGAACTTAACCAATTTGAAATTGAACTTAATCAATTTGAAATTTGTAATATCCGCAATTTTGATCTTCAGTAATTTTCATTTTTCCGGCGGAGGTCCATTTCGAAGACTCGCTTATGACCGTTTCGTCATTCTGGGAATATTTTATTCTGCACTTTTTGTAATCCGTGTTCGTTTCGGTATTGTTTTGTTGAGTTCCGTGTTCTTAAACGACTTTTCCGCACTTGAGCTCGATTCTCGCGGATCTCATCCGAAATTGTTGTTTCGAGTTTCTCGTAAGTTCATTTAACATTATTGTTCATGTTGTAAGCTTTGGTTTGGTGTTTTGATCGTGTATCGTGTATTTCAGACGTTTTGGGCCATTTTCGTAATTTCCCAAAGTTTGGGGTAATTACTTCCGTTGTCGAATTTCGAGCCCTCAGTTGGTCAGAATCGGGTGTTCTCTTAATGTTCGTATTCGTCTTTGCGAGTACTTCGTAATCGTGTTTTCGGTTTACGTTCAGGTCTGAGATTTGGGATTTTTCGGACCGTCGGATCGACCGAGGCCTGGCTGGCCAGACCTGGCCGAGTAACGGCCGTAATGGCCCGGCAGTAACGGCCGTAAGGCCTGTTACGTACGTAACGGCCTACCGGTTACGTACATAACATGTCCGGCAGAATCAGTACAGAGAGTTCGGTCCTGGCCGATTACGTACGTAGGCCATGGCCGATTACGTACGTAAGCGGTCGGCCAGGGTCGGCTATTTATAGGCCTAGACCGAGTCATCCGACCATTTCTCATTTTTCCTTCGTTCCTCCGCGATTTATTCAGCATAAGTGGATGGATTTGAGTAAGAGAAACATAGAACAACATGTTTTTGAAGTTTGATTCATGGATTAACATCATCTCCCGTCCGGATCGAAGGTAAGAACACCTAAACCCTTGTTTTTGGGAAATTTTTAGGTTTCTCGATGTTTTGGCCGATCTGATTCGTTTTAGTTCACATTATTGTTAGAACTTGGTTGTATACTCGAAATCATTCATAACCCTTGAAGTTTTGTGGAACAAATTCGAGTATTTCTCCGTTAAATGATTAAATTGGACTATGCCCTCAAAGTGTCCGATAAAATGCTTCAATGGTTAGAACTTGGGAAGTTCTATACGTTTTCATAGAATTGTGATTTAATTGATATCGTTGTGACTTAGGAATGAATTCTTGTGAAGAACTCGAGTCGGAACCTTCCCGTTCGTCGCCTTCTTTGGGGTCCGAGCTTCCCGGTCGAACCGTGTTCTTCGGAGTATTCGGTAGCGGTTATTAAGGCAAGTATTTTACTATACGAATTGTGTCTTGTGAATAGGGACGTCGTATTATGGTTGTGATGCATTGGTTTACTTTCGTGTATATGCTTCGTATGAATTGATTATTACGAATAATTGATGGTAACAATAATACCTTCACTTAGTTAACATCGTGGAATTGTGTTGGATGTGCAAATCATCTAAATGTGTGCCGGGCATGGTTGGTCACTGTCGAGTTGTTGTGATGATCATGATATTTTTGTTGTTTTGGTTTACATTCTTGCTTGTACATTTCAGTGTAATGTGAAATGGCTTGACATTTGATGATTATGAGTTGTGTCGTGTCGATGTGTGTGTGTGTGTTCCAAGTAGGGTCTGACGAGGCCTCTGGAGTCCGGTACATGACGTGTACGGACAAGGTGTGTGATCCAGGTAGGGTCTGACGAGACCTCTGGAGTTCGGTACATGATGTGTACGAACGATGGTTGTGGCCGGGTAGGGTCCGTTGAGGCCTCCAGAGTTCGGTACATGATGTGTATGAATAGTGTGTGTGGTCCGGGTAAGGTCCGTCGAGGCCTCCAGAGTTCGGTACATGATGTGTACGAACAATAATCGTGTAGCAGTGATTGTTTGGATAACATTTTAAATATGGGTCTCGGACTCACAATGATATATTATCTAGTGTGCTTTGAAACGAGAATCGGGCTAAGGACCTAATGTTTACGAAAAGGTT
This sequence comes from Orobanche coerulescens, assembly GCA_033398695.1. Lineage (NCBI taxonomy): Eukaryota > Viridiplantae > Streptophyta > Magnoliopsida > Lamiales > Orobanchaceae > Orobanche > Orobanche coerulescens. The sequence goes on from CM065808.1 coordinate 175,668,809, forward strand.
TTGTAAATTGGGACTCGAGGTCCAAAAGAATTTCTGCTTTAAAAATACCCGAGATGATGAGTTCCTTTTCACATATCTCTTACTTGAGTTCGAAATTTTAAAACTTCTCGGGAATAATTGATTTCTGTATTAAATTCGTAGTTGCTATTTACTTGTTGCATTTTGTATCGTTTTATACTTGCACTAGTAAAACAGTGGAGTTTTACTAACCCCTGAATAATCGGGGGGTGGATGTCTGTTCTGCGTCCAGGTACATGCAGGTTCAGGGGAGCAGTCACAGGATTGGCACAAGGGGATGACGAACTGCGATACTAATCAAGAGTTGAGAGTTGGTAGAGTTTGGTTGTATTATTAGAATTGATTCAGTCTTCCGCTGTATTGTGTTTCGACCCTTGTGTGGGTAATGTTGTTAGTCAGTTCTGTTGATAGAGTTGTGTGACCTCATCGGTCTGTGTGTGTTTATGTGTAAGTGACCTTAACGGTCTGCATTATTATATTGTTTGACCCTGACCGGGCAAGCATTTGGTTGTTTATGGATGTTTAGCCGAGTAGATCCTTGTGGAAAGGGTCTATGGCGTGTAATATTCCCATACGATTTTGGGGGTGTTACATTTATGGTATCGGAGCTTAGGTTGTGGAAACCTAGGCTGTCGGGTCGAGTCGAGTCGTGATTTGTCGAGTAATGTGTTGTCTTATCGTTCGAGTCGTCAGGTGACAAGTTGAGTTGTGCGTAGTCACAACGCGTTGGATAAGTTGTCGGATGAGATTAGTATCGTGGGCGACCGTCGTCTCCGTGCGGCCTGTGAACGTAAGTCTCCTATTTCATGCATAATATTTGTGTTCATGATTTTATTTATGTGTGATATTTGTGGTGCATAATTTTATTTACACGGTGTTGTGTAGTGAAGTTGTATTCAATACTTGGATACGCTGTATGTGTATAGAGCTGGATGTATTGATGTTTGTCTCTTGAACCACCATGTGGGTTGATATGGTGTGAAAGTTGTGAACCTTGATGGGTTTCACGATAGAGTTCGTGAGAGACTTCGATGAATGGTTTTGTTGCATATTTAAACGTGATGCCATGAGATGTATGTGATTGAATTGACGACCCTGTTTGCCGTTTGGGCATGTGGTTTTAATGTTGACTATTTTGGATTGTTGTAATTATGCCCGTTAAGGGTAGCTTTGAAAACGTTTTCCTAGAAGACTACTGATTTGAGCATTTTTGTGGAAATCAAAATTTTTGGAAAAATCTTGTTTTGCAAAACGACCATAATTTTCGGAATTTAAATGTTATATGTTTGTGTGTTGGGGGCTACTGTGACAATTCTGTAGCCCTGCAGCTAGATGTTACGGCCGTAAGATGTTTTCCATTACGGCCGTAAGCTCGGAGTTGTTACGGCCGTAAACTTTTGACTGACCCGGTAGTAATTTGTTATTACAGTTGTACCCGTGTCCCTTGATTATTTAATCTCTGTTGATATATTAGTGATGGATGGCGTGGTAACATGTTGTTACCCTGTATAACGCTAGTAAAGATAATGATATATTGATAAGGTCATTTGGACGATATCGTCTAGCGAAAAGATTGAAGCCTCAACGTGTTGTTTTGCAAATAGCTTCAATCAAAACAGTTTTGATAATGAGATAGATGGTTTTGATTAAACGACCGAGGTATTAAAAGTGTTTTCAAAAATTTCATTTCACCAAATTCTTTTTTTTTTTTCAAACTTGAGAATTTTAAAATTTTATCATTTGAATAATACCCCAGAAACATTTTATTTTTGTTGTTAGTGTTTGATCTCTGCGATATGTGTGTGGTTTTGACCGTGTTTGATTTGGTAAAATCCAAACACCCCTGTTGATGTGACTGGGTGAATTATTTTTGGAATGAAGTTCTAAAATTACAGTGTTAGTTCGTGCACTTGTGTGATGACTTGGAGTTAATGTTTTAACGTGATGCTATTTATTGTCTTATCTTGACGTGGTAATGTTTTTTTGGATGTGTTATTCCGATTGGTTGTCCGTCCAGTATGCCGAGAGGTCGAGGCCGAGGACGTGGTCGTGATCAGCAGCAATCATCCAGAGGTAATGTTGACATTGGCGCCGCCACCATCCTTCGTCAGGTGACTGACCAGTTGGCGCATATGAATCAGACCGTGCACCGAGATGGGATTCCGGATGAAGATAGCGGAGCTAGTAAGTGTTTACGAGATGTGATGAGAATGCACCCGCCCCGTTTTGTAGGTTCTTCAGACTCGTTAGGCTGGGAGAACTGGCTCTTCCAGTTGGACAGAACATTTGATGTTGTAGCTTGCCCCGATGAGAGAAGAGTGCCTATTGCTCAATACCTACTCGACAGGGATGCTGCAGACTGGTGGGAGGCCGTAGCGCCTAGTGATCGTACCGCTACTTGGACTGAATTCAAAACTGCCATGGAGGCCGAGTATTGTCCGCCGCCTGTTAAAGAGCGTAGGATTTTCGAGTTTTTCTCGGCTACGCCCCGAGACGTGTCGATATCCCAGGCGATAGTCGATTATAATCGACAACTGTGTTATGTACGAGATCCGGTGAGAAGTGAGGCAGATAAGGTTCCTTATTTCGATATGCGTATGAAACCTCAGATTCGGCAGTGTATGGCTCCTTTTATGTGTACAACCTTGAAGGACTATCAGGATCGAGCCTTGGCTTTTGAGATGGCTATAATGTCTACCGAGTCCGTATCGTTAGCGAAAAAGCAGAAGATCTCCAATGACGCATCGGGAAGTAAGGGAATTGGGATTCCCACATCTCAACCCTCGTATCAGCCGAGTATGGGACCTTCTCGGTCAGTTAGAGGACCCAAAAGACCCAAGCCGGTGTCTTTGAGTTCTGGTAATGCTCCTAGGTGTTTCAACTGTAACGTTCTAGGCCATGAACGTGCGCATTGTAAGAAACTGCCAGTGACTTGTTATAATTGTGGACACGAGGGGCATCGAGTTCAGTATTGCGAGATTGTTGCCGAGATGATAAGGGACCGGAATTCCATTCCTACTTCCGGATGGCCTAGTGATGTCCAGTGATGGTGTTTTGGTACTCGCTGCATGGATTGTTTCGCGTGTAGAGATGTATTTTGTGACTCTTTTACGTTTGGAACTTGTTGAATGATATTTTGTTTTGTGTAAGTCCCCGTTTAGTTGTTGAACCTATGGAGGCGTGACAGCGGACCGCGGGGTCATGAGCATGGTGTTTTATTATGTGTCGCTATATTTTGTTTCGTATCACTGTGATAACCTTAGTTTAAGTTTCGGGACGAAACTTCTTTTTTAGTATGATAGAAATGTAATATCCGGTATTCTCGTTTTCTGTTATCTTGAATTGGTTGTGTTTTGACGTCGGACATTTTTTTTTGTTGATGAAAATCGGAGTGATTTCTATCGTGTTATTCTATTCGTTTCTATCGCATAGTCGTTGTGGTCGGGTGCGACTTGTTGTCGCGTGCGTTTCGTTGATTAAATGTGTGCATGTGATGTGTTGTTAATTTCTCGTTGTTGTTTTGAATCATAGTCGGTGGCGTTGTGTTGGTCGTCGTGGAGCGTGTTTTCATGCCGTAGGTGTCTTTGCGTTTCTTGCAACGCTTCGCCGCTAGGCGCGAGTTTTCGGTTTTTGTGTATCTCGTCGAGTTTTCCTGGTGGGGATATTGCTTCTCTCTACTTGTTTTAAGTTTCGGGACGAAACTTCTTTTAAGAAGGGTAGAATGTAATATCCGCAATTTCGATCTTCGGTAATTTTCATTTTTCCAGCGGAGGTCCGTTTAGACGACTCGCTTATGACCGTTTCGTCATTCTGGGAATATTTTATTCTGCACTTTTTGTAATCCGAGTTCGTTTCGGTATTATTTTGTTGAGTTCCGTGTTCTTAAATGACTTTTCCGCACTTGAGCTCGATTCTCGCGGATCTCGTCCGAAACTATTGTTTCGAGTTTCTCGTAAGTTCATTTAACATTATTGTTCATGTTGTAAGCTTTGGTTTGGTGTTTCGATCGTGTATCATGTATTTCGGACGTTTTGGGCCATTTTCGTAATTTCCCAAAGTTTGGGGTAATTAGTTCCGTTGTCGAATTTCGAGCCCTCGGGTGGTCGGAATCGGGTGTTCTCTTAATGTTCGTATTCATCTTTGCGAATACTTCGTAATCGTGTTTTCGGTTTACGTTCAGGTCTGAGTTTCGGGATTTTTCGGACCGTCGGATCGACCGAGGCCTGGCTGGCCAGACCTGGCCGAGTAACGGCCGTAAGGCCTGTTACGTACGGAACGGCCTGCCGGTTACGTACGTAACATGTCCGGCAAAATCAGTACAGAGAGTTCGGCCCTGGCCGATTACGTATGTAGGCCATGGCCGATTACGTACGTAAGCGGTCGGCCAGGGTCGGCTATTTATAGGCCTGGACCGAGTCATCCGACCATTTCTCATTTTTCCTTTGTTCCTCTGCGATTTCTTCAGCATAAGTGGATGGATTTGAGTAAGAGAAACATAGAACAACATGTTTTTGAAGTTTGATTCATGGATTAACATCATCTCCCGTCCGGATCAAAGGTAAGAACACCTAAACCCTTGTTTTTGGGAAATTTTGAGGTTTCTCGATGTTTTGGCTGATTTAATTCGTTTTAGTTCAGATTATTGTTAGAACTTGGTTGTATACTCGAAATTATTCATAACCCTTGAAGTTTTGTGGAACAAATTCGAGTATTTCTCTATTAAACGATTAAATTGGAATATGCCCTCAAAGTGTCCGATAAAATGCTTCAATGGTTAGAACTTGGGAAGTTCTATACGTTTTCGTAGAATTGTGATTTAATTGATATCGTTGTGACTTAGGAACGAATTATTGTGAAGAACTCGAGTCGGAACCTTCCCGTTCGTCGCCTTCTTTGGGGTCTGAGCTTCCTGGTCGAACCGTGTTCTTCGGAGTATTCGGTAGCGGTTATTAAGGCAAGTATTTTACTATACGAATTGTGTCTTGTGAATAGGGACGTCGTATTATGGTTGTGATGCATTGGTTTACTTTCGTGTATATGCTTCGTATGAATTGATTATTACGAACAATTGATGGTAACGATAATACCTTCACTTAGTTAACATCGTGGAATTGTGTTGGATGTGCAAATCATCTAAATGTGTGCCGGGCGTGGTTGGTCACTGTCGAGTTGTTGTGATGATCATGATATTTGTGTTGTTTTGGTTTACATACTTGCTTGTACATTTCAGTGTAATGTGAAATGGCTTGACATTTGATGATTATGAGTTGTGTCGTGTCGATGTGTGTGTGTGTGTTCCAGGTAGGGTCTGACGAGGCCTCTGGAGTCCGGTACATGACGTGTACGGACAAGGTGTGTGATCCAGGTAGGGTCTGACGAGACCTCTGGAGTTCGGTACATGATGTGTACGAACGATGGTTGTGGCCGGGTAGGGTCCGTTGAGGCCTCCGGAGTTCGGTACATGATGTGTACGAACAGTGTGTGTGGTCCGGGTAATGTCCGTCGAGGCCTTCGGAGTTCGGTACATGATGTGTACGAACAATGATCGTGTAGCAGTGATTGTTTGGATAACATTTTAAATATGGGTCTCGGACTCACAATGATATATTATCTAGTGTGCTTTGAAACGAGAATCGGGCTAAGGCCCTAATGTTTACGAAAAGGTTTTGTAAATTGGGACTCGAGGTCCAAAAGAATTTCTGCTTTAAAAATCTCCGAGATGATGAGTTCCTTTTCAAATATCTCTTACTTGAGTTCGAAATTTTAAAACTTCTCGGGAACATTTTGATAATTGATCTCTGTATTAAATTCGTAGTTGCTATTTACTTGTTGCATTTCGTATCGTTTTATACTTGCACTAGTAAAACAGTGGAGTTTTACTAACCCCTGAGTAATCGGGGGGTGGATGTCTGCGTTCAAGGCCCGTACATGCAGGTTCAGGGGAGCAGTCACAGGATTGGCACAAGGGGATGACGAACTGCGATACTAATCAAGAGTCGAGAGTTGGTAGAGTTTGGTTGTATTGTTAGAATTGATTCAGTCTTCCGCTGGATTGTGTTTCGACCCCTGTATGGGTAATGTTGTTAGTCAGTTCTGTTGATAGAGTTGTGTGACCTCATCGGTCTGTGTGTGTTTATGTGTAAGTGACCTTAACGGTCTGCATTATTATATTGTTTGACCCTGGCCGGGCAAGCATTTGGTTGTTTATGGATGTTTAGCCTGGTAGATCCTTGTGGAAAGGGTCTACGGCGTGTAATATACCCATACGGTTTTGGGGGTGTTACAAAATTAAACATAATCGGTTCAAATTGAACTTAACCAATTTGAAATTGAACTTAGTCAATTTGAAATTAAACTTAATCGGTTCAAATTGAACTTAATTGATTCAATTTTAACCTAATCAATTTGAAATCTGAACTTAATCGGTTGAAATTGAACTTAATCGGTTCAAATTGAACTTAACCAATTTGAAATTTAACTTAATCAATTTGAAATTGAATTTAATCAATTTGAAATTAAACTTAATCGGTTCAAATTGAACTTAATTGATTCAATTTTAACTTAATCAATTTGAAATCTGAACTTAATCTGTTCAAATTGAACTTAACCAATTTGAAATTGAAATTAATCAATTTGAAATTAAACTTAATCGGTTCAAATTGAACTTAATTGATTCAATTTTAACTTAATCAATTTGAAATTTGAACTTAATCGGTTGAAATTGAACTTAATCGGTTCAAATTGAACTTAACCAATTTGAAATTGAGCTTAATCAATTTGAAATTAAACTTAATTGGTTCAAATTGAACTTAATTGATTCAATGTTAAGTTAATCCAATTTGAAATTTGAACTTAATCAGTTGAAATTGAACTTAATCGGTTCAAATTGAATTTAACCAATTTGAAATTGAACTTAATCAATTTGAAATTAAACTTAATTGGTTCAAATTGAACTTAATTGATTCAATTTTAACTTAATCCGTTCAAATTGAACTTAACCAATTTGAAATTGAACTTAATCAATTTGAAATTGAACTTAATTAATTTGAAATTAAACTTAATCGGTTCAAATTGACTTAACCAATTTGAAATTGAACTTAATCAATTTTAAATTAAACTTAATCGGTTCAAATTGAACTTAATTGATTCAATTTTAACTTAATTAATTTGAAATTTGAACTTAATCGGTTGAAATTGAACTTAATCGGTTCAAATTGAACTTAACCAATTTGAAATTGAACTTAATCAATTTGAAGTTAAACTTAATCGGTTCAAATTGAACTTAATTGATTCAATTTTAACTTGATCAATTTCAAATCTGAACTTAATCAATTTGAAATCTGAACTTAATCGGTTGAAATTAAACTTAATCGGTTCAAACTAAACTTAACCAATTTGAAATTGAACTTAATCAACTTGTAATTAAACTTAATCGGTTCAAATTGAACTTAATTAATTTTAACTTAATCGGTTGAAATTTGAACTTAATCGGTTGAAATTGAACTTAATCGGTTCAAACTGAACTTAACGAATTTCAAATTGAACTTAATCAATTTGAAATTAAACTTAATCGCTTCAAATTGAACTTAATTGATTCAGTTTTAACTTAATCAATTTGAAATTTGAGCTTAATCGGTTGAAATTGAACATAATATGTTCAAATTGAACTTAACTGATTCAATTTTAACTTAACCAATTTGGGTGAACTTAAGCAATTTGAAATCGAACTTAATCAGTTTGAAAATAAACTTAATTGGTTTGAGGTTGAACTTAATCAATTTGAAATTTGAAACATACATACTTTAAGCTTCAATTTCAATACCCGAAATAATAAATATGAAACATATAAATACTTTAAATAAATATAACTAATTTTACACTGGGGGCTCATTTAGGTCGAAACGATGCTTAGTTGGACATTTTGGAGCAGTGTGGTCAACAGAATGACATATACTACACTTTTTTTTTTGCACGTCCCTTTTTAGACGGAGTTGGTTGCCTTGTGAAATCCTCAAATAGTTGGGGAATAACTGCAGTGCAAGTCTTTCTATTGTGCCCTGTGCCTCCGCATATAAGGCATGTTTAAACTTTACGGGTATGAGTCGAGGACTCAATCCCTGATGTGTGTCTCCTTTCTTTTGGTCGCCTTGCCTGCCTCGGATTGTCTGGTGGTTCACAAAATTTTACCTTGATGTTAGCAGGAATGAACCAATCACTTGGGTGAGGTACTGGAATCACATACCGTCCACACATTTGGCGAAGCGTGGACACTTTATAGTAATCATGTATATACACAGTTTGGTCGTGATTTAGGTACCTTATAGCTGCAGCAGCATGATTGCACGAGATCATATCATGCTGGAACATCATACAACTGTATTTTTGCTCTCTCAAGTCCACAACATAATTTTTCCTGTTAGAGGTCACCTTGAACACCCCATCACTAAGGAATTGAACGTTCATGTTCGATCCAGCTACGACCGCCTTCATCAATATCTCGTATGCATGATTCGTTAAAGGTCCAGGACACTCATTTACATTTTTATGTCGATCAGATATCCATTCTTCTACCACGGTTCGACATACCTCTAGAAGTGCGGAAACGGGCAGCCTTCTAGGCCATAGAAGACGGTTGTTCATGCTTTCAACGGCATTTGAATTCATAACCTCAAATCGCCGGACTGGGCACTTCACACGAGCCCATTTACTTTCACCGACAGTTTCTTTCAAGTAGGTAGCTGCAGCTGGACATGCTATTTCTAAACTTTCCGTATGCCTATTATAGTCCTCAATACGATAGCTGTAAGCTGCAGTATTGAAAATTGCAACCACATGTTGACCATACTTAACCAAATGCTTCTGAACGTGGTAACAACATAACCCGTGATGCGCAAGTGGGAATACCTCTCCTATAACATTTTCTATGGATTTGTGCCCATCTAAAACAATCAAGAGGTCCCTTGGACAATCAAAGGCCTCTTTCAATTTGTACATGAAATACTTCCACGACTCATCACATTCGACGTCGCCAATCCCGAAAGCAATTGAAAATATCGGATTATTACCATCTTTTGTAACAACAACAAATAATACTCCTCGACATTTACCCCTAAGGTGTGTCCCATCAACAACAATAATTGGTCTAGCATAATGAAATCCAGATACCGAAGCCCCCAAAGCATAAAACATGTATTTAAATTTTTCAGTATTTGCATCAACCACATAATCAATTATGATACCTGGATTCGTCACCTCCAACATATGCAAGTACAGTGGGATTATTTTGAAACAATCTTGATGTAACACCCACAGATCGAACCGGGAATATTACACGCCGTAGACCCTCTCCTCGAGGATCCACCAGGCTAGACATCAAAACAACACATTACATTACATACCGACAAATCAAAATAACGAACCAATAGACCGATTTGGTCTTTCGACACTGACTTACAAATAAAAATACATAAACTCATCCAGACTCATACCCACGCAAGGGTAAACTAATTACCACCACAAACAATAAGACAGCGGAAAAGACAATACAATGGACTCCGACTAACTGAACCCAAAACTGGCCTTCGTGTGATTAGAATCATTCGTCTTTCATCATCCCTCGTACCGATCCTGTCTTGCTCCCGAAAACCTACGTGTACCTGGACACAATACAGATATCCACCCCCCGATTACTCGGGGGTTAGCAAAACTCCACTGTTTCGCTAGTGCAAGTATAAAGTGTAAATACGAGCCATACACAATACATTCCGAGAATATAACGAAAGATTTCCCGAGATATATTTAGTTAAAAATAGTTCAAGTCTTGAAAGCAGAAACGAAGCAAGTAAGCATTTTGAAAGTATCTCCAAATATCGGGAGTTTTGAAAACATCAGAAATTGAAAAGTTCTTAATTCCTCGAAAGCCATTTAGGGTCACAACCCCAAAGTTCATTTTCCAAAATACAAATCCGTTTAACACATTATTCTTATGCCATTCTAGCCAAGCACCAAGACTCGATATATATAATGTCTCTTGACCCCGAGCGTAAAGCATTGTGATACTCCGGACATATCACAATTAATTATCAAAACATCAACATCAATATCACAGAAACCACACTTGGTAACCCGTGGCCGTACCCATTAGTATCGGCCCCCAGAGGTCCCGTCGGACCATCCCCAGGTGGGAAACCACTTCCGCGGCCGTACCCATTAGTATCGGCCCCCAGAGGTCCCGTCGAACCGTCCCCAGGTGGAAGAACATCAACACACGCACCCAAGTCCACTTCCGTGGCCGTACCTATTAGTATCGGCCCCCAGAGGCCACATGCCATCCCCAGGTGGAAGAGTAACAACTCACCGATTTCAAAACCACAACTCTCAAAGGTCAAACACATAAAATATATATATAGTCGAGGTACCTTGCTAGAATGGCCATATTATCCAACACGTACTCACGACCCAGAACTATATCAATTCACAAGGGAGCACAAGATTTCAACAGCACTGAATGACACAACCAATATCACACAACTCACATATTCATCCATAACCACGTGACTCCAAGCACATAATTTCACAAGAGAATTACACTTTACATTTACCGACACCATAATCATACATAATGACATCACACGAAAGTAAGGTGATTCTATACTCGACACTAGCACGCATATTCAACTAAGCACATTAATTCCCGTCACACACGGGGCACCTTTACAAAAACCATGATGGTAAATATACCGATTCTTTTGAAAAATGGTTATTAATATTTATTTAGCACATATAGATGATTAAAAACCATAATATCCACAAAACACGTAATGTATGGGCAAGATACTTGCCTCGAATAACCACAACGCAGAGAATCGGCCGAAGTAGGTTGGCACGAATCGACTACGAACTCACCGACTCCACCGAACGACAATCCGCAACAAAGACCTACGAACGAAAACAATAACAACGAAAATTAATTCCAAAGTACGACCCAAAGTCGCTGAATTCAAAGAACAAATGACGAAAGTTCAAGCGTTTCCCCCAAAACGGCCAAGAACACGATTCATTCCGTCAAAACCCGAAAACGGAATTCCAAGTTGAAATATGGATATACAATCCATAGAATATGTTTAACAACATCATTTAATCACAATCGATCCATCAAAAACGGATGAAAAACGAGATCGAGAACAAATCCCCCAAAAAGTCATTTTGAAGGAAATCAAGAAATATACTTCGATTCGACGAAGAACAATGGATTAAATGCTGTTAAACACAATAATACTACCAAGATTAATTATACCCATCATGAATTAATCAACAACACGGAACGAATCGGACAAAAATGCAAAACCCCCCAAATTCACGAAATTAGGGTTCTAAGGAAGATTACCTTGATTCGCTAGATCAAAGGATGATAACGGATGATTGATTGATGATATGAACTCAAGATATTCATGGATTTGTTGTTAAACAACATGGCTCCATGGTAAGATCACCCTCAGTCGCGGAAGAGAAGGAGAAGAAGGAGAAAAATGGCCAAAAACCCGTGTGCAGGACCATAAATAGCACAGCCGTGCCGGCCGGGGGAGTGTGCCGCGGCACGGGGCCAAAAATGGCTCCCGGTGGTCGGCAAGTGCCGCGGCCAACGCAGCGTGTGCACCCGGCACCTGGTTTGGCCGAAAAAATGCCACAGAGTGTGCCGCGGCCCGGCCGGCAAGTGCCGCGGCCCACGGGGCGGCTCGCTCGGCCAGAGCCGCGAGCACTACGGCCGTGACTGCCCAAGGCCGGCCTCGGTCCGAGATCGCCGGCCATGATTCGGCCGGGGCCAACTCCGACGGCCCGAACGACCCCGAAACCCGAACCTGAATACGAATCGATGGTACGGTTACGACGTACTCGCAAAGACGAATCTAAAAGCTAAGAGAACACACAATTAAGACCACCCGAAGGCTCGGAATTCAACAACGGAAGTAGTTACCCAAAACTTTGGGAAATTACGAAAATGGCCCAAAACGTCCGAAAATCACGATACGCGATCGAAACACCAAACCAAAGCTCGAAACATGAATAATAACATTAAATGAACTTACGAGAAACTCGAAACAACAGTTTCGGACGAGATTCGCAAGAATCGAACTCAAGTGCGGAAAAGTCGCTAAAAAGCTCGGAACTCAACAAAACGATACCGAAACGAACTCGGATGAAAAAAAGTGCAGAATTAATCATTCTCGAAATGACGAAACGGTCATAAGCGAGTCGTCAAAACGGACTCCGGCTGAAAAAGAAATTTACCGAAAAATCGAAAATTGCGGATATTACATTCTTCCCTCCTTAAAAGAAGTTTCGTCCCGAAACTTAAAACAAGTAGGGAGAAACAATATCCCGCCAGGAAAACTCAACGAGATACGCAAGGAAACGCGTAACTTACGCCCATCGGCGAAACGTTACAAGCAACGCAAAGGAATATACGACGTGAAAACACGCCCCACGACGACCAACACAACGCCGCCGTTAGGGATATAATAAAACCAAAAAGTGACAAGCGTCATCAACTGGATAATACAATCATGTCAATTATCCGAAAAAATACAAAACACAACGGACGAAAATCAGTACGATTGACCAACCTAACGGTACATAAATCAAAACGCGAGCCAATCGCTGAACAAATACGGAATTCCACCGCCCAAGGGTTGGAAGATCGAAAACGAGACTAATTTTCCGAACTTGAAAAGGTCACAACGATATATAGATCAATTTGGGACAATATCAGAACTCGCTCGAATGACAAAGGTGAGAAACAACACCAGGTCAGAAGCATTAACGAACACAGTCGAGTCGATACGGTTGGACGAAACAGAAGATAAAGAAAGAAAAATGTGGGTATTACATCATATCACCTTTAAAAGAGGTTTCGTCCCGAAACCTAAACAACGAGAACGAAGTGCCGGAATAGCAACCTTCCCGACTATACCCACTTGGTCCACATCCGATCTTCATGGCCATTAGTATCGTGGTCACGACTGTGTCCTCTGCCCATCGGCATACTAAGCGGATCCCCACTCAATACGATTGCACAACTTCGCAAAATATTATACTAAAGTACCAACTCAGCACGACATATCACATAAGGTAACCAATAACAACTCGAAAAGAAAATCCACGAGGTATCCTTTTAAAGGAAATCTTTTGAAAATCCTTGGATTCGTATGCTATTTAAAATAAACTTTAAAAGTACTTTTGGTACCTCGGGTTGTTTCATCAAAACTTGCAAACAACATACTTTAACCGTCTCATTTGAAGTCATCATGCCTCTATGTGTCATCATCACCGTTAACAACTAACAAGTTAACCATGCAAGATCATCAAATCATTCTTACATACTCTAACATTTCCAAATCCGAGTTTGAACTTTACATCGAGTGAGATTTTTCATCTTTCACTATATATTTTTGAAAATAAAAATCGTATTGGTTTTTGAAATAAAATATTTTTATGGTGTGAAAATTTTTTTGAAAATCATTCACTCGAATTATTTGTAAATGCAACAATACGTTAAAATCATTTTCGAAAATTCTCCCAACACTTCACAAACATCAACGACGGTAATATTTTACAAATTGTTCAAGGTACTTTAAAACAACTCTTTCAAATACCGTCGAGGTTTTATTTGAGAATCCTAGGCCGGCTCGCAAATTTCAAACAATTTCCAAAGTTCATACGAAGCCGCCGGCTAATCGCACTTGCACAAACTTATAAAAGTTTTAGAAAAGTGTGTTCGAACACACTCGCAGCAAACATAATTTATCAATTTGCCGAACCCAATCAATTATCACTTAGCGCAACAAAAAAAATCATAACGCACATTCATACAAAACAGTTGTCATTACTTGACAACACACATAGAATACAGTCCCGGGTGATTGACTGCGAAGGTTAGGCCTAACGGCTAAAAGAAATGTAGTTCCCTAGCCTCTGTCCAGACTGACTAACGCGCGCTACAACACATATTTAGCGTGCGCTACCCATGCTGCATTAGCGTGCGCTAGCCTTACTCTTAGCGTGTGCTAACGGTTCTATTTTAGCAACATGATTGCGAACATATATACGACATTACTGGAATCGAAGGTTACAAATAAACAACAACGATATTCGAATCTCAAAGCCATCGATTCACATAATTACCACACATCATGAGCAACCATCAAAAGGCAATTGTCATTCAAAACCGAAAAGTTAAAAGCAAGGGTCATGTCTTGAGTATATTTTGTAGAACCCATTTTGAGTTCAAAACTCATGTTTTGAAAACTTATAGTACACAGTGGAAAAGAATTATCAATAATTCGAGTTTTCAGAACTTACAGCCTTGAGGTCAACATACGAAAATCAACTTTTTCCTCCCTTGGAGGACATTTTAAAAATTTTACGTGACTCCCCGAAAGGATTCGAAAACTTAAAATTCCAAGGTTTATACTCTTGCAAGAAAAACGGTTTATACAAAGATACATTCAGCAATATCATTCTACATTTTATCTCAAGAAGGGAATAAACAAATATATGACACTTACTAACTATGCACCTTCAAATACTAACTACATAACACAGAATCACACGGGCTCGTATAGCTCGTGGTACAACCCGTAGTAGGGAGACTTACATCCACAGATCGCACGAAGATGATGGCTGCACCCTGATACTAATCACGGCCAACATTCCAAACGACGCTGTAACACCCCCAATCCGCTCAGGGATATTACACGCCGTAGAACCTTTCCTCAAGGATCTACCAGGCTGGTAACGACATTTAACATCTCGACAATGCCTTCAAGGCTACAATGACTCAGTAGACCGATTTGGTCTTTCCACAGATACATACAACTCGAATACAACTCATGCCCACGCAGGGGACAAAATACAACTACACCTGCATAACGGAACAATACAAAGAATGAAAATAAAGTACAATCCGAACCAACACACGATTTACGGTTCATCATGTGATTAGTATCGATCATCTTTCATCATCCTTCGTGCCGACCCGGTGTTATGCTCCATAACCTGAATGCAAAATCAGAAACACACCACAAGAATACTCTGGGGTTAGCAAAACTCCACTGTTTTGCTAGTGCAAATACAAAGTGCAAATACGAGCCATACAATTCACATTCCACGAATAACAATAACCGAGGATCCTCAAGATCCAAACGAAACGAAAAGTACTTCCCGAGGCAAGGGTTTGAGAAAACATTTCAAAAACGAAATATCATAAATCAATGGAAGTAATTTATAAAACAGTTTAGAATGCCATCGAGAGTTTTAATAGAAAACAATTTAGGATTATCAAATCCTACTTTTCAAAAATCCAAAAGACAAAGGGATCGCCACCCCAAAAGTTTACTTTCTGGAAAATGACATTAACCAAAACGTTGGGATTTTAGCCCCAAATCCGTAAAACGACTTTTACAAAACCCTTGGGATTTTAGCCCCAAATCTCATCAACTCACAGTACACAAGAACGACCACGAGGTTCGTATCCCAACATCAAAATCCACAAATAAAGGATTTAAAACATAAACCACAAATTACTCTAGAGCCATCCTAGCCAAGTAGGCCAAACGAACAACTTACCTCTTACACACTTAGTCAATGCATGCAATCATGAAGACCGTTCAAAAGCACTCATTTCCGGAAATGCCAATATCGAATCACATTTGTAAAAATGCACCACAATTAACCGCGGACCCACGCCTTCGTGGATCCTCGCGAGACCCGTCGGATCTAACCCACAGTGGTTAAAAGCAAGCTCGCGGTCCACGCCTTCGTGGAGCCCTACCGAGACCCCGTCGGATCTAACCCGTAGTGAGCATACACACACACACGTTACTCATGCAATACTAACATGCTAAGAATGTAAGTTCATTAAGAATACTCACTAGAGATGGCCATTAACTCGACACCATTACCAAACTCTTCAAAAATACAATAACAAGCTTAAATACGAATACACGATTCCATAACTTTTAAACAAGAGAGTATCCTCATAAAATCCTTCAACGCTCAAGATAATCAAATCATAATCAATTCTCAAAACACCGCTCACAAAACACACGCGTTTTGAAAGAAAGCCTTTAACGAGGCCAAATCAAATCCTTTTGAAACTTCATTTCAAATAACCAAACAAACACATCAAGACGACCACCGATCATCATATACATAAAACGAGAAAAGTATGGGCAAGGTACTTGCCTCGATACCACGAGCACGGAACCACGAACGGATACGGCTCAACCGGGAAGCTTCGGAACGCCCGATGCTAACAAAAAGGGAGACGACAACGAACGGAACGGAAGAATCAAGCACGACCGCGAGGAACCGACGAAAATGAACCTAACGATTCGAATAGCACAATCACAACCACTTCTAAACGATTATGGAAATGGAATACACCCGGAAACCCGCCTACGATTCATGTATATTCGTACCAAAATAACAACGAGGGCGGACCGCAACCAAACCCTCTCGATTCCGTAAAAATCCACAAAATATCCATGAATCCGTAGGAAAACTAAAGATACTAACAATATCAATCGTATACATCATGAATCCACCAACGAAACGGAACGAATCGGAAGAAAAACCCAAAACCCCCAAATTAAACGAAATAGGGTTTTAGAGCATTACCTTGGAAGATTCGAGTACTAAGATCCATAGAACGCGCGTTAGATTGATTATCCGAGCCTCACAACCGAAAAGAAATGATGAAAATCGACCCCCGGATGAAGAACTCTCTCCCTCTCTAACTCTCTCTCTCGCGACTCGGTGGAAAAATGGGAAAGAATGAGCTGTTCACGCTCAAAACCACATTTATAGTGCAACACAGCAGAACCTATCGGCCGGCCTATCGGCCGATAGGCCCAACCGATACCCATACGGGATGCCGGCAGTAGAGTCTATCGGCCCCCCTATCGGCCGAAAGGCTCCTGGAAGTGCTCGGCCAAAAACTGAAACGACCAAAACTCTCTCGTCCGGACTCCGATTGACTCACCGTTTGAACCATTGGAAAGCTAACTCGATGTTCTATAATATTGCAAAGATTTATAATTTTTGGAGTCACCAAAAATTAATGGTGATCTAACAAAGACGAACTCATACTTAGAAAAGTCGTTTAGAAATCCTGAATTCAACAAAACGACACCGAAACCCGAACCTGAATACGAACCGAAGATACGGTTACGAAGTACTCACAAAGACGAATCTAAGAGCTAGTAGGACACACAATTCCGACCACCCGAAGGCTCGAAATTCGACAACGGAAGGTAATTACCCCAGACTTTGGGAAATTACGAAAATGGCCCAAATGCCCGAAAATCACGATACATGATCGAATAACCAAACCGAAGTTCACAACACGTCCAACAAAGATAAACGGACTTGCGGGAAACTCGAAACAACAGCTTCGGATGAGATTCGCAAGAATCGAACTCAAGTGCGGAAAAGTCGCTAAAAGCACAGAACTCAACGAAACGACACCGAAACGAACTCGGATGTCAAAAAGTGTAGAATTAATCATTCTCGGAATGACGAACGGTCATGAGCGAAGTCGTCAAAACGGACTCGACCGAAAAAAGAAATTACCGGAAATCGAAAATTGCGGATATTACATTCTACCCTCCTTAAAAGAAGTTTCGTCCCGAAACTTAAAACAAGTAGGGAGAAGAAATATTCCGCCAGAAAACTCAACGAGACACACAAGAATGCGTAACCAATGCCCAACGGCGAAATGTTACAATCAACGCAAAGGAATATACGGCGTGTAAACACGCTCCACGGTGACCAACACAACGTCGCCGTTAGGGATATAATAAAACCGACAAGTGACAAGCGTCATCAAACGGATACTATAGTCAAGTCGATTATCCGATAATCACAAAACACAACGAACGAAAATCAATATGATTGACCAACCCAACGGTACATCAATCAAAACGCGAGTCAACCGCTGAACAAGCACGGAATCCCATCGCCTAAGGGATGGAAGATTGAAAACGAAACTAATTTCCCGAACTAAAGGGAATTACGAAGGAGCCTGAACGTTCAACAATCACGAAACGAGAACAAAAACCGAACAAACAAACGATCGAGACAACAAAAATCGAAGAATCACGTTCAATCACGAAGAACAATAAAGTTCAACAAGAACTCCCGGGATGATCCGTGAGAACTACAAGACATGCATTCCCATAAGATCCACAGGAAAGGGAATAGCGATTGAAAAGTCACAACGACAAATAAGTTATTCCGAAATGATATCACTCTCGTTCGGTAAACAAAAACAAGGGCAGGACAAGCTCAGAAATGTCAACGAACATAAATGAGTCGACAAAGTAGAAAATACAGAAGTTCAAAATCCGATCCCTTCGAATAAAAGGACTAGTAGAACCAAATGATGTTACTCCCGAACAAAGTTTACAAGAATCGAACCGAACTCGAAAAAAAGTCACACCGATAACCAGATCGGCCCACAACAAGATCACAGCTCGTTCGGACGATGAAACTGAAATACCGAACAAGTTCATAAAGTACCAACGAACATGAGCGAATCGATAAACTGGGGAAGAGAAAACACAGAAGTCAAAATAGTACGGGCATTACCTCCGACCTCGTCCACGAAATTCACAAAAACGGGAGCAAGGTAACAAGACATTAAACAATCGACGCATAACGGAACCATCACCGATGCACACGGTCATACCAAATCAAGCTCTAACAGCTCGCACATGCGTGACAACGCAGAAATTGCCATGAGGCGACAACATTCAATACCAACACTCCGCCTCTCACAGGGGCTAGCACAACCAATGTGTGGAAAGCGTCTCAACGCTCACACCGCCAATTCGGTCATACTCGGGAGAAGGTATCAAAAGGACAACGCGAACATCACACATACATACCCAGCCCTCAAACGGGAATGGGTAGGTTTTAAAAACGAAAACTTCATTTTGAAAATAATTTAGAAGAACAACGATTGATCTTGAGTATCATCTTTCAAAAAAGTACAAACGTGAAACATCGTTATCGAGACATTGGAGAACCATTTCGCATTTGATAAAAATGAAGACACTTTCTCTTAGTGAAAACTTCCAAATTATTCGACCCTCGGGTCTAAATAAAAGTGTTGAAAATATCTCAAAACCTTTTGGTCCTCGAGGTAGAAATTTTTTTGAAATACATTGTGGCATCTAGGATGTACCACAAGAAAATAACTCATTTGAAAAGTATGTCTCGAAATTTATTTTTCTAAGATACTCAAGGTTTTCAAAAATCCAATAGGCCAGAATGCCCAAAACTCACACATACCGACGTCCACTAAAACAACTCCTAGCACACGCATCAAAACGTTTAAAATCAAGACAATACAAGTCTTTAAACGAAAATAAACGATAAAATACCACATTCAGAACAAAACCGCTGATAAAATACCCTCCCGCACTGGCTAGTGAACAAGTCGAACGTGTATAAGCACAAAGCTTCCACAAGAGACTTGTAAAACGTGCAAATCGATTCGAAAATCATCAACAACGGAGAAAAACAACAATAAAAAGACATCACAAACGACGACACTCCTCGTATAAATCAAATACGAGAGTCGACTAAATACATATCGTGAAATCAAAATTCACATAAAATTCCACCACTTAACAAATAATCATAAAAATAGCTCGTGTCACACGAGGCACAACAGAAAGAAGGGAGACTTACTTCCACAGGTCGCACGAAGATGATGATCGCCCCACGATACTAATCACGACCAACAAACTCAAACGACGCGTCGCGACACGACTCAGTCAGACTAAATCCGACGAGACAAAACTCAATAGACACCACTGACCCGACAGCCTAGGTTTTCACAACCTAAGCTCTGATACCATTTATGTAACACCCCCAATCCGCTCAGGGATATTACACGCCGTAGAACCTTTCCTCAAGGATCTACCAGCCAGTAACGACATTTAACATCTCGACAATGCCTTCAAGGCTACAATGACTCAAGAGACCGATTTGGTCTTTCCACGTATACATACAACTCGAATACAACTCATGCCCACGCAGGGACAAAATACAACTACACTGCATAACGGAACAATACATCGGAAAATAAAGTACAACTGAACCAACACACGATGTACGGTTCCTCATGTGATTAGTATCGATCATCTTTCATCATCCTTCGTGCCGACCCGGTGTTATGCTCCAAAACCTGAATGCAAAAACAGACACCCACCCCCCGAATACTCGGGGGTTAGCAAAACTCCACTGTTTTGCTAGTGCAAATACAAAGTGCAAATACGAGCCATACAATTCACATTCCACGAATAACAATAACCGAGGATCCTCAAGATCCAAACGAAACGAAAAGTACTTCCCGAGGCAAGGGTTTGAGAAAACATTTCAAAAACGAAATATCATAAATCAATGGAAGTAATTTATAAAACAGTTTAGAATGCCATCGAGAGTTTTAATAGAAAACAATTTAGGATTATCAAATCCTACTTTTCAAAAATCCAAAAGACAAAGGGGTCGCCACCCCAAAATTTTTCTTTCTGGTATATGACATTAACCAAAACGTTGGGATTTTAGCCCCAAATCCGTAAAACGACTTTTACAAAACCCTTGGGATTTTAGCCCCAAATCTCATCAACTCACAGTACACAAGAACGACCACGAGGTTCGTATCCCAACATCAAAATCCACAAATAAAGGATTTAAAACATAAACCACAAATTACTCTAGAGCCATCCTAGCCAAGTAGGCCAAACGAACAACTTACCTCTTACACACTTAGTCAATGCATGCAATCATGAAGACCGTTCAAAAGCACTCATTTCCGGAAATGCCAATATCGAATCACATTTGTAAAAAATGCACCACAATTAACCGCGGACCCACAGCTTCGTGGATCCCTGCCGAGACCCCGTCGGATCTAACCCACAGTGGTTAAAAGCAAGCTCGCGGTCCACAGCTTCGTGGAGCCCTACCGAGACCCCGTCGGATCTAACCCGTAGTGAGCATACACACACACACACGTTACTCATGCAATACTAACATGCTAAGAATGTAAGTTCATTAAGAATACTCACTAGAGATGGCCATTAACTCGACACCATTACCAAACTCTTCAAAAATACAATAACAAGCTTAAATACGGAATACACGATTCCATAACTTTTAAACAAGAGAGTATCCTCATAAAATCCTTCAACGTTCAAGATAATCAAATCATAATCAATTCTCAAAACACCGTTCACAAAACACACGCGTTTTGAAAGAAAGCCTTTAACGAGGCCAAACCGAAATCCTTTTGAAACTTCATTTCAAATAACCAAACAAACACATCAAGACGACCACCGATCATCATATACATAAAACGAGAAAAGTATGGGCAAGGTACTTGCCTCGATACCACGAGCACGGAACCACGAACGGATACGGCTCAATCGGGAAGCTTCGGAACGCCCGATGCTAACAAAAAGGGAGACGACAACGAACGGAACGGAAGAATCAAGCACGACCGCGAGGAACCGACGAAAATGAACCTAACGATTCGAATAGCACAATCACAACCACTTCTAAACGATTATGGAAATGGAATACACCCGGAAACCCGCCTACGATTCATGTATATTCGTACCAAAATAACAACGAGGGCGGACCGCAACCAAACCCTCTCGATTCCGTAAAAATCCACAAAATATCCATGAATCCGTAGGAAAACTAAAGATACTAACAATATCAATCGTATACATCATGAATCCACCAACGAAACGGAACGAATCGGAAGAAAAACCCAAAACCCCCAAATTAAACGAAATAGGGTTTTAGAGCATTACCTTGGAAGATTCGAGTACTAAGATCCGTAGAACGCGCGTTAGATTGATTATCCGAGCCTCACAACCGAAAAGAAATGATGAAAATCGACCCCAGGATGAAGAACTCTCTCCCTCTCTAACTCTCTCTCGCGACTCGGTGGAAAAATGGGAAAGAATGAGCCATTCACGCTCAAAACCACATTTATAGTGCAACACGAGAACCTATCGGCCGGCCTATCGGCCGATAGGCCCAACCGATACCCATACGGGATGCCGGCGGAGAGTCTATCGGCCCCCTATCGGCCGAAAGGCTCTGGAAGTGCTCGCCAAAATCAAACGACCAAAACTCTCTCGTCCGACTCGATTGACTCACCGTTTGAACCATTGGAAAGCTAACTCGATGTTCTATAATATTGCAAAGATTTATAATTTTGGAGTCACCAAAAATTAATGGTGATCTAACAAAGACGAACTCATACTTAGAAAAGTCGTTTAGAAATCCTGAATTCAACAAAACGACACCGAAACCCGAACTCGAATACGAACCAAGATACGGTTACGAAGTACTCACAAAGACGAATCTAAGAGCTAGTAGGACACACAATTCCGACCACCCGAAGGCTCGAAATTCGACAACGGAAGGTAATTACCCCAGACTTTGGGAAATTACGAAAATGGCCCAAATGCCCGAAAATCACGATACGTGATCGAATAACCAAACTGAAGTTCACAACACGTCCAACAAAGATAAACGGACTTGCGGGAAACTCGAAACAACAGTTTCGGATGAGATTCGCAAGAATCGAACTCAAGTGCGGAAAAGTCGCTAAAAAGCACAGAACTCAACGAAACGACACCGAAACGAACTCGGATGTCAAAAAGTGTAGAATTAATCATTCTCAGAATGACGAAACGGTCATGTGCGAGTCGTCAAAACGGACTCCGACCGAAAAAAAGAAATTACCGGAAATCGAAAATTGCGGATATTACAGACGCGTCGCGACACGACTCAGTCAGACAAAATCTGACAATACAAGACTCAAAAACACATAACTCGACCCGACAGCCTAGGTTTTCTCAACCTAAGCTCCGATACCATAAATGTAACACCCCCAGATCGAACCGGGAATATTACACGCCGCAGACCCTCTCCTCGAGGATCCACCAGGCTAGACATCAAAACAACACATTACATTACATACCGACGAATCAAAATAACGAACCAATAGACCGATTTGGTATTTCGACACTGACTTACAAATAAAAATACATAAACTCATCCAGACTCATACCCACGCAAGGGTAAAATAATTACCACCACAAACAATAAGACAGCGGAAAAGACAATACAATGGACTCCGACTAACTGAACCCAAAACTGGCCTTCATGTGATTAGTATCATTCGCCTTTCATCATCCCCCGTACCGATCCTGTCTTGCTCCCGAAAACCTGCGTGTACCTGGACACGATACAGATATCCACCCCCCGATTACTCGGGGGTTAGCAAAACTCCACTGTTTCGCTAGTGCAAGTATAAAGTGCAAATACGAGCCATACACAACACATTTCGAGAATATAACGAAAGACTTCCCTAGATATATTTAGTTAAAAATAGTTCAAGTCTTGAAAGCAGAAACGAAGCAAGTAAGCATTTTGAAAGTATCTCCAAATCTCGGGAGTTTTGAAAACATCAGAAATTGAAAAGTTCTTAATTCCTCGAAAGCCATTTAAGGTCACATCCCCAAAGTTCATTTTCCAAAATACAAATCCGTTTAACAAAACACGGGGTCCACGACCCAACCGTTCCGGTCACAAAACACAGGGTCCACGACCCGGTCATCCACTTCAATTCACTTACAAGGACACATTACACATAACACATTATTCTTATGCCATTCTAGCCAAGCACCAAGACTCGATATATATAATGTCTCTTGACCCCGAGCGTAAAGCATTGTGATACTCCGGACATATCACAATTAATTATCAAAACATCAACATCAATATCACAGAAACCACACTTGGTAACCCGTGGCCGTACCCATTAGTATCGGCCCCCAGAGGTCCCGTCGGACCATCCCCAGGTGGGAAACCACTTCCGCGGCCGTACCCATTAGTATCGGCCCCCAGAGGTCCCGTCGAACCGTCCCCAGGTGGAAGAACATCAACACACGCACCCAAGTCCACTTCCGTGGCCGTACCCATTAGTATCGGCCCCAAGAGGCCACATGCCATCCCCAGGTGGAAGAGTAACAACTCACCGATTTCAAAACCACAACTCTCAAAGGTCAAACACATAAAATATATATATATATAGTCGAGGTACCTTGCTAGAATGGCCATATTATCCAACACGTACTCACGACCCAGAACTATATCAATGCACAAGGGAGCACAAGATTTCAACATCACTGAATGACACAACCAATATCACACAACTCACATATTCATCCATAACCACGTGACTCCAAGCACATAATTTCACAAGAGAATTACACTTTACATTTACCGACACCATAATCATACATAATGACATCACACGAAAGTAAGGTGATTCTATACTCGACACTAGCACGCATATTCAACTAAGAACATTAATTCCCGACACACACGGGTCACCTTTACAAAAACCATGATGGTAAATATACCGATTCTTTTGAAAAATGGTTATTAATATTTATTTAGCACATATAGATGATTAAAAACCATAATATCCACAAAACACGTAATGTATGGGCAAGATACTTGCCTCGAATAACCACAACGCAGAGAATCGGCCAAAGTAGGTTGGCACGAACCGAATACGAACTCACCGACTCCACCGAACGACAATCCGCAACAAAGAACTACGAACGAAAACAATAACAATGAAAATGAATTCCAAAGTACGACCCAATGTAACACCCCCAATCCGCTCAGGGATATTACACGCCGTAGAACCTTTCCTCAAGGATCTACCAGGCTGGTAACGACATACAACAACTCAACCATGCCTTTAAGGCTAAAATGACTCAGTAGACCGATTTGGTCTTTCAACAAATACATACAACTCAAATACAACTCATGCCCACGCAGGGGTCAAAATACAACCACACCCGTACAACGGGAAAATATAGCAGCGGAAAAAATAGAGTACAACTGAACCAATAAACAAAGTACGGTTCCTCATGTGATTAGTATCGATCATCTTTCATCATCCTTCGTGCCGACCCTGTGTTATGCTCCAAAACCTGAATGCAAAACAGACATCCACCCCCCGAATACTCGGGGGTTAGCAAAACTCCACTGTTTTGCTAGTGCAAGAACAAAGTGCAAATACGAGCCATACAATTCACATTCCACGAATAAAAATAACCGAGGATCCTCAAAGATCCAAACGAAACGAAAAGTACTTCCCGAGGCAAGAGTTTGAGAAAACATTTCAAAATCGAAATATCATAAATCAATGGAAATAATTTATAAAACGGTTTAGAATGCCATCGAGAGTTTTAATAGAAAACCATTGTTGCGATATTTCCTACACGCAAGTGCACGTCATCGTTTACAAGTAATAAAGTGATAAGTAGAGTATCGTTCCCACGAGGATTTTATTTCTAACTACCGATTTTTGTGTACTCCAATTTTATCTGAACAATCGAATTTGGGATTTGCGATTAATAACTAAATGAAATACTAAAAGACTAAGCAGTAGAAAACAATATCTTGGATAAAAGAAATCAAATGATGAACAAGTCTAGGGTTCTGAATCCACCTTAGTTTATCCGAATTTACTCTCGATTATCCGTGATAAATAATTTTCCCAATTTATTGAAGGCGAAGATTGCTAATATATTCTACCGCCTCTCCCGAGTTCAATAGATTTATCTAAAGGCGAATAATGCACTCTATCCCTAGGTGAATTAATTCGTCAATAGGCGAAAAGCTTAAAATCTCCTAAAGGCCACGTAGTTCCTATGAGTATATTCCTATCTCACAGAATAAAACGGTCCTCACCAATAGTTCCTCACCAAATCTCCTCTCCCGATTCGAAGTGAATGATTAAATCAATACAACTATTGGCCAGATAATTGCAAGCATTAAACATAATTGGGAAAACTCAATAAAAAGGTAATAAATTGGATAATCTCAATCAATTCGTCAAAACAAAGGTTTCATCAAAACCCTAGATTAGGGCTTTAGCCTGACATACTAAAAACTGAAAATACAGAATAAATAAACGAAAGCATAAAATTCAAACGCAGATGAAGCTCGGATTCCTCCGTTCTTCAGCTTCCGCCTTCTGCCCTTGAAGTCTTCTGCTTCCCTCTTCTTCTGCCGTCTCCAAGCTTAAGCTCTCCAAACTATTCAAGATCCCAAGATTCAAAGATGATTTAATTAGGGTCTTAAACCCTATTTATAGCTCAGCACAACTCCAAATCGCGTCCGTATTAGTCGGTCGAAAACTGGCTTCGAAACGGCTCAAAATCCGCGCGGGCATACAAAAACCGCCAAGTGTGCCGCGGCTCACTAAACCTGTGTCGCGGCACATCGCCTTGGCTGAATGCCTGGGCGTTAATTAATTCTTCTGTGCCGCGGCTCACCTGGGCTGTGCCGAGGCACAGAGTACATGTTACTCTGTCCTTCGGCTGGTGTCTTCCTGTGCCGCGGCTCAGAGTCCAGTTTTGCCGTTTTCGCCCGTTTTGCCTCGGTTTAGCTTCCGGAGTTCAATTTCCTGTCAATCATACAAAATTAAGGCATTAAAAGCTCATTTAGACGATTTCACTCTCCAAAATATTACGAAATAATGACAAATAAGCGTATAAAAATACGCCTAACAAATACCCCCAAACTTAAGCCTTTGCTTGTCCTCAAGCAAAAAGAATTAAATTCAATAAAAGAATGTCGTGAACCATCGTGCAACTCATAGTGTTCAACCTAATCAATACTATCCTGTAATTCTCTCTAAATAATACGAGTGTCATAAAAGCGAGCTGCACTCAGAATAATGATTCCGCAAAGTAATCAAGTTCAGTCCTAATCACTCATTCATGAAGAAAGTCCAGCTCAAAGATTAACAAAACGTGAGTCAAATCGACCGTCAATATGAAAGGCTAACACACCCAAGCTAGTTCGTCCCGTTCCACAGTCGAAAGGCACAATTTTCACGAGTTTCATAACAATTAAACCTCGGACAGTATTCCCTTATATATATATGCTCAAGAATTTGATTCGAGTTGACCACTAGGTTAGGATCTCGGAATGTTTCATCGGGATAATCCTAGGGTGGAACACCATTCTCATGTATTGGAAAACCGTTTGACGTAAAAGACACTCATGGGGCACATGGATGCTTCTAGTTACTAAGTTCCCGTCTACAGTGGAGAAACAACTCGAATACATAATTTCCGCATGTCCGAATCAAGGTTGCCGTTTTACGCGAGAGTAAACAGCGGGTTACGCGAATACCCCCGGTTACTAGGTTCCCTATCATTGGCACATGTGAAATATCTAAATCACTAGTCTAATCAGGGTCGTCGTTTTACGCGAGAGTAAACAACGGGTCACGCGAATACCCCCGGTTACTAGACTTCACATCATAGAACACATTATCTCGACTTTAGGGAAAAACTGACCGAATATAAACTCAATCTAAGTGCCAACACGACTAAAGAAACAATACGACTCACTATCCGGAAAATGTAGCCAAACGTATTGATGGGGATTTAAAAACAAGTATGTATCGTCTCTTATCTGCCAAGACCTCTACAATCACGAAAAATTTCGGACCTAATTGAATACTAAGCAGAACAGAAATAACTGACTACAACTCGACTAGAACTCGCCCGCTTCTTCAGAGAGAAAAACAGTGTCGTAACATCAGTATCACACAAATAGAAGCACGAAAAATTCACGAATAAAGAAAAACTACGACAAGCAAGGCTATCTAAAAAAAAATTTTACGCAAAGAAATGAAAAGTGCAACGAAATAAAGTACAGCAATAAAATAAGGTACAGCCATGAATGTAGAAACTGAAAGTAAATCCCCCCCAAACTTAGGACGTACATTGACCTCAATGGACAAAAATGATACGCAATAAAAGTAAAAGGTCAAGTACTCCCCTCCAGTCTGCTCAGGAGCTGGTGCCTGCCTCGTCCGGTGAGGAGGGTGTGTGGCTGGCCGGGCGGGCGCAATAAATGGCCCGTCGGGATGCATGATATGGGCCGTCCATGCGGCGAGGTGCTCCTGATGATAAGCATCCCTCGCAGCAAGACGCCTCGCCGCTCGTCGGCTGGCCCGGCGGGCCTGCTCTCGCATCTCGGCTCTGGCAGCAGCAACAACGCTCTCCCGCTCCGCCCGCTGCTCCTCCCGCATGGAAGCCATCAAGCTCTCTCTCTCTCCTCATCTCATCTCTCTCTCTCCTCGTCTCCTCTCTCAGCTCCTCTCTCTCTCTCCTCAGCTCCTCTCTCTGCTCCTCTCTCTGTCTCCTCAAATCCTCCCGCAGCCCATCAAACAACTCCTCCAACCTCGCTCTGTCGGGCTGCGGGCCGCCATCTCCATGCGTCAACAAAAGCGGCTCGGGGGATCCCTCGTGAGCCTCCTCTAGCAAAAATCCTCTCCCCCGAGAGTGCACTGGCGCTCCTCCCCACTGGTCAAAGTGCGATATGATGCGGTGGTCGATCGGAGCCTGGGGGGCAAGCATCGGCTCGTCGTCTGACCACGTCAGCCCCGACTGCCGGCATAAAGCGCAGATGAGGGAGGGGTGCTTCAACCCCGTCTTGGCCCCCCTGGATACTCTGGAAGATAGATCGGACCAGGATGGGGGCCACATCGAAACGCAGCCCGGAAGTGATAGCAAAAAGTGTCCGGGCGCGGGAGAGAAAGACTGTACGGATCTGGGAGGTGGGGTCAATGCGTGCGCAGATAAAATAAAGCCAGGCACGCCCGAGCCGGCTGAGACGCGAGCTCCTGAAGTGAAAAGTGGAAGAACTCTGTGCTCGCTGCTCCCGGGCCTGCATCGGCCGCAATGGTCTCAAGCAGGGCCTCCTTAGTGAGGCTGGTCATCACTCGGTCATAGGCTGACTCATCAACCACCGGAAACCCAAAAAGCCTCCGAATAGCGGTCGTGGAGAAATCAACTGTAACCCCTCGGACGTCGACCTGAGTCCGAGACTCTAAAGACGGCAACGTATGCCCTGCCCGAATGTGCTTCCAGAAAGGCCGGCGTAAAACTCCTGCACGATCGAGATAACTGCTGGCTCGGGAGGTGCGGTAAATCTGGCCCACCCCATCTCGTCAATCATAGTGAGCAATTCCCCGTCCTGAGGAGCTGGAGTAAAACTCCTCTCTGGAATAAGTGGTCGTGGCCGGATCTTTTCATTGAATATCTTGTGAATTTCGGGGTCGGAAAATTGGTGCCCCTCCGCCTCGGCCCGACCACGAGAGGTCTCCCCTCGAGTATGGGATGACTAGGTCCTAGCTCTCTTGCTTAGCTTCTTGGTTCTCGCCATAATCAGTCCTGAAAAGTGAACACGAGGGTTTATTCACGCAACAATAATAACAATGATCTATGCTCGGCTAAGGATGTCCAGCCAGAAATTCCGAATTTAAGAAAATAGCGCATACGTGAGAGAAGGATGAAATTGGACTTAAACATGTAACCTGGATGTAAGGGTTGGGCTTGTCAGAATTCAAAACGTATACGTTGCCGAAAATTCAAAACGATTGCTTTTTCAAAGAAAATTTTTCATTTAGGCAATTTATCAGACACCTTGAGGGCACAAGTTTACTTGAAGAATAAACATAGTTATAGCTCGATTCAACCCTCAAAAATCAAAACATAATTCAATCATCATCAACTCAACACATTCAACTCATTGATATTCCGATTTAACCATGAAAATTCGATAAAACTACCCTGTTATTCTCTAAACAATCCTAAAACTTTCGAAGGAGAATAAGCATGTTCCATTCATCCAAAGCAAAAACAACTTCCAAAATAAACCATAAGCAAGTCAAGATTAAAGATTGAAACGTACCTTTTGAAGATTGCAAGAAAAATCGCAGGAAAAAAACAATGGAAGAACGCTTCGGCCGGTCGCGCGCTGGGGAGGGAAGAAGAAAGGAAGAAGGCGTACCTGGAAATGCCGGCCGCACGCGTGTTATATGTTACCTGGGCCTTTCAGATTCCGCATAGTGTGCCGCGGCACAGCTAAAGTGAGCCGCGGCACAGGGTACAGTCCCTTTTGCCTGTGTTCTCGTTTTGTTGTGTGCCGCGGCACAGATTTCGTGTGCCGCGGCTCATTGCTCAAGTGTGCCGCGGCTCATTTATGCTGTGCCGCGGCACAGGGTACAGTTGGTTTAGCCTCCCCTTGCGATTGATGTGTGCCGCAGCTCATACTTCAGTTTCTTCCCTGGGACTTTCCTGCACAGAATTTTGAGAAGAAGACATTAAAAACGAGAGGCAGAAGCAAATTGAAGCACAAAAATGATGAAAAATAAGAATCACGAATACAAGAAAAATAAAGAAATGCAAAAATCTACAACTACGAACTCGGGTTGCCTCCCGAGAAGCGCTAAGTTTATAGTCTTCAGCCGGACCTATTGGAAAACATTAGTTCGCTTTTTGCAAACTCCATTTGGTTTCCGCCCCGTTCATCGAACCGTTCATATTTTTGTTAAAATTATGACCATTGGTCATCAGCGGTTCGACTTTCTGTTCGGTCATCAAATGTTGTTTGCGAAAAGGTTTCGACGTGAATAACTTCCCGAAACACCCGGTTTCTCCATGACTAATTGTCCGCTTGGCTTTCGGCTCACTCTCCTCCTTCACAAACGCACTCAAGACTGCAGCAGATTTTTCCTCATGCTCGAGGAACGCCACTCGTTCTACATCCTTCTTAAAACTTGGGCCATTTAACATAAAATCTGAATTTTCCCACCGACGATGTTTTCGGTGCTTTCCTCTTTCAACGGCATTTACACTTTCACTTAGTGACCTTTTATCAATACTTCCGGGACATGGAAACGATTTGAATACTTGAAAAGTAACTTGCTCGTCTTGAACCCTCAGAGTTAACTCCCCCTTTTCCACGTCTATAAGGGTTCGTCCAGTTGCTAAAAATGGTCGTCCCAAGATGATTGGAATATTTTCATCTTCCTCCATGTCGAGTACGATGAAATCGGCCGGAAAGATGAACTTGTCAACCTTAACTAATACATCCTCGATCACTCCCCTCGGATACTTTATCGATCGATCCGCCAATTGTAAGGAGACTGTTGTTGGCTTGGCTTCCCCAATATCCAGCTTTTTGAAAATCGACAGAGGCATGAGGTTGATACTCGCACCAAGATCGCATAGTGCCTTATTAAACGAAAGATTCCCCATGGTGCACGGTATGTTGAAGCTTCCTGGATCTTTCAATTTAGGTGGGAGCTTCTTTTGAAGAATTGCACTGCACTCCTCTGTCAAGGTGACCATTTCAAACTCCTCAAGCTTTCTCTTCTTCGATAATATCTCTTTCATGAACTTTGACATAACTCGGCATCTGTTCCAATGCGTCGGCGAACGGAATATTTATCTGGAGCTTTTTGAACACATCAAGGAACTTAGAAAATTGTTTGTCCGCCCTTCTTTGCTGTAGTCTATGCGGAAACGGAACGGGGGGGACACATGTCTTCGAGTTATCCGGCTTCAAATCCTTCGACTCTTCTGGCTTTAAATCTTTCTCTTCCTCAATCTCCTTCTTCTCTTTACCCCGCTCGGGCTGATCCAGCACCTCTCTCCTGCTTCTCAAGCTAATTGCGTTTAGACTCTCTCTAGGATTTGTCTCTGTTGTACTCGGCAATGCTCCCTCCGGACGAGCTGTCAACACATTAGCGATTTGGCCCAGCTGGACCTCCAAGTTCCGAATGGAAGCAGAATGATTTTGTAATGTAGCTTCCGTACGGGTCATAAATTGACTCGTATTTGCCGCCAATTTTGTAAGTGCTTCCTCGAGAGACACTTTGGGAGCGGGAGGGTGCTGCTGTTGATTCTGGGCGAACGGGGGCTGGTGTGAGTTCTGTCCGTTTCTCCATGAAAAGTTAGGATGATTGCGCCACCCCGGATTATAAGTATTGGAGTACGGGTTATTCGGCCGATTCCCACTTCCCACAAATTGAGCCTGCTCCATCTGATTTTGCTCGAACGGATTTCCAACTTGACATTCCGCGCTCGGGTGTGATCCGTTACACCAATTGCATGTCTCTATGGTAACGGGGGCTAGTGCGTGCGAAAATGCGTGGAGCTGTTGTGTCAAAGCGGCGACTTGAGCTGACAAAGTGGAAATCGGGTCATTGCTTGAAACTTCCATGACTCTCTTCGGTGTCAATCTTTCTGATGGCCATTGGTATGCGTTTTCGGCCATATCTTCCAAAAGCACGTGTGCCTCGGCCATAGATTTTCCCATGAAGGTCCCACCAGAGGCTGCATCCACGAGAGTGCGTGTAGAAGCACTCAAACCATTATAGAACGTATGAAGCTGAAGCCAATCAGGAATGCCGTGATGAGGGCATCTTCGTAGCAAATCTTTATATCGCTCCCACGTCTCGTGGAGCGATTCCATATCGTGCTGAACAAAGGTGGTTATTTCGTTTCTCAACCTTGCCGTCTTAGCTGGTGGGAAAAATTTGGCAAGGAAGGCTTGCGCTAACCCCTCCCATGTTGTAATCGACCCCGGCGGTAAGGAATTTAACCAAAACTTTGCTTTATCCCTCAAAGAGAAAGGGAAAACCTCAATCGGATGGCATCGTCGGTGACACCATTAGTCTTGAACGTGTCGCATATCTCAAGGAAAGAAGCAATATGGGTATTCGGGTCGTCATTCGGCAGTCCACAGAATTGGCTCGCCTGCACCATCTGAATAATAGCAGGCTTGATCTCAAAATTATTAGCTTGGATAGTGGGACGCCGAATTCCCGAAAAATTAGCGTTGACCTGCGGCATGGCATAATCTCGAAGAGCTAGTTCCGGTTGAACTTGCCGCACTTGGTTATCTCCTCCTTGGACTTCGATATTCTCAGCCATGTTGACCGTCGTCTTCAACTCTCTTTTCTCCTTTTTGTTCCTTCTTAGCGTGCGCTCGAGCTCGGTATCCAAAGGTATTAGGCCTTCGTTACCGAGTTTTCTCATGCACTACACGAAAGGTCCTGAAAGGAAAAACAAATAAACGAAATTAAATACACAAAAATAAAAATAAAACGTTCAAATTAAGACTGGAAATACTTAAATCGATATTAGAAAATCAAAATCCCCGGCAACGGCGCGAAAAACTTGTTGCGATATTTCCTACACGCAAGTGCACGTCATCGTTTACAAGTAATAAAGTGATAAGTAGAGTATCGTTCCCACGAGGATTTTATTTCTAACTACCGATTTTTGTGTACTCCAATTTTATCTGAACAATCGAATTTGGGATTTGCGATTAATAACTAAATGAAATACTAAAAGACTAAGCAGTAGAAAAAAATATCTTGGATAAAAGAAATCAAATGATGAACAAGTCTAGGGTTCTGAATCCACCTTAGTTTATCCGAATTTACTCTCGATTATCCGTGATAAATAATTTTCCCAATTTATTGAAGGCGGAGATTGCTAATATATTCTACCGCCTCTCCCGAGGTCAATAGATTTATCTAAAGGCGAATAATGCACTCTATCCCTAGGTGAATTAATTCGTCAATAGGCGAAAAGCTTAAAATCTCCTAAAGGCCACGTAGTTCCTATGAGTATATTCCTATCTCACAGAATAAAACGGTCCTCACCAATAGTTCCTCACCAAATCTCCTCTCCCGATTCGAAGTGAATGATTAAATCAATACAACTATTGGCCAGATAATTGCAAGCATTAAACATAATTGGGAAAACTCAATAAAAAGGTAATAAATTGGATAATCTCAATCAATTCGTCAAAACAAAGGTTTCATCAAAACCCTAGATTAGGGCTTTAGCCTGACATACTAAAAACTGAAAATACAGAATAAATAAACGAAAGCATAAAATTCAAACGCAGATGAAGCTCGGATTCCTCCGTTCTTCAGCTTCCGCCTTCTGCCCTTGAAGTCTTCTACTTCCCTCTTCTTATGCCGTCTCCAAGCTTAAGCTCTCCAAACTATTCAAGATCCCAAGATTCAAAGATGATTTAATTAGGGTCTTAAACCCTATTTATAGCTCAGCACAACTCCAAATCGCGTCCGTATTAGTCGGTCGAAAACTGGCTTCGAAACGGCTCAAAATCCGCGCGGGCATACAAAAACCGCCAAGTGTGCCCAGCTCACTAAACCTGTGCCGCGGCACATCGCCTTGGCTGAATGCCTGGGCGTTAATTAATTCTTCTGTGCCGCGGCTCACTGGTCTGCCGCGGCACATGCAGTACAGTTACTCGTCCTTGGCCGGGTGTCTTCCTGTGCCGCGGCTCAGCTTCCTTGTGCCGTGGCTCAGAGTCCAGTTTTGCCGTGTTCGCCCGTTTTGCCTCGGTTTAGCTTCCGGACTTCAATTTCCTGTCAATCATACAAAATTAAGGCATTAAAAGCTCATTTAGACGATTTCACTCTCCAAAATATTACGAAATAATGATAAATAAGCGTATAAAAATACGCCTAACAACCATTTAGGATTATCAAATCCTACTTTTCAAAATCCAAAAGACAAAAGGGGTCACCGCCCCAAAAGTTTACTTTCCGAAAAATGACATTTACCAAACCGTTGGGATTTTAGCCCCAAATCCGTAAAATGACTTTTACAAAACCATTGGGATTTTAGCCCTAAATCTCATTGACTCACAGTACACAAGAACGACCATAAGGTTCATCTCCCAACATCAAAATCCACAAATAAAGAATTTAACACAAACGACAAAATACTCTAGTGCCATCCTAGCCAAGTAAGCCAAACGAACAACTTACCTCTTACACACTTAGTCGATGCATGCAATCATGAAAACCGTTCGAAAGCACTCATTTCCGGAAATGCCATAATCAAATCACATTTGTAAAATGCACCACAATTAACCGTGGATCCACCCCTCCGTGGACCCCTACCGAGACCCCGTCGGATCTAACCCATAGTGGTTAAAAGCAAGCTCGCGGATCCACCCCTCCGTGGACCCCTACCGAGACCCCGTCGGATCTAACCCATAGTGAGCATACACACACACACACGTTACTCATGCAATACTAATATGCTAAGAATGTAAGTTCATCAAGAATACTTACTCGAGATGGCCACTAATCCGACACCATTATCAAACTCTTCAAAAACACGATAACAAGGGTAAACACGGAGTACACGATTCCATAACTTTTAAACAACAAGGATATCATCAAAGCCTCCAACGTTCAAAATAATCAAATCATAATCAATTCCCAAAACACAACGTTCACAAAACACACACGCGTTTTGAAAGAGAGCCTTTAACGAGGCCAAACCGAAATCTTTTGAAACTTCATTTCAAACAACCAAACAAACACACCAAGACGATCACCGATCATCATATCCATAAAATAAGAAAAGTATGGGCAAGGTACTTGCCTCGGATAACCACAACGCGGAGAATCGGACGAAGTAGGTTGGCACGAACCGACTACGAACTCGCCGACTCCACCGAACGACAATCCACAACAATGAACTATGAACGAAAATAATAACAACGAAAATGAATTCCAAAGTATGACCCAAAGCCGCTGAATTCAAAGAACGATGACGAAAGTTCAAGGATTTCCCCCAAAACGGCCAAGAACACGATTTGTTCCGTCAAAACCCGAAAACGGAATTCCAAGTTGAAATATGGATATACAATCCATAGAATGTGTTTAACAACATCATTTAACCACAATCGATCCATCAAAAACGGATGAAAAACGAGATCGAGAACAAATCCCCCAAAAAGTCAATTTGAAGGAAATCGAGAAATATACTTCGATTCGACGAAGAACAATTGATTAAATGATGTTAAACACAAGAATACTATCAAGATTAATCATACCCATCATGAATTAATCAACAACACGGAACGAATCGGACAAAAATGCAAAAATCCCCAAATTCACGAAATTAGGGTTCTAAGGAAGATTACCTTGATTCGCTGGATCAAAGGATGATAACGGATGATTGATTGATGTTATGAACTCAAGAACTTCATGGATTTGTTGTTAAACAACATGGCTTCGTCACCTATGAATCGCCAGTCGCGGACGGAGAAGGAAGGAAGTGAAAAACGAAATGAAATGTGACTGCTCAGCCACATTTATACTGGGCCGGACTAGCGCGCGCTAGGCTGCCGAGCTAGCGTACGCTATCGGCCCAGGCCGCGATCCAGTGGCCTTCTGGACTAGTCTGCTCGGCCAGGTAGCGTGCGCATCCTTCCGGCCGTAGCGTGCGCTACCTGCCGGCCATAGCGTACGCAGCGTCCGACAGTAGCGTGCGGTACCTACCGAGCCTGACCAATTACAGAACCCCCAGGACTCCACTGTCTGCACTAAGCGTCGTTAGGCGGCAGAAGGCGCTTACACTGCCGGTTAGCGCGCAGCCTTTTCCTCGGCCGTAGCGTGCGCTTCGCCGGTTCGCCGCACCCGTCCGTCTGTTCCGCAATCGTCCGGCCGCCCCATAACCGTCCGGCCAGTCCCGCAACTGCCGTGGCTCGGCGACCCGACATCAAAACGCACGGAACGAACACGACGAAAAGTTCGCGGACGACATTAACGACCCGAAATGAAAACATAATACAATAATTAATCATACGCGACCAAGAAACGGGTCGAGACAACAATTACAGATATGGATACCCGTAACTTTCAAGAAATTACAAAATGGCCCAAAACGCCCGGAAATCACGATACATGATCGAATAACCAAACCGAAGCCCACAACACGTCTAACAAAGTTAAACGGACTTCCAGGAAACTCGAAACAGCAATTTCGAACGAGATTCGCAAGAATCGAACTCAAGCGCGGAAAAGTCGCTAAAAAGCACGGAACTCAACAAAACGACACCGAAACGAACTCGGATGTCAAAAAGTGTAGAATTAATCATTCTCAGAATGACGAAACGGTCATGAGCGATTCGTCAAAACGGACTTCGGCCGAAAAAAGAAATTTACTGAAAATCGAAAATTGCGGATATTACACCCAAAGTCGCTGAATTCAAAGAACAAATGACGAAAGTTCAAGCGTTTCCCCCAAAACGGCCAAGAACACGATTCGTTCCGTCAAAACCCGAAAATGGAATTCCAAGTTGAAATATGGATATACAATCCATAGAATATGTTTAACAACATCATTTAATCACAATCGATCCATCAAAAACGGATGAAAAACGAGATCGAGAACAAATCCCTCAAAAAGTCAATTTGAAGGAAATCAAGAAATATACTTCGATTCGACGAAGAACAATGGATTAAATGATGTTAAACACAATAATACTACCAAGATTAATCACACCCATCATGAATTAATCAACAACACGGAACGAATCGGACAAAAATGCAAAACCCCCCAAATTCACGAAATTAGGGTTCTAAGAAAGATTACCTTGATTCGCTGGATCAAATGATGATAACGGATGATTGATTGATGATATGAACTCAAGAACTTCATGGAGTTGTTGTTAAACAACATGGCTCCATGGTAAGATCACCCTCAGTCGCGGAAGAGAAGGAGAAGAAGGAGAAAAATGGCCAAAAACCCGTGTGCAGGACCATAAATAGGCTGCACAGTGTGCCGCGGGAGTGTGCCGCAGGGCCAAAAATGGCTCCTGGTCGGTAGTGTGCCGCGGCCGCCGACGTGTGCCGCGGCACCCGATCGGTTTGGGCCGAAAAATGCCACAGAGTGTGCCGCGGCCCTGCCGGCATGTGCCGCGCCCACGGCGGCGGCTCGCCGCCGCTGGAGCCGCCGAGCACTACCGACCGTGACTCGGCGAGACCGCCGAGCACTACCGGCCGTGACTCGGCCGGCTCGGCCTGCATCGCCGGCCATGACTCGGCCGGGGCCAACTCCGACGGCCCGAACGACCCCGAAACCCGAACCTGAATATGAATCGATTGTACGGTTACGACGTACTCACAAAGACGAATCTAAGAGCTAAGAGAACATATAATTCCGACCACCCGAAGGCTCGGAATTCAACAACGGAAGTAGTTACCCAAAACTTTGGGAAATTACGAAAATGGCCCAAAACGTTCGAAAATCACGATACGCGATCGAAACACCAAACCAAAGCTCGCAACATGAATAATAACATTAAATGAACTTACGAGAAACTCGAAACAACAGTTTCGGACGAGATTCGCAAGAATCGAACTCAAGTGCGGAAAAGTCGCTAAAAAGCTCGGAACTCAACAAAACGATACCGAAACGAACTCGGATGACAAAAAGTGCAGAATTAATCATTCTCTAAATGACGAAACGGTCATAAGCGAGTCGGCAAAACGGACTCCGGCTGAAAAAGAAATTTACCGAAAGATATTACACTTGATGGTCTCCATATATCACCGAGATAGCATGGTTGCGAATTCTCAATGCCAAGCCACAACGGATTGTCAAATAATGCTCATTCTTAAGTTGATCCTAGACTAGTTTCGGAGTCATAATCTGTCCTTCCACTAATAGTTTTTCGGACATGTATTCACCGAGCATCTTAGAAGGCAACTACTTAGGTGCCTTGCGATTTGGGTCAAAATGACACGTATGCTCGTTCAGTGAGTGCACTCTCCAAAATCCAACGCTCCCGGAGGCGCTCAACAAAAAATTACAAGTTTCATCTGTACAAACGGCAGAATAGCGATGCTTATTAGATTTTAGAGTACGATAGTCAGACTTCTTTTCCAAATGATATTGCCCAACAACTTTCTTCAACCTATCTTTGGAGAGAAATACAGATCCTCTTTGTAAAGATATTGTATTTGCAGGATTAAATTGCTCGTCCATATCATCATCAACTTCAGAAAGAGACACATATGGAGGTCTACCTGGAATTTTCCACCTTCTTCATTTACTAATTGATCGAAATCAAAGCGTCTTCATTCTGGTTCTGGTTCTGCTTCTACTTTTTTTTACCAATCTTTTAATGAACATGCCCTTTTTCACACAGTATTTGCAAAATTTTTCAAACCAATGTTTCTGAACCTCGACATCTTCGAGATCGATATCATCGATATTTATGTCGTCATTATCATCATCAATACTACCATCATCAGAACTACCACCACCACCACCACAGTTACCACCAAAATCACATACATTATTTGAAGGGCCGCAACCATCAAATCTGTAATACCCGCAATTTCGATTTCCGGTAATTTTTTTTTTTTTTTTTACGGAAGTCCATTTCGAGGACTCTCTCATGACCGTTTCGTCATTTTTAGAATATTCAATTCTGCACTTTTTGACGTCCGAGTTCGTTTCGGTATCGTTTTGTTGAGTTTCGTGTTCTTAAGCGGTTTTTCCGCACTTGAGTTCGATTCTTGCGAATCTCGTCCGAAACTATTGTTTCGAGTTTCTCGTAAGTTCATTTAATGTTATTATTCATGTTGCGAGCTTTGGTTTGGTGTTTCGATCGTGTATCGTGTATTTCGGACGTTTTGGGCCGTTTTTGTAATTTCCCAAAGTTTGGGTTAATTACTTCTGTTGTCGAATTCCGACACTTCGGGTGGTCGGAATCGTGTATTCTCTTAGCTCTTAGATTCGTCTTTGCGAGTACTTCGTAACCGTATCTTTGGTTTATATTTAGGTTCGGGTTTCGGGGCTGTCAGGGCTATCGGAGTGGCCAAGGCCGAGTCACGGCCGGAGCAGGGCCTGGCCTAGCCGAGTTATGGCCATAAGGTGCCGGTTACGGCCGTACGGGTGCCAGGCAGTGTTCGGACGAATGCCGGTTACAACCGTAAGGACCTGCCGCGTACGGCCATAAGGCCCTGTCGGTTACGGCCGTAAGCGATCGGCAGGCGCTGGGCGGATTTTGACGAATGCCGGTTATGGCCGTAAGGCCCTGCCGGTTACGGCCGTGACCCTGCCGGCTATATATAGCCTGGGCTCGACCAGACTTCGTTTTTCTCACTTTTTCCTCATTTTTGTGCGGCTGCGGACGGGAGTGACCGGTAGGAGTTGTTCTTGGCTGATTCTACTCATTTCTAAGGCCTTTTTGAAGATTCTTGTTGATTATATCATCATCCAATCCGTGTTCTTCGTCGAATCAAGGTATGTTCTTGATTTTCCTTCAAGTTGACTTTTTGGAGAATGTGTTCTTGATTTCGATTCTAGTCCGATTTTGATACATCGGTTGGTGTAGTATGATGTTAGTAATCGTGTTCTATGGGTTGTATATCCATATTTCGAGTTTGTTCAACTCGATTAGTGATTCTAGTGTTCTTGGGAGTTATCGAACATTGAGTGTTCGATTAAATGTCCCAATGAGTTTCCCTTCGATAGTTTGGTGGGATTTCCGTTGTTTTTTTACCTTGATTCTCATTGTGATCGTATCTTTGTGTTCTTGGCCATTTTGGGGGAAACTCTTGAATTTGTGTCGTTCGTCCCTTCAATTCAACGACTTTAGGTCGTGCGATGGAATTCATTTTCATTGTTGCTATTGTTGTTCGTAGTTTATTGTCGCGGGTTAGCGTTCGGTGGAGTCGGCGGGTTCGTAGTCGGTTCGTGCCAACCTACTTCGGTCGATTCTATGCATTGTGGTTATTCGAGGCAAGTAACTTGTCCATACAATTCTTGTTTTATGGATACGATAATTAGTGATCATCTAAATGTGGTTGTTTGGTCGTTTGAATTGAACTTTCAAAAGATTCGGTTTAGCCTTGTTAAAGGCTTGCTTTCAAAACGCGTGTGTTTTGTGAATGGTGTGGTTTGTGAATGACTATGTGAATTCTATGGATATGTTTGGTGTTGATGTTGCACTTGGTATTGCATGTGGACGTATGTTATTTCATTTCGGTGCGTTGTGGTTTGACGTGGTGTTTTGCTAAGTGTTTGATGCCTCTGGGTGAATTGTTTGAACATATGTGTTGTATTGTGCTGTGTGTGAATGTATGGATGTGGGCAGGGCCTACGGTGGCACATGGCATGTGATCATGTGGCCAGGATGCAACAAGCGATTGATCCAACCGTGAGAGCCTAATAAAACTACGGTGACACATGGCATGCGATCATGTGGTCAGGATGCAACAAGTGATTGATCCAACCGTGAGTGCCAAAGATAATCTACGGTGACACATGGATTTTGATCATGTGGTCAGGATGCAACAAGTGATTGATCCAACCATGAGATGTTGTGACTTTTGTTTCGCTATCCAGCTCGAGAGGGTCCTTAGAGGCCTCGAGTGAGATTTGTGGCTTCGTCCCGGTCCTAGGCGATGCCTGTGTGTGATTATGTTGTGTTGATTTTATGTCCGTTGAGGACACGTGATGTGGGCTCTAACCCTGTGAATTGTTGTTGGTTTTATTTGTGAAAACGAAACCTTTGAGCTGTGACCCCTGTTGATTTTGGAAATAGAAGGATTCGAAAATCCTGAGTTGTTTCTATCAAAACTCCCGATGGCATTTTAAATCACTTTATAAATTGTTTCCCTTGATTTGGGATCTTTCGGTTTTGGAATGTTTTACCCAAACTCTTGCCTCGGGAAGTACCTTTCATTACGTTTGGCTTTTTGAGGATTCCTGGTTATTAT
This sequence comes from Orobanche coerulescens, assembly GCA_033398695.1. Classification (NCBI taxonomy): domain Eukaryota; kingdom Viridiplantae; phylum Streptophyta; class Magnoliopsida; order Lamiales; family Orobanchaceae; genus Orobanche; species Orobanche coerulescens. Next base: position 175,710,375 of record CM065808.1, read on the forward strand.
TGTCCTTGGAATTAGTATTGTATGGCTCATATTTGCACTTTGTTCTTGCACTAGCAAAATAGTGGAGTTTTGCTAACCCCCGAGTATTCGTGGGGTGGATGTCTGTCTTTGCATTCAATTTTTGGGAGCATAACACAGGGTCGGAACGAAGGATGATGAAAGATGATCGATACTAATCACACGAGGAACCGTACGTTGTTGTATTGGTTCAATTGTATTTTATTTCCGCTGCAGTATATTTTCCTCGTTGTATGGGAGCATTTTGTATTCGACCCCTGCGTGGGCATGTATTGAGTTGTATATATTTATTGAAAGACCAAATCGGTCTACTGAGTCATTTTTAGCCTTAAAGGCATTGTTGAGGTGTTCGACGTTGTTTACCAGCCTGGTAGATCCTTGAGGAAAGGGTCTACGACGTGTAATATCCCTGAGTGGATTAGGGGTGTTACATAAATGGTATCAGAGCTTTAGGTTGTGTAAACCTAGGTTGTCGGGTTTAGTGGTGTCTGTGGAGTTTTTTGTCTCGTCAAAATTTTTCTGACTGAGTCGTGTCGCGACGCGTCGTCTGAGTTGGTTGATCGTGATTAGTAGCGTGGGGCGATCATCACCTTTGTGCGACCGGTGGATGTAAGTCTCCCTCCTTTGTGTTGTTCCTCGTGTGACACGAGTTTCTGGTATGATTATGTGTTAAGTGATGGAATCGTTATGTAGATTCTCAGTTTCGTGATGCGTTTATGTGACTCTCATGTTTCGTTTATATGAGGAGTGTTGTCGTTATTTATGTCCTTTTGACTGTGATATTTGGCTGTATGTTTTCTGGTAAAAGACATATGTTGTCTTGGTTTTTGAGTGAGTTGATGTGTGTATTGTGATGTATGTAAGTGAATGTTGTTACATGTGAGTTTTTTGGCATTCTAGCCTAATAGATTTTCGAAAAACTTGAGTATCTTAGAAAATAAATTTCGAGACGTACTTTTAAAATGAATTATTTTCTCGTGATATTTTCAAGGTGCCTTCCAGTGCCGCAATATGTTTCAAAATTATTCCAGTTAAGGATCAAAATATTTTGAGATATTTTCAATTATTTAGAAATTCTTTGCTTAGACCCGAGGGTCGAATATTTCTGAAAGTTCTTCACTAAAAGAAATGTGTCTCGTTTTTGTTCAAACGCAAGATGGTTTTCAAAGTCTCGATAATGGTGTTTGTACTACTTTTTGTAAAGTGATACTCAAGATCAATTGGTGTTTCCAAACTATTTTCAAAGGTGGTTTTCGTTTTTAAAATCCATCATTTCCTGCTTGTGGCTGGAGAAGGTGTGTATGATGTTCGCACTTTCGTTAGGGTGTTAACCCCGAGTTGTGGTTGAATTGGTGGTGTGAGCGTTGAGTCGTTCGCCACACATTGTTGTGTTAGCCCTCTGCGAGGGGTGTGATGTTGATCTTTAATGTTGTCGTTTCGTGGTGATTTGCATGCTATCGCACCCGTGTGAGCGGTTAGGACTTGAGTTTGTATGATTGTGTACATACGTGGTTGTTTCGTGATGTTTAGTAATTATATGTGTAACACCCCCAATCCACTCAGGGATATTACACGCCGTAGACCCTCTCCTCGAGGATCTACCAGGCTGATAACTAAATCAAACATCTAAACATCGCCTTTAAGGCTAAAATGACTCAGTAGACCGACTTGGTCTTTCAATAAATACTTACAACTCAATTCCAAACACATACCCACGCAGGGGTCAAAATACAATAAACTCCCGTACAACGGGGAAAAGATACTGCAGCGGAAAAGAAGATACAACTAGACCAATCCGACATCAACGGATCCTCGTGTGATTAGTATCGTTCATCTTTCATCATCCTTCATGCCGACCCTGTGCTATGCTCCAAAACCTGAATGCAAAAATAGACATCCACCCCCCGAATACTCGGGGGTTAGCAAAACTCCACTGTTTTGCTAGTGCAAGTACAAGTGCAAAAATACGAGCCATACAATTCACATTCCACGAATAACAATAACCAGGAATCCTCAAAGTTCCAAGAACAATAATAATCAAGAATCCTCAAAAATCCAAACGTGACGAAAAGTACTTCCCGAGGCAAGAGTTTGGTAAAACATTCTAAAACCGAAAGGTCGCAAAGCAAGGGAAAACTATTTATAAAACAGTTTGAATTGCCATCGAGAGTTTTAATAGGAAACAATTTAGGATTACCGAATCCTTCGCTTTCCAAAAATCAACAGGGTCACAACCCAAAGGTTTTGTTTTCGCAAATAAAACCAACTATAATTCACAAGGTTAAAAGCCCACGTCATGCGTCCTCGACGGACATAAAATACACACGCACCCGTGAAGTTTCACTCGTGAATCCAGGTCGAAGCCAATGGAATTCCCTCCGTGGCCCCGTCGAACCCTCCCGAGGTGAGCAAACACATTCACAAAACATAAGCAACCGCACTCGTGAATCCAGGGCTATACCATTGGACTCCCTCCGTGATCCCATCGGACCCTCCCGAGGTGAGCGAAAAACAATCACAAAATATATACACGTAGCGGTGAAGTTTCACTCGTGAACCCATGTCGAAGCCATTGGAATTCCCTCCGTGGTCCCGTCGAACCCTCCCGAGGTGAGCAAACACATTCACAAAACACAGTACTCACATCGCCTAGGACCGGGTCGAAGCCACAAATCCCACTCCGTGATCCCGTCGGACCCTCCCGAGCTGGCTAGCGAAATACTCAAACACCACACGTCACCTAGGACCGGGACGAAGCCACGAATCCCACTCGAGGCCTCGAAGGACCCTCCCGAGCTGGCTAGCGAATCAAACTCAAGCACGAGTAACATATCACACCGAGGATATCCAAACAATTCACCCAGAGGCATCAAACACTTAGTAAAACAACACGTCAACCACAATGCACCGAAATGAAACAATATACGTCCACACGCAAATACCAAGTGTATCATCAACACCAAACATGTCCATAAGATTCACATACTCGTTCGAGAAACACACCAATCACAAAACACACACGATTTTGAAAGAGGGCCTTTAACAAGGCTAACCAAATGTTTTGAAAACTCGTTTTAAACAATCAAACAAATATATAAAGACGATCACCAATTATCATATTCACAAAACAAGAATAGTATGGGCAAGGTACTTGCCTTGATACCACGAGCACGGAACCACGAACGGATACGGCTCAACTGGGAAGCTTCGGAATGCCCGATGCTAATGAAAAGGAAGACGACAATGAACGGAAGGGTTCAACACGGTTTCTTCACAAGAAACTCGACCCTAACAACAATATAATCAATAAATCATCGATCATACGAGGAAGGATAATCGTAGAACGCCCGAAAACCCCTCTAAGACATTTTACCGGACACCTTCAAGGCGTCGGTCAAGAACTCGACCCAAACAACGAATCGATACGATCCAACCATGGAATAATAAAGGAAATGATATAATACATCTAAATATTCATCAATCCATCATAATCCTAAGTTAAATCGGATTAATCGGACGAAAACAACCAAAATACCCAAATTCCCCAAAACTAGATTTCTAGGAAATCTGACCTGATTCGGTAGATCGGAGGATGTTATAGACGATGATTGATGATATGAACCTCAACACTTCATGGATTCATTGTCCAACAACATCTCAGATGATTCACACACCCACAAACAGACGGAAGAAGAAGAATGAGAAATGGTCAAGAAAACGCCGCTGTGCCTTAAATAGCCGATCACGGCCGTTACGTACGAATCGCCATGGCTTACGTGCGAATCGGCCATGGCCGAACTCATCACCTGAAATGCCGGAAGCGTTACGTGACGCACGCCAGGGCCTTACGTGACGAATCGCCTTACGTACGAATCGCCGATCACTACCGCACGTTACTCGGCCGGTGCTGGCCCGAGCATGCCCGGCCATGACTCGGCCGGGACCAACTCCGACGGCCCGAACGACCCCGAAACCCGAACCTGAGTACGAATCGAAGATACGGTTACGAAGTACTCGCAAAGACAAATCCCAGCACTAAGAGAACACACGATTCCGACCACCCGAAGGCTCGAAATTCGACAACGGAAAGTAATTACCCCAAACTTTGGGAAATTACGAAAATGGCCCAAAACGCCCGAAAATCACGATACGTGATCAAAACACCAAGCCAAAGCTCGCAACATGAATATTAACATTAAATGAACTTACGAGAAAGTCGAAACAACAGTTTCGGACGAGATTCGCAAGAATCGAACTCAAGTGCGGAAAAACCGCTAAAAAGCACGGAAATCAACAAAACGACACCGAAACGAACTCGGATGACAAAAAGTGCAGAATTAATCATTCTAAGAATGACGAAACGGTAATGAGCGAGTCGTCAAAACGGACTTCACTAAAAAAAAGAAATTACCGGAAATCGAAATCACGGGTATTACATTCTACCCTCCTTAAAAGAAGTTTCGTGAAACTTAAAATAAGTAGGAGAAGCAATATCCACTGTCAGAAAACTCGACGAGATACCCAAAAACCGAAAACTCGCGCCCGACGGCGAAACGCTGCAAGAAATGCAAAGGAACATACGGCGTGAAAACACGCTCCACGACGACCAACACAACGCCACCGATAGAGAAATAATAAAACCAACAAGTGACAAGCGTCATCAAACAGGTAATACAACCAAGTCGATTATCCGAACAATCACAAAACACAACGAACGAAAATTAATATGATTGACCACCCCAACGGTACATCAATCAAAACGCGAGCCAATCGCTGAAGAAATACGGAATTCCACCGCTCAAGGGTTGGAAGATCGAAAACGAGACAAATTTCCCGAATATAAGGAAATTAGGAAGGAGTTTGAATGCTCAACAATCACGAAACGAGATCAACAAAAATGAACAATCAAACGATCGAACCACAACGGTCGAGACAACAAAAATCGAACAATCATGTTCGAATCACGAAGAACAATAAAATTCAAACAACAACTCCCAGGTTCACGTCTCGGCTCGAGAAAATATATGATCCGGTAAAAGCAACAAGATGTGATTCACATAAGATCCATAGGAAAGGGAATAGCAATTGAAAAGTCACAACGACAAACGAGTTATTTCGAAACACCACACTCGTTCGATCAATGATAGCAAGGGATAGGGCAAGCTCAGAAAATGTTAACGAACATAAACGAGTCGACAGAGTCGAAAATATAGAAGTTCAAAATCTAATCCACTTCGAATAAGAGAACTAGTAAAACCAGATGATGTCACTTCCGAACAAGGTTCACAACAATCGAACCGAACTCGAAAAAGTCACAGCGATAACCAGATTGACCCAAAACAAGATCACAGCTCGTTCGAACGACGAAACCGAAATACAGAACAAGTTCAGAAAGTATCAACGAACACGAGCGAGTCGATAGACTCGAGAAAGAGAAAATGCAGGAGTCTAAAAACAACACGGGTACTACATTCGACCTCTTATAAAAGAAGGTCGCCCCCGCAACTCACAACAGCGAAATCAAGGTGACGGCACAACAAGCAACTGACAGAAACATCCTTCAAAGGCCTCTCAAAGCCGATTCCGATGACTGTGCTGAAGCGCGAACTTCGAAAGTCTCGGTAGCCAATTCGCAAAACTGAATTCGGTGTCCCTCGAGTCCACACTTGAAATGTGTTACCGACGAGAAGGACAATTTACACGTGCATGCCCCGTCACATCACGGTTGAAACGCCTCAGCTCGGCATACCGAAAATACAGATGCTAGATACAATGGAACTAACACCGCAAAACAACATACCGGAGATGCCAACTCAGCATAACATATCAACGCATACAAAAATCACAACAACAACGGCATCGTTCGACGATTACAACGGCCCAAACGATAGCCAGCACACAACCATAAACATCATGAAACGATCACCAATGTGCATAAACGCATAAAAATCCAAGCTTTAATACCACACAAAAGCGATAACACGCAAGCCACCACGAAATGGCAACAATAAAGATCGTCATAACACATCCCACAATGTTCTAAAAAAAAATATGCGTGTAGAACGACTCAAATTTCACACAACAAATTAAATCACAATTCTGAGGGCTAAAACCCTATCAACAATACCAACATCATACACACCTTCTCCGACCACAAGCACGAAATGATGGGTTTAAAAACGAAAACCACCCTTTTGAAAATAGTTTGGAAACACCAGTTGATCTTGAGTATCACTTTACAAAAAGTAGTGCAAACATTGTTATCGAGACTTTGAAAATCGTCTTGCGTTTGAACAAAAATGAGGACACCTTCTCTTAGTGAAAGACTTTCAGAATATTCGACCCTCGGGTCTAAGTAAAAGTGTTTATAAAACATTGAAAATATCTCAAAACATTTTGGTCCTCGAGTTAGAAGAATTTTGAAATATATTGTGGCACCTTGGACGTACCACGAAAAAATAATTCATTTTAAAAGTACGTCTCGAAATTTATTTTCTAAGATACTCAAGTTTTTCAAGGATAATTCAATGGGCTAGAATGCCCAAAAATTTCAGGTAATTACGCGGAACATTATAACGCCGTGGGCCCCACACCAGAAGCCACCAGGCTAAAAATCATTTACAAAAATGTCAAAAAGTTGATGACGGTAATATTTCAAAAACTCACAGAAGCCATTTAGAAAATAATAAATACCGTCACAAGAATTTCGCCAAAACGATCAAGGCCGTAATGTCAAAAACTCGGTTAAGGAATCAGTTTTCGAAATAAAACTCAGTCGGTAAAATACCGAAATCCATTACAAAAGAACTCACACAGCGGATAAAAGAAATAAAGTCAAACATGCACAAGATAGCAACACTACTCCTCATATGAACGAAAAATGGGAGTCAAACAATCACATATCACGAAATCAAAATCCATAAGAGGATTCCGTCACTTAACAAATAATCATAAAAAATAGCTCGTGTCACACGAGGCTCAACACAAATAAGGGAGACTTACATCCATAGGTCGCACGAAGATGATGATCGCCCACGATACTAATCACGACCAACAAACTCAGACGACGCGTCGCGACACGACTTAGTCAGACAAAATCCGACGAGACAAAAACTCAATAGACACCACTGACCCGACAGCCTAGGTTTCCACAACCTAAGCTCCGATACCATTCTGTAACACCCCCAATCCACTCAGGGATATTACACGCCGTAGACCCTCTCCTCGAGGATCTACCAGGCTGATAACTAAATCAAACATCTAAACATCGCCTTTAAGGCTAAACTAACTCAGTAGACCGACTTGGTCTTTCAATAAATACTTACAACTCAATTCCAAACACATACCCACGCAGGGGTCAAAATACAATAAACTCCCGTACAACGGGGAAAAGATACTGCAGCGGAAAAGAAGATACAACTAGACCAATCCGACATCAACGGATCCTCGTGTGATTAGTATCGTTCATCTTTCATCATCCTTCATGCCGACCCTGTGCTATGCTCCAAAACCTGAATGCAAAAATAGACATCCACCCCGAATACTGGGGTTAGCAAAACTCCACCGTTTTGCTAGTGCAAGTACAAGTGCAAAAATACGAGCCATACAATTCACATTCCACGAATAACAATAACCAGGAATCCTCAAAGTTCCAAGAACAATAATAATCAAGAATCCTCAAAAATCCAAACGTGACGAAAAGTACTTCCCGAGGCAAGAGTTTGGTAAAACATTCTAAAACCGAAAGGTCGCAAAGCAAGGGAAAACTATTTATAAAACAGTTTGAATTGCCATCGAGAGTTTTAATAGGAAACAATTTAGGATTACCGAATCCTTCGCTTTCCAAAAATCAACAGGGTCACAGCCCAAAGGTTTTGTTTTCGCAAATAAAACCAACTATAATTCACAAGGTTAAAAGCCCACGTCATGCGTCCTCGACGGACATAAAATACACACGCACCCGTGAAGTTTCACTCGTGAATCCAGGTCGAAGCCAATGGAATTCCCTCCGTGGCCCCGTCGAACCCTCCTGAGGTGAGCAAACGCATTCACAAAACATAAGCAACCGCAGTCGTGAATCCAGGGCTATACCATTGGACTCCCTCCGTGATCCCATCGGACCCTCCCGAGGTGAGCGAAAAACAATCACAAAATATATACACGTAGCGGTGAAGTTTCACTCGTGAACCCATGTCGAAGCCATTGGAATTCCCTCCGTGGTCCCGTCGAACCCTCCCGAGGTGAGCAAACACATTCACAAAACACAGTACTCACATCGCCTAGGACCGGGTCGAAGCCACAAATCCCACTTCGTGATCCCGTCGGACCCTCCCGAGCTGGCTAGCGAAATACTCAAACACCACACGTCACCTAGGACCGGGACGAAGCCACGAATCCCACTCGAGGCCTCGAAGGACCCTCCCGAGCTGGCTAGCGAATCAAACTCAAGCACGAGTAACATATCACACCGAGGATATCCAAACAATTCACCCAGAGGCATCAAACACTTAGTAAAACAACACGTCAACCACAATGCACCGAAATGAAACAATATACGTCCACACGCAAATACCAAGTGTATCATCAACACCAAACATGTCCATAAGATTCACATACTCGTTCGAGAAACACACCAATCACAAAACACACACGATTTTGAAAGAGGGCCTTTAACAAGGCTAACCAAATGTTTTGAAAACTCGTTTTAAACAATCAAACAAATATATAAAGACGATCACCAATTATCATATTCACAAAACAAGAATAGTATGGGCAAGGTACTTTCCTCGATACCACGAGCACGGAACCACGAACGGATACGGCTCAATTGGGAAGCTTCAGAATGCCCGATGCTAACGAAAAGGAAGACGACAACGAACGGAAGGGTTCAACACGATTTCTTCACAAGAAACTCGACCCTAACAACAATATAATCAATAAATCATCGATCATACGAGGAAGGATAATCGTAGAACGCCCGAAAACCCCTCTAAGACATTTTACCGGACACCTTCAAGGCGTCGGTCAAGAACTCGACCCAAACAACGAATCGATACGATCCAACCATGGAATAATAAAGGAAATGATATAATACATCTAAATATTCATCAATCCATCATAATCCTAAGTTAAATCGGATTAATCGGACGAAAACAACCAAAATACCCAAATTCCCCAAAACTAGATTTCTAGGAAATCTGACCTGATTCGGTAGATCGGAGGATGTTATAGGACAGATGATTGATGATATGAACCTCAACACTTCATGGATTCATTGTCCAACAACATCTCTAGATGATTCACACACCCACAGCCGCGTACGGGAAGAAGAATGAGAAATGGTCAAGAAAACGCCGCCTGTGCCTTAAATAGCCGATCGGCCGTGTTACGACGAATCGCCATGGCTTACGTGCGAATCGCCATGGCCGAACTCATCGCTGGAAATGCCGGAAGCGTTACATACGCACGGCCAGTGGCCTTACGACGTAACCGCCTTACGACGAATCGCCGATCACTACCGCACGTTACTCTCGCCAGTGGTCGCTCGCCCGAGCATGCCCGGCCATGACTCGGCCGGGACCAACTCCGACGGCCCGAACGACCCCGAAACCCGAACCTGAGTGTGAATCGAAGATACGGTTACGAAGTACTCGCAAAGACAAATCCCAGCACTAAGAGAACACACGATTCCGACCACCCAAAGGCTCGAAATTCGACAACGGAAAGTAATTACCCCAAACTTTGGGAAATTACGAAAATGGCCCAAAACGCCCGAAAATCACGATACGTGATAGAAACACCAAGCCAAAGCTCGCAACATGAATATTAACATTAAATGAACTTACGAGAAAGTCGAAACAACAGTTTCGGACGAGATTCGCAAGAATCTAACTCAAGTGCGGAAAAACCGCTAAAAAGCACGGAACTCAACAAAACGACACCGAAACGAACTCGGATGACAAAAAGTGCAGAATTAATCATTCTCAGAATGACGAAACGGTCATGAGCGAGTCGTCAAAACGGACTTCCGCCGAAAAAAAAGAAATTACCGGAAATCGAAATCACGGGTATTACAATATGCTGGTTATCTTTCGGGTCGTTATAATCGTCGAACGATGCCGTGGTTGTTGTCATTTTAGTATGTGTTGATATGTTATGCCAAGTTGGCATCTCCGGTTTGTTGTTTCGCGATGTTACGTTCCATTGTATCTAGCATTTGTACATTCGGTATGCCGAGCCGAGGTGTTTCAACCGTGGTGTGCCGGGGGCATGCACGTACCAATTGCCCTTCCCGTCAGTAACGCATTTCAAGTGCGGACTTGAGGGACACATAATTCAGTTTTGCGAATTGGCTACCGAGACTTTCGGAGTTCGCTCTTCAGCACAGATATCAGGATCGGCTCTGAGAGGCCCATGGGAGACTTTTCTGTCGGTTTCTTTTTATGTTGTTACCTTGTTTCCGTTGTTGTGAGTTGCAGGGACGGCATTTCTTTTATAAGAGGTCGGATGTAATACCCGTACTATTTTTGACTTCTGCAGTTTCTCCTTCTAAATTCTATCGACTTGCACGTGTTCGTCGATACTTTTTGAACTTGTTTGATGTCTCGGGTGTCATCGCTCGAACTAGTTGTGACCTTGTTTCAGATCGATCTGTTTATCATCGTGACTTTTCCGAGTTCGGTTCGATTCTTGTGAACCTTGTTCGGAAGTAACATCTTTCACTTTCTACCAGTTCTTTTAATGTCTGGAGTTGAAGTGGGGACTTCGGAGTCATTGTTCGATTGTTGTCATTCTATCATTGTTGTTCGATCGTTGTTGTTTGATTGTTGTTACTCGATCATTGATTTTTTATCGTTGTTGTTCTATCATTGTTATTTTATTATTGTTGTCCGATCATTATTATTTGATCGTTGTTATTCGATCATTGTTGTTCGGTCGTTGTTGTTCGATCGGGGTTGTCTGACTATTGTTGACTGATCTCGTACCGCGAAGAATTGTCGTTCACTGTTAGTCAGCTGTTTCGAGTGTGGCCAGGTAGGTCACTGAGCCGTGCATTGCGAGACGGTAGATGAGAGATTTGGGGATCGAGGCTGCGTCTCTGCTCCGAAAGGGCACAGAGATGCCTAGTATGCTTTTTGAGGATTTTGGCATAGTCCGAATTGTTTGTGATTGCCCTTGTGGATCGTTTTGTGTTTATTTTCTGTTTTCTCGACTGTGCGTGTTCCTTGTAACAGGTGATTTGTGTTTTGTGATAGTTCGTATAATTGACTTGATTATACTATATGTTGGATGACGCTTGTCACTTGTTGGTTTTATTATGTCTCTACCGGTGGTGATGTGTTGGTCGTCGTTGAGCAAGCTTTCATGTCGTTCGTTTCCTTGCGTTTCTTGTAACATTTCGCCGTTGGGCACGAGTTTTCGGTTCTTGTATATCTCATTGAGTTTTCTTAGCAGGATATTACTTCTCCCTACTTGTTTTAAGTTTCGGGACGAAACTTCTTTTAAAGAGGGTATTATGTAATACCCGCAATTTCAATTTCTGATAATTTTCTTTTTTTGGCGGAAGTCCGTTTTGAGGATTCTCTCATGACCGTTTCGTCATTTTTAGAATATTTAATTATGCACTTTTTGACGTCCGAGTTCATTTCGGTATCATTTTGTTGAGTTTCGTGTTCTTAAGCGGTTTTGCCGCACTTGAGTTCGATTCTTGCGAATCTCGTCCAAAACTGTTGTTTCGAGTTTCTCGTAAGTTCATTTAATGTTATTATTCATGTTGCGAGCTTTGGTTTGGTGTTTCGATCGTGTATCGTGTATTTCGGACGTTTTGGGCCGTTTTCGTAATTTCCCAAAGTTTGGGGTAATTACTTCCGTTGTCGAATTCGGACACTTCGGGTGGTCGGAATCGTGTGTTTTCTTAGCTCTTAGATTTGTATTTGCGAGTACTTCGTAACCGTATCTTCGGTTTATATTCAGGTTCGGGTTTCGGGGTTGTCCGGGCCGTCGGAGTGGCCACGACCGAGTCACGGCCAGAGCAGGGCCTGGCCTGGCCGAGTTGCGGTCGTAAGGTGCCGGTTACGGCTGTACGGGTGTCAGGCAGTGTTCGGACGAATGCCGGTTATGGCCGTAAGGACCTGCCGGGTACGGCCGTAAGGCCCTGTCGGTTACGGCCGTAAGCGATTGATAAGTGTCATATTTGTACACTTATCCATGGTTTGTATCGATAAAATTCACCCATAATTGAGCTAGTCTACTCGTTTTTTGCTTTTAATTTATTAGTTTTAATAATTTTATTTTTATCGGATGATGATCGGATTAAATAACTGAATTACTCAAGAAACAACATGTTTAATAAATATTCTCTTTATTGAATTTTGATATATTCATGTTGTAGGGCTTTCCGAGACGAATTCGGCGGTCTTTCCGGATTCAAAATCAGAGTTATATATCAAAAGTTATCATCCGAAGAAGATCTGGGGCAAAAACGCAAAGTCTGAGAAATTCTCAATAAAACGTAACTTTCAAAGCAACCAAGTGAACAAATTTACGAAGTTAGTTACGGCCGTAACATTCCGCAGTTCCGGCCTTAACTCACCCTTGTTACGGCCGTAACTCCTGAATGTTACGGCCGTAACTCTTGACAGATTGCTATGATTTGTCTAATTTTTTATACTTTTTGTGTATTATTGAGGGGATGGCTGGTATTGATCCGATCTAATGTAATACTGCTGGAGTTTTGGAGCTATTAGATGACTTTAGGTGTATAAATAGACCCCTTAGATCCTTCATCATTCACCATTCATCTTATAATTTTCCATTTTTTGTAAACTTTTCTTTTTGTGTGAAGAACACACTTGTGTTCTTGAGTGATCTTTGTAAGTGTGGTATAGTATATGTTGTTCAGAGAGTTTATTGCCTCTATCTCCTTTATCTACTAAGGGAGTTAGGATCAATTCTTTCTCTTGATTCAACTAAAAATGACCACCAAAGCTTGTAATATGTGTAATAAACCCTTCATGGGCTAAGTAACCTTTAGTTGGGATTATAAACAAGGTTAGCCATGTTATTTATGTTTGTATAAAAGATCTATTGTGAATTACTTATTATTGTGTGTTATTTTCATTGTTTTAACAATCTTTATTTATTTGGCCAATAAATGACGATATTTATGGTCTTCATATGTTTCGAAAGAAAATATGTTTGATTAGATCAAATGATCTTCACTCTAAGTTGTTCTAGGGGATAGAAATATACCTCTAGTCCTTAGATGATTCTTTGAGTTATTTTCATAAATCCTAATGCTATGTATTGAAGCCAATCAACATAGAAATATAGTGGATTGATTCAATATGTAAGGGGCGTTTTATAGTTCGAAAGAGAAACCGTCTTTTTAAGGAAAATCGAATCTACACAACACAATAAGTAAATTCATTTTATGATCTCCTATACATCTTTTATAACTAATGACGAACTAAGTTTGTAATCCCAACTATTTCATTTTATCGTTAATCAATCTATTACTATTGCTATCTTTTTATTTCCTTATAATATTAGAACTATTATTGCATTTTCTTTGCAAATATTAAACCAAACTTTTTAATTGTGTGTTTCATTTATCATAGTATCTATAAAAATAGACTAATAGTGTATAATTCAAATTATAACCAAACTTCCTTGTGGGATCGATAAACCGGACTCAAAAAAGTCCACTTTACTACTTGATACGATATCGTGCACTTGCGATAGTTACACTAAAATCGTGTCAAGTTTTTGGCGCCATTGCCGGGGACGTATAAGTTATATTTGAAATCTTACATTGTAAACTATTTTTATAAGTACAAATTTCTCGACGTTGTAACTTAGTACTCAATTGTGTTTGTCCGGTCAAGTGGCGGATAACGGTACTCCGTGACTTTTAAAGTCGGATTTTTCAGTTTCCCACAACAACTGATATTTGTATATATTTTCTTCAATTATTTTCATTGTCTTTTTATTTATATTTTTTTATCATGGAAGAAACTTTGTTTAAAATCGAAAAAAGATTTCCCTTTCTAAGCAAAAATGTCATTTTAAAGATTTATAAGACAAGACTTGAAAGGATGAGGTTGCTTATGAATAAAAGCATACCTTTTGACATAAGATTCATAATTGAAGCAAAAGTAAGAATAGAAGGTGAATTCACAGAAACACCGACTAGATTTTTAACAGAGCTAGAAAAAAGTTCATATGCCAAGAAACGACGAGCAAAGATGCTAGCCGTTTGCTATAAATGTGCTAGATGGAACTGTAATGTAAAATGTCGATCTTTAGGAATTCCATCTACAAACAGAGAAGATAAAATTCAGTTCATTAATGATGGTCTGAATAAGGAGAATTTAGATAATATCGAAATTTCTCTTGACACGCATCCTAGTGGACTTGTATATTACGGAATTCAATGTTTGTGGAATAAATTCAAACCAGAATATGAACAACATCTTGGGAATCTGACGTTAAAAGACCCTCACTACTACAAAAACACCTATTAGTGACACTTTTGTTCTGACACTTTACCAAAAGTGTCAGTAACTTTCGATATTTGATCTATTTTCTGACTTTAATATAAATGTGTCAAAATCTATTGACACTAAAGTATCAGTAATTTAAATATCAAACACTTCTCATATTTTAATATCAAAAGTTATAAAAAAAATGTTAAATCATGATTTAAAATAGGCAGTCTCTTTTCGTTTCTCACACATCCAAATCTTATAGTCCGTGTACCCTCTCCCCGGTGCGAGGATGTAGATCTTCGTCAAAACCCTAATGGGTAAGAGGTTGAATCCTCCGACACAATCGACAACGGCAAGAGTAAGATCCAGGATAAGGAAGGAATTCCTTCGGATCAGCAGTGTTTCATCTTTGCCGGAAAGCAGCTTGAGGGCGGCCGCACGCTCGCCGACAACAACATCCAGAAGGGGTCGACTCTCCACCTCGTCCACGCTCGCCGGGTATTTTTTATTTAGTTTATAAGATTGAGTTTTACAGGACTGGTCTTACGGGGAGACCAAAGGAAACCTTCTCTCTTATGGTGGTTGCCTTTATCTTTGCTCTTCTGTGCACATGCTCCAGTTTTTTGTACAAACTTATTCCCATAATTCTTACTAAATTTAGAATGTGTGCAACATGCACGTTTATTTTAAAGATAACAATTTGTTTGTCAAGTAGAAAGACTCTTTGAGTATGGTTACAAGCAAACTCATTTTACATTTGATTTGATATGAGCCTAATTTTGCCTGCCAGTGGGGATTTTATTTGATCGAAATTATGCAGGGTGAAGCATGTGATGGTCACAACATCACTTTTGGTTTGTGGTGCAATGACATTGAATTGGATTTGTGAAACAATCAGTCTGGTTTTGGTAAACTTTTCTATTATTTTTTCTTTTCTAGTTTTTGCAGCTTGCAATTGATGGTATTCATGCATTCTGCTGTTTCAGTCCTATATATATTGCCCTTTTCTGCATCTTCATTGAAAATTGTAATTAGGAATATTGCTTAAATGTCGTCTTCTAAAATAAAAAATTGTAATTTTCATATTTTATCATCATGTTTTCTGAATATATTCGCTCTCTAACCAGGTCAAGGATCGTCTTTAGTCATATGTGTCGCCATTTTGACCGGCTACACAGAAACATTGCACAAGATGTTAACTCAGCTATCAGGTGGGTCTGAAGAACGCCAATCATATAAAATTCTAGTGATCTTTTGTAAATTTCTTGTTTCCATTTCTCCTTTTCTTGTAATACCATTGGGCAACACTTACATATCGAGAATCCTTCTAGTAAATTTCTCACTTACATTTTGAATTTTGTTAATTGTTCATGAAAAGAAATTAGGATGTAATGAAACTTGGGATGTGATTTCTTATGAAATTAGCTCGTGAAACTTATGCTGCCGATCTTTGTCTCCTCCAAAGTATACTTTTGCTTGATTTTTTTAGAATATATACTCGCTCGCACTTCCCTATCATCAACCACATCAAATCATAGTTTCACCCCAAATAAATTCAATGCCAACGCTTCACTTTTGTCTTACACATGTTGTGTTTGCTCAGTTTTATCTCATTGAATCACTATTTACATATTTATATTTCTGAAATGCAAATAATCCTTTGAGGTTTGTAGTTCCTTGCAAATAACACCATTTTCATTCCTTTTGATCAAGCACGTTTGTACGACTAATGTAAATATCAAGGGGTTATTTATAATTTTGAAAGAAAACCATTTTGTGTCTAAGTTTTTTCGCTCGCGGTATTTTCGAACTAAGTCGGGTTGTCGCCTCCTGCTGTATGAGTGAGCGGCACCTCTCTGGAGACTTCTGGGAGTCCCGCGTCACTTTCCCCTCATTTTATTTTCGATTTACTGTTGTTAATTTTTTGTTTTTTTATATCCCCTGAAACTAGGGTTCGTCGCCAGTTTCAGATCTGATTTGTAGTCTTTGTGGTTGTGTGTTTTCAGGAGTTTCATTTAGCTTGTCATGGCTAACCCCACTGAGCTACCGGATTTGGTCCGCCGTCCAGTTTTCGGCCACTGCCGGCCGAAGTCTCCAAAGCCATTAGACATCCAAATACGAAGAAGTGATGGCATCTCTAAGGTATGCTCTATTTCCCTGCATCTACTTGACCATTGTTCTCCAAAGAGTTATATAGACTCTTATCATGTAAATATGCAAAGTGACTTTTGATGGCTAAAGTATAAACAATAGTTGACATGTGATGGTGTTTATGAGGAAGCTGGATATATGGCCCGAGCCAAGGTAATTTTTTTATTTTTTTCCATTAATCATATTTTTTTATGCAGAATTTGATAAAGTGTTCCTTGTAGTCATGTAGTCTAAATAAATGTCACTGTGTTTATTAGGTTATTGTAGTGGTGGATGTTGGGCAATTGTAGATTCCGGGACTTCTCTCGTAGCTGGTCCAAATACGAAAAATGTCATTTTTTCAGTAATTATTTCCTCTTTTTTGATGTATTGTTTGAATAGGATCTGCATATGTTCTGTTGTAGTCCAGCTACCCATGGTGGTGATTCTTTATCTATACATATTTTGTTGTTTAGAATGTAAAACAGAAATAACTGACTTTTAGTCATGCGAATGTTTATTTTTGTTTTTCATATGTTTGTAGACTGTGATCTCCGTGATTAATCAGGCCATAGGAGCCTCTGCTGTTCTTAGACAAGAATGCAAGTCTGTACCAATATGGTCAAAATATTATGGATCTTCTCTTGACGAAGGTAGGAACCAACTATATATTTATAAATGTTTTCTTTTTGTCGTGCACGATCTTTTTTTGTCGTGTGCGATTTTTCTTGTTTTGCTGTTATGTTTATTTGCTTGTTGGACCGAATTGTGATTCAATTTGTCGCAGGTAAAGCCACAGAAAATATGCTCTGAGGTCGGGTTATGCACATTTAATGGAGCTCGTGGTGTGAGGTCAGACATGATTTGCTCATATTTGCAAAGTCGTAAATATGAATAAAAAATTGGGTTAATTGTATAAATAACCGACAATAAGCCTATTTCCCTGTATCCAAATACGAAGAAGTGATGGCATCTCTAAGGAATGCTTTATTTCCCAGCATCCACTTGACCATTGTTCTCCAAAGAGTTATATAGACTCCAAGATTAAGGTGTATTATCTGATGCTCAATAGTATTTAGTTTCTGTTCTTTTGTAGAGCTCTTATATTCACTGAATAAGTTTCAGCGTCATATTTTCTGCAATGAATTAATTGAGACTAGCAAAGTGATGCTAATGAAGTCTGAATGCTTATGAAATTCATTTTCCTTTTCTGCAGGTATGACTACTCAGGGTATGGACACTCGCAATAAGACTGAATTGATTTTGCAAACGGCCAACTCTGAAAATGTTGATCTGGCAGCATCAAGTGAACCTAGCAATTTTCCCCTTGTTTTACGGGCAAAAGAGCCACACGAACTACTTTCTTTTGCTGTATTATTGTATGAATTATTTTCTCTTGAAGATATTATTTATCCATCTATATATTATACCGTTCATGCATGGTATCACTCACTGGAAACTTCGAAAACCTTTGTGATGGTTTTCATTCTTCTTCTACTGCCACATTTTTACCATGTATTTTTTATTTTCAATGAAATTTGTACATGAGTTACCTCATGCAAGTCTCTCCATATGGGTGATTTATTTTCTGGTGAACCTGCATCGACATGTTAATATAGAGCAACATGATTTGTCTCTCCCCCCCATTCACTCTCTGTTTTCTGTTTGTGGAAGATATCTGATAAATGATTCATAAATGTACTGTTGTATGCTTTATTTTCTAGGGTCATACAGTGTAATTTAAGTGAGAGACTCATTGCAAATGGCCATTTGATAGAGGTCAATTTTGATTTAAGTGTTTACAATACTCATCATAGGCCTGTGTCGTTCTGATTTAAGTGTTTACAGTTTTGATTTAAGTGTTAAAGCCGATGTCTTTTGATATCAAGTTTCATGATGTCCAATGGAAAAAGTACAGGTGTGCTATACCTAAGCTGAACAAAGAGATCGTGCCCGAGAAATGCAAGTTGATTGTGAAGTCCAAGAGGTGTAATACCCCGATTTTTCGGATATATTTTTCGTTTATATATTGGATATCGTGGATGGTTAATTATACTCGAGGACGTTGTGAACGTTTGATAATGTTATTGAATTGAGTATATGTATTGATTTTGCCGTATGCTCGTATTTGGTATGTCGTGACTTTGGACAGGAATTGATGAAATTGGCTAAGTATGGAATTGTTACGTACGTTAACAAGGTGAGCTTACGTACGTAATATTGGCATGGTTACGTACGTTAAGGCTAAGGTATTACGTACGTAACGAAGGCATCGGATAGGACCGAGTCCTGGTCGGCAGGTGGGACCCTGTGTCGGCAACTTTCGGCGGAGGATGTTGACAGGTGAGTCAACGTACGTGTTACATACGTTATACAGGACGTGTTACGTACGTAACACGACCATTGTACTGTAGCAAGTCAACTGGTATATTACGTACGTTATATGGTATGGGTTACGTACGTAATGGACTTCACGGAATGAGACAGTGAGTTTGTTACGTACGCTATGGATTCCGGATTACGTATGTTAAGGTTGTTACGTACGTTAAGTAAGGACACTTACGTACGTAACGAGATGCGCAGTTTATATATTAAGAGCTGGTCTTTCATTTGTTCACGAAAGGAAACTCATTTCTCCCACCCCAGCTCGTCCCTCTTTACTTCTAAGAGTGTTCTAAACACTTCTAACATGATTGTGAGCTTGGAATCATGGAATTAGAGCTTAGTTATGGAACTATTGTTGATTCTTGAAGTGATTTCTTGTGTTATCCATATTCTATGAGGTATGTTGGATATTTCTCCTTTTTATTTTGGAATTTTGATGTTATAGTTGATGAATGATTCGTATGAAGATGATTATGATGTTGTTATTGCGATTCTTGAGGATATATGAGGTTTATGTTGAAGGAAGATAATGATATGATTTGAATATGTTGATTATGATTATGGAATCATAGAGTTCTTGATGTTCTTGAGGCCATATGATGACTATGATGATTTGATGATTCGTTTAACCGATTTAAGATGGTATTCTAAATCATAGTGATGATAGTGGTTGATTTAGATGAGATGAATCTTGATGGGAGGTTGAATTCCGGATTGAATATGTTATGATCATTGTTACCAAGTTGGTTCGATTATTGACATGATTATTGTTCTAGGTTGATTAACCAATAGGTATAATCGTTTTGCCGCGGTGAAAAGCCATAGATTCCGTCCAGTCGGGGCTGAAGAGCTCGTAGACGAGGGCGATGAGTTCGGTGTTGGTTTTGTCATGTTGGTATCCAGGCAAGTGTTTACTTGTTCGGTTGTAATGTTTTGATGAGTAATTCCATTTACATTTCATAAGTATTTTATGTTGTATTGCATATTGACGAATGTTCAGTGATGTTCTAAAAGGATTAGAATGCACAGTTGATGATTGTTGAGATACTTGGACAATCTTGGGAAGATTGTAGTATTCGGATATTGTTGATGTCATTTTGGATATTCTTGGTCTGTGGTATGCATTCCGGAAGGAAGTCCGGATAGAGGTATGTTTTATGGTAATCGTACATAGAGGATTATGTATGAGAAAGTATTCGGTATTGAGGTATTATACGGTATTGTTGTGATACTGGGATTTTTATGGTATTATCGTGATATTGGGATTTTGACGAGAATCGTTGGATTACTGGAAGTGGTAAGGTTATCGTTGAGGTTATTATTCTCATGATGCATGGCATGTGAATATTTATGTTTATGTACTTGCGGTTAATTATCGGGCATTATTGCTGACCCCGTTGTGGGACTTGTTTTTCAGGTATTGAGGACTTTGATGGTAGCGGTCGTGAGGCGAGGATTCCGGACGATACTGGCTATGGCATATTGTTGGGGAATCGTGTATTTTGTTTGTGTATATCATTATTGATGTATATGTATCTTGAACTGTATTTTTATCCGCTGCGTGAGTTCTTTCAAATGGCTTTCGGCCTTATGCCATCTGTTTGATTTCGAAAACTGATTCCCTATACCGAGTTTTTGGCCTTGATTGTCTTGACGGTAGTTGGTGTTTTCAAATGATTTTGTGAGTTTTGGAAAATACTACCGTCATCGGCCTTCTTGTCGTTTTTGTAAGCGGTTTTTAGCCTGGTGGGTTCCGGCGCGGGGCCCACGGCGTGTAATACTCCCGTATGGTTTTGGGGGCGTTACAAATATGGTATCGGAGCCCATGGTTTTGTGATAATCGGGCATGTGTGTTATGTGGCTCTACCAGTGTGGTAGTTGCGTGATTTTTGTGTAGCTGGATTTCTGGCTATTTTGGACTGTGTTGTTTTGGTTCTGTGTGATTTTCTGAGTACTGTCGTGGTGATGTGTGGGTTTGGGGATTGTTGGTGTTTCCGAGACCGACGAGGCAGGGAGTGAACGCCGGTGCCGTGGTCATGTGCAACGTGCGGCTCCAATCGGGAAGTGAACGCCGGTGCGAGGCACGTGCAATGTGCGGCTTTCGATGTGGAGTGGAATGCCGGTGATACGTGCATGTGACAAGGAGCGGCTCATGCGCTTTAGGTGAGGAGACACAGCGTCACAGATCCCACAAAACTCGACAGTGCTCTAAACTTGTTGTGGTCTTGGCGGAGACCAATCGTTTTCAAATTGTGATTATTCCTGTTTTGGCATTCTTGTTGTGTCGAGATTTTTGAAATGGTGTCATATGCTAGTATCACGGGAGATCTTCATCTTCACTGACCTGTAAGTATGCTGTTCGGATTATTCAATAATTCTTGGTTATCTTGGAGATTTTGGATTTTTCCGTTGAAATGTTGTTTGTGCGAGTGATTGCAAGTTTCGAGGACGAAACTTATTTTAAGGGGGGTAGAGTGTAATACCCCGATTTTTCGGATATATTTTTCGTTTATATATTGGATATCGTGGATGGTTAATTATGCTCGAGGACGTTGTGAACGTTTGATAATGTTATTGAATTGAGTATATGTATTGATTTTGCCGTATGCTCGTATTTGGTATGTCGTGACTTTGGACAGGAATTGATGAAATTGGCTAAGTATGGAATTGTTACGTACGTTAACAAGGTGAGCTTACGTACGTAATATTGGCATGGTTACGTATGTTAAGGCTAAGGTATTACGTACGTAACGAAGGCATCGGATAGGACCGAGTCCTGGTCGGCAGGTGGGACCCTGTGTCGGCAACTTTCGGCGGAGGATGTTGACAGGTGAGTCAACGTACGTGTTACGTACGTTATACAGGACGTGTTACGTACGTAACACGACCATTGTACTGTAGCAAGTCAACTGGTATATTACGTACGTTATATGGTATGGGTTACATACGTAATGGACATCACGGAATGAGACAGTGAGTTTGTTACGTACGCTATGGATTCCGGATTACGTACGTTAAGGTTGTTACGTACGTTAAGTAAGGACACTTACGTACGTAACGAGATGTGCAGTTTATATATTAAGAGCTGGTCTTTCATTTGTTCACGAAAGGAAACTCATTTCTCCCACCCCAGCTCGTCCCTCTTTACTTCTAAGAGTGTTCTAAACACTTCTAACATGATTGTGAGCTTGGAATCATGGAATTAGAGCTTGGTTATGGAACTATTGTTGATTCTTGAAGTGATTTCTTGTGTTATCCATATTCTATGAGGTATGTTGGATATTTCTCCTTTTTATTTTGGAATTTTGATGTTATAGTTGATGAATGATTCGTATGAAGATGATTATGATGTTGTTATTGCGATTCTTGAGGATATATGACGTTTATGTTGAAGGAAGATAATGATGTGCTTTGAATATGTTGATTATGATTATGGAATCATAGAGTTCTTGATGTTCTTGAGGCCATATGATGACTATGATGATTTGATGATTCGTTTAACCGATTTAAGATGGTATTCTAAATCATAGTGATGATAGTGGTTGATTTAGATGAGATGAATCTTGATAGGAGGTTGAATTCCGGATTGAATATGTTATGATCATTGTTACCAAGTTGGTTCGATTATTGACATGATTATTGTTCTAGGTTGATTAACCAATAGGTATAATCGTTTTGCCGCGGTGAAAAGCCATAGATTCCGTCCAGTCGGGGCTGAAGAGCTCGTAGACGAGGGCGATGAGTTCGGTGTTGGTTTTCTCATGTTGGTATCCAGGCAAGTGTTTACTTTTTCGGTTGTAATGTTTTGATGAGTAATTCCATTTACATTTCATAAGTATTTTATGTTGTATTGCATATTGACGAATGTTCAGTGATGTTCTAAAAGGATTAGAATGCACAGTTGATGATTGTTGAGATACTTGGACAATCTTGGGAATATTGTAGTATTCGGATATTGTTGATGTCATTTTGGATATTCTTGGTCTGTGGTATGCATTCCGGAAGGAAGTTCGGATAGAGGTATGTTTTATGGTAATCGTACATCGAGGATTATGTACGAGAAAGTATTCGGTATTGAGGTATTATACGGTATTGTTGTGATACTGGGATTTTTATGGTATTATCGTGATATTGGGATTTTGACGAGAATCGTTGGATTACTGGAAGTGGTAAGGTTATCGTTGAGGTTATTATTCTCATGATGCATGGCATGTGAATATTTATGTTTATGTACTTGCGGTTAATTGTCGGGCATTATTGCTGACCCCGTTGTGGGACTTGTTTTTCAGGTATTGAGGACTTTGATGGTAGCGGTCGTGAGGCGAGGATTCCAGACGATACTGGTTATGGCATATTGTTGGGGAATCGTGTATTTTGTTTGTGTATATCATTATTGATGTATATGTATCTTGAACTGTATTTTTATCCGCTGCGTGAGTTCTTTCAAATGGCTTTCGGCCTTATGCCATCTGTTTGATTTCAAAAACCGATTCCCTATACCGAGTTTTTGGCCTTGATTGTCTTGACGGTAGTTGGTGTTTTCAAATGATTTTGTGAGTTTTGGAAAATACTACCGTCATCGGCCTTCTTGTCGTTTTTGTAAATGGTTTTTAGCCTGGTGGGTTCCGGCGCGGGGCCCACGGCGTGTAATACTCCCGTATGGTTTTGGGGGCGTTACAAGAGGGTGTTTATTGCTATAGTCAAAGCTTCTAAAGGGAACTGGTCGGATTTGCACTTCAAGGAAGACAAGGTAATTAATTTTTGCATGTATAAATATTCGTATTGTGGTGTGGAGTTGTCATTATTGTATAACTGTATGATGTCACAGTTGAAGCCGAACTTAGACAAGGAACGGGATCCAATGGCTGGAATAATGGACTTGATGAAGGTATGGCCTTGAGCACATTGAGAAACCTGTTTTTTTCCCCTTTTTTTTAGTAAATAATGATGATTTAAATTAATTCTTAATTTGTTTATAGAATATGTATGAGGAAGGGGATGAGGATATGAAGAGAACAATAGCTAAAGCATGGACTGATGCACGATCAAAGTGACGGTGATCCTTTGAAGAGTTACCGTTGAACATTTGTGGTTCTCAACTGGAGGACGAGTATGCCTTTTTTTTCTTTTAATGTTGTTATTGGTGCATGAACTCTTCATGTTAATGAGTGTTAGTTCTATTATAACAAATCGTATTCACTGATGGTGTGGATTGCTGCCATTTTGATATAAAAACAGTTTTGCGACATGTCCCATTGTTGTTGTGTTGAAGATGAGTTTTTTTTTGTTTGAATTTTGTCCTTGAGTTTTGGTCGAAGCCTTTCGAGTTTAGAATGAGAAGTAATGTTACCCGTTATTTTTCTATTTATGTTCTCATTACAAAAACACGCCTTGGAGTAATGTTGGGATAAAAAAGATACCGATGTGAGGCGGCAGTGAAGGGTATTTAGTACTCAGATATTCTTTTGAATGCTGTTTTTTTTTGGTTGGGATAAGTGACCAAGTCAGCTGCATAGTATCGAAACTGAATAGATGGTTTGCAAAGGATCCTAGTGTACTTCGTCGTGTTGGTCATGTCATGTTGCAGCTTCCATATGCCGCTTTGCGCAATCAAGGAATATTGTGATAGCGGATGAGCTTTCAGTCATCCAAATTTCCAGCAAAGCGCATCACTCAGGTGGTGATAAAATCCATCTAGAAACTCTATGGAAGTATGTTCATTGATTCTTGACATCTATTATCAAATAATTTGTTTGAGTTCTTTCAGTAATTTGGTTTTTGTTCATTATCGTGGATTGCTTACTAAGCTCACCTTTCAGGACAAGTCTTAAGCCATGAAAATCTTGGTGATTATATAAAGATGAAGGTTCTAGCTTAAGTACCATCGGTGTCAAGCAACTAAATGGTGAAAGTAAATATTCTCCGATTGTATTCCTAGCAAATGCTATGCGTGACTTAAGAGGTGAGGTTGCAGACCAAAGAAATTGTTACCTTAATGTGGATGTGATTCAGTTTCTATTTTAGAAATTTTGAAAGTAATTTTGAAATGTCAGTTCAAGGGAATCGATAACTACAGCATGAAAGATCTTTCGGAACTACGTGATCGATGGGCTACATATGTTGCCAAGTTAATTACAGCTTACAATCGTGAGGTAATTTTAATATGAGTCATTTATATACAAAATTCTTCTGAATATCTATGGAACATTAGTTAGATATAGTATGTTAATTGATTCTGTACACTTGTACAGGTGGAAAAAATTTGAAGTTGTTGAGCATGTAGGTGTGGTGGGACAGATTGATGTTGCTGATGGTTATCATTGTATTTTGCATTGTATGCTTAAAATCCATTGTTTTTGTGTTGATGGAGATTGTTAGAGCTGGAGGAATTTTTTTTTGTGAGGTTTGGCAGCACATTTGCTGCGAAATTTGGTTGATTAAGTGTTTTGTTAGTAGTTAAGTTGAATTGCTTGATTAGTATACTTGATTGAGGTGTTTTGTTGGTAGTTTAGTATTTTGATTGTATTTTGATGGCTCTGGATGCTTGGTTTTGTATTGCCCTTTTTAAGTGCATTGCATTTGGGATGTTTTATAATTGAATTGTCTGTTTGAAACTTTCAATTTATGGTATTTTTTTTCATGTAATTAAACAAAAAAATGTAGTATTCATAAAAATAGAATTGAGATAAAAATAATTTTTTTTTCACAAATCTGAGCATATACTGACACTAAAATAGTGTCAGTAATTATTTTTACTGACACTTTATAATAGTGTCAGTAATGCTAAAGCCAGAACATACTGACACTAATGTTTAGTGTCAGTAAAAAATTAATTACTGACACAATTTTAGTGTCAGTAAAAAAAATACTGACGCTATTTTTGTGTCAGTATTTATTAACTCTTGTATTACTGACACTAAAAATTAGTGTCAGTATTTTCTGGCTTTAGCATTACTGACACTATTACAAGGTGTCAGTAAAATTAATTACTGACACTATTTTAGTGTCAGTAAAGGGGAAATTTGTACTAGTGCGTGTTTGCCAATTTGTAAGAAAATTGGATGGGAAGTTTCTCCCCGACTCATAGAAGGCATTTAGGCCGTTTCTGAACGTAAAATCATAGGAAGATGTGAGCCACAATCACAACTACTGTACATACGCGTAAGTATTTTTTTATTTTTGTCGAGTGGTGAGATTTTCTGAATAAAAAAATGTGATACGCGATAAATGCTTTCATTATTCTATTGAGTAGTTGAAGCGCAATCAATGCAATCACAAACTTGTTAAACAATTTTTACCTTCTTTTTCTTCTATAAATAAACTTTGTGCTTGTTTCTTTCATTCATCCCTCAAACTTGCACTTTTCTCTGTTTCTCTCTAAATAATTTCTTTTCAAAAATGGAGTCATCATCTTCAACAAAAAAATTTAGCACAGTCTGCATTTTTGGTGGAGCTAGTTATGGAAAAGAGGCATGCTTTACTGAAGCAGCCCACAACTTGGGTCATACCTTAGGAGAAAAATGCATTCATGTAGTTTACGGAGGAGGAAGTCTAGGATTAATGGGACGAGCTGCTGCTTCTGCCTATATGGAAGGAGTAAGAGTGTTGGGAATAATCCCAAAACCTCTGGCTGAAAGTAAAATCACCGGGTCAACTATTGGAGATGAGTTTAGATCTGTGAATATGCAAGATCGCATAACTCACATGATAAATAATTCTGGCGCCTTTATCACCCTTCCCGGTGGTTTTGGCACCCTTGAGGAACTTTTTCATGTGGTTACCAGAGCCCAGCTAAATGTTCATCAAAAACCAATAGGTGTGCTTAATGTCAATGGTTTCTTTGATGGTTTACTGTCTTTCATCGACTACTCTGCTGAAAAGGGTTTTATTTCCGAGCGTGCAAAACGAATCATAGTCGTTGCAACAACACCAGATGAACTAATCAAAAAACTCAATGAATTTGTTCCTCAACCAGATCCAGCTCTAGCTAAAATTGTCTGGGTAGAAGATTTTACCGTAAGAAAATGAAAAGTGGATTCATTCCTCTCCCTTTGATAACCCATGTCGGACCTCTTGTATTTTTTTTCTTTCGTGTGTAATAATCGTGCTAAATGGTGGCAGCTTAAGGAGTTTCTTCTTGATCACTTGACGCGCATCTATTCGCGATTTATGAATTGTTATTTTATTGCTGTAATTTTTATTGTGTTTTTTTTTATAAAAGCATTGATGGCAGCGTAAGGCGACTCTTCGGACTTTCTTGATGCGCATCTTAAAAAAAATGTGTTATACTTCCGAGTATATTTTATTTTCTTTTGTAGTGTACCTCGTATATTTATTCTCTTGCAGATTCTAGAAGGCGTTTGCTCAAGCATCAACTTTCTTAACAGGGAGTATTCTGCTTTTTCTGCATTGCTTCTTATTTTATTTTATTTTTAAAAACTGAGGACAGTTTTATTTTCAAGTTTGGGGGTAGTTTGTTTTATTATTTTGGTGTGCTGTAATTTTGGTGTGTTTTGATTGATTTGGTTATTTGCCTTAATTTATATATATATATATATATATATTTAGTATTTTGATTTGTGAGATTTCTAGATCTGGCCATAACACAAATAAGTTAGCTATATACAAGCTTCTAAAATCGTTTTAACCGGTAAAAAAAAAAAATTGTATATTCCAAAATTTTTTGAGCCTTAATCTCTCTTTCCAAGCCTTGTAGTTATCATATAAAATCGAGTCATTCGTTACCTTGAGAAAAGAAGAATCAGTCGGTTGATGAAAAATAGAACTGAAATTTACTTAATTTGTGGAGTTTTTGAATTTTCATGCTTAACTAAGAAATGATTTTCTGCAAAAATTCTATTCCCTAAAAAAAAGGACTCATTGGTGAAAAGAGCTACACGTTAGCAAATAACGGTGTGAAAGCTATCACCTAAAAAAAATAAATGACGAAAAGGAGAAGTGTTGAGCAGCAACAACTGCCTAATTTTGGAAGTCTTAAATTTTGCGAAAAATAAAGGACTAACCATTGTTGGTGCGTAGCTTCCGCCTCAGAAAAATTGGTGAAAAGAGCTACACGTTAGCAAATAACGGTGTGAAAGCTATCACCTTTTTACGAAAAAAAAAATAATAAGATAGAAATTGTGTTAGTGAAAAGAGCTACACGTTAGCAAATAACGGTGTGAAAGCTATCACTAAAAGGGATGTAGTTTATGAGCAGATTTGAATTAATTAGCAGCTGAATTTCAATACACTCAATTTTGTGAAAATCACAATATTTGATGACGCCAATGAAATTCTTCTTCATATTGAGTCGAAAAATAAACGAGTGATCGAGAGCAACCATTAAAGGGAGTCGTGTGTATCACGAGTGGGAAAGAAATAATCAACCTTTTGGGGGGGAAACCTTGATTTTGGAATTACAAAATAAAAAACCGTGTTTTAACTTCAAAAACATTAGTAGATTTATTTTGAATCTTGATTCATTTCTATCTACTGTATAAAGCTGGTTGTTGAGTATTAATGGCATTTTGATCTCCTTTTCTCTTTTTATATTTTAATTTATGTGTGTATTAATTTTCTTATTTTTGTTTTATTTTTATTTTTATTTTTGGAGTGTGAATAATAAAGAGTCTTGCTCGGGACTAGCAAGAATTCAAGTTTGGGGGTGTGATAAGTGTCATATTTGTACACTTATCCATGGTTTGTATCGATAAAATTCACCCATAATTGAGCTAGTCTACTCTTTTTTGCTTTTAATTTATTAGTTTTAATAATTTTATTTTTATCGGATGATGGTCGGATTAAATAACTGAATTACTCAAGAAACAACATGTTTAATAAATATTCTCTTTATTGAATTTTGATATATTCATGTTGTAGGGCTTTCCGAGACGAATTCGGCAGTCTTTCCGGATTCAAAATCAGAGTTATATATCAAAAGTTATCATCCGAAGAAGATCTGGGGCAAAAACGCAAAGTCTGAGAAATTATGGGCTGAAAACGTAACTTTCAAAGCAACCAGTGAACAAATTTACGAAGCCAAGTTACGGCCGTAACATTCAGGAGTTACGGCCGTAAGTCACCCTTATTGTTACGGCGTAACTCACAGATGTTACGGCCGTAACTCTTGACAGATTGCTATGATTTGTCTAATTTTTTATACTTTTGTGTATTATTGAGGGGATGACTGACATTGATCCGATCTAATGTAATAATGCTGGAGTTTTGGAGCTATTAGATGACTTTAGGTGTATAAATAGACCCCTTAGATCCTTCATCATTCACCATTCATCTTATAATTTTCCATTTTTTGTAAACTTTTCTTTTTGTGTGAAGAACACACTTGTGTTCTTGAGTGATCTTTGTAAGTGTGGTATAGTATATGTTGTTCAGAGAGTTTATTGCTTCTATCTCCTTTATCTACTAAGGGAGTTAGGATCAATTCTTTCTCTTGATTCAACTAAAAATGACCACCAAAGCTTGTAATATGTGTAATAAACCCTTCATGGGCTAAGTAGCCTTTAGTTGGGATTATAAAAAAGGTTATTCATGTTATTTATGTTTGTATAAAAGATCTATTGTGAATTACTTATTATTGTGTGTGATTTCCATTGTTTTAACAATCTTTATTTATTTGGCCAATAAATGACGATATTTATGGTCTTCATATGTTTCGAAAGAAAATATGTTTGATTAGATCAAATGATCTTCACTCTAAGTTGTTCTAGGGGATAGAAATATACCTCTAGTCCTTAGATGATTCTTTGAGTTATTTTCATAAATCCTAATGCTATGTATTGAAGCCAATCAACATAGAAATATAGTGGATTGATTCAATATGTAAGGGGCGTTTTATAGTTCGAAAGAGAAACCGTCTTTTTAAGGAAAATCGAATCTACACAACACAATAAGTAAATTCATTTTATGATCTCCTATACATCTTTTATAACTAATGACGAACTAAGTTTGTAATCCCAACTATTTCATTTTATCATTAATCAATCTATTACTATTGCTATCTTTTTATTTCCTTATAATATTAGAACTATTATTGTATTTTCTTTGCAAATATTAAACCAAACTTTTTAATTGTGTGTTTCATTTATCATAGTATCTATAAAAATAGACTAATAGTATATAATTCAAATTATAACCAAACTTCCTTGTGGGATCGATAAACCGGACTAAAAAAAGTCCACTTTACTACTTGATACGATATCGTGCACTTGCGATAGTTACACTAAAAGCGTGTTAGCGATCGGCAGGCGCTTGGTGGATTTTGACGAATGCCGGTTACGGCCGTAACCCTGCCGGCTATATATAGCCTGGGCTCGGCCAGACTTCGTTTTCCTCACTTTTTCCTCGTTTTTGTGTGGCTGCGGACGGGAGTGACCGGTAGGAGTTATTCTTGGCCGATTATACTCATTTCCAAGGTCTTTTTGAAGATTCTTGTTGATTAAATCATCATCCAATCTGTTTTCTTCGTCGAATCAAGGTATATTTCTTGATTTTCCTTCAAGTTGACTTTTTGGAGAATTTGTTCTTGATTTCGATTCTAGTCCGATTTTGATACATCAGTTGGTGTAGTATGATGTTAGTAATCGTGTTCAATGGGTTGTATATCCATATTTCGAGTTTGTTCAACTCGATTAGTGATTCGAGTGTTCTTGGGAGTTATCGAACATTGAGTGTTCGATTAAATGTCCCAATGAGTTTCCCTTCGATAGTTTGGTGGGATTTCCGTTGTTTTTGACCTTGATTCTCACTGTGATCGTATCTTTGTGTTCTTGGCCATTTTGGGGGAAACCCTTGAATTTATGTCGTTCGTCCCTTCAATTCAACGACTTTAGGTCGTGCTACGGAATTCGTTTTCATTGTTGCTATTGTTGTTCGTATTTTATTGTCGCGGGTTAGCGTTCGGTGGAGTCGGCGGGTTCGTAGTCGGTTCGTGCCAACCTACTTCGGTCGATTCTACGCGTTGTGGTTATTCGAGGCAAGTACCTTGTCCATACAATTCTTGTTTTATGGATACGATAATTAGTGATCTTCTAAATGTGGTTGTTTGGTCGTTTGAATTGACCTTTCAAAAGATTCGGTTTAGCCTTGTTAAAGGCTTGCTTTCAAAACGCGTGTGTTTTGTGAATGGTGTGGTTTGTGAATGACTATGTGAATTCTATGGATATGTTTGGTATTGATGTTGCACTTGGTATTGCGTGTGGACGTATGTTATTTCATTTCGGTGCATTGTGGTTTGACGTGGTGTTTTCCTAAGTGTTTGATGCCTCTGGGTGAATTATTTGAATATATGTGTTGTATTGTGCTGTGTGTGAATGTATGGATGTGGGCGGGGACTACGGTGGCACATGGCATGTGATCATGTGGCCAGGATGCAACAAGCGATTGATCCAACCGTGAGAGCCTAATAAAAACTACGGTGACACATGGCATGCGATCACGTGGTCAGGATGCAACAAGTGATTGATCCAACCGTGAGCGCCAAAGATAATCTACGGTTACACATGGCTTGTGATCATGTGGTTAGGATGCAACAAGCGATTGACCCAACCGTGAGATGTTGTGACTTGTGTTTCGCTATCCAGCTCGGGAGGGTCCTTAGAGGCCTCGAGTGGGATTTGTGTTTTCGTCCCGGTGTGTAATATCCCTGAGTGGATTAGGGGTGTTACAAAATCGAGAACCATCAAATTCCTGAGGAATTTGCATGCTTGAACCCCAATCAGTCATATAATCCATACGATTAGAATTGTACGGTACCGGAAAAGAGCTGGATCCAGTTAAGTCAAATTGTGGACCAAATGAGGGAGATTTTGGAGGAATGCTAGTTGCATTCTGAAGGCTAAAAAAAATCACAGGCTCAACAATGAATTGGAACAAGTAATTTATATCAGAATCATTCTTTATCTTCATCTTTCTTCTTTTTTTCCCATCACAATCAATCGAGAATAAAACATAAACATGTTTTGTTCTATCAGCTTCAACAATAGAGTGGACATTATCTGTAATATCCGGAATTTCTACTACTGTTGTTTGAGATTATTTTATCCGAGTTATATTGTACAGCGTGGAATATGTACAGTATGGATAAAATAAATAAAGGACTGAGATGTCAGTATTGGTACAATTGTCGTATCTGGTCGACAATTGCATTTGAGAATATCGTGTATCAGGTTATCGTACTTTCGATATGAGGTATATCGTATGAGAATATTATTGGATTCAGTATACATATTAGTATGCCGTATGTTCGTATTCTGTATGTCGAGACAGGTGGTAACAGTTAAAATTGGCTAAGTATAGAATACTTAGCGTACGCTAATGTTTAAGACTTACGTACGCTAAATCACAAGAGTTACGTACGTTATGGCCGAGACATTACGTACGTAACATGAGAATCAGACGATCGAGTCATGGTCGGCAGGTGGGACCCTGTGTCGGCAGCTTTCGGCGGAAGGATGTTGACAGGCGAGTCAACTACGTATTACGTACGTTATACAGGATGTATTACGTACGTAATATAAGGTTTTACTGTAGCAAGTCAACGTGCGTATTACGTACGTAATGAAGGAAATGTTACGTACGTAATCAAGTGGACGAAATAGGACAGTTAGTTTTGGGATTAGCATTACGTACGCTATCAAGGATGGCTAACGTATGTAATGCGTGTTACGTACGTTAACCTTGGTGTGTTACGTACGTAACGAACAGAAATGTTTTATAAGTAGATGCCCGTCTTTCATTTCCTTCGACGTTTCTTTTCGTTTTTCATCTTCGAACTTTGAGAGAGAGAGATGTTGGCCTTCCGAAGTCGATTTTGAGCTTGAGGACTTGGATTTGAGGCTTGGATATGGAATTATGGATGATTCTTGAAGGGTTTGATTGGGTTATTCATGTTCTTGAGGTATGTTGTTGAATTCTTCACTTTGATTTCGGATTTTGGTATTGTTATCAGTATATGATTCGCATGAAGTTGATTGTGATGTTGTTGTTACGATTATTGAGGCTACATGAACTATATGTTGAAGGAAGATGGTGTTATGATGGTTTATACCTTGAATATGTTGATTATGATTATGAAATCATAGAGTTCTTGATGTTCTTGGTATTGTTACTTCGATTCTTGATGATTAGGGAGTTGTTGTTACAATCCTTGAGGTTATGTAGAGTGTATATTGAAGAATACGATGATTCATGACTTGGATTACGAATTGGAAGATTATATTCATGTTAAAGGATATCGAATTATGTTGTTTTAATGGTTATGAACATGAGTTCGAATCCCTTAGTGTTATTGAGGAACTTTTGATGAATTTAACATAGCAAGACGATCATATATTGAATTATCGGTATTTTTATATATAAAGATCGAATATTCGTTGGTTGTAGTGGTAGAATTCGTATGTTCTTAATGAAATACGAATCATGATATCA
Organism: Orobanche coerulescens; assembly: GCA_033398695.1. NCBI lineage: Eukaryota > Viridiplantae > Streptophyta > Magnoliopsida > Lamiales > Orobanchaceae > Orobanche > Orobanche coerulescens. Next base: position 175,743,842 of record CM065808.1, read on the forward strand.
ATTTGGAATCCGGAAAGATTGTGATTGTTCGTCGAATATGATTTCCTTTACGCTCGTATCCGTAATCGCATTGTGGTTGTGAATTCGTAATTGTTTGAATTGGATTATTCGGACTTGTGGTTAATCAGGATAGTTGTGGAACCGTTGGGTTTATTGATCGGTTGTATTGATTTATTATGATCATCGAGTTGTAGTTTGTATTGTAGATATCGTTGAATAGTTGAGATGATTTGGTTGGTCGTGTCGGTTGTGAATAGTTATCGGATATATGTTATTTGATTACTTCGATAGGTTGAGATTATTGATCGGTGATTATAACCGGATGCTGCGGTCGTGTTCGAGTATGCTCGTGAATTGCTTCGGTCGGGGCCGAGGAGCTCGTAGACGAAGGCAATGGGATTGGTAGCGGCTTCGTCATCGTCGTATCGGTATCGAGGAAAGTTGTTACTTGCTCAGTTATAATGTTTAATGAATGGTTTCAGTTTTATTTCATTTATAATGCATATAGCAATGATTATATGTTGTCATTCCGATTCCGGGAGTTTAATCATAATGTATATGATTTATTTCGGTTATTGGCATATTCGGGTATTGAGGTTACATTATGGTATAGACGAGGATATGAGTATCTGTAGTCCATGGTACGTTTGGATCGCCGAGCATTGCGGATAATCGTCGGTGATGGTTTGATATCAAGATTTCTCCCGAAGGACTCGAGGCAAGTATCTTATATCGATTCAGTTAGTGTTAGTGATTTGATCATGCATATTGTCATTCATGTTGTCGAACATGAGGTCGTCTTAGTTGATTTGTCATATTGTCGTTTATGTTGCGTTGTTCATGTTGATGAACATTTTGATTTGCATATGTGTATGCATAATTGTGTTGTTTGTGTTGTGTTGATCTGATGGGATCGTGTGATCTATGCTGAGGGCGCTGGATCATATGTCCACCTCGTGTTGGTCCGACGGGATCATCTTGGGATCTATGCTGAGGGCGCTGGATCATTGGACGGGTTTTTCCACCTCGTGCTGGTTCGACGGGATCATCTTGGGATCTATGCTGAGGGCGCTGGATCGTTGGATTACCCAGTATTGTGTTATTGTTGTGCATATGTATATTGTTGGTTATTTGCCTCGTGTTGATCTTGTAGGATCATCTTGGGATCTATGCTGAGGGCGCTGGGTCATGGGATTTCCATTGAGTATACATTGTTGATATTGTTTTGAGCATATTGACGTGGTCATATGAGTGTGCATTTGTAGGTCTTGTGTTAGGACCGTGTCCGTATTGCATTGATCTGATCTCGGATTAGACTGATATGATTGTCGTGGCACTTCATATCTCGAGGTATGTTCCGTATTTCCTTTGGTATTTGTCTTTGATGGACAATCGGTTATCGTCTTGGGATTTGATGTTGTTATTCGATGTATCGTATTGGTCAGAAATGGTATATTTCCGTATCGTGAGTTGGTGATGATAGTTTGGAAATCTTGAGTATTGTTTGAGGTACAATACAGATATTAGGTTCGAGGTTATTGGTTAATCAAGTACGAGATGTAAAATGTGATAATGGTTATTCTGATGAGAATTACTTGAGTAAGCAAAGTTATGGCGGTAAGATTACGTTGGTCGTATTCTTATGTTGTATTCTCATTGGTATGTTATTATTAATGTGATGTGACGGTTATCATTGTTGGATATTATGGCTGACCCCGTCGTGGGATTTCTTTTTAGGTTCCTGGAGTATCGAGCTTGTAGCGGTCGTGAAGAGATGAGCTTCCCGGAGGATACTGGCTAGGACATGTTCTGTGAATTGAGTTTCTTGATTGGTTCTTGTATTCCGCTGCTAGAGTATCTTTATGGTTGGTCTTTTTCCGCTGCGTGAGTATTTTGAAACGCTCTTTTGGTATCTGGTAACTGAGGTTACTTTGGAAACCATTTTCTAAACTTTTGAGTTTCGGCCGTTTGGCCTTGTGATTTCAAATGAGTTTTTACGACGGTTTTTGATAAATGGATTTTTATAAGTCTTTGTGAGTTTTTACAGATAGTACCGTCGTTGGCCTCTTGGGCATTTGTAAATGTTTGCGAAAATTTCTTTTAGCCTTGTGGGTTCCATATCGGGGCCCACGACACTGTAATATTTCCGGTTAAATCTGGGGGTGTTACAGAATATGTGTAACACCCCAAAAGGCGGCTATTACAGTGTCGTGAATCCCACACTGGGACCCACCAGGCGATATCCAAAACAGGTTAAATAAATATTATTTGTGATACCGAATCACAATGAATAGTCATTACTCCGATTAGGAGTTTATTAAAATATGGCCAACGGCCTTACAACACACAGGATCCGAAAAACAAGTATAGACCATATGGGGATGGAAAATACTTCAAATGTCAAATACAACCAATTAACAATTTAAATGAAGCAGGAAATAACATAACACGGTTTAACATAACCGGACAACAAAGACGAGGGGCCCCCGAACTAGTATCCTTCGAACCCTTCGCCGTCGACATGCTCTTCCCGTGCCTTGCCTTTGCCTCGACCTAAAATACAATACAAGTATTGCGCCCAACACAGGGTCAGATATACATGATAACCAATTCTTCCGACATTATACAATTCACATATATAGATCTCAAGAAAGTCATTCCGACTATTAATCATACCCCTCGGGCGTATGAAACAATCAGTCACAAAACATCGAACACATCCAATCATACATGGACTATGAACGATTAACAATATAGCTCAAGATGGACATCACAGTACGCCCGATCCAGAAATGTGTCCGTGTACATGTCCACCCCGTATACGGAATCCAGAATATACGTGTGACAATGTACCTAATTAGCCTCACGAACTACGTCTCGCGTGCACAGTCCAATACGGAAACATCCACGTATGACTATACAAGTGCCCGGCTAAAAATCCTACAAAATATCCAATCGGCACGCAGATATGATTCCGGAAATGTCACGACACAACATGAAAACGAAGTTCAATGAAATACACATCCAATTAAGGATCAAGAAAAACTCACCAAAGTGAAAATAAGGACCAACGAGATCAACGATTCAAAACGACATACTTGGGAATGCAATCCCATAACATCAAGGACCATGTCAAATCACGACAAACGTCACATGGACAATTCATACACATGAAATATATAATCATCACAAGAATCTAATCATCATTATAACCAAGCAAGATAACTTGCCTTAATACGGAGACGAGAATAGTCCTCTTCTTGTCGGAACGAACGAACGGTCCTCGACTAATATTGTTTACTCGAACAATCAACCTTAAACGAAATACATTTTACTCAAAAACATATTCGTATAATTATCAATATAGGATTAGTAAGACGTCAACCTACAATCCTATGGAATAGTTTGTTACTACCAATTATTGAAGCCTTTTGTCAGGAGTCCTTCTAACATCATTACAACCATAAGAATCGGTTTACAATATTTACCGAATGTTCGCGTGGTTCATCATAAACAAAAGTTCTATCGAGGGTATGTTGAATAACCAATTATGATGTTAAGATCATCTTATGATGATTAAACTTTCCAAAACATTAAAACGTTGAAAGGTAAAATCTGCACATTATGATTATTCTCCTCTCATCTAAATTGACTTTTAAGCTAACAACAAGTTCATAAGTTCTGAGATTACACCATACCCATGAGGGTTATCAAAGTCTTTGTTTACAAGGCTGGAAGATTCATTAACATGATGGTGAATTTACCATTTATCTAGTATGATGATCAAAACATTCTAAGTTCTCAACACATTAGATTAATGAAAAGTTATTGTTGTAATTATCAAGATCCTTATCAATCTTTAAAGACTTGTGAAGCTGAACCATAATGATTTAAAGTTTCTAAGATTTCTGAACTAGATCATCTAATCTTATCTTTAACATTATCAAGTTCTTCTCAAGGTAAATAAATACCTAAACTGGTGTTTAAACACTTTATGATATCAAGTTCTTGACTAAATCCAGTTATGATGAAGCTAACCGATCCAACAATGTCCTACTGAGCTAAATTCGTCCAGAAGATGAGTAATGATAACTACAAACATGGTTACCATTACTACAATATCAAGAACTCCTCTAATCTCAACCCTCATTTATCATATTCATCAAGAAGTGCTTAAAGAGTTTAACTATAACCATGTTTTACTTGCTTAATCTAACTCTAGGTGAAGTATAATTTGTCATTAATCATCAACATAAGAAAATAATGCAGAGAAGAAAGCACACCTACCTCCAGAAATGAAGAACAACTTCAATGCTATGAGAGAATATATTCCAAGCTCAAAAACAACTCCAAATCTCCAAGGAAATGAGCTTCACTCCAAGATTCAAGGCTTAGAAACAAGTTGGTGAAGGTTGATATCGTTTTGGTAGTGCAGAGGTATGATATGTGAAGAGAGAAATTCGGTTTGGGGTCGTGAAGAAATGAAAAACAGGCTGGTCCTATAAATAGACTGTGCAGACTTAGCGCACGCTATCGGGACAGATTAGCGTACGCTAATCAACTTACGTACGCTATCCGGTCGATATTACGTACGTAAGCGGCTTACAGTGGCTACTGTCTTGAATTATCGCAGGCCGTTAGCGCACGCTAATGATAAGTGGGTTACGCACGCTAATAAAAGTAGATTCTCACCGACACGATAGCTCAGACTTAGATCACATGCATGCTAACGGCTAAGGAGTTCACATGCTGAAGTCAACTGCTGCCAGATTCCCTCTTAGCGTACGCAACCGAGGAAACCTTACACATGCTAAGGCACAGGATTAGCGTACGTTAATCGTACTGTGTAACGTGCGCTACATCAACAGAAAAATTCGAAAATGCAACTCTCTAATTAACATCGAATCATCACATTTGAAATGAACTAACAACGATATGATATTAAAATCTATAATACCTCAACATAATACTAAATGCAACGATTTATGATAATCAGATTATCCGAATAATACAACGACAGGTAAAAATGAATAGTTACAGTCGGATATTACATACTCCCCCCCTTAAAAGGAGTTTCGTCCTCGAAACTAAGGGGTAAATAACTCGGGGTATCTCGCTCGCATAGTATCCTCGGTCTCCCACGTAGCCTCCTCGACTCCGTGTCGTGACCACTGAACTTTCAGTAGGGGAATCGTCTTGTTCTGCAACTGCTTGATCCTCCTCTCGAGTATCCGTACAGGACGCTCCTCGTACGAATGATCCTCTGCTAATTCAATATCTTCGAATTGAAGTACGTGGCTCGGATCAGCAACATATTTCCTCAACTGGGAGACATGAAACACGTTGTGAATCTTACTCAAGGTCGGTGGCAAGGCTAGTCGATAGGCCAGATCACCTATATGCTCCAAAACCTCAAATGGCCCAATGTACCTCGGGCTCAGCTTGCCCCTCTTCCCAAAACGAAAAACACCTCGGGTAGGAGACACCTTCATTAACACATGGTCACCAACCTCGAACTCCAGTGGTCGGCGACGGTGATCAGCATAAGACTTCTGTCGACTTTGAGCCATTAACAATCGACTCCTAATCAAAGTGATCTTCTCCCGAGCTGCTAATAACATGTCGGGTTCCGTACCCAGAGATTCTGACAGTTCGTCCCAACACAAAGGGGACCTACAACGAGGGCCATATAATGCCTCATACGGTGCCATCTGAATCGAAGCGTGCCAACTATTATTATAAGTGAACTCCACCAAAGGCAGCTGGGCTTCCAAATCGTTCTTCTAATCAAGAGCACATGCTCTCAACATATCCTCTAGAGTCTGGATGGTTCTCTCCGACTGACCATCGGTCTGTGGATGAAAAGCCGTACTGAAATTCAACTGCGTGCCCATCGCACGATGAACTGCCTTCCAGAAGTGTGACACAAATCGCCCGTCACGGTCTGATACAATGCTCTTGGGGGTACCGTGTAGTCTCACAATTTCCTTAATAAACAGCTGGGCCAACCTCTCGGGGCCCCATGTGTCCTTAATTTCCAAGAAGTGGGCTGATTTGGTCAGACGGTCCACAATCACCCAAATCGTATTCATTCCTCGACGACTCGTCGGCAAGCTAGTGATAAAATCCATAGATATGTCCTCCCATTTCCACTCAGGAATCGGGAGCGGTTTCAGCATTCTGTGGGTGGTGGTGCTCAATCTTAACTCACGTGAGTCAAACACCTCGAAGCGAATTCGGCAACCTCACGTTTCATATTCCCCACCAATAATTGTTTCAAATCCTTATACATCTTGCTAGAGCCGGGTGAATAGAGTACGGGGTAGCATGGGCTTCTCTCATGATAGAGTTCCTCAACTCTTCGTCGGTACACAAACTCGATTTCTAAAATGTATCAATCCATCCTCGTGGATCACGAATCCGAGGCTTTCCACAGGTTACTTCATCCCGAACTCGAGATAAGAATGGGTCCGTAATTTGCTTCGATTTGATCATATCATCAAGAGACGAAGAAATCTCAAGGGTGCAAAGTTGTCCCTGAACACGCTGTAACCAAACTTCAATTTCTGGCCTCATAAGGTCCAACTGCAATTCCCTCTGTGCTGTTAAACGGCTCAAAGATCTGCTCTGCCTTTGTCTTACGGCTCAATGCGTCGGCAACCACATTTGGTTTACCCGGATGATAAAGGATCTCGATATCATAGTGCTTGATTAATTCTAGCCACCTTCTCTGCCTCATGTTCAACTCCTTCTGAGTAAAAATGTACTTTAGGCTCTTGTGGTCTGTAAAGATCTGGCAGGTAACTCCATAAAGATAGTGACGCCAGATTTTCAAAGCAAACACCACGGCTGCTAACTCCAAGTCGTGGGTCGGATAGTTAACTTCATAGGGTCGCAATTGTCTCGATGCATAGGCGATTACTTTCCCTTCCTGCATTAGTACACATCCATCCTGCACTCTCGTCGACGCGTCACTATACACCACAAATCCTTCCGTTCCCTTTGGTAAGACCAAAACAGGTGCCGAAATCAATCGACTCTTGAGCTCTTCAAAACTTTGCTGACATGCTTCTGACCACAAATACTTCTTGTCCTTCCGCAGTAAGTTAGTCATCGGTTGCGCAATTTTAGAGAATCCTTCTACGAATCGTCGGTAGAAACCTGCTAGGCCGAGGAAACTACGAACTTCCTTCACGTTCTTCGGTGGTATCCAATCTCGAATGGCTTCCGTCTTTTGTGGGTGCACTCTCACCCCTTCGGCTGATATCACATGCCCGAGAAAGACAACCTCAGGCATCCAGAATTCACACTTAGAAAATTTCCCATAAAGTTGTTCCCGCCTCAATGTATCGAGAACTTGGTGGAGGTGACTCTCGTGCTCCTCGTGGTCGCAAGAGTAAATCATAATGTCGTCAATGAAAACGACTACAAAGCGATCCAGATAGTTAATAAAAACTCGATTCATTAACTCCATGAACACTGCCGGTGCATTAGTCAGTCCAAATGGCATCACCACAAACTCATAATGCCCATAGCGATGCGGAATCTTTGTCTTCGAAATGTCAGACTCTCGAATCCTCAACTGATGATAACCAGATCTCAAGTCGATCTTAGAAAACACGGCAGCTCCCTGAAGTTGGTCCAATAAATCATCAATATGAGGCAAGGGATACTTGTTCTTGATGGTTACCCTGTTCAGCTCGTGGTAATCAATACACAATCGTAGAGATCGATCTTTCTTCCGCACAAATAACACTGGTGCTCCCCAAGGGGAAGCACTAGGTCGAATATAGCCTTTGTCAGTCAACTCCTCAAGCTGGTTCTTCAATTCTTGCATCTCAGTCGGAGCCATACGGTACGGTGCTTTTGAGAGCAGGGACGTACCTGGTTCTAACTCAATAATAAACTCCACGTCACGATGAGGAGGTAAGCCTGGAAACTCATTTGGAAATACATCTGGGTAGTCTCGGACTACCGGAATGTCGGCCAATTCAACTGGTCGATCAGCTGTTTTGGTCATGTAGCACCAATAACCAATACACCCTTAATTTAGCAGTTTCACTGTTTTCATAGCGCTGATGACTCTCCCAGAACGACTGGGATTATCACCTCGAAAAATACACTCGAATCCATCATCAGAAGTGACGGTAACCATCCGCTTGCGGATACTGAGTATTGCATCGTGACGATCCATCCAATCGATACCCAAGATTATATCATCCTTAGGTAGATCGACTACAATCAGATTTGACAACCACTCACGGTCGTTCAAACGAATCGGACAGTCCTGGACTTCACGACTCCCAATAATTCTTCTACCATCAGGTAGACCAATCACGTAGGGCTCACAATTGATAACATGGTCTAGAGGCAAACGACTTAAACAAGAAGAAGATATAAAGGAGTGTGAAGCACCGGTATCAAAAAGAACACATACAGGCTGGGAGTGGATCTCGAGTATACCTGAAATCATGCTGGCCTCGGGATCGTCAGCTTTCTTCATCTCGTAAATCCAGGTTTCTGATTCGGCACAGTGTACCACCTTGATTCCCACGGCCCATTCCCCTATTCGCCCCGGTGGTATGATAGGAAGCGGACGGAGGCATCCAGTTCTGGACAGAGGATTGAACTGGGGCATGAGACGCTACTGGTTCAGGTCCGGGTCCACCCCTGCAAAAACGAGCACGGTGACCATTTTTGCCACAAGTATGGCATGTGACGGCAGACTTCGGGCATTTGGAGCTGATATGCCCCTGGTCTCCACAGTTATAGCACACAACAGAGGAGGGGACCGCTCGAGAGTGCGATCCAGCTGGCTTCGATGCCATGGGTGGTCGATCAGAAGGGTTTGGCAATGGTAGGGCTTCTGAATGTCCCGGTTACTCTCGATCTGGTTACAGTTCTGGACCTTTTGTTGTTGGACTGTGGTTGTTTCTTGGAAATCTCCTTCGCGGTGAGTTCGTACTCGAGCCTTCTCGATGAACTCGTAAGGTAGTACAGTGGTGATTCAATGTTTGCATTCTCATTCGGGGTTTAAGCCTCTTGAGAAAGTATTTGATCTTATCGCCCTCTGTTCGGATAATTGTTGTGGCAAAAGGAAGGAGTGCACAGAATTTCTCAACAGATAATACATCATCGTCTTCGAGACGGGTCGGGGTTCAAAAGTTCCGACAGTTTGGCCTCACGGAGTGGCCCTGGATAGTAACGGTCTAGCATGAGGTTTTTAAATTCCTCCCAAGTGTAAACACCATCAGCTGGCCTTACTGAAAGCCACCAGGTATGAGCGCCTTTGCTAAGACAATACGCGGCTACCGAGACGCGATTCTCCCAGGCGATCCACCATCCGGAAAAGTTTCTCAAAATGCTCGATCCAATGCACAATGTCGGCGGGCTCGAGGAGCCTTCAAAAGTCGGTGGTCGCCGGCGAGAGATGTCGCCGATAATCCGACTCACGGGTCCGCCAATCACAGGAGGAGGATGAGCCCCCTGCTGCGGCCATGGCGGCCCTCTGCATAGCTTCCATTAGTTGACCCATCTGGGTCATCGTGTCATCATGCCCCGCATTACGACGTAAGGATCGACACGCGCATCCCGCGCCCACCGTGGTGCGATTGTTCCCTAGAAGGTGAACCACCGTCTGCGGAACTCGATCCGCATTCGCGCGTCTGTTGGCTCGAGGTATTGGGATTCGGCCCCTTCCGCGGCCTCGTCCCCCTCTGCCCGGGACCTCTCGTGTTTCTTTCCATACCGAAAGAATCAATCATAATGATAACCATAAGTACGATTCAAGATACTAAAATTCATGCTAAGTTAATAGCAACAAGGAATCACATATTAAAGGAAAACGGTTATCGATACCACAAATGTCGCACCGAATATCATATCGGTGTCAAGTCGAACAATTTCAATTGTATAATCAATTCAGATTTACCTCGGATTATCAATCGATAAATCCTCACAATTCCTCGAAATAACATGATCAACAAGGAGACCCATACTGATATCAATATCATGCCAGTAATTAAATCATGGCTCATAAAGTACATACCGTATTTGGCTCGTAGGGTCAGGCACTTGCACAGGTCACACGTGACACGAAGGTCTCTTGATACTAGTTCATTTCTCAATGACTCATAAAAGAAAAGAAACAACTCTCTGATACCATCTTCTGTAACACCCCAAAAGGCGGCTATTACAGTGCCGTGAATCCCACACTGGGACCCACCAGGCGATATCCAAAACAGGTTAAATAAATATTATTTGTGATACCGAATCACAATAAATAGTCATTACTCCGATTAGGAGTTTATTAAAATATGGCCAACGGCCTTACAACACACAGGATCCGAAAAAAAAGTATAGACCATATGGGGATGGAAAATAGTTCAAATGTCAAATACAACCAATTAACAATTTAAATGAAGCAGGAAATAACATAACACGGTTTAACATAACCGGACAATAAAGACGAGGGCCCCCCGAACTAGTATCCTTCAAACCCTTCGCCGTCGACATGCTCTTCCCGTGCCTTGCCTTTGCCTCGACCTAAAATACAATACAAGTATTTCGCCCAACACAGGGTCAGATATACATGATAACCAATTCTTCCGACATTATACAATTCACATATATAGATCTCAAGAAAGTCATTCCGACTATTAATCATACCCCTCGGGCGTATGAAACAATCAGTCACAAAACATCGAACACATCCAATCATATATGGACTATGAACGATTAACAATATAGCTCAAGATGGACATCACAGTACGCCCGATCCGGAAATGTGTCCGTGTACATGTCCACCCCGTATACGGAATCCAGAATATACGTGTGACAATGTACCTAATTAGCCTCACGAACTACGTCTCGTGTGCACAGTCCAATACGGAAACATCCACGTATGACTATACAAGTGCCCGGCTAAAAATCCTACACAATATCCAATCGGCACGCAGATATGATTCCGGAAATGTCACGACACAACATGACAACGAAGTTCAATGAAATACACATCCAATTAAGGATCAAGAAAAACTCACCAAAGTGAAAATAAGGACCAACGAGATCAACGATTCAAAACGACGTACTTGGGAATGCAATCCCATAACATCAAGGGCCATGTCAAATCACGACAAACGTCACATGGACAATTCATACACATGAAATATATAATCATCACAAGAATCTAATCATCATTATAACCAAGCAAGATAACTTGCCTTAATACGGAGACGAGAATAGTCCTCTTCTTGTCGGAACGAACGAACGGTCCTCGACTAATATTGTTTACTCGAACAATCAACCTTAAACGAAATACATTTTACTCAAAAACATATTCGTATAATTATCAATATAGGATTAGTAAGACGTCAACCTACAATCCTATGGAATAGTTTGTTACTACCAATTATTGAAGCCTTTTGTCAGGAGTCCTTCTAACATCATTACAACCATAAGAATCGGTTTACAATATTTACCGAATGTTCGCATGGTTCATCATAAACAAAAGTTCTATCGAGGGTATGTTGAATAACCAATTATGATGTTAAGATCATCTTATGATGATTAAACTTTCCAAAACATTAAAACGTTGAAAGGTAAAATCTGCACATTATGATTATTCTCCTCTCATCTAAATTGACTTTTAAGCTAACAACAAGTTCATAAGTTACGAGATTACACCATACCCATGAGGGTTATCAAAGTCTTTGTTTACAAGGTGGAAGATTCATTAACATGATGGTGAATTTACCATTTATCTAGTATGATGATCAAAACATTCTAAGTTCTCAACACATTAGATTAATGAAAAGTTATTGTTGTAATTATCAAGATCCTTATCAATCTTTAAAGACTTGTGAAGCTGAACCATAATGATTTAAAGTTTCTAAGATTTCTGAACTAGATCATCTAATCTTATCTTTAACATTATCAAGTTCTTCTCAAGGTAAATAAATACCTAAAATGGTGTTTAAACACTTTATGATATCAAGTTCTTGACTAAATCCAGTTATGATGAAGCTAACCGATCCAACAATGTCCTACTGAGCTAAATTCGTCCAGAAGATGAGTAATGATAACTACAAACATGGTTACCATTACTACAATATCAAGAACTCCTCTAATCTCAACCCTCATTTATCATATTCATCAAGAAGTGTTTAAAGAGTTTAATTATAACCATGTTTTACTTGCTTAATCTAACTCTAGGTGAAGTATAATTCGTCATTAATCATCAACATAAGAAAATAATGCAGAGAAGAAAGCACACCTACCTCCAGAAATGAAGAACAACTTCAATGCTATGAGAGAATATATTCCAAGCTCAAAAACAACTCCAAATCTCCAAGGAAATGAGCTTCACTCCAAGATTCAAGGCTTAGAAACAAGTTGGTGAAGGTTGATATCGTTTTGGTAGTGCAGAGGTATGATATGTGAAGAGAGAAATTCGGTTTGGGGTCGTGAAGAAATGAAAAACAGGCTGGTCCTATAAATAGACTGTGCAGACTTAGTGCACGCTATCGGGACAGATTAGCATACGCTAATCAACTTACGTAGGCTATCCGGTCGATATTACGTACGTAAGCGGCTTACAGTGGCTACTGTCTTGAATTATCGCAGGCCGTTAGCGCACGCTAATGATAAATGGGTTACGCACGCTAATAAAAGTAGATTCTCACCGACACGACAGCTCAGACTTAGATCACATGCATGCTAACGGCTATGGAGTTCACGTGCTGAAGTCAACTGCTGCCAGATTCCCTCTTAGCGTACGTAACTGAGGAAACCTTACGCACGCTAAGGCACAGGATTAGCGTACGTTAATCATACTGTGTAACGTGCGCTACATCAACAGAAAAATTCGAAAATGCAACTCTCTAATTAACATCGAATCATCACATTTGAAATGAACTAACAACGATATGATATTCAAATCTATAGTACCTCAACATAATACTAAATGCAACGATTTATGATAATCAGATTATCCGAATAATACAACGACAGGTAAAAATGAATAGTTACAGTCGGATATTACAATATGGTATCAGAGCTTAGGCTGAGAAAACCTAGGCATTTGGGTCGAGTTGGGTCGTGTTTTTGTCGCGGCATTCAAGTTGTCGATGGACAAATACTAGAGCCGTGAGTTTTTGTTGTTCACTCGGGCTTATGGGTTATGTGATTTACCAGTGTAGTATTGGGGTTGTTGTAAACTTTTCCAAATGGTGTTAACGTGTTTCTTCGGATAGAGCCGTGTTGTGTTCTCGAGTTGAACTGAGTTTGCAAAATGTGTGTTTTGAAAATATCTGTGTCGAGTATTTTCTAGAGTCGAGATATGTGCCAGTATCACGGGGAATCGTCGACTTCACGATCTGTAAGTATTTGGATTTTTTAATTTCATTGAGATTTATTGCCGTTCTAATTTGACATGCATTGAGATTCAGGAAGATATTATGCTTCACAGTATGAGATGACAGAGTTGGGACAGGATTGATGATCTTGAGACGCCATGATTTTTGGAAATCAATATATCGGTTGAGTTTTGGAACGGAATTGTGTATTCGGGAGAAGGGCTATGGATTGTTGAGAAGAACATGTAGTCATGTTAGTTCATTTGAGGTATATGAACTATTTTTGAGCATTTGAAAATGATATTTTTCAAAATGAACGTTTTACGGATGTTTTACGGAAAATGATTTTGGGCCGAGACCCAATTGATTTTGAAATAGTTTTAAAACTCGGGACTTGAGGTCCAAAAAGGGTTTTATACTTTTTAAACTTCTTGTAATGCGGGACGAGATGTGGGTTCAGACCCTAGTGTTTCAAAAAGGCTTTTTAGTTTTCATAAAACTCCCGAGATTTGTAAAACTCTTTGTCAATCGTTTATTTATTTCGTTCCTACCTTTTGAGGTTTTGGTTTACTTGTTCAAATGAAACTTCTCGGGAAGTCTTTCGCTGTATTGATTAGTTTCAATATTTTGTCATATCATATTTAAGGTGATCCATGATGGGTTAATGACTGACGTTGCGAGTCATATGTGGAAAGGAGTTTTTAGTCGGAGTTTATATTTGAGATTTTGGAACTCTATCGTGTGGTTTTCCGATGGAATATCAGTGGATATTGGTGACGAGCTGAAGTGGTATACAGGAGTATGGATATGCACAAGCATTTGCATAAATTCCATTTTATTTATTCGTGTGTATTCGAAAAGAATTTTTATCGAGAACTTGGCACCAGCGAGCCGATTTAATTTTTAAAATTGATTTCGTGGTTTTACGAAAATTTATGTTTTGAGTTTTCAAACTCTTGAAAGAATTTTCGAAAATTTGTCTTTTGACAAGACTATGTGATTTCAAACTGGTTTTGAAAATGTGATTAATAACCATACGCATTTTGCATATCATGGTGAAGTTCTGAGTGAGATTCACAAACTGGATAACACACTAACGGTACGAGGAAAAGAGATTCGAACTTTATTATGGTAGTTTGGTTATCCAGGGATGATCGGTTGGTTGATCAGATAAGAGAAATATGTCGTGTGTTGTAGAATCATGCACATAATATAATTTTGGAACTTTGGATTTTATGAAACCGGGACATATGTACTATGTGATTCCATTGATGTGGTAGTAGCGTGACTTTACTACTTTTGAATTTTGAGCCGTACCGATTGGTCATTCCCACTTCATGTATGATTTAGGATGTTCGACGATTTGTGATTGATTGTTCGTACGCCGAGGGGTATGTTCACCAGTCGGATATGTTTATTGAGATCCATTGTATGTGATCGGTGTGTCGTTTTGAGAATTTTGCTTTTCGTATATCTGTCTCTGTGGTTCGGTGTTCATCGTGTTGGAGCTTACCGTTTAAAGGTATTCTCGATTATCGTTGACCGTTCCTTGGTCGTATTGGAGTTTATCATGTTGATGATATTCTCGATTGTGTTTTGACCTCTGGTTGGTCATATTGGAGTTTATCACGTTGATGATATTCTCGATTGTGTTTTGACCTCTGGTTGGTCATATGGGAATTTATCATGTTGATGATAAATTCGGTTGATTTATTAGTTGATCATTTTTGGTGATCATCTGAGCGTTCGGATTTTGTGTTGATGTTTCGGGATTCGTGTCGTTGTTTTGGGCGGTTGTTTCGCAGATGTATTGTGTATTATTCGTCTTATCGGAATTGGGACTGATTGTGTAATCAGGCAGACAGGATTTTGATTCGGGCAGATTGTTTCATCTGAAGATGATATATTTTTGTCGAGACTCAGAGAATTGTAATCGTAAGCGTATTGGGACTGTACAGTGAGATCGCTTGCTAGTATCTCAGGAGATCGTCGACCTGCGTATTTGTAAGTGTGCTCTTTTGGTTATTCAGTAATGATAATGATTGATCGTTGTAGTGATGGTTTTGGGATATTTTGGTTGAACCTTATGTTTGTTTGTTTTTATGACGGATTGCAAGTTTCGAGGCCGAAACTTATTTTAAGTGGTGTAGAATGTAATATCCGGAATTTCTACTACTGTTGTTTGAGATTATTTTATCCGAGTTATATTGTACAGCGTGGAATCTGTACAGTATGGATAAAATAAATAAAGGACTGAGATGTCAGTGTTGGTACAATTGTTGTATCTGGTCGACAATTGCATTTGAGAATATCGTGTATCAGGTTATCGTACTTTCGATATGAGGTATATCGTATGAGAATATTATTGGATTCAGTATACGTATTAGTATGCCGTATGTTCGTATTCTGTATGTCGAGACAGGTGGTAACAGTTAAAATTGGCTAAGTATAGAATACTTAGCGTACGCTAATGTTTAAGACTTACGTACTCTAAATCACAAGAGTTACGTACGTTATGGCCGAGACATTACGTACGTAACATGATAATCAGACGATCGAGTCATGGTCGGCAGGTGGGACCCTGTGTCGGCAGCTTTCGGCGGAAGGATGTTGACAGGCGAGTCAACTACGTATTACGTACGTTATACAGGATGTATTATGTACGTTATACAGGATGTATTACGTACGTAATATAAGGTTTTACTGTAGCAAGTCAACGTGCGGATTACGTACGTAATGAAGGAAATGTTACGTACGTAATCAAGTGGACGAAACAGGACAATTAGTTTTGGGATTAGCATTACGTACGCTATCAAGGATGGCTAACGTACGTAATGCGTGTTACGTACGTTAACCTTGGTGTGTTACGTACGTAACGAACAGAAATGTTTTATAAGTGGATGCCCGTCTTTCATTTCCTTCGACGTTTCTTTTCGTTTTTCATCTTCGAACTTTGAGAGAGAGAGATGTTGGCCTTCCTAAGTCGATTTTGAGCTTGAGGACTTGGATTTGAGGCTTGGATATGGAATTATGGATGATTCTTGAAGGGTTTGATTGGGTTATTCATGTTCTTGAGGTATGTTGTTGAATTCTTCACTTTGATTTCGGATTTTGGTATTGTTATCAGTATATGATTCATATGAAGTTGATTGTGATGTTGTTGTTACGATTATTGAGGCTACATGAACTATATGTTGAAGGAAGATGGTGTTATGATGGTTTATACCTTGAATATGTTGATTATGATTATGAAATCATAGAGTTCTTGATGTTCTTGGTATTGTTACTTCGATTCTTGATGATTAGGGAGTTGTTGTTACAATCCTTGAGGTTATGTAGAGTGTATATTGAAGAATACGGTGATTCATGACTTGGATTACGAATTGGAAGATTATATTCATGTTAAAGGATATCGAATTATGTTGTTTTAATGGTTATGAACATGAGTTCGAATCCCTTAGTGTTATTGAGGAACTTTTGATGAATTTAACATAGCAAGACGATCGTATATTGAATTATCGGTATTTTTATATATAAAGATCGAATATTCGTTAGTTGTAGTGGTAGAATTCGTATGTTCTTAATGAAATACGAATCATGATATCAATTTGGAATCCGGAAAGATTGTGATTGTTCGTCGAATATGATTTCCTTTACGCTTGTATCCGTAATCGCATTGTGGTTGTGAATTCGTAATTGTTTGAATTGGATTATTCGGACTTGTGGTTAATCAGGATAGTTGTGGAACCGTTGGGTTTATTGATCGGTTGTATTGGTTGATTATGATCATCGAGTTGTAGTTTGTATTGTAGATATCGTTGAATAGTTGAGATGATTTGGTTGGTCGTGTCGGTTGTGAATTGTAACACCCCCAGATCCGACCGGGAATATTACAGCGCCGTGGGTCCCGAGATGGAACCCACAAGGCTGAAGGAAATTTTCGCAAACATTTACAAAACGCCCAAGAGGCTAACGACGGTATTATCTATTAAAACCATTCGAAGATTTATAAAACTCGTTTATCAAACCGTCATAAAAACTCATTTGAAACCACAAGGCCCGAAATGCCAAGACTCAACAGTTTAAGTACATACGTTAAGCTATCGCTTACACGTACCGACAGAATAGATTTAGAGAACGATCGCCAAGGTAACCTAAGTTACCAAATACCAAAAGACCATTTAAAAATACTCACGCAGCGGAGAAAGACAAACGATTAAAATACTCTAGCAGCGGAATACAACAACTGAACAGAAGCTCAAAACACAAATACATGTTCTAGCCAGTATCCTCCGGGAAGCTCATCTCTCCACGACCGCTACAAGCTTGATAATCCAAGAACCTAAAAAGAAAGCCCACGACGGGTCAGCCATAATATCCAACAATGATAACCATCACATCACGTCAATAATTACATATCAATGGAAATACTAAGTAAGAATACGACCAATGTAATCTTACCGTCTTAACTTTACGAAAATCCACAATTCGTATCCTTAACATCACCATGAGATAATACCAAAATATCTGTACGGTATCTCAACAATACCCAAGGTTCTCAAAAACATTATCATAACTCTCGATACGGAAATTATACCAACTCTGGCCAATTCAATCCATCGGATGACGTCGACAATTTCAATACGAAAATCGATTGTCCATCAAAGACAAGTATCAAGGAAATACGGAACATACCTCTAGATACGAAATACCGTTTCCATCACGTCAGTCTAATCCGAGATCAGATCAACACAACATACGGACATGGTCCTAACACAAGACCTACAAATGCATACTCATATGACAACGTCAATATGATCACAAGAATAACCACAATGTATACTTATGGCAAATCCATAATATACATATGCACAACAACAACACGTAGGTAATCCGATGATCCAGCGTTCACTGCCTAGATCCCACGATGACCCCGTCAGACCAACCGTGGTGGAAAACCTGTCCGATGATCCAGCGCGCGCTAGCATAGATCCCCCGATGATCCCGTCGGACCAACACGAGGTGGACATATGACAACAATGCACAACTGCACAAAACAACAATACACAATACACGACAACAACAATGCACAACTGCACAAAACAACAATACACAATACACGACAACAACAATGCACAAATGCATGACAACAACGATACACGAATGTATCACGACATGATTGACACAAATGATAAAAATGATTAGAGTACTTGCCCCGAGTCCTTCGAGAACGATCTCAATGTCTAAACCATCATGAACCATTATCCTCAATAATCGACGGTCCAAAGTATCACGGATTGCAGATAATTCATATCTTCGTCTTTAGCACAATATATGCTCGATATACAAGTATACCAATAACAAAAGTAAATCATATACATTATGATTTAGATTCCCAAAACTCGAATACGATTTATAATCTCAAATCTCCTGTGATTACGATTATTAACATTGCTATACGAATTATACACGAGTGAAACGGAAACCATTCATTAAATATTATGAACTGAGCAAGTAATAACTTACCTCGATACCGATGAAGCTGTTACCAATTCCATTGCCGTCATCTACAAGTCCCTCGGTCCCGACCAAAGCAATTCACGAACATACTCGAGCTCGACCGCAACACACGGTTGTAATCACCGATCAATATTCTAAACCTATTACGATGTCGATAGACAACAAGTTTGATAACAATCAACAATCGGTAAAACCAATTCACAAACCCAACGGCTCGACAATATCTCGATTAAACACTGGTCGAATCAATCCTACTCAAACCAGCACGAATTTACAACCACAACACGAAAATCGCACTTTACGGCTTCTTAGCGCACGTTAATCACCTAACGTAGCGTGCGCTAAGTTGCTCCCGTTAGCGCGCGCTAGGCAGTAAATGTAGCGTGCGCTAATGCTGGACAGATGCATGTTTTTCAGATACCGATCAACTTATGGCGATTTCAAGAACACTAAGTGATTCTGAATCATGTTCAAAGCTATCAAAACAACGAAATCCGATATCCTTTAACATATAAACAATCATCCAACTTATAATCCAAGTTCTATATCCATATATCATCTTCCTTAATATTAATACACGAAACGTCAAGAACGTAACCACACTTCCTTAATCTTCCATTACAAAGAGTAATCATCTAAAATAACATCAACATCCGAAACTGAGGAGAAGTATAATCCACTTATCTCAAGAAAACGAACGACACAATCTAAATCACAAGAATCATATTAATATCATCATACTCCGGTAATCCATCTCATAATCATGCTTGTCAAACTTGTTTATGTAATAATCATCAACATTCAATCCAAAACGAAATCCAAAGATGAAGAGTGATTACCTTTATGAAGGAATGGATTGATTTCCAAGGTTGAATCCATTTCCAAGAATCACCAATGATTTCAAGAACGAAGCTTTAATCCATGATTTCCATCTTTAATCTTGTTAAAGATCACCACCTCACCGTGCTTGGGAACCTCAAGAACCTCCCAAAGCTCTCTCTATCGACTGAAAGTGAAAGAATGGACGAAATGCTTCATAATACCCGTCTGTCCCTTATATAGACTGCATTACTAGCGTGCGCTAACATCTCATGTTTAGCGTGCGCTAAGGCTTTAGCGCGTGCGCTAATCGACCTTTGTTAGCGTGCGCTATCGTAGTCCGAGACTACTGTCTCGCCGTACATGAGCTTACGTACGTAATGCCCATGCATTAGCGTACGTAATTTACACTCTCTAGCGTCGCAAGTCCTTGCGTTTAGCGTGCGCTAACATCGATTGACTCGTTTGTCTGTATGCTCCGAACACGGGTCCACACGCCGGCGACTCGACTAGGATAAGATTCCTTTTTGTCAATATACGCTTAGCGTGCGCTAATCAACATGCATTAGCGTGCGCTAACACTACATTACAACATCTGTTGACTTATCGAACGTGCGCCAAAGCAAAGGGTCCACATGCGATTCCTTCCGATCATGCCGCACTGGCGTACGCTAACCTATAAACGTGGCGTGCGCTAATCCCGCGATAGCGTGCGTTATGCATGAATATCAGCGTGCGCTAATAAGGCTATACTTAGCCATTTTCAGCTATTCTTGTCCAACGTCTCAACATACAGAATACGAACATACGGCATACTGAATACATATACTTCTTAAATGTAATTGTCAACCAAGTACGATAATTGTACCAATACAGATGTCTCAGTCCTTCATTTATTTTATCCATACTGTACAGATACCACACTGTACAACATAACTCGGATAAAATAATGTTAAATAACAGTAGTAGAATTTTCGGATATTACATGAATAGTTATCGGATATATGTTATTTGATTACTTCGATAGGTTGAGATTATTGATCGGTGATTATAACCGGATGCTGCGGTCGTGTTCGAGTACGTTCATGAATTGCTTCGGTCGGGGCCGAGGAGCTTGTAGACTAAGGCAATGGGATTGGTAGCGGCTTCGTCATCATCGTATCGGTATCGAGGCAAGTTGTTACTTGCTCAGTTATAATGTTTAATGAATGGTTTCAGTTTCATTTCGTTTATAATGCATATAGCAATGATTATATGTTGTCATTCCGATTCCGGGAGTTTAATCATAATGTATATGATTTATTTCGGTTATTGGCATATTCGGGTATTGAGGTTACATTATGGTATAGACGAGGATATGAGTATCTGTAGTCCATGGTACGTTTGGATCGCCGAGCATTGCGGATAATCATCGGTGATGGTTTGATATCAAGATTTCTCCCGAAGGAGTCGAGGCAAGTATCTTATATCGATTCATTTAGTGTTAGTGATTTGATCATGCATATTGTCATTCATGTTGTCGAACATGAGGTCGTCTTAGTTGATTTGTCATATTGTCGTTTATGTTGCGTCGTTCATGTTGATGAACATTTTGATTTGCATATGTGTATGCATAATTGTGTTGTTTGTGTTATGTTGATCCGATGGGATCGTGTGATCTATGCTGAGGGTGCTGGATCAGATGTCCACCTCGTGTTGGTCCGACGGGATCATCTTGGGATCTATGCTGAGGGCGCTGGATCATTGGACAGGTTTTTCCACCTCGTGTTGGTCCGACGGGATCATCTTGGGATCTATGCTGAGGGCGCTGGATCGTTGGATTACCCAGTATTGTGTTATTGTTGTGCATATGTATATTGTTGGTTATCCACCTCGTGTTGATCTTTTAGGATCATCTTGGGATCTATGCTGAGGGCGCTGGGTCATGGAATTTCCATTGAGTATACATTGTTGATATTGTTTTGAGCATATTGACGTGGTCATATGAGTGTGCATTTGTAGGTCTTGTGTTAGGACCGTGTCCGTATTGCATTGATCTGATCTCGGATTAGACTGATATGATTGTCGTGGCACTTCATATCTCGAGGTATGTTCCGTATTTCCTTTGGTATTTGTCTTTGATGGACAATCGGTTATTGTCTTGGGATTTGATGTTGTTATTCGATGTATCGTATTGGTCAGAAATGGTATATTTCCGTATCGTGAGTTGGTGATGATAGTTTGGAAATCTTGAGTATTTTTTGAGGTACAATACAGATATTAGGTTCGAGTTTATTGGTTAATCAAGTACGAGATGTAAAATGTGATAATGGTTATTCTGATGAGAATTACTTGAGTAAGCAAAGTTATGGCGGTAAGATTACGTTGGTCGTATTCTTATGTTGTATTCTCATTGGTATGTTATTATTAATGTGATGTGACGGTTATCATTGTTGGATATTATGGCTGACCCCGTCGTGGGATTTCTTTTTAGGTTCCTGGAGTATCGAGCTTGTAGCGGTCGTGAAGAGATGAGCTTCCCGGAGGATACTGGCTAGGACATGTTTTGTGCATTGAGTTTCTTGATTGGTTCTTGTATTCCGCTGCTAGAGTATCTTTATGGTTGGTCTTTTTCCGCTGCGTGAGTATTTTGAAACGCTCTTTTGGTATCTGGTAACTGAGGTTACTTTGGAAACCATTTTCTAAACTTTTGAGTTTCGGCCGTTTGGCCTTGTGATTTCAAATGAGTTTTTACGACGGTTTTTGATAAATGGATTTTTATAAGTCTTTGTGAGTTTTTACAGATAGTACCGTCGTTGGCCTCTTGGGCATTTGTAAATGTTTGCGAAAATTTCTTTTAGCCTTGTGGGTTCCATATCGGGGCCCACGGCGCTGTAATATTTCCGGTTAAATCTGGGGGTGTTACATTATCTACTAATGTTGCATAGCTCACACCAACGGGCACAGGCAATATTTGTTCTTCTCCACCGCGATAGTCTAAATCTTGCCACTTGCCATTAAAACGAATGATAAATTTTTTCCAAAAACTCATCTGTCAAATAATATAAAAAAAATAGGTTATTAACTAAAAATTTACAGACTTAAATAGTATTTGAATATTTTTGATATTTCAAGTATAATCATTATTGGAAATTGAGCTACAAATATACCTTTTACTTTTTGCAGTCGAAATAATCCTTCTTCTTCGATGTGAGAGAGCCCCTGATGTGAGATAATTAATCAAATAAGAAAGGAAAAAATATCGGTGAGATAATATCAGAAAAGAAAAGGTGAAAATATTGCTGAGAAATAGTTCAATTCAATGGATGTTGTGGTGTACTGAGCATGGTATTTATTATTCTGAAACTCACCCAATAGGTAATACGAGTAACCCATTTTTGGGTAATTCATGAATTCGTGTCATGTTCGGGTTACTCGTGCATCCGTTTCGGGTAATACGTGTAACCGATTCTGCTCGGGTAATTGGCCAATACGTGTAATACTTGATTTATGATTTTTTCGGGCTACTCGAATCTAATAAGTGTCACACGAACGGGTTACCCAATTAATATTCGAATAACACGAATTCGAGTCACACGAATCATTTCCGGGTTACCCATTTACTATTCAAGTAATGCTATTCATGTCACACGAATCATTTCGTGTAAATGTATTCGTGTCATACGGATATTAATATTTTTAGCACGAATTCAAAAAAAATCGAGTGACTAAATTCAAACACGAATTCAAAAATCCGTGTAACCCGACTCAAGTGTATAACCTGAATTGTTGTGTAATCCGAAAACCTCGTGTAACCCGTATTAACCGAATTCGGTCGATCCTTACTGTGTAAGTCGAATTCGGGTTATACAAATTTCTCTTACGTGTTACCCGATTCCTCAATATTGTATGTTTTTTGAAGTTGACTCGAAAATATGTTACTCGAAATTATAACAAATGACTCGAATTTATACGAGTAAAGTTCAACTTCGACAATTTGGGTATCAAAAGAGTTGTTACTAAACTTGGGGCAGAAAAGAATATTACTATATGCAAAAGGACAAAACAATTTTTCTCCCATGCAAGAAAGGGTTGCAGAGTTTTTTTTTTTATTTTTTTTCACTTTTCTGAGAAGTGGGTCATTCTTGTGTACTAGGAGCATGAAGAAAATTAGATGCCATTGTAACACCCCCGATATATTCAGGAATATTACAGCGCCGTAAATCCTTTACATAAGAATTTACAAGGCTGAAGAAATGAAAAGACCATAACAGATACCAACGTATGAAAGTAACTTAAATAAAATACAACAATTCTGATCAATACTGAAAATACAAATGTCCAAAGGAAAAGTATTAATACATCACCAAATCCAAATCATCACAAACGACGACGTACTCGAGTACTTATTAAAACGATACAAACAACAGACAATTAAACCCGGCCGGGACATCACTCTGCACCCTCGTTGTCATGCAACTCCAGTGGTTGTTTCCCCGCTCTCCTGGATCCTGAACATAAACAAATGTTCACCCCAAAGGGGTTAGCACAACGATGCTAGTACAAGTACCACAACATATTATTCAACATCTCACGAATAATAATAATAACGTAAATGACAAAGAACCAAAGAGACTTCTCCTGCGAGAAACTCAAAAATAACATACACACATGATAATCACAACATGATATCACAACATACACATGGTAATTTCGATGATCCAGCGTTCACTGCCTAGACCCCTTGATGATTCCGTCAAACCAACCCGAGGTGCAAAAACCCGTCTAATGATCCAGCGCACGCTAGCATAGATCCCCCGATGATCCCGTCGGACTAACACGAGGTGGACATACAACAACGACATACATATACAACAATATGTATAACATCAATACATAAAACAATTAAGGTACTTGCCTCGATTCGAAGACAAGAATAATACTTCCACGAAAAACGAAACAATCGAAGGTCGCCCCTTCGATCAATCACGTAGCAAGCTCGAACCTTAAACAAAAGAAATAATATAGAGTTCATCTCACGTCGTACGTACATCTAATAATCCAAATTACGATCGGAATTTCATAAAACGTAACCTGCCTGAATTGCTTAATGTACGTTACGTACCATAGGTAGCGTACGTTAAACCTACTCGTTAGCGCACGTAAACTATGAAGCCTAGCGTACGCAAACCATGTGTTGACGATCCCTCTCTGATCAGCCGACTGACTCGTCTGATGACATAACGTACATTACGTACTAAACATAGCGTACGTTAACTATGCCCGATAGCGTACGTTAACTATACAGCATAGCGTATGTTAAGCGTGCATGGCAGTTTCTCACTGGGCAAATGACTGATCTAACCGTGATGAAGCTCACGAAATCCTCAGTGATTAACGTATGTTATCCTTCAACATAACATGTTCATCAAAACTATGAATGATCTTACGGATTCAAACATCTTCGAATTCAAGGAAATGTATATCATTGCAACACTTATATTCAATCTCGATTATCATACTCATGTGAAGTTCGGGTGATCTAAGGTTGATGCACTAGATTCCAATATCATCATTACTTTCAGACTTCATTTAAAAGAACTAAGAAATCCAACTTATAAGAAAGGATACAACCTTCGATGATTCTTTCTTAAGTCCGTTTATCAAAAGTGATATCAATCTCCAAGTCTACGATCAATATGGCAACGTTATTCAATACGGTTAATCAATCTAAGAAACTTACTCTCATCATTTGACGTAATAGGATTCTACAATGATGTTTACAACAATTATATCTTAAGCATAATCATCCCAACTTCTAAATGTGATGTTTGGTCGAATAATTAATCAATGGAACTTAATATCTTAATAGCATGACCATCATATCCTTAAGAACACGAAAATAAGGTTGGAGATAGTATAACATACCTTAAGATGAAGGAAACACCGAGACAATAGGTAGAATCCAACTCCGGTTGCTTGTGTGTCAATCCAAAATGATTCTCCACTTCAATGAGTAATCTCCAATCTTCAATGATCAAGAAAAGGTGTTCTAAAGGTGTTTAAGGGGGCTGGGATATCTCTGGGCACGAGGTATGCTGAAGGATAGGTGAAATGAACCAGTTGAAATGAAATGGTGTGATGTCTTATTTATAATTTTCTGTCCTTAACGTATGTTAGCCTTCATGCATAACGTACGTTAGCCTCTTAGTGTACGCTACCCAGCATAATTTAGCGTACGCTATCATCCTGATAGTTAACTGTCCTGATTTTGACCTTGATTACGTACGTTACACCATCAGGTTACGTACGGAAGTAATACACATTAGCGTACGCTAGACACAATCCTTAGCGTACGTTAACAATCGCTGACTTCAAAAGTGTCCAGGTTCATCTAAGGGAATCTTATCTGGACCCATGTCCGGCTGGCGCATGTGACAGCCACCTAGCTCAATTATTGGCTAGTTAACGCACGCTACGCTACATTCGTAGCATACGCTAACTCCGACAGATAACGTACGTTAAGCTATCCTAGTTAACGTATGTTATCACGTATTTGCATGGGAAAATTGGCATGGTGCCATTATCATGTACAAGGATACAAATACGAGAAATATCATACTTTAATCATCGATATCACAATTCTGAATAATACAGGGTTTAAATACAGATGAAATACTCAATAAAAAATCCGGATATTACATACTCTCCTACTAAAAAGGAGTTTCGTCCCGAAACTCAAGACGAAAATAACTCTGGATATCCGGAGCTCATGCTATCCTCCGTTTCCCAAGTAGCTTCTTCCACTCCGTGACGTGACCACTGAACTTTAACCAAAGCGATTGGTTTGTTCCTCAACTGCTTAACTCGACTCTCGAGTATCCTAACCGGTCTCTCTTCAAACGTTCCATCCTGAGCGACTTCGATCTTGCCAAAATCAATGACATGACTAGGATCCAGTATATTTCTCCATAACTGGGATACGTGGAACACGTTATGAAAATGGCTCAATGACGGCGGTAATACCAATCTGTATGCCAACTCTCCAACTCTTTCAAGAATTTCGAATGGTCCGATATATCTCGTACTCAACTTCCCCTTTCTTCCGAAACGAAAGATTCCCCGAGTATGAGGAACTTTTAAAAGCACGTGATCTCCAGTACTGAACTCTAATAGAGACGACGTACATCTGCATAAGATTTCTGTCGACTCTGGGTGGTCAACAGCCTTTCGCGAATTAAGGCTATTTTCTCTCGTGTCTGCACGATCAATTCCGGTTCCGTTCCAATCAAGTCCGATGAATCGTCCCAACATAGGGGCGATCTGCATCTCCTCCCGTACAATGCCTCAAACGGTGCCATCCTAATGGAAGCATGCCAACTATTGTTGTAGGTGAATTCAATCAACGACAGATGAACTTCCCAATCAGTTGACCAATATAAGGCACAATCCCTTAGCATGTCTTCCACCGTTTGAATAGTCCTCTCGGATTGTCCGTCTGTCTGCGGGTGATAAGATGTGCTGAAATTCAATTCGGTCACCAAGGCCTTATGAACTGCTTTCCAAAAATGCGATACAAATCGACCGTCTCGGTCAGAAATAATAGTCTTGGGCGTACCATGCAATCGGACTATCTGTGAAATAAATACTCGTGCCAACTTCTCGGGTCCCCAAGTGTCCTTAATGCCTAGAAAATGAGCCGATTTGGTTAGACGGTCAACTATCACCCAAATCATGTTCATTCCTATTTTGGTTCTCGGCATATTAGTGATAAAGTCCATCGACATGTCCTCCCACTTCCATTCAGGAATCGGGAGCGGCTTCAGCATTCCGGGCCCGGCAGGTCGTTGATGCTCGATCTTAACCTGCTGACAAGTCAAACATTTTGTAACATAACCCGTTACATCATTCTCCAAGTCATAGTCCTTAATAAGTTCCAGCCATCTTCTTTGCCGTATGTTCAACTCTTTCTGACTGAAGATGTATTTGAGACTCTTGTGATACGTAAAGATCCGACAGTAAGTCCCGTACAGGTAATGTCTCCAGATTTTCAAAGCAAAAACTACTGCTGCCAGCTCCAAATCATGTGTTGGGTAATTCACTTCATAAGGTTTCAGCCGTCGGGACGCATAAGCGATCACCTTCTCGTTCTGCATCAAAACACATCCGAGTCCTTGGTTCTAAGCATCACTATAAACTATGAATCCTCCAGTTCCCCGTGGGAGTGCTAAAATCGGTGCCATCGTCAATCTCTTCTTCAATTCATCAAAGCTAGTCTAGCACATCTCATTCCACTCAAACTTTTGAGTTTTCTGCAGTAGTCGAGTAAGTGGGCGGGTAATTTTGGAAAACCCTTCCACGAATCGACGATAATACCCAGCAAGTCCTAAGAAACTCCAGACTTCTTTCACGTTCTGTGGAGGCTTCCAATCCATAACTGCTTCGATCTTATGAGGATCTACTCGGACTCCTTCAGCTGATACCACATGGCCGAGGAACATTACTTCCCTTAGCCAGAATTCACACTTAGAAAGTTTGGCGTACAATTGTTCATTTCTCAACAGGTCTAACACAATCCGTAAATGCTGTGCATGCTCTTCCGGGCTCTTAGAATACATCAGCATGTCATCAATGAACACAACCACAAATTTATCCAAATACTCGATGAACACTCGGTTCATCAATTGCATGAATACAGCAGGTGCGTTAGTGAGACCAAACGGCATCACTACAAACTCATAGTGTCCGTAGCGAGTTCTGAACGCTGATTTCGGAACATCATATTCCTTAATCCTTAGTTGATGATATCCTAATCTCAGATCGATTTTAGAAAACACTGTTGCTCCTTGTAACTGTTCAAACAAATCATTAATCCGTGGCAACAAATACTTGTTCTTAATCGTCATCTTGTTTAGCTCTCAATAGTCAATACACAGTCAAAACGATCCATCCTTCTTTCAGACAAAAAGAACAGGTGCTCCCTAGGGCGAAACGCTTGGCTGGATATGGCCTTTGTCTATTAACTCCTCCAGTTGCTTTTTCAGTTCGTACATCTTAGTAGGTGCCATACAATACGGCGCCTTAGAAATTGGTGTAGCTCCGGGTTCCAGCTTGATGGTGAATTCTACATCCCATCGTGGAGGTAGTCCAGATAAGTCGTCATGGAATACATCCGGAAATTTGTCCACAACAGGAATGGATGAAAGTTCCACAATTTCGTCTTCTTTCTTCATTGCATAGCACCAGTATCCGGTACAACCCTGTTTCAACAATTTGACAGATTTCATCGCCTTGATCATCTTTCCTGAGCTTCCTGATTTCCATCCTTCAAACAGTATTTCGAAACCATCTTCAGGGATCAGCGAGATATTCCTCTTTCGATAGTTTACAATAGTTCCATATCGATTAAGCCAATCATCTCCGAGTATCAGGTCGTCTCCTTGCATTTCTATCACAATCAGATTTGTGAGCCACTCTCTGCCTCCAAATAATATAGGGAAATCTCTAGTTTCTAAGTTTCCAACAATCCTCTCTCCGCTCGGTAAACTAACAACATAAGGTTCACAATCATGAAAACCAGAAATATTTAAACGATTTACACAAGACAAGGATATAAATGAATGCTTAGCTCCTGTATCAAATAAAATGCTAACTGGCTGGGAAAGAATCTGAACAGTACCTGATGTGACAGCAGCATCCTGATCGTCTGTTCTCCTCATCTCGTACAGACGTGGGGGGACAGATCCGGCACTCGATGTACCCTTTCAGTCCCACTATCCTCTGCCTCGTCTGCGGCCAAAATTCTGAGGCATCTGAACACTTTGCTGCGTCTGTTGGATACTGGCTTCTTTATGAACTGAATGTGGTGTACGGGCTCTAAAAGACTTTGCAGTCTCTTCACAGAACACCGCACGATGTCCCTCCCGACCACAATCAAAACAAGTCACAGTAGGTAGAGGGCAATTTCGTCGATAGTGCCCTGTCTGGGCACAGTTAAAGCATTACCTGGTGACATCCGTCGTGGTTGATGTTGTTTCGAAGTTCTTTCCGCTCTTAGATGGGTGCGGAGGTTTCTTGAAAGAATGAAAGGATGATTGGGCCTTGCGGGGCCCACTACTCTTGTGTTCCGTGAAACTACCGGAGACTTTCTGCTTCTTGGATTCCGCAAACTTCTCCATTGCTGCTTCCTTAATTTCATACGCCAATGCTTTATCCTGGTATTGACGGAGAGTGGTACATTCAAAACCGGACAAGTACCTCTGGATTTTTGGTTTCATCCTCATATCAAAATGGATCATCATTTCTGCATCTGTTCTGACCAGATGTCGAACAAATGCCAGTTGCTGGTTAAACGTCTTAATTGCCTGAGATACTGGCACATCTGAAGGTTGAGCGGAGAAAAACTACCGAACCTTGGCTTCCCTCACAGGATGAGGGCAATACCGAGCTTCCATCATCAATTTAAATTCTGTCCAATCAGCATCATGGTCTACAGGCTGGATGGCTTCCCACCATTCGGACGCTTCTCCTATCAGAAAGTACTGAGCAATAGAGGCTCTTCGATCGTCAGGGCAATTAATCTCGGCAAAAATTTTCTCCAATTCCTTTAACCAATGATCCCAGGTGGGAGTCTCAGAAATACCGTCGAATTTAGGTGGTTGCATTTGCCACCTCTTGCAGCCATCGGTCGCCTCGATTTCCCATGTTTGGGATACCCTGTTGTCGATCTCCTTGTTGTAACCCTACTGCCACCTGCATTCGGTCCATGACCTGGGCGAACTGAGTCATCTGGTTCACCACCTGACGAAGGATTTCGGGCAAGCAGGTTCCGTTTCATTATTAATAGATCTCGGTGGCTCGCTTGAGCTGTGGCTGGCCTGATTAGAAGGCGAAGCTTCTCTTTCGGCATTCCTTCGTCCGCGTCCACGACCGCGACCACGTCCACGTCCACCTCTCAACATACTTTAAGCATAAATACTCAATATACAGGAAACAATATCGTTCAATGTTGAAGAAATGTTCAGGAATATTACAGCGCCGTAAATTCTTTACATAGGGATTTACAAGGCTGAAGAAATGAAAAGACCATAACAGATACCAACGTATGAAAGTAACTTAAATAAAATACAAAAGTTCTGATCAATACTGAAAATACAAATGGCCAAAGGAAAAGTGTTAATACATCACCAAATTCAAATCATCACAAACGACGACGTACTCAAGTACTTAGCTCCGATACCATATTCTGTAACACCCCCGATATATTCAGGAATATTACAGCGCCGTAAATTCTTTACATATGGATTTACAAGGCTGAAGAAATGAAAAGACCATAACAGATACCAACGTATGAAAGTAACTTAAATAAAATATAACAGTTCTGATCAATACTGAAAATACAAATGTCCAAAGGAAAAGTATTAATACATCACCAAATTCAAATCATCACAAACGGCGACGTACTCGAGTACTTATTAAAATGATACAAACAACACACAATTAAACCCGGCCGGAACATCACTCTGCACCCTCATCGTCATGCAACTCCAGTGGTTGTTTCCCCGCTCTCCTGGATCCTGAACATAAACAAATGTTCACCCCCGAAGGGGTTAGCACAACGATGCTAGTACAAGTACCACAACATATTATTCAACATCTCACGAAGAATAATAATAACATAAATGACAAAGAACCAAAGAGTCTTCTCCTGCGAGAAACTCAATAATAACATACACACATGATAATCACAAAATGATATCACAACATACACATGGTAATTCCGATGATCCAGTGTTCACTAGACCCCCCGATGATTCCGTCAAACCAACCCGATGTGGAAAAACCTGTCGGATGATCCAGCGCACGCTAGCATAGATCCCCCGATGATTCCATCGGACCAACACGATGTGGACACACAACAACGACATACATGTACAACAATATGTATAACATCAATACATAAAACAAATAAGGTACTTGCCTCGATTCGAAGACAAGAATAATACTTCCACGGAAAACGAAACACTCGAAGTTCGCCCCTTCGATCAATCACGTAGCAAGCTCGAACCTTAAACAAAAGAAATAATATAGAGTTCATCTCACGTCGTACGGACATCTAATAATCCAAATTACGGTCGGAAGTTCATAAAATGTAACCTGCCTGAATTGCTTAACGTACGTTACGTACCATAGGTAGCGTACGTTAAACCTACTCGTTAGCGCACATAAACTACGAAGCCTAGCGTATGCTAACCATGTGTTGACAGTCCCTCTCTGATCAGACGACTGACTCGTCTGATGACATAACATACGTTACGTACCAAATGTAGCGTACGTTAACTATGCCTGATAGCGTACGTTAACTATACAGCATAACACACGTTAAGCGTGCATGGCAGTTTCTCACTGGGCAGATGACTGATCTAACCGTGATGAAGCTTACGAAATCCTCAGTGATTAATGTATGTTATCCTTCAACATAACATGTTCATCAAAACTATGAATGATCTTACGGATTCAAACATCTTCGAATTCAAGGAAATGTATATCATTGCAACACTTATATTCAATCTCGATTATCATACTCATGTGAAGTTCGGGTGATCTAAGGTTGATGCACTAGATTCCAATATCATCATTACTTTCAGACTTCATTTAAAAGAACTAACAAATCCAGAAAGGATACAACCTTCGATGATTCTTTCTTAAGTCCGTTTATCAAAAGTGATATCAATATCCAAGTCTACGATCAATATGGCAACGTTATTCAATACAGTTAATCAATCTAACAACCTTACTCTCATCATTTGACGTAATAGGATTCTACAATGATGTTTACAACAATGATATCTTAAGCATAATCATCCCAACTTCTAAATGTGATGTTTAGTCGAATAATTAATCAATGGAACTTAATATCTTGATAGCATGACCATCATATCCTTAAGAACACGAAACTAAGGTTGGAGATAGTATAACATACCTTAAGATGAAGGAAACACCGAGACAATAGGTAGAATCCAACTCCGATTGCTTGTGTGTCAATCCAAAATGATTCTCCACTTTAATGAGTAATCTCCAATCTTCAATGATCAAGAAAAGGTGTTCTAAAGGTGTTTAAGGGGGCTGGGATATCTCTGGGCACGAGGTATGCTGAAGGATAGGTGAAATGAACCAGTTGAAATGAAATGGTGTGATGTCTTATTTATAATTTTCTGTCCTTAACGTACGTTAGCTTTCATGCATAACGTACGTTAGCCTCTTAGCGTACGCTACCCAGCATAATTTAGCGTACGCTATCATCTTGATAGTTAACTGTCCTGATTCTGACCTTGATTACGTATGTTACACCATCAGGTTACGTACGTAAGTAACACACATTAGTGTACGCTAGACACAATCCTTAGCGTACGTTAATAATCGTTGACTTCAAAAGTGTCCAGGTTCATCCGAGGGAATCTTATCCGGACCCATGTCCGGCTGGCGCATGTGACAGTCGCCTAGCTCAATTACTGGCCGGTTAATGCACGCAACGCTACATTCGTAGCGTACGCTAACTCCGACAGATAACGTACGTTAAGTTATCCTAGTTAACGTACGTTATCACGTATTTGCATGGGAAAATTTACATGTTGCCATACTAATGTACAAGGATACAAATACGAGAAATATCATACTTCAATCATCGATATCACAATTCTGAATAATACATGGTTCAAAGACAGATGAAATACTCAATAATAAATCCGGATATTACAACCATTGTCCAATAATTATGGAACAATTTAAGGAGTGTCTGATTGAGTAGATTTTGATTTGTAAGCACCAGATTTTTGTTGACATAAAGTATAACACTAATTTGATGTTGCTCGATTCAATCCAACTCGGTATTGATGAAAAAAATTGTGTAATTTGTTGAAATAAATTTGTTGATTTGCTGATTTTACTCTTAATATGCCGTTTTTTGATGAATTTACATTCCAACTATACCATACCGATCTGGATTTGGCCGGACCAAATAATGTAATACCTGGGATTTTCTTTCCGGTTATTTTGGATTTTTCCGGATATTTCTCGGTTGTCGAGTATCGGTATTATTTTTCTCGATGATTGATTTTTGTGTTTATTGTAATGCCCGAGACTTTTATTTCGGTTGCCTTGAATAATTTGTCGGTTGTTGTCGGTGATTTCGTGTCGTTATAATTATATGGGTTTCGTTTTTTCTGTTATGAACAGTATGTTGTGATTCGTAATTTGCTCGGTATTGTTTTGAATCTTAACCGGTACGTTAGTGTGACCGAAACGTTGTCGAACGCCTAACTGGACTGTCGGAATTGGCCACGGCTGAGTCACGACCGCACGTTTTGGGCCAGAGACCCACCTGGCCGAGTTACGTCCGTAAGGGGCCGGATACGGCCGTGTGTGCTCGGAAGGGTCTAGGCAGCTTCCGGACGAAGGCCGGTTACAGCCGTAAGTCGTGATCGGGTATGGCCATAAGGTTGCTGGGCATCATCCGGACGAAGGCTGGTTACGGACGTGAGGCGTGATCGGATACGGCCGTACGTGGTCGGCAGGGTGTCGGGCGATTTTCGATTTAAGGCCGTTACGGCCGTAAGGGTACGGATACGGCCGTCTGAGACCGTGCAGAATCGGACAGTATAAATAACCGGGTAGACGTGTTTCTCACCCATTTTCTTCCCCCAACTCACCTCTTCCGCAGCCAAGGCATGGAGAAGACGAAGGTATGGTGTATATCTTCCTATCCACGTCGTTTTTGAGTTCATAGCATCGATTAATCAACATATAACCTTCTTCGATTCATCGAATCAAGGTATGATTTCCTAAAATCTAATTTTGGGGGTTTTAGTTGACTTTGTCTGATTTGATCGTTTTAACTCATATTTCTGATGGGTAATCGAAGATTGAGTTGTGTTCTATCATTTTCATCATCTTTCCACGGTTTTATCATTTCCGATTCGTTGTTTATATGAACTTTCGTTTGACGCCTTCAAGGTGTCCAGGAAAATGCCGCAGAGAGAAATTTGGCCATTTTGCGATGTTTTTCCTCGTGCGATTTATTGTTTATTTGATGATAGGATATTAGGGACGAATTCCCTACGAAAATCTGGTGTTGAGCCTTTCCGATCGTCGTTTTCATTGGAGTTCCGGATTTTTCCAATCAACCGTATTTTCGGAGTATTCGCGAGAGATTACCAAGGCAAGTACCTTGATATACGATTTGTAACTACGTGAAATCATTGTTGTCGGAGTGTATGAATTTATACGGATGTATATATATATATATAGGTTTATATATATATATATATATATTTATATGTTAAATATATGTATGTATATACGTATATTGATATATGCTAATGTCGGTGAATGCCGAGTGATGAATGCTAACATTTGTTGACGTACTCAACTTGGATTGATGGATGAACTATACTTATAGATATAATATAGTAAGGTTATATATATATATATATATATATATATATATTCGGTTGAGTCGCAATATAGGGGCATATGTGCGGCGTTGGTTGGTTATGCCTGAAGGCTTATTATGATTGAGTTTTGATTGATAACGTGCGTGATATTGTTTATCTGTGTGATTATGGACTGATGGATAATTTGTGTGAATTGGTGCACTGAGTGGATAATTGTTGTAACGTTTGTCTGTGTGCTTTATGTTTGGAATAATGTGGATACTTGTTATGAGAAACGTCGTATCCGGGAACCTCTGAGGGCGGGGCGTGCACTCCGGCCTGGTGTATGCTACAATGTGCGGCTCCATATGGGTGGTGAACGCCGGTGTTACCTAATGCGTGCGCAAGGGGCGGCTCTTGCGGGAGTGATCGCCGGCGCGGTGACATGTTCAAGGAGCGACCAACATAGTGGAGTGAACGCCGGTGCAAAGATGCGCAAGGGAGGCGCCTAGTAGGCTTATTGATTATGGGTATTTGAGTGATAGCTAAGACCCCGTTACCGAATGATGTTCGTATCTCAAATTCTTTCAACTCACTTTTAAATGTTTGTCTTGATATAGACCGCGATTCGTGTTTTTGAAAGTTTATTTCAACTTGTTTTTTTCAAGCGTTGGTATCAGGGTTAATTAACCAAGGAGGTTTGACGAAATCTCCGAAGGTTAATTAATCGGTGGTCTTCAGCAGGATATGTCGAATGAGAGATTGTGCCTTTGATTGTATTCTGGTGCTATTCTGTGCATTGGGTCGAGGACCCTATGAAATGTTGAGATGATTGATCTCGTGATGATGTTATTTGGATTGGGTTGAGAAACCTGTGAGATGTCGTAATGATTTCGTTTGTGACAGTGTTCTATAAATTGGGTACCCCGAATAACGTTGACATGGTTTTCGTGTAATTGTTTTCCATATGTTGGGTCAAGGACCCGAGAGCTTTTGTAATTATTTTCTAAAAGTATTCCCATTCGATTTGCAAAACCCCAAGACAGCCTGAGTCATTAATAATGTTTTCAAACTATCTTATCAAAATACTTTTCCTTTTATAAAAATGGATTTTCAAACTAAATCTTTTGACTCCTTGGGCTCGTTTAAAGTTTAATTGGTGTTATGTTCCATAAAGAGAATATGACTATGTGATTATTTTTCACCTTGTGTACGCGAGTGCTATACTGTGTTGACTATGGGAGTGTATGGTTTGTGTTAAGGCTTCGCGGATGTTGAGTTTTGTGTTGTTATTATTCGTATATCTTGAACATTATATACTTGCACTAGCAAAATTCCAGTTTGCTAACCCCCGAGTTTTTGGGGGGTGGGTGCCTGTTATGCACTCAGGTTTTGGCATCTCGGGAGTAGTCACAGTATTGGATTGGAAGTAGATGGAGGACAATGGTGCTAATCACACCAGAGTCAAAGTCTTTTCTTTTGTTTCATCTTGGTCGGTATTTTCCCATTTGGTTGAGTATTCACCCTTGCACGGGTGTAGTTTTCATTTATTGAATGGAGTTGTCATCCCCTTTTGTGTGAAAGTTTATTTTTGTCATTAAGATGTAAAATTCATTACTTTCTGAACTGTTTAATGACCTTGTCGGTCTACGTTGTATTTAGATTGACCCCGGTCGGTCAATCATTGTGTAGTTTAGTGGAGTTTAGCCTGGTAGATCCTTGTGAGAAGGACCTACGACATGTAACATTTCCGGACGTATTCCGAGGGTGTTACAGATATGGTATCGGAGCTTAGGTTTGCGAAAAACCTAGGCCGTTGGGTCAAGTCCTTGTCTTGTGTAAGTCGCGCGCATCAGAGTTGTGATTAGTATCGTGGTTCCGACATCATCTCCCGGCAATCCGTGATGGTAAGCCTCCCGATCGTAAGTCTACTTATATACGTATTTGATTATATCGTGCTAATATGTTTAATGTGAACAAGGGTTGGAACTTGTTGGTGATATTATTGTTTTAGGATATAACATCCGTATACGGTCCGAGTGAGAATGGTTATATAGTATGCTTCAGAAGTCGAGTGTATTTATCGGTTTCTGAATTTCAGTAGAATAAATATTTTAATGTTAATTTTATCCGCTGCGTGAGTATTTTGAAATGGCTTTTGGTATCTTACAACTTGATTTTTATTTCGTGGACCGATTCCCTAAACCGAGTTTTTGGCATTTTGGCCTTGATCGTTTTGGCGATATTCTTATGGCGGTATTTGGTATTTTATTAATGACTTTTGTGAGTCTTTGAAATATTCAAATTAGTTACGATTTATAAAAGAATTTCTTTTATACATTATTCGAAAAGAATTTTTAAAGTCGATGTATAAACTTCCTCTTCCAAAATAAACGACAGAATCTACAGGTTTTGGGCGTAACGTGACTCGCCCTATTTTTTAAAACTTTGTTTTCATTAAGTGCATACATATAATGATCGTCCTTGTCGAAGGACTCGAAATTGACTTCAGAAAACTTTGTGCTTTACGATATTACCGTTATTCTAAGGATGCTAACTAAACCTCGTGTTGATAATTGTGGTATACTGTACGACTGATAAACCAATATTATTGAACGGTATTATCTGCATTAGTATGACGAGCCTCGGCGGACGTAGACGTAATGATGGAGATGGAAGCGGCGAGGTGGTTCGTACGACCACGATTCATGCTACGGTGAAGGAGTATCAAGATCAAACGATATCCTATGAAATCTCCTCAGAGGTCGAGCCCACGAGCGAAGCGAAGAGACCGAGGACATCTGGAAAATTTTTGGGCGGTGAAGAGTCTAAGGCTCCCAAACCCCCATGTCGTTCGAATGCGTCGTCTTCGCGGTCGGGAGTGAGCGCTGGGAATCCCAAGCCAGCATCAGTGACTCTCGGTAAGAAGGGAGGGTGCTTCAACTGCAACCGTCGGGGACATGTTCGTGCAAATTGTCCCTTTCCACTCTTGACTTGTTACCGGTGTGGGTGTGAAGGTCATCGGGAGAAACATTGTGAGATAATTTCCGAATTGGCGAAGAATGCTACCCTGTTGGCGAACAGAGCAAGTGATCGGAGAATGTCCCGAAACCCTATGTCTCCTCCTGAAGATCCTAACATGGGAGAATGAATATTTTGTAATATGTCCTAATCGTTGTTGTTTCCAACAATCGTGACTTTGATCGTTTTTCATTTCATTGCTTTACGTTTCCAACTCTTGTTGATCTAAGTTTCAGGATCGAAATGTCTTTTTAGTATGGGAGAGTGTATTACCCGTACTTTTCTTCGTATTTCCGGTATTGTGTGATTTTTCATTGTTGGTAATTCAATTGTGATACTCTCGACAATTTTAAACTACCTTGTTCTACTTAGCCTACCGTCCTCCAAACAAATTTCGGAGCTGTTTTGACAAATCTCGTGGATTATTGTGGCTTTTCCACATCCGAATTTGATTCTTGCAAATTTTGTTTGAAACTATTGTTCCCACATCTACAATTAACTTTTCCAAATGTGTTATGAACTTGGATGCGGTTGGTCGAACTCGAAACATGGTTTCAGGACGTCTGAGCCGTTTTGTGTTTTTTCTTAACTCTTGGAGCTTTTATCTCCAAACTCATACTCCTCCACCTCGACTTCTCATGTTCACATATATTTTATCGCCTCGACTCACATACCAGACGCTTGCTTAGTCAGTTCATTGTATTTCAAGGATTCTCGCGTTCCCGCATTGCTCGTGATGTTTTAAGGCTGAACAAGTAGTTATTTTTTTTCCTTGATTTTTCCGCCGCTCTCTATTTTAAGTTTCGGGACGAAACTTATTTTAAGCGGTGGAGAATAATACCCGGGATTTTCGTTCCGGTTATTTTGAATTTTTCCGGATATTTCTCGGTTGCCGAGTATCGGTATTATTTTTCTCGATGATTGATTTTTGTGTTTATTGTAATGCCCGAGACTTTATTTCCGGCTGCCTTGAACTATTTGTCGGTTTTTGTCGGTGATTTCGTGTCGTTATAATTATGTGGGTTTCGTTTTTCTGTTATGAATGGTATGTTGTGATTCGTAATTTGCTCGGTATTGTTTTGAATCTTAACCGGTGCGTTAGTGTGACCGAAACGTTGTCGAACGCCTAACTGGACTGTCGGAATTGGCCACGGCCGAGTCGGACGCACGTTTTGGGCTAGAGACCCGCCTGGCCGAGTTACGGCCGTAAGGGGCCGGATACGGCCGTATGCGCTCGGCAGGGTCTAGGCAGCTTCCTGACGAAGGCCGGTTACGGCCGTAAGTCGTGATCGGGTACGGCCGTAAGGTTGCTGGGCATCATCCGGACGAAGGTCGGTTACGACCGTAAGGCGTGATAGGATACGGCCGTACGTGGTCGGCAGGGTGCTGGGTAGGACTTTCGACGAAAGCAAGTTACGGCCGTAAGGGTACCGGATACAGTCGTACGAGACCAAGCAGACACTGGACAGTATAAATAACCGGGTAGACGTGTTTCTCACCCATTTTCTTCCCCCAACTCACCTCTTCCGCAGCCAAGGCATGGAGAAGACGAAGGCATGGTGTATATCTTCCTATCCACGTCGTTTTTGAGTTCATAGCATCGATTAATCAACCTATAACCTTCTTCGATCCATCGAATCAAGGTATGATTTCCTAAAATCTAGTTTTGGGGATTTTGTTGACTTTGTCCGATTTGATCGTTTTAACTCATATTTCTGATGGGTAATCGAAGACTGAGTTGTGTTCTATCATTTTCATCATCTTTCCACGGTTTTATCATTTCTAATTCGTCGTTTATATGAACTATCGTTTGACGCCTTCAAGGTGTCGGGGGAAATACCGCAGAGAGAAATTTGGTCGTTTTGCGATGTTTTTCCTCGTGTGATTTATTGTTTATTTGATGATAGGATAATAGGGACGAATTCCCTATGAAAATATGGTGTTGAGCCTTTCCGATCGTTGTTTTCATTGGAGTTCCGGATTTTTCCAATCAACCGTATTTTTGGAATATTCACTAGAGATTACCAAGGCAAGTACCTTGATATATGATTTGTAACTACGTGAAATCATTGTTGTCGAAGTGAATGAATTTATATGGATGTGTATATATATATGTGTATATATATATAGGTTTATATATATTTATATGTTAAATATATGTGTAT
This sequence comes from Orobanche coerulescens, assembly GCA_033398695.1. Lineage (NCBI taxonomy): Eukaryota > Viridiplantae > Streptophyta > Magnoliopsida > Lamiales > Orobanchaceae > Orobanche > Orobanche coerulescens. The sequence goes on from CM065808.1 coordinate 175,784,132, forward strand.
ATATATATACACATATATTGATATATGCCAATGTCGGTGAATGTCGAGTGATGAATGCTAACATTAGTTGACGTACTTAACTTGGATTGATGGATGAACTATACTTATAGATATAATATATTAAGGTTATATATATATATATATATTCGGTTGAGTCGCAATATAGGGGCATATGTGCGGCGTTGGTTGGTTATGCCTGAAGGCTTATTGTGATTGAGTTTTGATTGATAACGTACGTGATATTGTTTATCTGTGTGATTATGGACTGATGGATAATTTGTGTGAATTGGTGCACTGAGTGGATAATTGTTGTAACGTTTTCCTGTGTGCTTGATGTTTGGAACAATGTGGATACTTTTTGTGAGAAACGTCGTATCTGGGAACCTCTGAGGGCGGAGCGTGCACTCCGGCCTGGTGTATGCTGCAATGTGCGGCTCCATATGGGTGGTGAACGCCGGTGTTACCTAATGCGCGCGTAAGGGGCAGCTCTTGCGGGAGTGATCGCTGGCGCGGTGACATGTTCAAGGAGCGGCCAACATAGTGGAGTTAACGCCGGTGCATAGGTGCGCAAGCGAGGCGCCTGGCAAGCTTATTGGTTACGGGTATTTGAATGATAGCTAAGACCCCGTTACCGAACGATGTTCGTATCTCAAATTCTTTCAACTCACTTTTAAATGTTTGTCTTGATATAGACCGCGATTCGTGTTTTTGAAAGTTTATTTCAACTTGTTTTTTTAAAGCGTTGGTATCAGGGTTAATTAACCAAGGAGGTTTGATGAAATCTCCGAGAGTTAATTAATCGGGGGTCTTGAGCAGGATATGTCGAATGAGACATTGTGCCTTTGATTGTATTGTGGTGCTATTCTGTGCATTGTGTCGAGGACCCTGTGAAATGTTGAGATGATTGATCTCGTGATGATGTTATTTGGATTGGGTTGAGAACCCTATGAGATGTCGTAATGATTTCGTTTGTGACAGTGTTCTATAAATTGGGCCGAGGACCCCGAATAACGTTGACATGGTTTTCGTGTAATTGTTTTCCATATGTTGGGTCAACGACCCGAGAGCTTTTGAAATTATTTTTTAAAAGTATTCCCATTCGATTTGCAAAACCCCAAGACGGCCCGAGTCATTAATAATGTTTTCAAACTATCTTATCAAAATACTTTTGCTTTTATAAAAATGGATTTTCAAACTAAATCTTTTGACTCCTTGGGCTCGTTTAAAGTTTAATTGGTGTTATATTCCATAAAGAGAATATGACTATGTGATTATTTTTCACCTTGTGTATGCGAATGCTATACTGTGTTGACTATGGGAATGTATGGTTTTTGTTAAGGCTTCACGGATGTTGAGTTTTGTGTTGTTATTATTCGTATATCTTGAACATTATGTACTTGCACTAGCAAAATTCCAGTTTGCTAACCCCCGAGTTTTCGGGGGTGGGTGCCTGTTATGCGCTCAGGTTTTGGCAGCTCGGGAGCAGTCACAGGATTGGCTTGGAAAGAGATGGAGGACAATGATGAAAATCACACCAGAGTCAGAGTCTTTTCTTTTGTTTCATCTTGGTCGGTATTTTCCCATTTGGTTGAGTATTCACCCTTGCACGGGTGTAGTTTTCATTTAATGAATGGAGTTGTCATCTCCTTTTGTGTGAAAGTTTATTTTTGTCATTGAGATGTAAAGTTCATTAGTTTCTGAACTGTTTAATGACCTTGTCGGTCTACGTTGTATTTAGATTGACCCCGGTTGGTCAATCATTGTGTAGTCTGGTGGAGTTTAGCCTGGTAGATCCTTGTGAGAAGGGCCTACGGCGTGTAACATTTCCGGACGTATTCCGGGGGTGTTACAAATAACACTACTCAAAGTATAATCGCCCACCAAACCTGATTATCTTGTAAGACTATAAATAACAATGATCTGGAGTGGGGCGGTGAACAATTCTAAACATTTGATTCGGTTCGAAGGATTCGGCTCAAAAAAGCTCGGTTCGTGGCTCAATTCGGGGCACCAAACGTAGAGCCGAACCCTATAAAATAGGATTCGGAGAATTGGACCGAACGGTTCGGCTCGATTCGAGGGGCTTTGGCCAAGACATAAACCCCTCCCATCCCAGGCCGAACCATTTGGCTTCGGCGAATCGGACCGAACTATATTCGAACTATACTGGACTTATGGAGTTATACTAGACTTTAACTCGAGCCGAATCGAACTATATTCGAACCGTTCGAAAATTCGAGCCGAATCGAATTGAACTATAAAAAAAATTAGCCTTCGAGCCGAATCGAACCTCAAATTCTGAGGTTCGAAAATTTCGAGCAGAATCGAACCTAAGGTTCGAATAAGTTCGAGCCGAGCCGAACCCTGTGAAGGTTCGGTATAGTTTGGCTCGTTTACAATCCTAATCTGGAGTAGGGGCCGACCGAACACATCCGTAAAATAATAAAAAAAAAATCTGATTGGAGTGGAGAGACCAACCGCGGTCTATAGTAGGCCCAAGAGTAATTAGATGGCCATTCAATAAAAAGGCGTCACTTCTCATTATTTATTTATTTTACATTTATTTATAAATATTAAAATAAAAGTTTAATAACTTTTATACACTTTGTTGGAAAAATGCCAAAATTCATAAAAAAAAAATCTCTATAAATAGAGATCTGATCCGGAAAATCCTTCCCGTATTGGTGTCTTACCTAATACTAGTTGTAGGGGGATAAGAGTTATGGTAGGTTCTAGACTCTTCCATAAGTAGTTGGATCCTGTTAGATGTCTTACATTAACTAGGAATCCTATGTATGGAAAGACTCTCTTTGTAATGCCTATATAAAGGCCCCTCTATTCATTGTTATCAATACAATTGATTGCTGTCTTTACTTTTCTCCTCAAACACGTTATCAGCACGAAGCTCGAACGAAAAAAAAAAAATCGGCCGAGCACCGCCCTAGCCCAGCCATCGTCCGCCGCCCTCACTTGCGCCATTGCCTCCGTCACCTCCGTCGCCGTCGGCCTTGCCGTTAGCCACCGCCGCCAGCACTTCTGGCCGCCCAGCGCCACAGCCCCGCTGACCACCGCCAGCGCCTTGCCCAAGCCTCGCCGCCACTGCTCCGCCTGCCCAGTGCCTCGCCGCGGACCTCCGCCGGACCTCGGCCGCCCGCCGGCGCCGCCGTCCCGCTTGCTCCGCCGCCGGACGTCAGCGCCTCCGCAATCGGACCACCGCCACCGGACCACCTCCGCCCCGGACATCCGCGCCCAGAGCCGCCGGACCTCCGCCACCCAGAGCCGCCGGACCACCGCCACTGCCGCCCGCCCAGCCACACTGACGCTGCCAGACGCCGCCTCACGCCGGACCCGCCGCCGAGCGCCGCCGACCACCGCCGACGCCGCCAAGGACCACCGCCGACCGCCACCACCTAGTCCGACCTGGGCCTCCGACTCTCGGACCAAAACCCGAACATCAACTTATCTTGAGCCGTCAAAATTGCGCCTCCGGTTTCACGTCGTCGCATCGAGTACCAACCGTAGATCGAAGCACAAGACAGTTCAAGACGTACCTAATTTTATAATCGAGGTAACTATCTGACTTGTCCCTTTTCAATTCTCTCCTTTTTGGGAATTTTTCTTTTGGGGACACGGGTTTTGGGTTCTTTATCTCCCACGCTACTTTGCGGTGGATGAGACCGCGAGAGAAGTCGGTATCTCTGCGTGTCGAAGAAAACTGTGTGACGGTCCTGGGGGAGTCACGGAATTGTTGAAAAGTCGATACTTGTGGTTGTTGTATACACCACGTATCTGGGTGCGATCTGATATCGCCGTTTTTTGTCGACTTTACTAAACAACAATTAAGGGAAGTAAATCGAGTAACGGTAATGTTACACGCTTTTAAAAGCATCGATTGTGACCGTTTACATTGTCACTGAAAATCCAACAAGACTAACTTCCTCTTGTTTATATCTTGTAGATGGCACAAAGCTCCAATGTTCATCCGGAGTTCGACATCCTTGACCATGCTGGTAAGGAGTACCATAGGTGGGTCTCAGACGTTCGCTTGGCGTTCGTCGGTAAGAGATTTACTACCACCATTTTTCCCTCTAATGAGCCTACCGCTCAAGAACCGAGCGAGGAAACCAAGGCTAATGCACTGATGTACTTGCGTAGACATATACATCCGTTGTTGAAAAAGTGTTATATGAACTTACAAACCCCTAAAGAACTATGGGACACACTCGAACAACGATTTAATAATGTGCATGATCAGCGCTTCCCGAATTGCAACTTCGGTGGGAGCAAATCCGATTTTTGGATTATGCGAATGTGGAAGCCTATAATCAAGTCGCCTCGATCTTCGCGCTGATCTTGGTTTTTGTGGTGTCAAGAAGTCTCGATCAAGATTTGATCGAGAAGACTCTTAACACGCTTTCCCGTGGGAGCAAGTGTAATTGCTCATCACCGCAGTGTTGCCTATGAGGAAGGGAGAATTAAGAACTTTAGTGATCTTATCTCCCACCTCGCGAAAAAGAAGGCACCATGAGATTATTCTCAATAGCAATGCGCGCCCACCGGGTACGAAGCCGATTCCGAAGTAAATCAAGCTACCCACAGAAAGCACCACGACAAAATAGAAAAGGCAACGCTACTCGCTTTTGCAAGCACCACGGATGCATGACTCGAGCAAGCAAGGGAAAAGACGAGGTCGCTGCTCCAACGTGTGGAAGAGGCAAGGTGGCTCGGCCACGGGACCTAGTGGAACCCAACCACGTGGGCCGCCTCCGCCGCCGGGAATGGAACCACTCCAAAGGAAGGCCGGAATTGCTATACTTGCGGATCGAAGAAGCATACTTACCGCAATTGCAAAGCGCCAAAGAACATCCAAGCTTACTACAAGCACTATAAACAATATTTGGCTCAAGAGTCGAATTACATGGAAGTAGATAATGAGAATACGGAGGTGAACCATATTGAGATCCAGACTGAGATCCCTCCTCTCACCATTGCTGACAAAGACCAACATATGGATGTTGCCGACTTTGACTAGTTTTACGCTTTGGTTATGTTTTGTCTTGTTTCTAGTTTTCGAGAACTACTTTGGATTTTCATGAATGTAATAAAGTTGGCTATGATGAATAAAATTCTTTTAATTGCTGTGATTGTGCAAAGATGAATTTTATTTTTCCCTTCGAAAGCATGTTTGGTTTATCACAAAATAATTGCTAGCAACGAATTGCTTGGTTAAAATAAAAATTTGATACATTGGTAGGATTTCATCAAAACTTTTGATCAAGACTAGGCGCATCCTCCTTGGTATTTGTTTATGCTTTGAGAGTTCAAACGGAATCAGTGGTTTTTAAACAATGTCTTTAGTCAGACTGACATTCCTACTTTCTCTGCAAGTCTACCAAGTTGGAGTTACCGAAAGGATCATTAGTAGAGATATAAATCGTAAACCAAGACGCGTTTTAAAGTATCTAAACGCTCCTATGGCCATATTTCCATAGTATTGTATCAAAAATAATGCCTTTGAAAAAGGCTTAAACCTTGCTCTTTCACTCAACAATAGGGAAATACCAAAATAGCAAATTAAATCGAGCACTGAGATCTGAGTTTAATGATCCAGAAAGTGCACGACCTATGGATAGAAAGATACGGAAGTCTAGTTTCCAGAACAACTGACCGTTCGTCCATAGCCTTCTTAACGAATAAGTTATTGCTGTTTTAGTGAACAAAGGTCAAGCTGCACGGAAATTATTTCCAGCGATTGTGCTAACTTTGATCCTAACCAACTTGGTCGAATTTCCCCAAACTCGATGTAAATGAGTTTTCGCTATGTCTCTAAACATAAGACTAATTGAGTTTCATGTCTTATTGTAGATGTCTCGTGGCGAAATTGAGTGCCTTGCTGATAGTGGAACAACCCACACTATTCTTCGGAATAGGCAATTATTCAAGGATATTGTGCCATACATATCCTCAGTGACAACAATGATTGGTTCCTCCCAAGTAATTCAAGGGAGGGGACCTGCTCATTTCTTGCTACCTAACGGTACGCATATTAATGTCACAAATGCTCTCTATGCCCCAAGAGCAAACCGAACCTTGCTAAGTTTTAGGGACATCCGTGCCAACGGTTATCACCTTGATACACATTGTGAGAATGGGACAGAATTTTTGTGTGTTACTCTGGCAGAATGCGGAAGACGCCGTGTTCTCGAGAAACTTATGAGTCTATGTTGTGGTTTATACCACTACAATAAGGGTTATTGAATCCTATGCCGTGAGTCACGAAATGTGTGATTCGAAGCATACCAACTATGGCATGACCGACTCGGTCACCCCAGACGCGACATGATGATTCGCATTTTGAAAAACTCACATGGTCATCCGTTTTCAAGTCCGTAAAACGATTGGAAGCACCACTCGATATCGGCATTGATGTGAGTGAGCTTGATACCGTATCACCGGACTAAAGATCGCACGCCCTATTAAGGAAGACGGTGCAAATCTCGTAAATCCAGAGGCTTCAGTGGCAAATTCTAATGCCCAAAAATCTATTTGTAAAGCCTGTTCACTAGCAAAGTTGATACCCTCTCCGTCCTTTGCTAAAGACTCAACACAAAATATTCGCTTCTTACAAAGAATTCAAGGGGACATATGTGGACCTATTCAACCAGAGTGCGGACCATTTAGATATTTTATGGTTCTGGTTGATGCATCGACGCGATGGTCACACGTCGCTCTGCTATCCACAAGAAACGCTGCATTTGCTAAACTCCTAGCACAAATCATCAAGTTACGGGCTAACCACCCCGACTTCCCAATCTCGTCATTAAGATTGGACAATGCTGGAGAGTTTACGTCAAAGTCTTTTGACGAATATTGCATGTCGATTGGGATTGATGTTGAACATCCCGTCCCTCACGTTCATTCGCAAAATGGCCTTGCCGAGGCTATGATTAAGCGGTTACAGCTTATCGCCCGAGCATTGGTATTGCGCACCAACTTGCCGATTTCTGCATGGGGTTATGCAATTTTGCATGCGGCTATACTTATTCGCTTTCGACCCACTGCCAATCAACCGTTTAGTGCGTATCACGCAGAATCGGATATGAGCCTGATATTTCACACTTACGCATTTTTGGTTGTGCGGTATATGTGCCAATTACGCCTCCACAGCGTACTAAAATGGGTCCGCAAAGACGATTAGGTATATATGTTGGCTATGAATCGCCTGAAATTATCCGCTATTTGGAACCTTTGACAGGAGATCTGTTCACTGCAAGATTTGCAGATTGTCACTTTGATGAGACAAACTTCCCGTCGTTAGGGGGAGAGAGGAATCGAACGATTCCAGTTGAACGCCAGGAAATTGTCTGGTGTGCTCCCTCCTTGCCTCATCAAGATCCCCGCACAGCTCAATCCGAGCTAGAAGTGCAACGTATTCTCAGTCTTCAGAAAGTTGCGGATTCGATGCCCGACAGCTTTACTGATATTGCGAAAGTGACAAGATCTACCATTCCCGCTGCGAATGTTCCTGTAAGGTTGGAAGTCCCAGTTATAGGGCAAGGTTCAGCCGCCCAAAGGAATGATGCCACCGGCGTCAACCTTAGTGGTGGGACGGCTGCTTCGGCTGCTCTTATCCCTGCTCGAAAGAGGGGGAGGCCAGTGGGTAGAAAGGATACCGAACCTCGAAAGAGAAGAGGAACGGAGGCACAAAATCCTCTCATCATCGACACAGTGACTCCGTCACACGAGATTATCTCTGACTATGGATATGTCCTCGAATCAACAATGGAACAATCGACGGACGCGTCGGAAACTTTGTTGATGTCAGAAAATAAAGAAATCTCGATGCAATGTACGAATGAATACGCATTTATCGACAGTCGTCCATGCTAGTCGACGATGCTTTTGCCTACTCCGTCGCTCAAGAAATTATTGAAGACGACGACGCTGAGCCGCGCTCGGTTGCCGAAAGTGTCAACAAAGATCCGATTTGCCGAAATGGAAAAATGCAATGCAGTCGAACTAGACTCAATGGCTAAACGTGAGGTATTTGGCCGTATCGAGCCAATACCCGTGGGCGTTAAACCACTGGACATAAATGGGTCTTTGTTCGTAAACGCAATGATAGGGATGAGGTCATGCGTTACAAAGCGAGACTAGTTACCCAAGGCTTCTCGCAGCGCCCTGGCATTGACTACGAGGAGACGTATTCTCCCGTTATGGACATCATCACTTTCCGCTACTTAGTCAGTTTGGTAGTGTCCAAAATCGAACATGCAAATGCATGGATGTGGTTACAAAGATATCTTTATGGGTATCTAGATACGGATATCTATATGAAAGTCCCAAGGGATTTCATGGCCCAAATCAAGTAGCTCTAAACCACGGAGCGCGTACGCCGTGAAATTGCGCTGCTCACCGTATGGCTTGAAACAATCCTAAGGATGTGGTACAACCGCCTAAGTGAATACTTGGTTGGGAAGGGATACAAGAACAGTGACATCTGTCCATGCATATTCGTGAAAAGAACAGATGCAGGATTCGTGATTGTAGCCGTCTATGTAGATGACATGAATGTCATCGGTACCATAGATGAGGTCAATGAAACGGCCCGCTACCTTAAATCCGAATTCGAGATGAAAGATCTGGGGAGGACTCGATTCTGCTTGGGCTTAGAGCTCAAATGGTTATCTTGATTCATTAGAAATTGGACAAGTAAGGAAATTTCTTGTTGAATTATGTACTTATTTAAAAAATAATAAACCTCAGTTCCAAGAAATCATATCTTCTACTAAGAAATTTACTGAGAACATCGAGATGATTGTATACTCATTCATCAGTCTGCCTATGTCCACAAAATGCTCAGGCGATTTAGCATGGACAAAGCACATCCTCTTGCTACCCCCATGATTGGTCGAAGTCTGGAAATGAACAAGGATCCGTTTCGTCCTAAAGAGGAGGATGAAGAGGTCCTTGGAGCAGAAACACCGTACCTTAGCGCAATCGGTGCGTTGTTGTATCTGGCTCAATGTACTCGCCCGTACATCGCATTCTCTCGTGAATCTGTTAGCGAGATTTAGCTCCGCTCCCACGATAAGGCATTGGAATGGAGTAAAACACATATTTCGATACTTGAAAGGCTCCAAAGTGACCTTGGATTGTTCTTTCCCTACGCAAAAGAGAGTGATATTCGAAAGGAATTGTTGAGGTGAAGACGATGCATACCGACCATCGATCTTCCTCTCGATATTGCAGCCTAAGCATGGTAGCTTGACTACCGTAAGTGCTAATGCGAGCAAGCTTACCCTTATGCAGAGAATCCTAACGACACGTTAGTCGATTTGTCGATGCTGCTATCTCTCTGACCCGCATAAAGGACGTTCCCAAACTGGTTATGTGTTCACCATTGGGAATACGGCGATATCTTGGCGATCTACCAAGCAGACCCTAGTTGCTACTTCCTCGAACCATGCAGAGATAATTGCATTGCACGAGTCCGTAAGGGAGTGCATTTAGCTTCGGTCAGTCATAGACCATATACGAGGAACGTGTGGATTAGATCCCACTACAACAACCCCTACTTGCATCTTTGAGGACAATGCGGCATGCATTGAGCAGATGAAGTTAGGTTTCATAAAGGGTGACAATACCAAGCATATTGCGCCGAAGTTCTTCTATAATCAGCAGCAGAAATTGCTGAATATCGAAGTGAAACAAGTGAGTTCCGATGAGAATATCGCAGACTTGTTCACTAAGTCTCTGCCGAAATCTACATTTGAGAAACATGTGAGAAGCATCGGAATGTATCGATTATCCGAGCTCAACTAAAGATGGCTCGATGGAATGAGCTGTCATGTATACCTCAGGGGGAGTATACTTCACATGATTCTGACATTTGTAGTTGGTGCGTTGCGCTCTTTTTCCTCACCAAAGTCTTTGTTTTTCCCACGGGGTTTTATTTGACTTGGAAAGGTTTTTTACCGAGGCAACACATTGTGCACCATGTTAGTATTAGTGTTCGACACAGGGAGTGTTCCTGAAATTCTTCCCGTATTGGTGTCTTACCTAATACTAGTAGGGGATAAGAGTTATGGTAGGTTCTGACTCTTCCATAAGTAGTTGGATCCTCGTTAGATGCCTTACCTTAACTAGAATCCTATGTATGAAAGACTTCTCAGTAATGCCATATAAAGCGCCTCTATTCATCATATCAATACATTGATCATTGTCTTTACTTTTCTCCTCAAACAAGATCAAGTTTGTTTTATTTCTACACAACACTAAACTCTATACTCTTCTTTACATACTTCACCAGTCCATCGTTAAAATCTCATTTTCTCCGACACTTGGCTTCTGCGTCTTCTTAGGTGATAATCTTCTCTCCTCGTCTTCCAAATGTCCATATGTCGTCTCCCGAAGCAATCTTCTCCTTGAACTTCATCCAATTTTTCTTCTCATTATAGAGCTTGATGCAGAGAATCATCATTATGAAAAGCCACTAAGACTCGACAAAAAAAAATGCCTCTATAGCATTGAAAAAGAAAAAAAAAAAGATAAAGAGGTAATTAGTTAGGACACAAATTCTGATTGATTTGGCCCGGAAAGGAATTAATAAGGCCAACGACAATTAACATTGTCTTCTCGCACAAACATAGTAATGAAGGATTATGGGGGGGTCGCACATAGTAATGAAGGATTATGTGGGGTAGATTTTGTCATTATCAACGCATGAGGCCTATTTTTCCCCCTCTCTAAGGAACTCGACAAAATAGCCCCGAGAGAAGGGGTTAAAACATTTTATCTAATCAATCAAGTCACCCCTCTCTCCCTTGAGTGTAATTTTGTTCACACTCGTTAAGAAGAGGGTGAACTTACCCTCTACACTCGATAGTAGATTTTGACATATAAAAATTAAAATTTTAAATTTTTATTTCTTTTATGTTATTCTATTCGTCGATATCTTTAATTTGAGTATAATCTTGATATATAATCTTTTTATTTTTAAAAAAATTTATTATTTTTATAGGTAAAAAATAATTTCAAACTCAAAATAAAAAATTACATATCAAGATTATACTCAAATTAAAGATCTCGATAACTAGAATAACATAAAAAAATAAAAAAAATTAATTTTAATTTTTATGTATCAAAATCACATCTCCGGTGTGACAGGTAAGTTCACCCTCTTTTTAAGAGGGTAAACAAAATTACACTCCTCTCCCCCACCATCCCCTTGCTGTCAGCATTTCGCTAGCAGCCCTTTTTTGTTTTTATTTTTTTTTTAGTTTTTAATTTAATTTATTTAATTATAAATATACTAAATTTATATAAAATAAAAAAATATATTATTTAAATAGACATATTATATATGATGACTCAACTCAAGAAAAAAATAATAAATTTATGTAAAATAATCAAACATATATTATATATAAAATAGAGAAATACCATTATGCTGATACCAAAAAGATTGTGTAAAAATACATTATTTAAATAGATAAATATTATACATCATGTTTAATAAATACATTCCGTAAGATAATACAAAAAAATAGAGAAGTACAATTATGATAATACAAGAAAAAAGCTAATTTTAAGCCATTAGGTTCCGCCATGATTAAATCCTTTCACGATATGGAGTAGGGGTGGGCATGGGACGGGATGGGACGGGCCTGGGGTCATCCCACGTCTCGTCCCGTGTTATAACAAGCGGGACGGGACGGGACGGGATTGGTGATTTCAAAATTTCATCCTGCGCGGGCCTTATCCCGGTTGGGACGGGACGGAACGGGACGGGACGGGTTTAGTCCCGCATAAAAAAGTTCAAAATATAAATTAGAAAAAAGTAAGAAAATCTATAATTTTATACATATAAATTCGGGAAAAATATCCAACAAACTAATTTAATAGCCTAAATTAAACTTTTAAAATAAAATTATTAACATTGAATACAACATATCCATTTTTTTTTTGAAAAAATATCAGTTACTAACTCTATATCGGTTGATTAGGTTTGTGTATAATTATAAAATATAGATAGTAAAAAATAAAAATAGTTTATTATTAAAAATTAATTAAAAAAGGGTTACAAATAATAAAAATATATGGTTTTAAAAAGGTTTAAAAACTTAGCGGGACGGGACGGGCCTTACGGGCCTCAAATTTTTTGTCCCGTCTCCCGTCCCGTAGTTACTCTAATGGAACGGGACGGGAAGGGCCTAGTGTTTTTAATTTTGGATCCTGTCCCATCCCGGGTAATTTTGGGACGGGACCGGGACGGTATCGGGATTTTGATTTTTTGTGCCCACCCCTAATATGGAGTCTCTCATCCTCTATTTTCTTATGTAACATTTTCGCTCCACATACTTACAATTGGTGGTACCGGATAATCAGGATATAAAAATACTTAAACAAAGTGGTTACAGTTGACACGTGCAATAGCTATGTGTAGAACTAGCAAACGGGCGGGCCAAGCCCAAACAGGCTGGGCTGATGACGGACGGGCTTTTCTTGGGCTGGGCTAACAGCCTGCACTTTTGGCTGAAATATTGCGGCGTGGCCCATTGCGGGTTCGGCCATGGGCTTTGATCGACAAAAATGTATCCTAAAAATAGAAGTTTTTGAGTCGCTTGCAATTATATACAAGGTAGAAGTAGTTGTGGTAAGTTCTACCAAGGTCTTTTCTCTCGAGGATTGTTCAACAGGGCTTCGTATAATATTTTGTTACAAATTGCGAGAAATAAATACTAAAATATTTTGAAATAGATTATTGGGTTTTTAAATATTAACTAAATTAAAATGCACTATTTTTAATTTAAACTATTTTTATTATGACTATTTATACTAGACTATTTATATTAAGATTTAAGACTATTTACACTAGACTATTTATACTAGACTATTTTTACTAGACTATTTATATTAAGACTATTTTTACTAGACTATTTATATTAAGACTACTTTTAATACTACTATTTTTAATGAGACTATTTTTATACTAGACTGTTTATATTAAGACTATTTATAACTAGACTATTTTTAAAGTAGACTATTTTATATAAGGCTATTTCATATAAGACTATTTTTTAAAACTACTATTTTTTAATGAGACTATTTATATTAAGACTATTTATAACTAGATTATTTATAACTAGACTATTTTTAAAGTAGACTATTTTTAATGTAGACTATTTTTGACTAGTGAAAATGAATAGAATTAAAATGAGTTGGGAATTTATAAAATATAGGGGATTACGAGTTCATTAAATTAGGTTTTAATTAAGTATAGGAATTGATTTACACGGATATAAAAGAAAAACGAATGTTTATCGAGTAATCAACTTTTCACCTCATAACTTTCGTATTCAAAGATGTCTTAACCACTTTCGCAATCTTAAGATGTTGATAACAAGATTAACACTTGATAGATTGAGAAGATGTGATTAAGACATCTTTGAATACGAAAGTTATGAGGTGAAAAGTGTAATATCCGTGTTTTCTATTTTTGGTAATTTCTATTTTTGGTGTATGTTCGTTTCGGACAACTCGCTTGACACTGTTTTGGAATTATGAATCTATTTTTTTCTTGGAGTTTCTCCGTTTGGACGAGTTTCGATGATGTTTTTACGTATTTTCATCTTGAGTTATATTTTATCGCATGTGTATTCGATTCTCGTAAAACTCGTTCGATTTCGTCATTTTCCTATTTCCATGAGTTCGTATGGTTGAGTGGAGCATGTTGTGAGTTTCGGATTGTTAATCCGACGTTGTATCGTGATTTTCGGACGGGGCCGTTTCGTAATTTCCCATAAGTTTAGGGAATTTGTTCCTTGTTCGATTATGGTTGTGTACCTCGGACCGTTTTGGGTTATTGGATATTTTTTCTCGTTGCATGTAATTTTTCCGGACCGTTGGGTCGGCATATCGTGTTTTGGTTTATCATCTTTTTTCATTTTGGTAGCGTCGTCTTGTGTCAAGAGGCTGTCTGGCCTGACCTATGCAAAACGGCGCAAGACCCGCGGCATTCTACGCCGGGTCTGTGCGCCGTGTTGCCCAGTGGTGCCCGCTGCCTGACACGCTTTTTGTGTAACTATCGCAAGTGCACGATATCGTATCAAGTAGTAAAGTGGACTTTTTGAGTCCGGTTTATCGATCCCACAAGGAAGTTATGTTATAATTTGAATTATACACTATTAGTCTATTTTTATAGATACTTAAGATGAGTGAAACACACAATTAAAAAGTATGGTTTAATAATTGCAAAGAAATTGCAATAATAGTTCTAATATTATAAGGAAATAAAAAGATAGCAATAATAATAGATTGATTATTGATAAAATGAAATAGTTGGGATTACAAACTTAGTTCGTCATTAGTTATAAAAGATGTATTGGAGATCATAAGATGAATTTACTTATTATGTTGTGTAGATTCGATTTTCCTTAAAAAGACGGTTTCTCTTTCGAACTATAAAACGCCCCTTACATATTGAATCAATCCACTATATTTCTATGTTGATTGGCTTCAATACATAGCATTAGGATTTGTGAAAATAACTCAATGAATCATCTAAGGACTAGGGGTATATTTCTATCCCCTAGAACAACTTAAAGTGAAGATCATTTGATCTAATCAAACATATTTTCTTTCGAAACATATGAAGATCATAAATATCTTCATTAATTGGCCAAATAAATAAAGATTGTTAAAACAATGAAAATCACACACAATAATAAGTAATTCATAATATATCTTTATACAAACATAAATAACATGACTAACCTTGTTTATAATCCCAACTTAAGAAACTTAGCCCATAAAGGGTTTATTACACATATTACAAGCTTTGGTGGTCATTCTTAGTTGAATCAAGAGAAAGAATTGATCCTAACTCCCTTAGTAGATAAAGGAGATAGAAGCAATAAACTCTCTGAACAACATATGTTGTACCACACTAACAAAGATCACTCAAGAACACAAGTGTGTTCTTCACACAAAAAGAAAAGTTTACAAGAAAATGGAAAATTATAAGATGAATGGTGAATGATGAAGGATCTAAGGGGTCTATTTATACACCTAAAGTCATCTAATAGCTCCAAAACTACAGCATTATTACATTATATCGGATCAATGCTGTAATGCCCGAGATTTCTGTTATGTAATTGGAACTTGTGATATTGTAATGATTGTACTTTTGTCTGAGTATTATTCTTCGTATTTCATAATCCGATGTTGCCGAGCGTTTAATTTCATGGTTGTGATTTGTAAGGTTGAAATTCTGTGCATGTAGCGCACGCTACAGGCTAAGGGTAGCGTACGCTAACATGGTTTCATAGCGCACGCTACAGAATGTAATTAGCGCACGCTATGCGTGGTCAGATTGATTGGGACGTGCGGTAGGTGAGATCTGGCCGGGGGACCCCTATCGGATTGTGTCGGATATACCTGGACGGCTTTCGGGAAAAGCCGAGTCAACGCCTTAGCGCACGCTACAGGTCGATGCGTAGCGCATGCTAAGTGCCGAGTACAGTTTAGACTGTGAGCCGTTAGTGCACGCTACGAATAGGGTCTAGCGCGCGCTAATAGCCATTTATTATAAATAGGACATCATCCTATTCGAGATTTCAGTTTTTCTCCTCCCATAACCCGAACTCTTACACTTAGAACATAACTCACTTCGTCCCAAACACTTCATATCAACCTCCTAGTTCGAGATTGAAGATCGTATATCATTGGAGATTGGTGTTCAAGCCTTCGGTGTTGGATCGCTTCATTTTCCTCCGTATTCTTCACTACTTTGAGGTAGGTGATTCTTCACTGATGTTAGTAATGTTCCTAAGGAAGTTTGAATCATGTTTTGATAGCAAGTATTTCGTTTTTAATCGGTCATCACATGTTAGAAGGATATTTTTGACGTATCGGCATTATATATCATATGAACCTTTGAACCATCTTATTATAAGGACTCCTAAGCATGTTCAAATCAAGTTATGATCAATGATCGGATATTACCCAGTTGATACGTTTTACACGATGGAATCATGTGTTTTGGAACGTAGAACAAATGGAACTTAGATTATTTCTTGGAGATCGTAGATGAATTATGATGTTGAGTTGGCTATCCGTATTTTTGTATTTCACGATCATAAATCTTCCACAAACCTTATTAGCATGATTTGCCCGAGGATAACTTGTATTATCACGGTAGGATTCATGAGTTCTTCACCATTCAACCCGCTTGGCTTGCGTGATTCTCGCCATGCAATATTAGCGCACGCTAACACGTGTGAGTTAACGTGCGCTATCGGGTCGATCGCCCAAACGCACGTAGCGTACGTTATGAGACCAGCCGAGTCGATCGCCGTGGCTAGCGCACGCTAGTCTTATACGATAGCGTGACGCTAATCAGCCGTCTTAGCGCACGTTACGTAGAGTACGTAGCGCGCTAAGCAATCCGCATACCTTGTTTATTTTGAACTTTTCGCCATAGACCGAATTGTTAGGCCATCGCTCGACTTGAGATGATTTGTATATCGTTCCTTTTGTTAAGGTTCGAGCTTGTTACGTTGATCGAAGGAGGCGGCCTTCGAGTGTGTCGAGACCCTTGAAGTATTTCGTCTTGCCATTTTCGAGGCAAGTATCATATGTCGAGTTTGATTTATTATGCTTATGGTATTGTTCATATTTTGTATATGAGATGTATTTCTGGAAATTCGCGTGATATTCGTTGTTGTTTGTTCGTATTGATGAACATATTGAAATGCATATGTGTATGCATAATTGATTGATTATGGTATAAATGATCCGAGGGGGTCATGAGGATCTATGCTGAGGGCGCTGGATCGAATGTCCACCATGCGTTGGTCCGACGGGATCATCATGGGGATCTATGCTGAGGGCGCTGGATCGCTGGACGGGTTTTGTAACATCCCAATTCACAAATGGGACATTACACGCCGTAGAACCCCCGTGAGGTCTACCAGGCTAACTCGTGACACATGAACCACAATGATAACATGAAAGATGTACCCAAAGAGTAAATAAGGCCGTGGCCTCGGCCAAAACATTTTAACGGAGTACATGAGACATAAGTTAAATACCAAAATGTTGCCCACGCAGGGGACTTAAACCATGTTCAAAAATAGACCAACTATCTCCAGTACTCAACAGATGCAATGACAAAACAGAAAAATGCAGACTCGAGCCACATCATCATCATGCCAGCCCATCCTTTGCATGCGCATCCCGTGCCAGCTCCTCAGCTCGACCAGTACCTGAAATGCATAAGACGCATTTCCCCCATTTAAGGGGTTAGCATTCGAATAGCTAGTGCAAGTACATAATTACACCACATTATATACATACACAATTCAACGCAAATAAATCATTAGGAAAATTATTTTGAAAGTCAATATTCCTAATATCCCACTAACACCAAAACAAGATATCATCAAGTTTCCCATATCACATTGATCCACGCTTGGTAACTAGCGACCGTACCCATTAGTATCGGTCCCCGTAGGTCCCGTCGGACCGTCCCCAGTGAGAAACCACTTCCGCGGCCGTACCCATTAGTATCGGCCCCCGCAGGTCCCGTCGAACCGTCCCAGTGGAAGAACATCAACACACGCACCCAATTCCACTTCCATGGCCGTACCCATTAGTATCGGCCCCCAGAGGCCACACGCCATCCCCAGGTGGAAGAGAAACAATCACATCCGTTCAATAACACCATATACATCATTCGCATCAAAATCATATGCACATAACGGAATGTAATACATGTACTTGCCTTGGATGAAACGAAACGAAGGAAACGATGAAGGAATAGGTTTCGGTCCGAACAATCTTCCCAAATCCGTTCCTAGCATAATAACGGTATACACAAGTCTCAATAATGCGGAAAGGTACGAATTAATCCTAATTCTACCCCTTGGAACGATTTGTCGGAAAATACGAAGTCCACGATGGCTATAATCTAACCATGAAGAAATTACTAGGTTAAATCCGTTAAACTATACTGGAAACAAGGGGTTTACGACTACACAATCGTAATCTAACAAGTCGTCGAAGCCAAAACGGATTAAAAGGAAGAATTATGCCAAAAATCCCGAAATCCCCAAAAACTAGGGTTCATCGATGTATACCTCGATCCGGACGGTTGAAGGATGATTATGATGATGATAAACCTTGCTTGGGACGCAAAATCGATCCTTAGAAGGTTCCTACGGATTGCACCGGATGAATCGCTTGAAATCGCCCAAAGGAAGCTCACGTCGCGAGAAAGAAAGAAAAGGAGTGAAATAAGTCGACCAAAATAAGTCGGGAATTAAAAGACTGACGGCGAGTTACGACGTTAACGCCTATTGTTAACGACGTTATGAAGGTTACGACGTAACCCTCTCGTGTTAACGTCGTAACGAACAATAACTGGACACTTTCGCGAAACCATAACGTGACGTTACCAATGGGGTATAACGACGTGCGTTATGATACCTATATAACGTCGTTAAAGAGCATGCATAACGACGTTATGCATGCAAAGCTTCAAAGATCGCTAATCACTTAGCTCAAGACAATGATACAACGACGAAACGCAACACAAGGATAGAATCAAAAGTATAAACATGGGGTATCCAAAACAACGGCTGAGTTTTGAAAGAAAATATAATCCCGATCACTAGAGAGTCTCAAATGAAGCAAACGGCGAAATTCCCAAACTTATGAAAATTACAAAAACGGCCCAAGTGCCCGAAAAATCGCAATACAACGTCGGATTAGCAAACCGAAAGTTCCAACACGACCAACTCAACCATACCAACTTATATGAATCGAGAAACCACGAAAACGAACAAGTTTTACGAGAATCGAACGCACATGCGGCATGATATAATTCAAAATGAAATTATGCGAAAGCATCCTCGAAACTCGACCAAACGGAAAAACTCCAAGAACAAAATAGATTCAGAATTCCAAAACAGTGCTAAGCGAGTTGTCCGAAACGAACATACATCAAAAATAGAAATTACCGAAAATAGAAAACGCGGATATTACATTATCTCCCCCTAAAAATAAGTTTCGTCCCGAAACTTACAACGCGAACAACTCGGGGTATCTCGACTGCATACTCTCCTCCGTCTCCCATGTGGCTTCTTCGGACCCATGTCTCGACCATTGAACTTTAACCAGAGGGATGGTTTTATGACGGTTGCTTCACCCGACGCTCTAAAATCTGAATCGGCCTCTCCTCGATGGTAAGGTCGGGTCCCACCCGATCTCTCCAAAATCGATAATATGGCTAGGGTCCGATATGTACCTCCTAAGCGGGAAACATGAAATACGTTATGAACGTGGCTCGTGACTACGGTAAGCCTAGCCGATAGGCAAGCTCTCCCACTCTCTCTAAAATCTCAAACGGCCCAATAAACCTCGGACTAAGTTTACCCTTCCGGCCGAAGCGGTAAACTCCCCGTGTCGGCGACACCTTAAGCAAAACGTGATCTCCCACCTCAAACTCCAACGGACGGCGACGCGTGTCGGCATAAGACTTCTGCCGACTCTGGGCCGTTAACAATCTATCCCGAATCAGAGTAATCTTCTCTCTCGTCTCAACTACCATATCGGGCTCGGTACCAATCAGCTCGGACGCATCGTCCCAACACAACGGCGATCTACACCTCCTCCCATACAACGCCTCAAATGGCGCCATTTTGATCGAGGCGTGCCAACTATTGTTGTACGTGAACTCGATCAACGGCAAGTGCGACTCCCAATCATCCTTCCACTCTAGGGCACAGGCTCTCAACATATCCTCTAACGTCTGGATCGTCCGCTCTGACTGCCCGTCAGTCTGAGGGTGATAAGATGTACTGAGTCTCAACTCAGTCCCCAAAGCTCGATGAACGGCCTGCCAGAAATGTGACACGAACCGGCCATCACGATCCGAAACAATACTCTTAGGAGTCCCATGCAATCTCACGACCTCTGCAATAAATACTCGTGCTAGTCTCTCCGGCCCCAAGTGTCCTTAATACCCAGAAATGAGCTGATTTGGTCACGATCGACAATAACCTAAAGCATGTTCATTCCATTCCGAGTCCTAGGCATACTAGTAATGAAATCCATAGAAATATCCTCCCATTTCCACTCCGGATAGGAAGTGGTCGCAAAAACCCGCGGTCGCCGATGCTCGATCTTAACTCGCCGACAGTCAAACACCTCGACACAAACTCGCTAACGTCTGTCTTCAAATTACTCCACCGGTAGTTGCTCCTCACATCCTTGTACATTTTATTCGTACGGGATGTATGGAGTAAGGCGTGGTATGAGCTTCACTCAAGATCTTCTCTCGGCTCAATATCATTCGGTACACATAGTCCGCGAAATCTCGTAACGCCATCATCCCGAACCACAAATCCAGGGCTTTCCCTGCCTCACATCCTCCCTTAATCGACCAAACACGGATCATCATCTTGTTTCGCCTTGATATCATCGATCAAGGACGAAGTGATCTCTAATGCACATAATCGGCCCCGAACTCTCGAACCCAAACCTCAATATTCGACAAATAAGATCTCTGGATCCTACTCTGCGGTGTAAGTACTTCTAACATCTGCAACGCCATTGGCTTACGGCTCAACGCATCCGCCACCACGTTAGCCTTACCCGGATGGTAAAGTATCTCGAGGTCGTAATCTTTAATTAGCTCTAACCACCTACGCCTCATATTTAACTCCTTCGATCAAGATATACTTCAAACTCTTGTGGTCGGTAAAATCTTACACGACGACCCATAGAGGTAATGCCTCCAGATCTTTAAGGCGAAAACGACCATGCCTAACTCCAAATCGTGCGTGGGGTAATTCACCTCATAAGGTTTCAATCGGGACGCATATGCAATCACTCTGTCTCTCGCATCAAAACACATCCTAGACCAAGGCCCGAAGCATCACCGCACTACGAGGTCCTCGTTCCCCGTGGCAATGCTAACACGGGCGGTAGTCAAACGTCTCTTTAACTCGTCAAAACTGTCCCGCCTATCGTAGTCCACTCGAACTTCGAGTTTTCGGAGCAACCGAGTGAGCGGTCTAGCGATCCTAGAAAATCCTCAACGAATCTACGGTAATAGCCGGCAAGACCCGTAAAACTCCTCACCTCCTTCACATTCTTAGGCGGCTCCCAAGCCATCACCGCTCTATTTTCGTGGATCTACCCGAACTCCCTCTCACGAAATCACATGCCCAAGGAACGTCACTTCCTCGAGCCAAAACTCACACTTAGAGAACTTCGCGTACAACTGCTCAGCCCTCAAAGTGTCTAATACAATCCGAAGATGTAAGGCGTGCTCCTCTCGACTCCGTGAATAGATAAGAATATCGTCAATAAAAACGACTACGAATTTGTCCAGATACTCAATAAAAACTTTGTTCATCAACTGCATGAACACTGCTGGGGCATTGGTTAGCCCGAAAGGCATAACCACAAACTCGTAATGGCCATATCTCGTCCGAAAGGCAGCTTTCGGAATATCGACGTCCCGAATCCTCAACTGGTAGTAGCCCGATCGCAAATCAATCTTCGAAAAGACTGTCGCCCCCTGAAGCTGATCAAACAAATCGTCAATCCTGGGCAAAGGGTATTTATTTTTGATGGTTAGCTTGTTTAATTCTCGATAGTCGATGCATAAACGAAGCGATCCATCCTTCTTCTTAACAAAAGTACAGGCGCAACCCAAGGCGATGCGCTCGGTCGAATATACCCTTTATCTAACAACTCTCCCAACTGATTCTTCAACTCTAGCATCTCCGACGGTGCCATACGGTACGGTGCTCGAGAAATAGGGGCCGCATTCGGCTCAAGGTCAATAGGAAACTCCACCTCTCGATGTGGTGGTAATCCCGGCAAGTCATCCGAAAATACATCGGGGTACTCGCTAACAACTGGAATCGACGATATGTCAACCCCACCATCTTCCGCCTGCAGAGCGAAACACCAGTAGCCGACACAACCTTGGTTCAAAAGTTTCATCACCTTCAAGGCGCTAATCACACACTCCCGATCTACCGGCTTACACCGACGAGTATGCTCGGTGCCGTCCTCGGCAACTATCGTGATGGTACGAGTCCGATAGTTCATGATAGCACCATGACGATCCAACCAATCGTCCCCGAGGATCAAATCCTCACCCTTAAGGTCTATAACAATGAGATTCGAGGGCCACTCCCGGCTCCCGATCCTCACTGGGCAATCCCTAACTTCCCGGTCCCCAACCATACGATCCCCGCTGGGCGTACCCACTACGAACGGCTCACACTCAAACAAACAGTCAAAACCAATACGACTCACACAATCCGAAGCTATAAAGGAATGGGTCGCACCCGAATCAAAAAGTACTGAAACTGTATGAGAAAGGATCTGAGTGGTACCTGACGCCACCGGAATGTCTGCCTCCTCCGTGCGCCTCATCTGATATAATCGGGGATGGACTGAGCCCGAACTCGACGCTGCGCGGCGATTCGGCTGACTCCGACCCCTACCACGACTCGAACCCTGCGGAACATGAGTAGCTGGTGAACTGAGATCCCTCTGATCGGCAGTGGTAGTCGTAAATCTAGCGGCCCTGGTGGCCCTCTCACAATGAGCTGCTCGATGCCCGGTCTGTCCGCAAGTAAAGCAAGTAACTAACGGAAGTGGGCAATCCTTCACAACGTGCTCGGGCTGACTGCAATTAAAACAAACTCTCCCACCCGGTGCAACAGACTGAACTGAACGGTTACCCTGAGATCCACCGGCCTGATGAAACGGCCTCTTCCCAGGTGTAGGAGCAGAACGAGACCTCGAAAACTGACCACCTTTTCCGGCCGAGAACCCACCAGTAGTCTTCTGCTTCTTAGCTTCCGAAACCGACTCTGATTCCGGGACAGCCATCTCGATCGCCAGAGCGCGATCCTGGTATTCCTTCAAAGTGGCACACATGAGCGGCGCCATACTCTGCCTAATATGCGGCTTCATGCGCATATTGAAGTATCGGATTTTATCAGCCTCCGTTCTCACTTGATCCCTCACGAAGCCCAATCTGATTGTAAGAAATGATGGCCTGAGAAATAGGCACATCCCGAGGTGTAGCGGTGAAGAACTCTACAATTCTGCGCTCCTTGATCGGCGGCGGACAATATTCTGCTTCCATAGCACTTCAACTCATCCCAAGTGGCCCGATGATCTCTGGGCGCAACGGCCTCCCACCATTCCGCAGCCTTCCTTATCCGTGAGGTCTTGGGCAATGTGTACCCTCCTGTCCTCAGGACAAGCTACGGCATCGAAGGTTCTGGACAACTGAAAGAGCCAATTCTCCCATCCGAGGGAGTCAGAAGATCCGGAGAAACGAGGAGGGTGCATCTTAGATACCGTCTGAAGCCACTTACTAGCCTCCTCTTCCGGTGTCGGGGGCGGATTCTGACGTCCACCCTGAGCTATCTGAGTAAGTTGGGCTACCAATCGCCAAGTACGGCAGTAGCCCCGGCGTCGGCATTATTACCCGACGGCACTGAGTGAGAGGCTGAGTCCGCAGAGGACTGGGAAAGTGAGCCCTCCTCATTATCAGCACCACGACCACGGCCTCGGCCGCGTCCCCTAGCCGGTCTACCACGACCTCTCAACATACTGAAGAAGAATAAGAAAAGAACAAGATCAGAAAGATTCACAATTCACAAAGTTGGTAACACAAGTCACGATTCTGAACAATGCAGGAAAACGAATTACAGAAATATAAGAGTTCGAGGAGACTTACAGCCACGGGTCGCACGAAAAGACGGTAGCATGATGATATTAGGCTCAACGACTGACTCTAATGATGCAACTGACAGACCCAAATTTCACCGACAGCCTAGGTATTCAAAACCTAAGCTCTGATACCATAATTGTAACATCCCAATTCACAAATGGGACATTACACGCCGTAGAACCCCGTGAGGTCTACTGTGCTAACTCGTGACACATGAACCACAATGATAACATGAAAGATGTACCCAAAGAGTAAATAAGGCCGTGGCCTCGCCAAAACATTTTAACGGAGTACATGAGACATAAGTTAAATACCAAAATGTTGCCCACGCAGGGACTTAAACCATGTTCAAAAATAGACCAACTATCTCCAAGACTCAACGTATGCAATGACAAACAGAAAATGCGTACTCGAGCCACATCATCATCATGCCACCATCCTTTGCATGCGCATCCCGTGCCGACTCCTCACTCGACCAAGACTAAATGCATAAGACGCATTTCCCCATTTAAGGGGTTAGCATTCGAATAGCTAGTGCAAGTACATAATTACACCACATTATATACATACACAATTCAACGCAAATAAATCATTAGGAAAATTATTTTGAAAGTCAATATTCCTAATATCCCACTAACACCAAAACAAGATATCAACAAGTTTCCCATATCACAATTATCCACGCTTGGTAACTCGCGACCGTACCCATTAGTATCGGTCCCCGCAGGTCCCGTCGGACCGTCCCCAGTGAGAAACCACTTCGCGGCCGTACCCATTAGTATCGGCCCCCAGAGGTCCCGTCGAACCGTCCCTGTGGAAGAACATCAACACACGCACCCAATTCCACTTCCATGGCCGTACCCATTAGTATCGGCCCCCAGAGGCCACACGCCATCCCCAGGTGGAAGAGAAACAATCACATCCGTTCAATAACACCATATACATCATTCGCATCAAAATCATATGCACATAACGGAATGTAATACATGTACTTGCCTTGGATGAAACGAAACGAAGGAAACGATGAAGGAATAGGTTTCGGTCCGAACAATCTTCCCAAATCCGTTCCTAGCATAATAACGGTATACACAAGTCTCAATAATGCGGAAAGGTACGAATTAATCCTAATTCTACCCCTTGGAACGATTTGTCGGAAAATACGAAGTCCACGATGGCTATAATCTAACCATGAAGAAATTACTAGGTTAAATCCGTTAAACTATACTGGAACAAGGGGTTTACGACTACACAATCGTAATCTAACAAGTCGTCGAAGCCAAAACGGATTAAAAGGAAGAATTATGCCAAAAATCCCGAAATCCCCAAAACCACTAGGGTTCATCGATGTATACCTCGATCCGGACGGTTGGAGGATGATTATGATGATGATAAACCTTGCTTGGGACGCAAAAATCGATCCTTAGAAGGTTCCTACGGATTGCACCGGATGAATCGCTTGAAATCGCCCAGAGGAAGCTCACGTCGAGAAAGAAAGAAAAGGAGTGAAATAAGTCGACCAAAATAAGTCGAATTAAAAGACTGACGGCGAAGTTACGTGCGTTAACGCCATTGTTAACGTGCGTTATGAAGGTTACGTCGTAACCCCTCTCGTGTTAACGTACATAACGAACAATCTGGACACTTTCACGAAACCATAACGACGTTACCAATGGGGTATAACGTGCGTTATGATACCTATATAACGTCGTTAAAGAGCATGCATAACGACGTTATGCATGCAAAGCATTCAGATCGCTAATCACTTAGCTCAAGACAAATGATACAACGACGAAACGCAACACAAGGATAGAATCAAAAGTATAAACATGGGGTATCCAAAACAACGAAGCTGAGTTTTGAAAGAAAATATAATCCCGATCACTAGAGAGTCTCAAATGAAGCAAACGGGCGAAATTCCCAAACTTATGAAAATTACAAAAACGGCCCAAGTGCCCGAAAAATCGCAATACAACGTCGGATTAGCAAACCGAAAGTTCCAACACGACCAACTCAACCATACCAACTTATATGAATCGAGAAACCACGAAAACGAACAAGTTTTACGAGAATCGAACGCACATGCGGCATGATATAATTCAAAATGAAATTATGCGAAAGCATCCTCGAAACTCGACCAAACGGAAAAACTCCAAGAACAAAATAGATTCAGAATTCCAAAACAGTGCTAAGCGAGTTGTCCGAAACGAACATACATCAAAAATAGAAATTACCGAAAATAGAAAACGCGGATATTACAGGTTTTCCACCATGCGTTGGTCCGACGGGATCATCATGGGGATCTATACCAAGGGCGCTGGATCGCTGGATTACCCTGTATTGTATTGATGGGATCGTGAGGATTCGCATCGTTGGATTCCGGTAGCGGGAGTCCGTTTTGCATGTTTTATGATGCATTGATGATTTATTGTATTATGATACTTGTACTAGCATCGTTTTGCTAACCCCTTCGGGGGTGGACATTGTTTTGATGTTCAGGTAGCCGAGGAGCGGGGAGGCAGCCACAGCAGACAGTGACGATGAGATGGCTCGGTGATGTGATTGATGTTATTGTTGTCGAGAGTTGTTTTCTTGTTTCGCTCAAGACTCGAGTACGTCTGTTTTAATAATGTCCTTTCGATATGGTTGTATAAATTAACTCTTTGATCGGTTGAATCAAATATGTCTTTAAACTTCAGTTGTACGATTGGTTTATATTTACACTCTTTTTAAAATTAGCCTTGTAAATCCTTACCTAAAGGGTTTACGGCGCTGTAATTATTCCGAATATTTCGGGGTGTTACAGAATATGGTATCGGAGCTAAGATTTATGGATATCTTGGCAGTCGGGTTAGTTGGGTCTGTTTACATTATTGATTATTGGTCGTTCGTAACATCACTGCTGAGCCAGCATCGTCAATTGGACTGTGGTTGTAAGTTTCCTAATCTCGAATACTACTGTTTTATTTAATTCTTGTCTTGTAAACATGGATGGATGTACTTTTAGAACGTTTGCCCTGGATATTGAGTATTTATGTTTACAGTATGTTGAGGGGAGGTCGTGGACGCGGACGCGGTCGTGGACGCGGACGTGGAAATGCGAGGCAAGAAGAATCGGTATCTACTCCTGAGATAGCCGCTAGCCAAACGGATTCACATTCCGGGGGACAGCAGGGATCGGCAAATAATAATGCAGATCCTAACGTCTTCGAGTGCTTCAAGTGGTTGCCCATATAAACCGCTTTCTCAAGTTGTGGACCGCATGCGACGGCGATGGGACACGAGAATAACGTGGATAATCGGGAGATAAATGGCTTACCGAGGTGGTCAAATTGCATCCTCCGAAATTTGACGGTTCACCGAGACGCTTTCGTGGGATCATTGGTCAAGGAATTAGAGAAGATTTTGCGGGGATTAACTGTCCCAACGATAGGAAGGTTCCTCGCCCAGATCTTTTGACCGGGAGG
The DNA here is from genome assembly GCA_033398695.1 of Orobanche coerulescens. Lineage (NCBI taxonomy): Eukaryota > Viridiplantae > Streptophyta > Magnoliopsida > Lamiales > Orobanchaceae > Orobanche > Orobanche coerulescens. Next base: position 175,811,372 of record CM065808.1, read on the forward strand.
CTTTCGATCGTGGGAGGCCATTCGACCGCAGGAGCACAATGCCGACCGGACATTCAAGTTGATGATGGAGGCACGGTATTGTCCTCGCCCGATTAGAGAGGCCCGAGTTCGGGAGTTTTCTCACCACAAAATTCGGAAGCATCTGTGTGGAAGTGATTAAGACTTTTAATCACCGGTGACTTATGTGCGCCACAGTCAGACCGAGGCGGAAAGGATTTTCCATTTTGATATGCGAATGAAGCCGGAAATTGACAATATATATGTCTGGATTTGATTGTACCACCTTGAGGCGATTCGGGACAAGGCGTTGGCCTACGATATCAAGGAAGCGGCAGAGAGAAATCGACGGAAGCAAAGAAACAAGGTGTCGGCAACTTCACGGAAAATAAGAATAACGGGCCCCGGGTCGGGCCTCTTTTCACTCATCCAGAGACCTCCGCATCCTAGTCGAGTAGGAAAGAAGTTCCGGCAAGACCGCAAGCTTTGACACGGGGAAGAAGTGTTACAACTGTGGCAAGGCGGGACATGTTCGACGTGATTGTTTCGCGCTGCGTGACTGTTTCGAGTGTGGACAGAAGGACATCGCGCAACATTTTGTGGGAATGCGACCCGATCTTTTGGTACTCGCGCTCCGGCTCGATTCGAAGGAGACGAGTGTGAACCAGACGGCAAAGTGGATTTCAGCGTGAGCGCCGGGAAGAGAGAGGCATCCAAGTCTTTGGGTCCGTTCCTCCACGCCCTGCGAGATGAGGAAATCGATGATCGTAAACACTGTTGCATCGTGCGATTCAGATCCTTTTTCAACCAATTAGTGTCTTGTTCGATTCAGAGCCACGCATTCTTTTATATCTTTGAAGCGTGTTAATCGTTTGAACATCTCGTGCTTGTATAATTGTGAACCTTATGTTGTGGGATTAAGCGGAGAGAAAATTGTGGGAACCTTAGAAGCTAAGGATTTCCCAGTATCTATAGAAGGAAGAGATTGGCCATCGAATCTTATTGTGGTTGACATCTGCGGTGACGATTTAATTCTCGGAGATGATTGGCTCAACCGTTATGGAGCCGTGTCAATTACCGAGAGAGAGTCATTTCCATCATTGCCGATGACGGATCGAACACTTATTCCGAGGATGGAGACCGGAAGCTCGGGAAATTGATCAAGGCAATGAAAGTCGTGAAATTATCAAGCAAGGATGTCACGGACTTTGGTGCTATGCCATGAGGAAAGAGGAAGGAGTAGAGCTCTCATCTATTTCGATTGTGAATGAGTTCTCGGATGTTTTTCCGACGAACTACCTAGATTACCTCCGCAGAGAGAAGTGGAATTCACTATCGAACTAGAGCACAGGCAGCCTCCTATTTCCAGAGCACCATACCGCATGGCGCCAACCGAGATGTATGAACTCAAGAAACAACTGGAAGAATTGTTGCGAAGGGTTATATTCAACCAAGCGTTTCTCCTTGGGAGCACCCGTTCTCTTTGTCCTAAGAAAGACGGATCCCTCCGATCGTGTATTGATTACAGGAGCTTAACAAGATGACGATCAAGAATAAGTATCCTATACCTCGGATCGACGACTTGTTTGATCAAGCGCAAGGGGCAAGGGTATTCTCGAAGATTGACTTGCGATCGTGATACCACCGGTTGAGAATTAAGGAATCGGATATACCGAAATCGCCGGATCCCGATGCAGCATTATGAATTCGTAGTGATGCCGTTTGGACTTACCAATGCTCCTGCGGTATTCATGCAATTGATGAATCGGGTATTCTTGGAGTACTTGGATAAATTTGTGGTCGTTTTCATTGACGACATCTTCATATATTCGAGGGACGCAGAGGAACATGCTGAACATTTACGTGTGGTTTTGAGCATCTTGAGAAAGGAACAGCTGTATGCTAAGCTTTCTAAATGTGAGTTCTGGCTTAAGGAAGTAACTTTCCTTGGGCATGTGATATCATCCGACAGAGTTCAGGTGGACCCCAAGAAAGTCGAAGCAATCTTGGAGTGGGAAGCTCCTAAAAACGTGAAAGAAGTCCGAAGCTTCTTAGGACTAGCTGGATATTATCGCCGTTTTGTAGAGGGATTTTCCAAAATTGCTCGTCCGCTCACTCAATTTATTCTGAAAACTCAAAAGTTCGCGTGGAATGAGAAGTGTCAGCCGGGTTTTGACGAACTTAAGAAGAGACTGACGACAAGACCTATATTAGCGCCGCCTGAAGGAACTGACGGATTTATGATATACAACGATGCTTCAAATCGTGGTTTGGGTTGTGTGTTGATGCGAAGGATAAAGTAATTGCTTATGCTTCTCGGCAATTGAAACCGTACGAAGTTAATTATCCGACTCATGATCCGGAGCTAGCACTGTGGTCTTTGCCTTGAAAATCAAGCGACATTATTTGTACGGCACTCATTGTCGATCTTTACAGACCATAAGAGCCTCAAGTACATTTTCGGTAAAGAGTTAAACATGAGGCAGAGAAGGTGGCTGGAATTGATCAAGGATTACGACTTGGAGATTCTCTATCATCCGGGAAAGCAAATGTAGTAGCCGATGCTTTGAGCCGTAAACCTATTTCCCTTCGAGCGTTGGAAGCACTTACATCCCAAACCGGTATTCAACGGAACCGATCCGCGAGGATTGAAGTATGGGTACCGGAATCCAAGGACAACTTTATGTGATGGAACCGACTTCATCACTAGTCGAGAGATCAAGTCAAAACAATTGAACGATTCTCCGATCCTTCGATTATGTGACGAAGTAAAGAAAGGAAAAGCCCGTGATTCGTGATACAAGATGATGGAGTTACGAGATTTGAGTCGACTTTGCGTTCCCGATGATGATGATTTGAGAAGGACTATTACGAAGGAAGCTCACGGCGCGCCCTATTCTATTCACCCGGCGCAGAAGATGTATAAAGATTTAAAGCAAAACTTCGGTGGGGAATATTAAGAAGCACGTAGCGGAGTACGTTTCAAGTGTTTGACTTGTCAAGAAAGTTAAGATTGAACATCAACGACCTGCCGGAATGTTAAGACCGCTTCCGATCCCTGAGTGGAAGTGGGAGGATATCTCGATGGACTTCATTACTAGTATGCCAAGGACTAGAACGGGAATGAACATGATTTGGGTTGTAGTTGATCGACTAACCAAGTCGGCTCATTTCCTAGGAATCAAAGATACATGGGGACCCGAGAGATTGGCACGAATATTTATTGCGGAGATAGTCCGATTGCACGGGACGCCGAAGACCATTATTTCGGATCGAGATGGTCGTTTCGTGTCACACTTCTGGAAAGCAGTTCACAGGGCTTTGGGGACCGAGCTAAACTTTAGTACAGCTTATCATCCCCAAACGGACGGTCAGTCCGAAAGGACTATTCAGACAGCAGAGGACATGCTTAGAGCTTGTGCATTAGATTGGTCGACTGATTGGGAGGTTCACTTGCCCTTGATCGAGTTCACCTATAATAACAGTTGGCATGCTTCTATTAAGATGGCCCCATTTGAAGCTTTATACGGAAGAAGATGCCGATCGCCCCTGTGCTGGGATGATTCTTCGGATTTGATCGGGACGGAACCGGAATTGATTATTCAGACTCAAGAGAAGATAGCCTTGATTCGAGAGAGACTGCTGATCGCCCAGTCGACAGAAGTCTTATGCCGATGTACGTCGTCGCCCTCTAGAGTTCGACGCTGGAGACCATGTACTATTGAAGGTGTCTCCTACACGAGGGATTTTCCGTTTTGGGAGAAGAGGCAAGCTTAGTCCGAGATATATCGGACCATTTGAGATCCTAGAGAGAGTTGGGGATTTAGCATACCGGTTGGCCTTACCGCCATCGCTGAGTCATGTTCACAATGTGTTTCACGTATCCCAACTGCGGAAGTATGTACCGGACCCCAGTCACGTCATTGATTTCGACGAGATCGAGATAGCTAATGATGGCACCTTCGAAGAGAGACCAATCAAGATACTTGAGAGCCGGATCAAACAATTGAGGAATAAACCAATACACTTGGTTAAAGTACAATGGTCACGACATGGAGTCAAAGAGGCCACTTGGGAAACGGAGGACGGTATGAAGGCTAAATATCCGGAGTTTTTTTATCATAAGTTTCGGGACGAAACTTCTTTTTAGGGAGGAAGGATGTAATGCCCGAGATTTCTGTTATGTAATTGGAACTTGTGATATTGTTATGTTTGTAATTTTGTCTGAGTATTTTTCTCCGTATTTAATAATCCGATGTTGCCGTGCGTTTAATTTCATGGTTGTGATTTGTAAGGTTGAAATTCTTGCATGTAGCGCACGCTACAAGCTAAGGGTAGCGTACGCTAACATGGTTTCATAGCGCACGCCATGTATGTAATTAGCGCACGCTATGCGTGGTCGATTGATTGGGACGTGCGGTAGGTGAGATCTGGCCGGGGGCCCCTGTCGGATTGTGTCGGATGTACTGGACGGCTTTCGGGAAAAGCCGAGTCAACGCCTTAGCGCACGCTATGGTCGATGCGTAGCGCACGCTAAGTGCCGAGTACGATTTAGATCATGAGCCGTTAGCGCACGCTACGAATAGGGTCTAGCGCGCGCTAATAGCCATTTATTATAAATAGGACATCATCCTATTCGAGATTTCGATTTTCTCCTCCCATAACCCGAACTCTTACACTTAGAACATAACTCACTTCGTCCCAAACACTTCATATCAACCTCCTAGTTCGAGATTGAAGATCGTATATCATTGGAGATTGGTGTTCAAGCCTTCGGTGTTGGATCGCTTCATTTTCCTCCGTATTCTTCACTACTTTGAGGTAGGTGATTCTTCACTGATGTTAGTAATGTTCCTAAGGAAGTTTGAATCATGTTTTGATAGCAAGTATTTCGTTTTTAATCGGTCATCACATGTTAGAAGGATATTTTTGACGTATCGGCATTATATATCGTATGAACCTTTGAACCATCTTATTATAAGGACTCCTAAGCATGTTCAAATCAAGTTATGATCAATGATCGGATATTACCCAGTTGATACGTTTTACACGATGAAATCATGTGTTTTGGAACGTAGAACAAATGGAACTTAGATTATTTCTTGGAGATCGTAGATGAATTATGATGTTGAGTTGGCTATCCGTATTTTTGTATTTCACGATCATAAATCTTCCACAAACCTTATTAGCATGATTTGCCCGAGGATAACTTGTATTATCACGGTAGGATTCATGAGTTCTTCACCATTCAACCCAGTTTTGCTTGCGATTCGCCATGCAATATTAGCGCACGCTAACACGTGTGAGTTAACGTGCGCTATCGGGCCGATCGCCCGAAACGTACGTAGCGTACGTTATGAGACCAGCCGAGTCAGACTGCCAGACCGTGGCTAGCGGACGCTAGTCTTATACGATAGCGTACGCTAACAGTCCGTCTTAGCGCACGTTACGTAGAGTACGTAGCGCGCCCTAAGCAATCCAGACAGCTTGTTTATTTTGAGCTTTTCGGCCATAGACCGAATTGTTAGGCCATCGTTTGACTTGAGATGATTTGTATATCGTTCCTTTTGTTAAGGTTCGAGCTTGTTACGTTGATCGAAGGAGGCGGCCTTCGAGTGTGTCGAGACCCTTGAAGTATTTCGTCTTGCCATTTTCGAGGCAAGTATCATATGTCGAGTTTGATTTATTATGCTTATGGTATTGTTCATATTTTGTATATGAGATGTATTTCTGGAAATTCGCGTGATATTCGTTGTTGTTTGTTCGTATTGATGAACATATTGAAATGCATATGTGTATGCATAATTGATTGATTATGGTATAAATGATCCGAGAGGGTCATGAGGATCTATCTTGAGGCTGGATCGAATGTCCACCATGCGTTGGTCCGACGGGATCATCATGGGGATCTATCTTGAGGGCGCTGGATCGCTGGACGGGTTTTCCACCATGCGTTGGTCCGACGGGATCATCATGGGGATCTATACCAAGGGCGCTGGATCATTTGGATTACCTGTATTGTATTGATGGGATGGTGAGGTTTCGCATCGTTGGATTCCGGTAGCGGAGGTCCGTTTTGCATGTTTTTTGATGCATTGTTGATTTATTGTATTATGATACTTGTTCTAGCATCGTTTTGCTAACCCCTTCGGGGGTGGACATTGTTTTGATGTTCGGGTAGCCGAGGAGCGGGGAGGCACCACAGCACCGGCTGGACGATGAGATGGCTCGATGATGTGATTGATGTTATTGTTGTCGAGAGTTGTTTTCTTGTTTCGCTCAAGACCCGATCGTCTGCTTTAATAATGTCCTTTCGATATGGTTGTATAAATTAACTCTTTGATCGGTTGAATCAAATATGTCTTTAAACTTCATTGTACGATTGGTTTATATTTACACTCTTTTTAAAATTAGCCTTGTAAATCCTTACCTAAAGGGTTTACGGCGCAGTAATTATTCCGAATATCTCGGGTGTTACAAATGCCACCATCCCCTCAATAATACACAAAAAGTATAAAAATTAGACAAATCATAGCAATCTGTCAAGAGTTACGGCCGTAACATTCAGGAGTTACGGCCCTAACGGGGGTGAATTTCGGCCGTTACCCCGGAAAGTTACGGCCGTAACGTGGCTTCGTAAATTTGCTCATTTGAAGCTTTGATAGTTACGTTTTCAGCCCTGCATTCCTCGACTTTGCGTTTTTGCCCCAGATCTTCTTCGGATGATAACTTTTGATATATAACTCTGATTTTGAATCCGGAAAGACTGCCGAATTCGTCTCGAAAAGCCCTACAACATGAATATATCAAAATTCAATAAAGAGAATATTTATTAAACATGTTGTTTCTTGAGTAATTCAGTTATTTAATCCGATCATCATCCAATAAAAATAAAATTATTAAAACTAATAAATTAAAAGCAAAAAAAGATTATACTAGCTCAATTATGTGTGAATTTTATCGATACAAACCATGGATAAGTGTACAAAAATGACACTTATCACACCCCCAAACTTGAATTCTTGCTAGTCCCGAGCAAGACTTTTTATTATTCACACTCCAAAAATAAAAATAAAAATAAAAAAATAAGAAAATTAATACACACATAAATTAAAATATAAAAAGAGAAAAGGAGATCAAAATGCCATTAATAAACAACAACTTGACTTTATACGGTAGATAGAAATGAATCAAGATTCAAAATAAATCTACTAATATTTTTGAAGTTAAAACACGGTTTTTATTTTGTAATTCCAAAATGTAAGGTTTTCCCCCAAAGGTTGATTATTTCTTTCCCACTCGTGATACACACGACTCCCTTTAATGGTTGCTCTCGATCACTCGTTTATTTTTCGACTCAATATGAAGAAAAATTTCATTGGCGTCATCAAATATTGTGATTTTTACAAAATTGAGTGTATTGAAATTCACCGCTAATTAATTCAAATCGCTCATAAACTACATCCCTTTTAGTGATAGCTTTCACACCGTTATTTGCTAACGTGTAGCTCTTTTCACTAATCAATTTCTATCTCATTTTTTTCGTAAAAAGGTGATAGCTTTCACCGTTATTTGCTAACGTGTAGCTCTTTTCACCAATTTTTTCGAGACGGCACTACGCACCAACAATGGTTAGTCCTTTATTTTTCGCAAAATTTAAGACTTCCAAAATTAGGCATTCTTGCTGCTCAACACTTCTCCTTTTCGTCATTTATTTTTTTAGGTGATAGCTTTCACACCGTTATTTGCTAACGTGTAGCTCTTTTCACCAATGACTCCTTTTTTTAGGGAATAGAATTTTTGCAAAATCATTTTTTAGTTAAGCATGAAAAATCAAAACTCCACAAATTAAGTAAATTTCAGTTTTATTTTTCATCAACCAATTGATTCTTCTTTTCTCAAGGTAACGAATGACTCGATTTTATATGATAATTACAAGGCTTGGAAAGAGAGATTAAGGCTCAAAAAAAAAAGAAAAAAAAAATTTGGAATACTCAATTTTTTTACCGGTTAAAACGATTTTAGAAGTTTGTATATAGCTAATTTATTTGTGTTATGGCCAGATCTAAAAATCTCAGAAATCAAAATACTATAAATATATAGTATATATATATATATATATATATATATATATATATATATATATATTCTAAAACTAATCAGTGCCAAAAAATATAAACACACCACACAATACACTAATCAAAAAAGAACACAATGAAAATAAAAATAAATATAATAGATCAAAAACCACAAAATAAACACACAAGTACGAAAACATCACCCCCAAACTTATAAGTAAAACTGTCTCGCTTTTAAAAAAATATAATAGCATGCGAGAAAACAGAAAACTCCCTCAAATTTTAGCTTTGTGATCCTCCGTGTGTGTCGTCAGGATGTTTAGAAAACGGAAAAGCTTTTCAAAGCGCTTCTCCGTTTCTAATTGTCGCCGAGTATTTCATTCGATTTCTCATAATTTCACTGGGATGTTTCTAATCCGAACTCTTTCAAGCAAATTTTCCTCAAAAGCCGTCAACTCATAACCGCATCTTCCTCGGCCTCATATTCCTCTTCCTCGCTACTCTCCTCTTAGGTTCCAAACGTGCCCGCTTGCTTCTCAATTGAGTACTTGAAAAATACTACTCCGGCCATTCAACGATCCCCATGTGTTAAAATATCACCCCCGCCGAAATTTTGACTCTCGGCTCCCGCAAATACCGTGATAAGGCAGGGTATGGCATTTTCGCCTAGTCGGGACCATGCCGGCATAGTGACAAATAGTAGTGTAAATGTGAGTACCCAAATCCATTTTTACCCCTCGCGGATAGCATATAAACCTCGCAGTGTCCAATGGAAACCGTCGTCAGTCGAAGTCGGGTAAATACTCCCATTGCCCACATCCATAAATACCAAGCATCATCCATAAGGTCCGCTTGGTTGTATCGGGGTTTGATCATCCCAATCGTCATGCAACTCGCTCACTAACGCCAGCGTAAAACTCTATCATCCGGCACCTCTTCATTAGGCAAGATATTAATGTCAACCGTTAGTACCATTAACCCCCAAAAACTTGTTAATGACATCCGGTGAAAAATTTATCGATTTCCCATTCACGGTGATCGATGATAAGTAGGTGACCCTACCTGCCCAATGGACTTGTTGAAAGAATTGTAAAAGTTTAGGGTCAAGGTCGGGTTACCATTTGGGAGATCGGAAACGAACTTCTCCCAGCCGTTGTCTAAGAATTTTTGGATGAAAGGGGTAGTGATTGTGTTTCTATCCGCATGGCCGATGAAATCATCAAGATTGAACAATCTTTCCTTAATGCACTTCGTGTTTTGATTTCTTTGTGGCGGTGCCGAACCTTGAGATGACGAGCCGACCTTTTCTTTTCCTTTTGTTGATTTCTTCGGTGCCATCCCTGAAATTGAACAAAATCAACTTCTTTTCATCACATGACTATAATCATCAAGCAAAACCAATAAAAACATAAAAAAATTCAAAGATTTTCGTTGTGGCATTTCGTCGGACACCTTGAGTTCATAGTTTTTTAACAAGTTTTTCTTATTCAAACTCAAATCCATAAAGCCACCACAAATCAATGAATCAAATAACGATACAAATGTCAACAATACTCACAAATGAACAAGATATAATCAACGAATCATACGGAAATAAGAATCGAAAAATAAATATGAAGAGAAAAACTACAAACTAAAACTCAAGAATATATAAATTGAAACAAGGATTGAAAGAGAACCTGATGATTATGTGTGAATGTTGATATGTTAATGAATTGTATTGATGAATTTGAGTTTTTTAGCAAGTAGGGATTGATAGGGGAAAAAAATCGCTCTCCCGGCCGCTTGTGTCTCGTCTGGTGTGTGTGAAGTGTTTAAGGACGGTTTTTTTTTTTTATACAGACTACTAGTTACGGCCGTAACATATACAAGTTACGGCCGTAAGTTGCTTTCGTTTTTCAAACAGTTTTAAGATACGGCCGTAACACAAAGAAGTTACTACCGTATGTGACGCTCGCTTTTTTTTTAAGTGGCAGTTTTTAAAGATACGGCCGTAACGTACACTAGTTACGGCCGTAATGCGCTTTCGTAAAAATATAATTGGACAACATACGGCCGTATCTAATAACTTACGGCCGTATTTATTTATATTATTATATATTTTTTAAAAAAAAAAAAAAAAAAAAAGATTATAATTATTATATGTTTGAGAATAATGAAAGAAAGAATCCCTGGATTTTATGAACGATCTGATCCTTGCTGTTGTTGAATCCTTCCGTGTTACCCCCAAACTTATTTGCGAAATAATAGAGATTGGGTTGCCTCCCAATAAGCGCTTTGTTTAACGTCCTTAGCTTGACTTCTCGTCAGATTAATTAGGTATTTCCAGATTATGATTGATTTTCTTTGTCGAGAATTCTCCTCCCAGATATGGCTTTAACCGTTGACTGCTTACTTTGAAACTCCCGTCGGTTGTATTATAAATCTCCACAGCTCCATGAGAAAACACCTCTTTGATCGTGTAAGGGCCTGGCCCATCGTGATCGTAGCTTACCGGAAACAGACGCACGTGCATTAAAAAGCGTAACTTGGTCTCCTGCTTTAAAATCTCTTCTTAGAATTTTGTTGTCATGCCATCTTTTCGCTTTTTCTTTGTAGATTTTGGCATTTTCATATGAGTCGAGTCGGATTTCATCCAACTCATTTAATCAAAGAACCTTTTCTTTCCAGCCAATGCTCGTCAAAGTTTAGTTTTTATAGCCCAAAAGCTCGATGTTCAAGTTCTCATGGCGGTGTGAGGCTTTTCCAAAAACCCAGATTAAATGGAGACATGCCTATCGGTGTCTTATAGTCGTCTGTAAGCCCAGAGCGCATCATCCAGCTTTTTCGACCAATATTTTCGAGATGAGTCGACTGTCATCTCAAGTATACGTTTCACCACGATTGGAAATTTCGACTTGTCCACCGGTTTGTGGGTGATAAGAGGTAGCGACACGGTGTTTTACTCCGAATTTGGTCAATAGAGTTTTAACCCGGTGATTGCGAAATGAGATCCGCCATCACCGATAATAACTCTCGGAGTTCAAGCGAGTGAATATATTTTTATTTAGAAAATTTACCACGACCTTAGCTTCGCTTGTTGGTAATGCAACAACCTCCACCCATTTCGATACGTAGTCAACAGCTACAAGGATGTATTCATTAGAGAATGATGATGGAAAGGGTCCCATGAAATCAATTCCCCAAACGTCGAAGATTTCAACTTCAAGGATGAAATTCATTGGCATTTCATTTCTTTTTACATGTTTCCATGTCTTTGGCACCGGTCACACTTCGAGACAAGTGTATGTGCATCTTTGAACAGAGTGGGCCAATAGAATCCTGCTTCAAGAATTTTTCTTCTTGTTTTTGAACCTCCAAAATGTCCTCCATAGTGAGAGGAATGACATCTTTCTAATACCTTCTCCATTTCTTCTTCCGTATGCATCTCGGATGATTTGATCAGTCCTCGTCGAACAATGAGGATCTTCCCAGTAATAGTATTTCAACTCGGAGAAGAATTTTTCTTTTAATGATGGGAAAAATTTGGGTGAATTATTCCACTAACAAGGAAATTAACGATGTCGCATACCATGGTGCATTTTGTTTTTCCCGGATATTAGAGATTTGGAATAGTTGTTCATCCTAAATACTTCATTTATTTCCTTCTCTTGAGCATTGTTTTGGTCGAGTCTAGAGAGATGATCCGCCACTTGGTTTCTGTTCCCTTTTTGTCTCGATTTCTATGTCGAATTCTTGCATAAGTAGAACCCATCGGATTAGCCTTGACTTTGCATCTTGCTTTGTCATTAAATATTTCAAAGTGAATGATCGGTGTAGACTATGACCTTTGATCCCAATAAGTAGGATCGAAATTTGTCAAAGGCATAAACCACTGCAAGCATCTCTTTTCGGTTGTTGTGTAGTTCAAATGAGCATCATTCATAGTCCTGCTAGCATAATGGATCACTTGCATCATTTTGTCCTTCTTCCGGCCCAAGACGGCCCCTACGGCATAATCACTTGCATCGCACATTAAAATGAGAGGAATAGTCCAACTGGAGAAATGATGATTGGAGCTGATGTAAGCTTATCCTTCAAAGTTGCAAAGGCCACGTGGCATTCATTTGTGAAAAGGAATGGTGTATCTTTCTCAAGCAAAGAACAGAGAGGTTTTGCTATTTTTGAGAAATCTTTTATAAACCTCCGATAGAATCCTGCATGTCCGAGAAAACTCCTTACTCCTTTCACCGAAATTGGTGGAGGAAGTTTTGCAATCACTTGGATCTTTGCCTTATCGACTTCAATTCCATGTTGTGAGATTCTATGGCCAAGTACGATTCCTTCCTGGACCATGAAGTGACATTTCTCCCAATTGAGAACTAGATTTGTGTCTTCACATCTTTCCAAGACCATGCCTAAGTGAATTAGGCATTTATCAAATGAATCTCCGAAAACCGAGAAATCGTCCATGAAAACTTCAATGAATTTTTCAACCATGTCTGAGAATATTGACATCATGCATCTTTGAAATGTGGTCGAGCATCGCACAATCCGAATGGGATTCTTCGTAGGCAAATGTTCCATAAGGGCATGTGAATGTTGTTTTCTCTTGATCTTCCGGGGCTATTACGATTTGGTTGTACCACGAATAGCCGTCGAGAAAGCAAGAGTAAGAATGTCCCGCCAATCTATTTAGCATCGATCAATAAATGGGAGTGGAAAATGATCTTTTCTTGTCGTCTTGTTTAGTTTCAGTAAACAATGCACATTCTCCATCCCGTGATCGGTCGTGTTGGTATAAGTTCATTGTGCTCGTTCTCAATGATCGTGATTCCACTCTTTTTGGACACCATATGCAGTGGCTCACCCATGGACTATCTGAGATTGGATAAATGATTCCTGCGTCAAGTAATTTAAGAATCTCTGCCTTCACAATTTCCTTCATGTTTGGATTCAAACGTCGTTGATGCTCAATTGAAGGTTTGCAGTCATCTTCCATCAAGATTTTGTGAGTGCATATAGAGGGGCTTATTCCTCTAATGTCTGCAATAGTCCATCCAATTGCTCTTTTGTGATTCCTCAATACCCTTAGTAATTTCCCTTCTTCAAGTTTGGTCAATATGTTAGATATGATGACCGGAAGTGTTGAGGAAACGCCCAAGTAAGCGTATCTCAAATGTGTGGGTAGAGGTTTGAGATCAAGTGTTGGAGCTTCTTGTAAAGAAGGGAGGGGTTTAGCGGAGCTTGTCCCCAATTCTTCAAAATGTGGATGCTTTCTTAAGGTTGGTAGTGCTTCCAGATAGTTAACTGATTCGGCCAAGTGATATTCTTCTTCCATGCTGGTTAGAGAATTTGCTATACATGTCTCAAGAGGATCTTTAGATAGAATTTTCTCTAAAGACTTGTTCACCATGGCTTCAATTGTGTCTATTTTTAGACAATACTCATCTGTGGAGGGTTGATTCAAAGTTTTTAAGACATCGAAGATGACATGTCTGCCTTCCACTCGAGAATTAGCTTTCCTTCATAGACGCCAATAAGAGCACGTCCGGTTGCGATAAATGGTCGTCCTGCATAATGGGAATATCCCGATCTTCTTCCATGTCGAGGATGATAAAATCACGGGAATATGAATTTATCAACTTTGACGAGCACATCTTCAACTATCCCACGTGGATATTTGATTGACCGATCGGCTAATTGTAGCGAAACTGTTGTTGCTTTTGCTTCTCCCAAATTCAATTTGTTGAAAATTGACAGGCATCAAGTTGATACTTGCCCCTAAATCACAAAGAGCTTTGCCAAAATTTACTTCACCAATTGTACGGGATTGTGAAAGTTCCTGATCTTTTAGCTTGGCGGCAACTTCTTTTGTAGTATTGCGCTACATTCCTCATTAGCATGACAGTTTCGTATTCTTCAAGCCTTCGCTTGTTTGAAAGAATATCTTTCATAAATTTGGCATAGCTTGGCATTTGTGCTAGAGCATCGGCAAAAGGAATGTTGATGTGTAGCTTTTTGAAGATTTCAAGAATTTCCCGAATTGAGCATCGAGCTTGTGATTCTTCAACCGTTGAGGAAATGGGATAGGTGGAACATAAGTTTTTGTAGCAATTGGACCTTTTTGAGATGAAGGTCCGTATCGATTCTTTTGTTTATTTTTTTGTTTTTCCAGATGGTTTTCCATAGAAATTTCGCAATCGCACTCCACTTCTTGTTGTGATAGCTTGGACATTTTCCCTTGGATTTACCTCGGTATTGCTAGGTAACATGCCTTGAGATCTTCTGAAAGTATTTTGGCCATTTGGCCAACTTGTGTCTCAGATTTTTAATTGAAGCATCATTGCGTTGTTGATACTTCATTGTTGTTCGGCTAGCTTCGTGATTGCTTCTTCCCATCCGGCTTCTTTTCTTGATGCGCTGGATTCAACACATTGTTGTTGTTTGCATAAGAAAAATTTGGATGATTTTTGTATCTGGATTGTATGTTGGCCCGTAAGGATTGTATGCTTGCCTTTGGAAATTCGAGCATACGCCACTTGTTCGTGGTGGTGGTGGTACTGTTCTTGTTGCACTAAGGGACAGATAGTCTTTGTTGTGAGTTGCTCCACAAATTTCACATGAAAAAGCTGAAATTTGTGGAGTTTGCACCGTCTTCACAGATTGAGGAGTTGAAAAGACATTTCCTCGACTTTCTTTGATAGAGCTTCAATTTTTGCCAACATAAGTGAATAAGAATCCACTTCAAAACACCATTTGGTTTCTTTTGGATATTTCTCTCGGCCATCTTGCACTTTGTTCACTTATAACCTCAAAAAGATTATTAGCCTCTTTCATAGTATTGTTTCCCAGTGAGCCATTTGATGATGACTCGACAATGGCTCGGCCTGACGGTAAAATTCCAGACTAGAAGTAATTGACTTGTGCACCCAAATTGAAACCATGGTTAGGACATTTTCGTAGCATATCCTTGTATCTCTCCCATGCTTCGTGGAATGATTCTGAATCTTGTTGACGAAATGTAGAGATTTTGTATTTGAGTTTCGCCACTTTTATTGGTGGAAAGTATTTAGTGGTGAATTTTTGGACAAATTCGGGCCAATTTGTTATGCTTCGTGGTGGCAAAGTATCTAGCCACTCTCTTGCTCGTCCTTTAAAGTGTGCACGAAAAGTCTCATTTTGATCGCCTCGTCATTTACATTTGGATATTTGAAATTTCCACATATTTCCACAAAACGGTTAATATGGAGATATGGATTTTCGTCGGTTCTTCCATAGAATGAGTTGTTGTTGGAGAAGAGATTGATGACATCTGGGCGAATTTGAAAATTGTCCACTCCAAATGGTGGATAGATTACACTTGATTGAACGCTCAAAGATGGGGGGTTCATGAATTCCCCAAAGAGCATGTTGTCTTCATCTATTTCCGGATAGGATATTGTTGATGTTGAATGTTTTGAACATTAGGTATTCCCCCACGAGGAATTCTTTCGTTATCATTTCCTTGGGGGAGACGTGGATTTAGTTCGTCCGCCATTGATGGTGAATAAATAATGTTTTTCTTTTGTTCTCTTTGCCTTCTTCTATATGTGGCTTCGATCTCGGGATCTAGTAAAACTAAATCGCGATTGTATGTCCTTCGCATAGACAAGGGAATCTACAACAAAGAAAAAGTTGTATTTATAACAATAGTTAATAATGTAATTTTTCAAATATAACTTATACTTCCCCGGCAACGGCGCCAAAAACTTGACACGCTTTTTGTGTAACTATCGCAAGTGCACGATATCGTATCAAGTAGTAAAGTGGACTTTTTGAGTCCGGTTTATCGATCCCACAAGGAAGTTATGTTATAATTTGAATTATACACTATTAGTCTATTTTTATAGATACTTAAGATGAGTGAAACACACAATTAAAAAGTTTGGTTTAATAATTGCAAAGAAATTGCAATAATAGTTCTAATATTATAAGGAAATAAAAAGATAGCAATAATAATAGATTGATTATTGATAAAATGAAATAGTTGGGATTACAAACTTAGTTCGTCATTAGTTATAAAAGATGTATTGGAGATCATAAGATGAATTTACTTATTATGTTGTGTAGATTTGATTTTCCTTAAAAAGACGGTTTCTCTTTCGAACTATAAACGCCCTTACATATTGAATCAATCCACTATATTTCTATGTTGATTGGCTTCAATACATAGCATTAGGATTTGTGAAAATAACTCAATGAATCATCTAAGGACTAGGGGTATATTTCTATCCCCTAGAACAACTTAGAGTGAAGATCATTTGATCTAATCAAACATATTTTCTTTCAAACATATGAAGATCATAAATATCTTCATTAATTGGCCAAATAAATAAAGATTGTTAAAACAATGAAAATCACACACAATAATAAGTAATTCATAATATATCTTTATACAAACATAAATAACATGACTAACCTTGTTTATAATCCCAACTTAAGAAACTTAGCCCATAAAGGGTTTATTACACATATTACAAGCTTTGGTGGTCATTCTTAGTTGAATCAAGAGAAAGAATTGATCCTAACTCCCTTAGTAGATAAAGGAGATAGAAGCAATAAACTCTCTGAACAACATATGTTGTACCACACTAACAAAGATCACTCAAGAACACAAGTGTGTTCTTCACACAAAAAGAAAAGTTTACAAGAAAATGGAAAATTATAAGATGAATGGTGAATGATGAAGGATCTAAGGGGTCTATTTATACACCTAAAGTCATCTAATAGCTCCAAAACTACAACATTATTACATTATATCGGATCAATGCCACCATCCCTCAATAATACACAAAAGTATAAAAATTAGACAAATCATAGCAATCTGTCAAGAGTTACGGCCGTAACATTCAGGAGTTACGGCCGTAACTAGGGTGACTTACGGCCGTAACCACTGAATGTTACGGCCATAACGTGGCTTCGTAAATTTGCTCATTTGAAGCTTTGATAGTTACGTTTTCAGCCCAGAATTCCCTCGGACTTTGCGTTTTTGCCTGATCTTCTTCGGATGATAACTTTTGATATATAACTCTGATTTTGAATCCGGAAAGACTGCCGAATTCGTCTCGAAAAGCCCTACAACATGAATATATCAAAATTCAATAAAGATAATATTTATTAAACATGTTGTTTCTTGAGTAATTCAGTTATTTAATCCGATCATCATCCAATAAAAATAAAATTATTAAAACTAATAAATTAAAAGCAAAAAACGAGTAGACTAGCTCAATTATGGGTGAATTTTATCGATACAAACCATGGATAAGTGTACAAAAATGACACTTATCACTGCCTTGCGAAACGGCGCAAGACCCGCGACATTTTGCGCGCCGTGTGCATGGCCGTGTCGCATGTGGGTCGCCATTGACACCTGTCTGGCGAACACGGCGCCATTTGGGCCGTTTGTTGCGCCGTGTTCTGTCCAATATATATAAGACAGACACGAGTTTAACCCTATTTTCACCATTCCTCTCGGCTCTCCACTCCTTCATCACGATTTTGGGCGATTTCATCCGGATATTGCATTCTAGCATCTTATAACTCGGAATTGGACATTCTAACACGAATCAATCATCTTCCTTCCGCCATTCCATCGTTGAATTGAGGTAATTGGACATTATACCTAATTTTAGGGTTCTTGGCTATTATTCATTTTTCCTTTCGTTTTTGCTTCGATTGATGATGAATTATAGTTGGGTAATCGTGGTGTTATGTTTTCCTAGAACTTTAGCGGATCAATTCCAAGTTTTCCCCTTCGTTGATCGAATTTGAACCTTATGCCTCCGTAGTGTTCGGTGTATTGTCCCTTAGGGTAGAACGCCGATTAATTCGTAATTTCTCAGTGGAATTGTAGCTGATTGAGTCTCTATTGTTGTTAGGATCGGATTTTTGAAGATTGTTCGGACTGAAACCTTTTCCTTCCACCGTTTTCTTCGCCTCGTGTTATCCAAGGCAAGTACATGTATTACATTTCGTTATGTGTGTATGATTTTGATGCGAATGATGTAAATGGTATTATTGAACGAATGTGATTGTTGCTCTTCCACCTGGGGATGGCATGTGGCCTCTGGGGGGCGATACTAATGGGTACAGCCACGAAAGTGGACATGGGTGCGTGTGTTGATGTTCTTCCACCTGGGGACGGTTCGACAGGACCTCTGGGGGCCGATACTGATGGGTATGGCCGCGGAAGTGGTTTTTCACCTGGGGACGGTTCGACGGGACCTCTGGGGACCGATACTAATGGGTACGGTCGCGAGTTACCAAGCGTGTATGGTTTTGGTGTGGAAACTAGAGGATATACTGTTGTTAAATGTAAATGTGATATTCCGGAATATTGATTTCAAATGTTTTTCATAATGGTTTGTTGCGTTGAAACTCGTATGTATATAATGTTGTGTAATCGTGTACTTGCACTACCTATTCGAATGCTAACCCCTTAAATGGGGGAAATGCGTCTTATGCATTTCAGGTACTGGTCGAGCTGAGGAGCTGGCACGGGATGCACACACAAAGGATGGGCTGGCATGATGATGTGGCTCGAGTCTGTATTTTTATGTTTTGTCATTGCATTTGTTGAGTACTGGAGTTAGACTGATTACTTTTAAACTTGGTTTAAGTCCCCTGCGTGGGCAATGAATTGGTATTTAACTTATGTTTCATGTACTCCGTTAAAATGTTTTAGTCGAGGCCACGGCCTTATTTACTTTTTGAGTGCATCTTTTGGGATATCATTGTGGTTTATGTGTCATGAGTTAGCCTGGTAGACCTCACGAGGGTTCTACGGCGTGTAATGCCCCATTTGTGAATTGGGGTTTTACATTTAAGGTATCGGAGCTTAGGTTTTGAATACCTAGGCTGTCGGTAAATTTTGGGTCTGTCAGTTGCGTCATTAGAGTCAGTCGTTGAGCCTAATATCATCATGCTACCGTCTTTTCGTGCGACCCGTGGCTATAAGTCTCCTCGAACTCTTATACTTCTATAATTCGTTTTCTTGCATTGTTCGGAATTGAGAATTGTGATAACAACCTTGTAGATTGTGAATCTTTCTGATCTTGTTCTTTTCATATTTTCTTCAGTATGTTGAGAGGTCGTGGTAGACCAGCTAGGGGATGCGGACGAGGCCGTGGACGGGGTGCTGATAATGAAGAGGGCTCACTTTCTCCGTCCTCTGCGGACTCAGCCTCTCACTCAGTGCCGTCGGGTAATAATGCCGATGCCGGGACTACTGCCGTACTTCAGCAGTTAGTAGCCCAGCTTGCTCAGATAGCTCAGGGTGGATGCCAGAATCCGCCCCCGACACCTGAAGAGGAAGCTAGTAAGTGGCTTCAGACGGTGACTAAGATGCACCCTCCTCATTTCTCCGGATCTTCTGACTCCCTCGGTTGGGAGAATTGGCTCTTTCAGTTATCCAGGACCTTCGATGCCGTAGCTTTTCCCGAAGACAGGAGGGTACATATTGCCCAGTACCTCCTGGATAAGGAAGTTGCGGAATGGTGGGAGGCCGTTGCGCCCAGAGACCGTCGAGCCACTTGGGAGGAGTTCAGGGCTGCTATGGAAGCAGAATATTGTCCGCCGCCAGTCAAAGAACGCAGAATTGTGGAGTTCTTCACTGCCACACGCCAGGATGTGCCGATTTCTCAGGCCATTATCTCTTACAATCAGCAGTTGGGTTTCGTGAAAGATCAGGTGAGGACGGAGTCTGATAAAATCCGTTACTTCAGTATGCGCATGAAGCCGCATATCAGGCAGAGTATGGCACCGCTCATATGTCCCACTTTGAAGGAATACCAGGATCGCGCTCTAGCGATCGAGATGGCCGTCCCGGAATCAGAGTCGGTTTTGGAAGCTAAGAAGAAGAAGACTACTGGCGGATTCTCGGCCAGTAAGGGTGGTCAGTTCTCGAGGTCTCGTTCTGCTCCTACATCTGGGAAGAGGCCGTTTCATCAGGCCGGTGGATCTCAGGGTAACTGTTCGGTCCAGTCTGTTGCACCTGGCAGGAGAGTTTGTTTTAATTGCAGTCAGCCCGAGCACGTTATGAAGGATTGCCCATTTCCGTTAGTTACTTGCTTTACTTGCGGACAGACCGGGCATCAGGCAGCTCATTGTGAGAGGGCCACCAGGGCCGCTAGAGTTCCGACTACCACCGCCGATCAGAGGGAACACAGCACTCCAGCTACTCATGTTCCGCAGAGTTCGGGCCGTGGTAGGGGTCGGGGTCAGCCAGATCGCCGTATAGTATCGAGTTCGGGTTCAGTTCACCCCCGATTGTATCAGATGAGGCGCACAGAAGAGGCAGACGTTCCGGTGGCGTCACGTACCACTCAGATCCTTACTCATCCAGTTTCAGTGCTTTTTGATTCAGGTGCTACCCATTCCTTTATTGCTTCGGATTGTGTGAGTCGTATTGGCTTTTACTGCTTGTTCGAGTGTGAACCGTTTGTAGTGGGTATGCCCAGCGGGAATCGTATGGTTGGGGATCGGGAAGTTAGGGATTGCCCAGTGAGGATCGGGAGCCGGCATTGGCCCTCAAATCTCATTGTTATAGACCTTAAGGGTGAGGATTTGATCCTCGGGGACGATTGGTTGGATCGTCACGGTGATATCATGAACTATCGGACTCGTACCATCTCGATAGTGGTCGAGGACGGCACCGAGCATACTCTCGTCAGTTGTAAGCCGGGTAGATCGGGGAGTGTGATTAGCGCCTTGAAGGCGATGAAACTTTTGAACCAGGGTTGTGTCAGCTACTGGTGTTATGCTCTGAAGGCGGAAGATGGTGGAGTTGATTGGTCGTCAATTCCAGTTGTTAGTGATTATCCCGACGTATTTTCGGAAGACTTGCCGGGATTACCACCACAGCGAGAGATGGAGTTTCCTATTGATCTAGATCCGAATGTGGCCCCTATTTCTCGAGCACCGTACCGTATGGCACCGTCGGAGATGTTAGAGTTGAAGAATCAGTTGGGAGAGTTGTTAGATAAAGGGTATATTCGACCGAGCGCATCGCATTGGGGTGCGCCTCTACTTTTTGTTAAGAAGAAGGATGGATCGCTTCGTTTATGCATCGACTATCGAGAATTAAACAAGTTAACCATCAAAAATAAATACCCTTTGCCCAGGATCGATGATTTATTTGATCAGCTTCAGGGAGCGAAAGTCTTTTCGAAGATTGATTTGCGATCGGGCTACTACCAGTTGAGGATTCGGGACAGCAATATACCGAAAGCTGCCTTTTAGACGAGATATGGCCATTACGGGTTTGTGGTTGTAACACCCCCAATCCGCTCAGGGATATTACACGTCGTAGACCCTCTCCTCGAGGATCTACCAGGCTGATAACTAAAATCAAACATCGCCTTTAAGGTTAAAATGACTCAGTAGACCAATTTGGTCTTTCAATAAATACATACAACTCAAATACAACTCATGCCCACGCAGGGGTCAAAATACAACCACACCCGTACAACGGGGAAATGATACTGCAGCGGAAAAGAAAATACAACTGGACCAATACGACATCAATGGATCCTCGTGTGATTAGTATCGTTCATCTTTCATCATCCTTCGTGCCGACCCTGTGCTATGCTCCCAAAACCTGAATGCAAAAATAGACATCCACCCCCCGAATACTCGGGGGTTAGCAAAACTCCACTGTTTCGCTAGTGCAAGTACAAGTGCAAAAATACGAGCCATACAATTCACATTCCACGAATAACAATAACCAGGAATCCGCAAAGATCCAAACGTAACAAAAAGTACTTCCCGAGGCAAGAGTTTGGGTAGATATTTCCAAAACCGAAAGACAATAATTAAAGGGGAACAATTTATAAAACAGTTTAAAATGCCCTCGAGAGTTTTAATAGAAAACAATTTAGGATTACCGAATCCTTATCTTTCCAAAATCAACAGGGGTCACAGCCCAAAGGTTTTGTTTTCGCAAATAGAAAACCAACAGTAATCCACAGGGTTAAAACCCACGTCACGTGTCCTCGACGGATAGAAAATCAATACAATATTATCGCCCAAGATACGCAAATCTTGGTCACAAAAATACAACACCAACTCGTGAATCCAGGGCTATACCATTGGATTCCCTTCGTGGCCCCGTCGGACCCTCCCAAGGTGAGCAGAATGCGTTTTCGAAATCATATACACCAACTCGTGAAGTTTTACTCGTGAATCCAGGGCTATACCATTGGAATTCCCTCCGTGGCCCCGTCGAACCCTCCCGAGGTGAGCAAATACATTCACAAAACAAACAACCGCACTCGTGAATCCAGGGCTATACCATTGAAATTCCCTCCGTGGCCCCGTCGGACCCTCCCGAGGTGAGCAAATACATTCACCAAACATACACACGCACTCGTGAAGTTTTACTCGTGAATCCAGGGATATACCATTGGAATTCCCTCCGTGGCCCCGTCGAACCCTCCCGAGGTGAGCAAATACATTCACAAAACAAACAACCGCACTCGTGAATCCAGGTCTATACCATTGGAATTCCCTCCGTGGCCCCGTCGGACCCTCCCGAGGTGAGCGAAAATACATGCACACAAATTAGCATATTGACACGCTTTTTGTGTAACTATCGCAAGTGCACGATATCGTATCAAGTAGTAAAGTGGACTTTTTGAGTCCGGTTTATCGATCCCACAAGGAAGTTATGTTATAATTTGAATTATACACTATTAGTCTATTTTTATAGATACTTAAGATGAGTGAAACACACAATTAAAAAGTTTGGTTTAATAATTGCAAAGAAATTGCAATAATAGTTCTAATATTATAAGGAAATAAAAAGATAGCAATAATAATAGATTGATTATTGATAAAATGAAATAGTTGGGATTACAAACTTAGTTCGTCATTAGTTATAAAAGATGTATTGGAGATCATAAGATGAATTTACTTATTATGTTGTGTAGATTTGATTTTCCTTAAAAAGACGGTTTCTCTTTCGAACTATAAACGCCCCTTACATATTGAATCAATCCACTATATTTCTATGTTGATTGGCTTCAATACATAGCATTAGGATTTGTGAAAATAACTCAATGAATCATCTAAGGACTAGGGGTATATTTCTATCCCTAGAACAACTTAGAGTGAAGATCATTTGATCTAATCAAACATATTTTCTTTCAAACATATGAAGATCATAAATATCTTCATTAATTGGCCAAATAAATAAAGATTGTTAAAACAATGAAAATCACACACAATAATAAGTAATTCATAATATATCTTTATACAAACATAAATAACATGACTAACCTTGTTTATAATCCCAACTTAAGAAACTTAGCCCATAAAGGGTTTATTACACATATTACAAGCTTTGGTGGTCATTCTTAGTTGAATCAAGAGAAAGAATTGATCCTAACTCCCTTAGTAGATAAAGGAGATAGAAGCAATAAACTCTCTGAACAACATATACTACACCACACTTACAAAGATCACTCAAGAACACAAGTGTGTTCTTCACACAAAAAGAAAAGTTTACAAGAAAATGGAAAATTATATGATGAATGGTGAATGATGAAGGATCTAAGGGTCTATTTATACACCTAAAGTCATCTAATAGCTTCAAAACTACAGCATTATTACATTATATCGGATCAATGCCACCATCCCTCAATAATACACAAAAGTATAAAAATTAGACAAATCATAGCAATCTGTCAAGAGTTACTAGTAACATTCGGGAGTTACGGCCGAATCGAGTGACTTACGGCCGTAACTCCTGAATGTTACGGCCGTAACGTGGCTTCGTAAATTTGCTCATTTGAAGCTTTGATAGTTACGTTTTCAGCCCAGAATTCCTCGGACTTTGCGTTTTGCCCGCATCTTCTTGGATGATAACTTTTGATATGTAACTCTGATTTTGAATCCGGAAAGACTGCCGAATTCGTCTCGGAAATCCCTACAACATGAATATATCAAAATTCAATAAAGAGAATATTTATTAAACATGTTGTTTCTTGAGTAATTCAGTTATTTAATCCGATCATCATCCAATAAAAATAAAATTATTAAAACTAATAAATTAAAAGCAAAAAGCAGTAGACTAGCTCAATTATGGGTGAATTTTATCGATACAAACCATGGATAAGTGTACAAAAATGACACTTATCACACCCCCAAACTTGAATTCTTGCTAGTCCCGAGCAAGACTCTTTATTATTCACACTCCAAAAATAAAAATAAAAATAAAAAAATAAGAAAATTAATACACACATAAATTAAAACATAAAAAGAGAAAAGGAGATCAAAATGCCATTAATAAACAACAACTTGATTTTATACAGTAGATAGAAATGAATCAAGATTCAAAATAAATCTACTAATATTTTTGAAGTTAAAACACGGTTTTTATTTTGTAATTCCAAAATGTAAGGTTTTCCCCCCAAAAGGTTGATTATTTCTTTCCCACTCGTGATACACACGACTCCCTTTAATGGTTGCTCTCGATCACTCGTTTATTTTTCGACTCAATATGAAGAAGAATTTCATTGGCGTCATCAAATATTGTGATTTTTACAAAATTGAGTGTATTGAAATTCAGCTGCTAATTAATTCAAATCTGCTCATAAACTACATCCCTTTTAGTGATAGCTTTCACACCGTTATTTGCTAACGTGTAGCTCTTTTCACTAACACAATTTCTATCTCATTTTTTTTTTCGTAAAAAGGTGATAGCTTTCACACCGTTATTTGCTAACGTGTAGCTCTTTTCACCAATTTTTCTGAGACGGCAGCTACGCACCAACAATGGTTAGTCCTTTATTTTTCGCAAAATTTAAGACTACCAAAATTAGGCAAATTCTTCGCTCAACACTTCTCCTTTTCGTCATTTATTTTTTTAGGTGATAGCTTTCACACCGTTATTTGCTAACGTGTAGCTCTTTTCACCAATGACTCCTTTTTTTAGGGAATAGAATTTTTGCAGAAAATCATTTTTTAGTTAAGCATGAAAAATCAAAAACTCCACAAATTAAGTAAATTTCAGTTTTATTTTTCATCAACCAATTGATTCTTCTTTTCTCAAGGTAACGAATGACTCGATTTTATATGATAATTACAAGGCTTGGAAAGAGAGATTAAGGCTCAAAAAAATTTTTGGAATATACAAATTTTTTACCGGTTAAAACGATTTTAGAAGTTTGTATATAGCTAATTTATGGTGTTATGGCCAGATCTAAAAATCTCAAAAATCAAAATACTATAGATATATATATAAATATATATATATAAAAAAAAATTAAGGCAAATAACCAAATCAATCAAAACACACCAAAATTATTAAACAAACCACACCAAAATTACAACACACCAAAATACTAAAACAAACCACCCCCAAACTTGAAAATAAAACTGTCCTCAGTTTAAAAATAAAATAAAAATCAATGCAGAAAAGCAGAATACTCCCTGTTAAGAAAGTTGATGTCTGAGCCTAACGCCTTTTAGAATCTGCAAGAGAATAAATATACGAGGCACACACAAAAGAAAATAAAATATACTCGTAAGTATAACATAATTTTATAGATGCGCATCAAGAAAGTCCGAAGAGTCGCCTTACGCCGCCATCAAAGTTTTTATAAAAGCAAAACACGAAATAAAAATTACAAAGAATACATAAATCGCGAATAGATGCGCGTCAAGAGATCAAGAAGAAACTCCTTAAGCCGCCATCATTTAGCACGATTATTACACACGGCTGTAAAGTAAAAATACAAGAGGTCCGTCATGGGTTATCAAAGGGAGAGGAATGAATCTACTTTTCGCTTTCTCACGGTAAAATCTTCTACCTGCATAATTTTAGCTAGAGTGGATCTGGTTGAGGAACAAATTTATTGAGTTTTTCGATTAGTTCTTCTCGTGTTGTTGCAACGACTATGATTCGCTTTGCACGCTCGGAAATAAATCCCTTTTCAAAGAGTAGTCGATGAAAGACAAGTAAACCATCAAAGAAACCATTGACATTAAGCACTCCTATTGGTTTTTGATGAACATTTAGTCGGGCTCGTAACCACATGAAAAAGTTCCTCAAGTGTGCCAAAACCACCGGAAGGGCGATAAAGGCGCGAATTATTTATCATGTGAGTTATGCGATCTTGCATATTCACAGATCTAAACTCATCTCCAATAGTTGACCGGTAATTTTACTTTCACCGAGGTTTTGGGATTACTCCCAACACTCTTACTCCTTCCATATAGGCATGTGCACGCCCCATTAATCCTAGACTTCCTCCTCCGTAAACTATATGAATGCATTTTTCTCCTAAGGTACGACCCAAGTTGTGGGTCGCTCTGAAGCATGCCTCTTTTCCGTAACTAGATCCACCAAAAATGCAGATCTGTAAAATTTTTTTGTTGAAGATGATGACTCCATTTTTGAAAAGAAAAAATTTTTTTAGAGAGAAACAGAGAAAAGTGCAAGTTTGAGGGATGAATGAAAGAAACCAGAGAAAGTTTATTTATAGAAGAAAAGAAGGTAAAAATTGTTTAACAAGTTTGTGATTGCGTTTGATTGTGCTTCAACTACTCAATAGAATAATGAAAGCTTTTATCGCGTATCACATTTTTTATTCGTAAAATCTCACCACACGACAAAAATAAAAGATACTTACGCGTATGTACGGAGTTGTGATTGTGGCTCACATCTTCCTCTCGATTTTACGTTCGAAACGGCCTAAACGCCTTCTATGAGTCTGGGAGAAGCTTCCCATCCAATTTTCTTACAAATTGGCAAACAGGTCTTTTAACATCGATTCCCAAGACGTTGTTCATATTCTCGGTTTGAAGTTATTCCACAAACACTGAATTCCGTAATACACAAGTCCACTAGGATGCGTGTCAAGAGAAATTTCGATGTTATCTAAATTCTCCTTATTCAGACCATCATTAATGAACTGAATTTTATCTTCTCTGTTTGTAGATGGAATTCCTAAAGATCGACATTTTGCATTACAGTTCCATCTAGCACATTTATAGCAAACGGCTAGAATCTTTGCTCGTCGTTTCTTGGCATATGAACTTTTTCCAAGCCCTGGTAAAAATCTAGTTGGTGTTTCTGTGAATTCACCTTCTATTCTTACTTTGGCTTCGATAATGAATCTTATGTCAAAAGATATGCTTTTATTCGTAAGCAACCTCATCCTTTCAAGCCTTGTCTTATAAATTTTAAAATTGCATTTTTGCTTAGAAAGGGAAATCTTTTTTCAATTTTAAACAATGTTTCATCCATGATAAAAAAACAAAAATAAAAAGACAATGAAAATAATTAAAAAAAATATATACAAATATCAGTTGTTGTGGGAAACTGAAAAATCCGACTTTAATAGTCACGGAGTACCGTTATCCGCCACTTGACCGGACAAACACAATTTAGTACTAAGTTACAACGTCGAGAAATTTGTACCTACAAAAATAGTTTATAATGTAAGATTTCAAATATAACTTATACTTCCCCGACAACGGCGCCAAAACTTGACACGCTTTTTGTGTAACTATCGCAAGTGCACGATATCGTATCAAGTAGTAAAGTGGACTTTTTGAGTCCGGTTTATCGATCCCACAAGGAAGTTATGTTATAATTTGAATTATACACTATTAGTCTATTTTTATAGATACTTAAGATGAGTGAAACACACAATTAAAAAGTTTGGTTTAATAATTGCAAAGAAATTGCAATAATAGTTCTAATATTATAAGGAAATAAAAAGAAAGCAATAATAATAGATTGATTATCGATAAAATGAAATAGTTGGGATTACAAACTTAGTTCGTCATTAGTTATAAAAGATGTATTGGAGATCATAAGATGAATTTACTTATTATGTTGTGTAGATTCGATTTTCCTTAAAAGACGGTTTCTCTTCGAACTATAAACGCCCTTACATATTGAATCAATCCACTATATTTCTATGTTGATCGCTTCAATACATAGCATTAGGATTTGTGAAAATAACTCAATGAATCATCTAAGGACTAGGGGTATATTTCTATCCCCTAGAACAACTTAGAGTGAAGATCATTTGATCTAATCAAACATATTTTCTTTCAAACATATGAAGATCATAAATATCTTCATTAATTGGCCAAATAAATAAAGATTGTTAAAACAATGAAAATCACACACAATAATAAGTAATTCATAATATATCTTTATACAAACATAAATAACATGACTAACCTTGTTTATAATCCCAACTTAAGAAACTTAGCCCATAAAGGGTTTATTACACATATTACAAGCTTTGGTGGTCATTCTTAGTTGAATCAAGAGAAAGAATTGATCCTAACTCCCTTAGTAGATAAAGGAGATAGAAGCAATAAACTCTCTGAACAACATATACTACACCACACTTACAAAGATCACTCAAGAACACAAGTGTGTTCTTCACACAAAAAGAAAAGTTTACAAGAAAATGGAAAATTATATGATGAATGGTGAATGATGAAGGATCTAAGGGGTCTATTTATACACCTAAAGTCATCTAATAGCTCCAAAACTACAGATTATTACATTATATCGGATCAATGCCACCATCCCCTCAATAATACACAAAAGTATAAAAATTAGACAAATCATAGCAATGTCAAGAGTTACGGCCGTAACATTCTGTGAGTTACTGACGTAATCGAGGTGACTTACGGCCGTAACTCCTGAATGTTACGGCCGTAACGTGCTTCAGAATTTGCTCAGTTGAAGCTTTGATAGTTACGTTTTCAGCCCAGAATTCCTCAGACTTTGCGTTTTTTCCCCAGATCTTCTTCGGATGATAACTTTTGATATATAACTCTGATGTTGAATCCGGAAAGACTGCCGAATTCGTCTCGGAAAGCCCTACAACATGAATATATAAAAATTCAATAAAGAGAATATTTATTAAACATGTTGTTTCTTGAGTAATTCAGTTATTTAATCCGATCATCATCCAATAAAAATAAAATTATTAAAACTAATAAATTAAAAGCAAAAAACGAGTAGACTATCTCAATTATGGGTGAATTTTATCGATACAAACCATGGATAAGAGTACAAAAATGACACTTATCACATATCACACCAAACATATCCAAGAAATCCACCCAAAGGCAACAACGCAAGGCACGGCACAATTGTCAAATCACAACGCACCGAAAGGAGAATATATGTATATATATTATCAAAGCACAACAACAACAACAAGCGAATTTACAGGGTTCACGTAACCATCCACAGAACACAACATTCACAAAACTCATGCGTTTTGAGAGAGGACCTTTAACAAGGCTAACCGAATTCTTGAAAGTTCAATTCAAACGACCAAATAAACACATAGAGACGATCACAACGCGGAGAATCGACCGCAACGAATAAAATAAGAAAAGTATGGGAAAGGTACTTGCCTCGAATAACCACAACGCGGAGAATCGACCGAAGTAGGTTGGCACGAACCGACTACGAACTCGCCGACTCCACCGAACGACAATCCACAACAATGAACTACGAACGAAAACAATAACAACGAAAATGAATTCCAAAGTACGACCCAAAGCCGCTGAATTTAAAGAACAAATGACGAAGGTTCAAGGATTTCCCCCAAAACGGCCAAGAACACGATTCGTTCCGTCAAATCACGAAAACGGAATTCCAAGTTGAAATATGGATATACAATCCATAGAATATGTTTAACAACATCATTTAACCATAATCGATCCATCGAAAACGGATGAAAAAGGAGATCGAGGACAAATCCCCCAAAAAAGTCAATTCGAAGGAAATCAAGAAATATACTTCGATTCGACGAAGAACAATGGATTAAATGATGTTAAACACAAGAATACTACCAAGATTAATCATACCCATCGTGTATTAATCAACAACACGGAACGAATCGGACAAAAACGCAAAAACCCCAAATTTTCCCAAAATAGGGTTGTAGGAAATCTCACCTTGATTTGCTGGAACAAAGGAGGTTATGGAGGGATTATTCGATGATATGAACTCCCAATCTTCGTGGATTAGTTGCTTGACAACATGTCTCCTGGATCGCCAAGTCTCCAGCCGCGGAGAGGAAAAGATGAAAATGAAAAACGGGTGAAAATATTGTAATATCCGCAATTTTCGATTTCCGGTAATTTTTTTTTTTCGGTCGGAGTCCGTTTTGACGACTCGCTCCGGACCGTTTCGTCATTCTGAGAATGATTAATTCTACACTTTTTGACATCCGAGTTCGTTTCGGTGTCGTTTCGTTGAGTTCTGTGCTTTTTAGCGACTTTTCCGCACTTGAGTTCGATTCTTGCGAATCTCATCCGAAACTGTTGTTTCGAGTTTCCCGCAAGTCCGTTTATCTTTGTTGGACGTGTTGTGAACTTCGGTTTGGTTATTCAATCACGTATCGTGATTTTCGGGCATTTGGGCCATTTTCGTAATTTCCCAAAGTTTGGGGTAATTACCTTCCGTTGTCGAATTTCGAGCCTTCGGGTGGTCGGAATCGTGTGTCCTACTAGCTCTTAGATTCGTCTTTGTGAGTACTTCGTAACCGTATCGTCGGTTTGTATTCAGGTTCGGGTTTCGGTGCCGTTTTGTTGAATTCAGGATTACTAAACGACTTTTCTAAGTATGAGTTCGTCTTTGTTAGATCACCATTAATTTTTGGTGACTCCAAAAATTATAAATCTTTGCAATATTATAGAACATCGAGTTAGCTTTCCAATGGTTCAAACGGTGAGTCAATCGGAGTCCGGACGAGAGAGTTATGGTCGTTTCAGTTTTTGGCCGAGCACTTCCAGGAGCCTTTCGGCCGATAGGTGGGGGTCGATAGACCCTACTGCCGGCATTCCGTATGGCTATCGGTTGGGCCTATCGGCCGATAGGTTCTGCTGTGTTACACTATAAATGTGTTGTTTTGAGCGAACAGCTCATTTCCTTCCCCATTTTACACTGCGTCGCGAGAGAGAGATATAGAGGGAGAGAGAGTTCTTCATCCGGGGGTCGATTTTCATCATTTCTTTTCGGTTGTGAGGCTCGGATAATCAATCTAACGCGTGTTCTACGGATCTTAACACTTGAATCACTCAAGGTAACATCTCTTGAAACCCTACCTTTTTGGATAATTGGGGATTTTGGGGTTTTGTCCGATTCTTTCCGTTTCGTTGATGGATTCATGATGAATATGATTAATCTTGTTAGTATCTTTAGTTTCCCTACGGATTCATGGATATTTTGTGGATTTTTACGGAATCGAGAGGGTTTGGTTGTGGTCCGCCCTCGTTGTTGTTTTCGGTATGAATATACATGAATCGTAGGCGGGTTCCTGTGTATTCCATTTCCATAATCGTTTAGAAGTGGTTGTGATTGTGCTTTTCGAATCGTTAGGTTCATTTTCGTCGGTTCCTCACGGTCGTGCTTGATTCTTCCGTTCCGTTCATTGTCGTCTTCCTTTTCGTTAGCATCGGGCGTTCCGAAGCTTCCCGGTTGAGCCGTATCCGTTCGTGGTTCAGTGCTCGTGGTATCGAGGCAAGTATCTTGCCCATACATTACGTGTTTTGTGGATATTATGGTTGTTAATCGTCGGTATGTGCTAAATAATATTAATAACCATTTTTCAAAAGAATCGGAATATTTACCATCATGCTTTTTGTAAAGGTGACTCATGTGTGTCGGGAATTAATGTTCTTAGATGAATATGTGAGTTTGTGTGATATTAGTTGTGTCGTTCGGTGCTGTTGAAATCTGGTGCTTCCTTGTGAATCGCATCATTACTTGGTCGTGAGTATATGTTGGATAAACTGGCCATTCTAGTAAGGTACCTCGACTATATATACTGTGATTGACCTTCGAGGCTTGTGGTTTGCAACTGTGATTTTGGAACGTGTGTGTGTGTTGTTCCTTCCACCCGGAGTGTCCGACGGGATGTCTTGGGGTCGATACTAAGGGGTACGGCCACGGAAGTGGACTTGGGTGCGTGTGTGGATGAACTTCCACCCGGAGTGTCCGACGGGATGTCTGGGGGTCGATAATAAGGGGTACGGCCGCGGAAGTGGTTTCCCACCCGGAGTGTCCGACGGGATGTCTGGGGGTCGATACTAAGGGGTACGGCCGCGGGTTACCAGTTATGGTTTTCATCTTGAGGATGACGTTGATGTTTTCGTTAATGGTGATATTGTCCGGAGTATCACGATGCTTTGTGCTTGGGGTCGAGAGACATTATATATCGAGTCTTGGTGTTTGGCTAGAGTGGCATAAGAATAATGTGTTATGTGTAATGTGTCCTTGTAAGTGAATTGAAGTGGATGATCGGGTCGTGGACCCTGTGTTTTATGACCGGAATGGTTGGGTCGTGGACCCCGTGTTTTGTTAAACGGATTTGTATTTTGAAAAATGAACTTTGGGGCTGTGACCCTAAATGGCTTTCGAGGAATTAAGAACCTTTTTAATTTCTGATGTTTTCAAAACTCCCGAGAATTGGAAATGTTTTCACAATGCTTACTTGCTTCGTTTCTGCTTTCAAGACTTGAACTATTTTTAACTAAATATATCTCGGGAAGTCTTTCGTTATATTCTCGGAATGTGTTGTGTATGGCTCGTATTTGCACTTTATACTTGCACTAGCGAAACAAAGGAGTTTGCTAACCCCCGAGTAATCGGGGTGGATATCTCAGATTGTGTCCAGTACATGCAGTTTTCGGGAGCAAGACACAGGATCGGCACGAGGGATGATGAAAGACGAATGATACTAATCACACGAAGGCCGCTTTGGGTTCGATTAGTCGAGTCCATTGTATTGTCTTTTCCATGCCTTATTGTTCATTGTTGCAAGTATTTTACCCTCGTGTGGGTATGAGTCCTGGATGAGTTTATGTATTTTGATTTGTAAGTCTCGTGACGAAAGACCAAATCGGTCTATTGGTCCGTTATTTTTGATTCGTCGGTATGTAATGTAATGTGTTGTTTTGATGTCTAGCTCGGTGGATCCTCACGAGAGGGTCTCATGGCGTGTAATATTCGGTTTGATCTGGGGTGTTACATTTATGGTATCGAGCTTAGGTTGAGGAAACCTAGGCCGCCGGGTCGAGTTATGTGTTGTTGAGTCTTGTATTGTCGATTTTGTCCGACCGAGTCGTCGCGACGCTGCCGCCGTCTGCAGGATGTCGGCCGTGATTAGTATCAAGGTGCAACCATCATCTTCGTGCGACCTGTGGAAGTAAGTCTCCCTTCTTTGTGTTGTGTCTCGTGTGACACGAGCTATTTTTTTTATGATTATTTGTTTAGTGGTGGAATTTTATGTGAATTTTGATTTCACGATATGTATTTAGTCGACTCTCGTATTTGATTTATACGAGGAGTGTCGTCGTTTGTGATGTCTTATTATTGTTGTTTTTTTTCTCCGTTGTTGATGATTTTCGAATCGATTTGCACGTTTTACAAGTTCTATTGTGGAAGCTTTGTGCTTATACGCGTTCGACTTGTCACTAGCCAGTGCGGGAGGGTATTTTATCGGTGGTTTTGTTCTGAAGGTGGCATTTTGTCGTTTATTTCCTTTTAAAGACATGTATTGTCTTGATTTTAAACGTTTTGATGCGTGTGCTATGAGTTGTTTTAGTGAACGTCGGTATGTGTGAGTTTTGGGCATTCTGGCCTATTGGACTTTTGAAAACCTTGAGTATCTTAGAAAAACAAATTTCGAGACATAATTTTTTTTAATGAGTTATTTTCTTGTGGTACATCCAGGTGCCACAATATATTCCAAAAATTTTCTACGTTGAGGACCAAAAATATTTTTGAGATATTTTCAAATGCAGTTGCTTAGACCCAAGGGTCAAATATTTTTGAAAGTTTTTCACTAAAGGAAAGGTGTCCTCATTTTTTGTTCAAACGCTAGATGATTTTCAAAGTCTCGATAATGGTGTTTGTACTACTTTTTGTAAAATGATACTCAAGATCAACTGGTGTTTCCAAACTTTCAAAGGTGGTTTTCGCTTTTAAAACCTATCATTCTGCTTATGGACCTAAATGCGTGTATGGTTTTCGAACTTTCGTTACGGTGTTAACCTCGAATTGTGATCGAATTGGTGGCATGAACGTCGAGTCGTTGCCACGCATTTGTTGTACTAGCCCTCTGTGAGAGGTGTGAACTGGTGTTTACTGTTATCACCTCGTGGTGATTTGCGTGTTGTCGCACGAGTGTGGGTTGTTAAAGCTTGAGTTGTACATTTGTGTACATGTATGATTGTTTCATGATGGTTGTAATTATGTCTGGTTATCGTTCGTGCCGTTGAGGTCGCCGAACGATACCGCTGCTGTCAAGTGTTTGTGTGTATTATTTTACGATGATAATCGTTGTATATGATATGTATTATGATTCCTTGTTGTGCCGAGTTGGCATCTCCGCTATGTTGTTTTGCGACGTTATGCCCCATCAGATCTAGCATTTGTATTTTCGGTATGCCGAGCCGAGGCGTTTCAATCGAGATGTGCCGGGGCATGCACGTGTAAATTGTCCTTCTCGTCGGTAACACATTTCAAGTGTGGACTCGAGGACACCGAAGTCAGTTTTGTGTATTGGCTACCGAGACTTTGTTAGTTCGCGCTTCAAAGACACCATCGGAATCGGCTTTGAGAGGCCTTTGAAGGATGTTTCGCATTGCTTGTTGTGTCGTCACCTTGATTTCATTGTTGTGAGTTTGGGCGACCTTCTTTTATAAGAGGTCGAATGTAGTACCCGTGTTGTTTTTAGACTCGCATTTTCTCTTTCTCGAGTCTATCGACTCGCTCGTGTTTGTTGATACTTTCAACTTGTTCTCGTATTTGGTTTCGCTGCTCGAACGAGCCGTGATCTTGTTTGGGTCAATCTGTTATCGCCGTGATTTTTTCGAGTTCGGTTCGATTCTTGTGAACCTTGTTCTAAGTGACATCATTTGGTTCTACTAGTCCTTTTATTCGAAGGGATCGGATTTTGAACTTCGTATTTTCTACTTTGTCGACTCATTTATGTTCGTTGACATTTCGAGCTTGTCCTCGCCTTGTTTTTGTTTATCGAACGAGTGTGATATCATTTCGGAATAACATATTTGTCGTTGTGACTTTTCAATCGCTATTCCCTTTCCTGTGGATCTTATGGGAATGCATGTCTTGTAGTTCTCACCAGATCATCCTGGGAGTTATTGTTGAACTTTATTGTTCTTCGTGATTCGAACATGATTCTTCGATTTTTGTTGTCTCGATCGTTTGTTTGTTCGGTTTTTGTTCTCGTTTCGTGATTATTGAACGTTCAGGCTCCTTCGTAATTCCCTTTAGTTCGGGAAATTAGTTTCGTTCTCAATCTTCCATCCCTTAGGCGATGGGATTCCGTGTTTGTTCAGCGGTTGACTCGCGTTTTGATTGATGTACCGTTGGGTTGATCAATCATATTGATTTTCGTTCGTTATGTTTTGTGATTATCGGATAATTGACTTGGCTATAGTATCCGTTTGATGACGCTTGTCACTTGTCGGTTTTATTATATCCCTAACGGCGACGTTGTGTTGGTCACCGTGGAGCGTGTTTACACGCCGTATATTCCTTTGCGTTGTTTGTAACATTTAGCCGTTGGGCATTAGTTACGCATTCTTGTGTGTATCGTTGAGTTTTTCCTGGCGGAATATTTCTTCTCCCTACTTGTTTTAAGTTTCGGGACGAAACTTCTTTTAAGGAGGGTAGAATGTAATATCCGCAATTTTCGATTTCCGGTAATTTTTTTTTTTCGGTCGGAGTCCGTTTTGACGACTCGCTCCGGACCGTTTCGTCATTCTGAGAATGATTAATTCTACACTTTTTGACATCCGAGTTCGTTTCGGTGTCGTTTCGTTGAGTTCTGTGCTTTTTAGCGACTTTTCCGCACTTGAGTTCGATTCTTGCGAATCTCATCCGAAACTGTTGTTTCGAGTTTCCCGCAAGTCCGTTTATCTTTGTTGGACGTGTTGTGAACTTCGGTTTGGTTATTCAATCACGTATCGTGATTTTCGGGCATTTGGGCCATTTTCGTAATTTCCCAAAGTTTGGGGTAATTACCTTCCGTTGTCGAATTTCGAGCCTTCGGGTGGTCGGAATCGTGTGTCCTACTAGCTCTTAGATTCGTCTTTGTGAGTACTTCGTAACCGTATCTTTGGTTCGTATTCAGGTTCGGGTTTCGGTGCCGTTTTGTTGAATTCAGGATTACTAAACGACTTTTCTAAGTATGAGTTCGTCTTTGTTAGATCACCATTAATTTTTGGTGACTCCAAAAATTATAAATCTTTGCAATATTATAGAACATCGAGTTAACTTTCCAATGGTTCAAACGGTGAGTCAATCGGAGTCCGGACGAGAGAGTTATGGTCGTTTCAGTTTTTGGCCGAGCACTTCCAGGAGCCTTTCGGCCGATAGGTGGGGGTCGATAGACCCTACTGCCGGCATTCCGTATGGCTATCGGTTGGGCCTATCGGCCGATAGGCCGGCCGATAGGTTCTGCTGTGTTACACTATAAATGTGTTGTTTTGAGCGAACAGCTCATTTCCTTCCCCATTTTACACTGCGTCGCGAGAGAGAGATATAGAGGGAGAGAGAGTTCTTCATCCGGGGGTCGATTTTCATCATTTCTTTTCGGTTGTCAGGCTCGGATAATCAATCTAACGCGTGTTCTACGGATCTTAACACTTGAATCACTCAAGGTAACATCTCTTGAAACCCTACCTTTTTGGATAATTGGGGATTTTGGGGTTTTGTCCGATTCTTTCCGTTTCGTTGATGGATTCATGATGAATATGATTAATCTTGTTAGTATCTTTAGTTTCCCTACGGATTCATGGATATTTTGTGGATTTTTACGGAATCGAGAGGGTTTGGTTGTGGTCCGCCTCGTTGTTGTTTTCGGTATGAATATACATGAATCGTAGGCGGGTTCCGGTGTATTCCATTTCCATAATCGTTTAGAAGTGGTTGTGATTGTGCTTTTCGAATCGTTAGGTTCATTTTCGCTTTCCTCACGGTCGTGCTTGATTCTTCCGTTCCGTTCATTGTCGTCTTCCTTTTCGTTAGCATCGGGCGTTCCGAAGCTTCCCGGTTGAGCCGTATCCGTTCGTGGTTCAGTGCTCGTGGTATCGAGGCAAGTATCTTGCCCATACATTACGTGTTTTGTGGATATTATGGTTGTTAATCGTCGGTATGTGCTAAATAATATTAATAACCATTTTTCAAAAGAATCGGAATATTTACCATCATGCTTTTTGTAAAGGTGACTCATGTGTGTCGGGAAGTAATGTTCTTAGATGAATATGTGAGTTTGTGTGATATTAGTTGTGTCGTTCGGTGCTGTTGAAATCTAGTGCTTCCTTGTGAATCGCATCATTACTTGGTCGTGAGTATATGTTGGATAAACTGGCCATTCTAGTAAGGTACCTCGACTATATATACTGTGATTGACCTTCGAGGCTTGTGGTTTGCAACTGTGATTTTGGAACGTGTGTGTGTGTTGTTCCTTCCACCCGGAGTGTCCGACGGGATGTTTGGGGGTCGATACTAAGGGGTACGGCCACGGAAGTGGACTTGGGTGCGTGTGTGGATGAACTTCCACCCGGAGTGTCCGACGGGATGTCTGGGGGTCGATACTAAGGGGTACGGCCGCGGAAGTGGTTTCCCACCCGGAGTGTCCGACGGGATGTCCGGGGTCGATACTAAGGTACGGCCGCGGGTTACGATTATGGTTTTCATCTTGAGGATGACGTTGATGTTTTCGTTAATGGTGATATTGTCCGGAGTATCACGATGCTTTGTGCTTGGGGTCGAGAGACATTATATATCGAGTCTTGGTGCTTGGCTAGAGTGGCATAAGAATAATGTGTTATGTGTAATGTGTCCTTGTAAGTGAATTGAAGTAGATGATCGGGTCGTGGACCCTGTGTTTTATGACCGGAATGGTTGGGTCGTGGACCCCGTGTTTTGTTAAACGGATTTGTATTTTGAAAAATGAACTTTGGGGCTGTGACCCTAAATGGCTTTCGAGGAATTAAGAACCTTTTTAATTTCTGATGTTTTCAAAACTCCCGAGAATTGGAAATGTTTTCACAATGCTTACTTGCTTCGCTTTCAAGACTTGAACTATTTTTAACTAAATATATCTCGGGAAGTCTTTCGTTATATTCTCGGAATGTGTTGTGTATGGCTCGTATTTGCACTTTATACTTGCACTAGCGAAACAGTGGAGTTTTGCTAACCCCCGAGTAATCGGGGTGGATATCTCGTGTGTCCGTGTACATGCGTGTTTTCGGGAGCAAGACACGGGATCGGCACGAGGGATGATGAAAGACGAATGATACTAATCACACGAAGGCGATTTTGGGTTCGGATTAGTCGAGTCCATTGTATTGTCTTTTCCGTTGTCTTATTGTTCATTGTTGCAAGTATTTTACCCTGGTGTGGGTATGAGTCTGGATGAGTTTATGTATTTTGATTTGTAAGTCTGTGACGAAAGACCAAATCGGTCTATTGGTCCGTTATTTTTGATTCGTCGGTATGTAATGTAATGTGTTGTTTTGATGTCTAGCCTGGTGGATCCTCACGGAGAGGGTCTGCGGCGTGTAATATTCCCGGTTTGATCTGGGGGTGTTACAAATATGACTACTCTGTCATATTTATACAGGCACGGCCTAGCGTGCGCTACACCTTCCGGACTAGCGCGCGCTAACGGGCAGCCTCGGCCGATAACCCTCGGTCGGGGCCCGCAAGGCCTGGTACTGAAGACTCAATCTGCCGGCCGGATCCTGCCTGCCCGACCGCGATAGCGCGCGCTGCGCGGATGCTAGCGTGCGCTAGCCGATCTGTCCAGAACCCTCTGGACTGAACTGCCCGGCCAGGTAACGTATGCTAGCCGGCCGACAGCGTGCGCTACGCCTGCCGACTAGCGCGCGCTACGCTCGGCGTAGCGTGCGCTACCTGCCGATCCTAACTGATTCTGAACCCCAGACTCCACCGCATGCACTGGAGAAGGCGTCGTTAGGCCGTGAAGCGTGCGCTACACTGCTTTAGCGCGCAGCCTTCCGGCCGTAGCGTGCGCTATGCCGGTTCCTGCCGCATCCGTCCGGCCGGTGCCCGCAATCGTCCGGCCAGTGCCCGAACACCAGGGCTCGACGACTCGATTTCCGAAAACGCACGGAACGAACACGACGAAAAGTTCGCGGATAACATCAATGACCCGGAATGAAAACATAATACCATAATTAGTCATACGCGACCAAGAAACGGGTCGAGACAACAATTACAGATACGGATACCCGTAACTTTCAAGAAATTATAAAATGGCCCAAAACGCCCGGAAATCACGATACGTGATCGAATAACCAAACAGAAGTTCACAACACGTCTAACAAAGTTAAACGGACTTACAGGAAACTCGAAACAGTAGTTTCGAACGAGATTCGCAAGAATCGAACTCAAGCGCGGAAAAGTCGCTAAAAAGCACGGAACTCAACAAAACGACACCGAAACGAACTCGGATGTCAAAAAGTGCAGAATTAATCATTCTGAGAATGACGAAACGGTCACGAGCGAGTCGTCAAAACGGACTTCCGCTGAAAAAAAATAAATTACCGGAAATCGAAAATTGCGGATATTACATTCTACCCTCCTTAAAAGAAGTTTCGTCCCGAAACTTAAAACAAGTAGGGAGAAGAAATATTCCGCCAGGAAAAACTCAACGAGATACACAAGAATGCGTAACTAACGCCCAACGGCGAAATATTACAAACAATGCAAAGGAATATACGGCGTGAAAACACGCTCCACGGCGACCAACACAACGTCGCCGTTAGGGATATAATAAAACCAACAAATGACAAGCGTCATCAAATGGATAATACAATCAAGTCAATTATCCAAACAATCGCAAAACACAACGAACAAAATTAATACGATTGACCAACCTAACGGTACATTGATCAACACGCGAGCCAATCGCTGAACAAATACGGAATTCCACCGCCCAAGGGTTGGAAGATCGAAAACGAGACTAATTTCCCGAACTTAAGGGAATTACGAAGGAGCCTGAACGCTCAACAATCATGAAACGAGAACAAAAACCGAACAAACAAACGATCGAGACAACAAAAATCGAACAATCATGTCCGAAACACGAAGGATAATAAAATTCAAACAACATCTCCCAGGATGATCTAGTGAGAACAACAAGACATGCATTCCCATAAGATCCACAGGAAAGGGAATAGCGACTGAAAAGTCACAACGACAAACGAGTTATTCCGAAACAATACCACACTCGTTCGATCAACAAAAGCAAGGGACAAGGCAAGCTCAGAAAATGTTAACGAGCATAAACGAGTCGATAGAGTTGAAAATACAGAAGTTCAAAATCTGATCCACTTCAAATAAAGAACTAATAGAACCAAAAGATGTTACTCCCGAACAAGGTTCACAAGAATCGAACCGAACTCGAAAAAGTCACAGCGATAACCAGATCGACTCAAAACAAGATCAAAGCTCGTTCGGACGATGAAACTGAAATACCGAACAAGTTCATAAAGTATCAACAAACATGAGCGAATCGATAGACTGGAGAAAGAGAAAATACCGAAGTCAAAATAGTACGGGTATTACCTCCGACCTCGTCCACGAAATTCACAAAAACGGGACCAAGGTAACAAGACATTAAACAACCGACACATAACGGAACCATCACCGATGCACACGGTCATACCAAACCAAGCTCTAACAGCTCGCACATGTGCTACAACGCAGAAATCACCACGAGGTGACAACATTTAACACCAACATCCCGCCTCTCACAGGGGGCTAACACAACAAATGTGTGGAAAACGACTCAACGCTCACACCGCCAATTAGGTCATACTCGGGAGCAAATATCAAAATGACAACGCGAACATCGTACATACATACCCAGCCCTCAGACGGGAATGGATAGGTTTTAAAAACGAAAACCTCATTTTGAAAATAATTTAGAAGAACACCGGTTGATCTTGAGTATCACCTTTCAAAAAGTACAAATGTGAAACATCGTTATCGAGACATTGGAGAACCATTTCGCATTTGATAAAAAATGAGGACACTTTTCTTTTAGTGAAAAAAAACTTTCAGAAAATCCGACCCTCGGGTCTAAGTATAAGTTTTTCTAAACATCGAAAATATCTTAAAATATTTTGGTTCTCGAGGTAGAAGAATTTTTGAATCATGTTGTGGCACCTTGGAGGTACCACGAGAAAATAATTTATTTTAAAAGTACGTCTCGAAATTTAATTTTCTAAGATACTCAAGGTTTTCAAGGATAATTCAATGGGCTATAATACCCAAAAATTTAAGGTAATTACACAAAACTTTATAGCGTCGTGGATCCCGCGTCGGAACCCACCAGGCTAAAAACCATTTACAAAAATGCCAAAAAGGCCGTTGACATTAGTATTTATCAAAACTCATAAAATCATTTGAAAACACCCAACTACCGTCAAAACGATCAAGGCCAAAAACTCGGTTAAAGGAATCGGTTTTCGAAATAAAACTCAGTCGGTAAAATACTGAAAGCCATTACAAAAGAACTCACGCAGCGGATAAAAGAAATAAAGTCAAACATGCACAATCTAGCAACACTACTCCTCATATAAATGAAACATGAGAGTCAAATAACCACATATTAAGAAATCAAAATCCATAAGAGGATTCCGTCACTTAACAAATAATCATAAAAATAGCTCGTGTCACACGAGGCACAACACAAAGAAGGGAGACATACATCCACAGGTCGCACGAAGATGATGATCGCCCACGATACTAATCACGACCAACAAACTCAGACGACGCGTCGCGACACGACTCAGTCAGACAAAATCCGACGAGACAAAACTCAATAGACACCACTGACCCGACAGCCTAGGTTTCCACAACCTAAGCTCTGATACCATTCTGTAACACCCCCAATCCGCTCAGGGATATTACACGCCGTAGACCCTCTCCTCGAGGATCTACCAGGCTGATAACTAAAATCAAACATCGCCTTTAAGGCTAAAATGACTCAGTAGACCGATTTGGTCTTTCAATAAATACATACAACTCAAATACAACTCATGCCCACGCAGGGGTCAAAATACAACCACACCCATACAACGGGGAAAGGATACTGCAGCGGAAAAGAAAATACTGTAATACCCTCACCTTTAATATTGTATTTCATGATTTAAGTTAAGTATTGTTGCACCATATCTGTGATGTGTAGCATGTACCGACGAATTATGTTAAGTTGGATTCATGGTCATTCATACTATATTAGTTGTTGGGTGATATTGCGAAAATTCCATTTATGCTCGTTATAGTACTTAACGTACGTTAACATGTATTCTTAACGTACGCTATGAAGGCCGCCTTACGTACGTAACACCGATACGTTAACGTACGTAATGCGGAAGATTCTCCAAAGAATCGCCTTTCGGCGGGTGGGGTCGAGCAAGGGTAGCCGGTCGGGAGTCGATCGCGACACCAAGTCAACGCCACTACGCATTTAATAGCCGCTTGGTTACGTACGTAACGAACTGCGTGTTTTTAGGCAGTGAGTTTGATGAAATTGGTTACGTACGTAATGATCATAAGATTACGTACGTAAAGGCTATAACGTACGTTAACCACGTTCGTTAACGTACATAATGTCCAGTTCAGATTATAAATGTAGGACTTGCCATTCATTTCCTACTCGACCTTTTTTTCAATCTCCCGACTAAGGAACGATTCCCTTCCCTTCCAACTTCGTTTCTAAGCCTTTCTAACTTGTGTTGGAGCCTCAACACTTGATTGGTGACTTGGAGAAGCTAGAGATTGAAGTATATTCCTTGAAGTGTTGGTGTTGTTCTTCATTTTAAGGTTGGTCTTTCTTTAACTCATATCAATTCCATGTTTCTGATGATGTTAGTAGATAAATACTTCACATAATGATAGTTTAGATT
The DNA here is from genome assembly GCA_033398695.1 of Orobanche coerulescens. Classification (NCBI taxonomy): domain Eukaryota; kingdom Viridiplantae; phylum Streptophyta; class Magnoliopsida; order Lamiales; family Orobanchaceae; genus Orobanche; species Orobanche coerulescens. Next base: position 175,854,433 of record CM065808.1, read on the forward strand.
AGTGTAAACATGATAAGTTAATTGAATCATACTCAAATCAAGTGAAGATTAATTTTGAAGGTATTAGTATTGCTTCTTGAGGTAAATAACTTCATAATATGATTGTGTTAATAATGATATACATAAAACCTGAGGTATAGCATGATAATCGGAAGTTGATTTTAGTCTCTACACTAGGAACATGTTAGAGATGATGTCCTTAATGATTAAAAGTGAGAAATGTTAAGATTGTCTTGAACATTCTATTGATCCTTAAAGGTTGCATGAAACCATGATTTTGGCCTTTAAAACCTTTGTGATGGAATTGTTGGAAAGATGATGTTAACCCTTTGAAGATGATCTTTGTTAGATGGATGAAATTACTTCAAAAATCTCAAGTATCCAATGGTATAACTAGGCATTTAATAAATTCTTCAAAGTAAAACAATGAATGTTGATAGGAGGAAGTTGTAATCTCCGTACGTTCGAATTTATCGATTTCACCAAAGAGTGTTAATCACTACATTAATAGGTTAATAATGTTCTTAAGAGAGTTGTGTTGAATATGACGATACAAATATGGTAGATGAATAGCCGAATTCCATTTCATTAATCCGTGCATGTCTAGAGGAGTAAATTAAGATAATGTTCTTAACTCACTAAAAACTTGAACTTACGTTTCATATAATAATCAAGTTTTGAATGAAATCGTCAGAATAATGAAGAATGTAATTAAACACAACTTATATCGTAATTGGAAGTGTCGATGATTTGAAACGATATCCTCACGATATTACATTGATGATAAACTGGACATCAAGAATTTGACATCAAGATTAGAATATGTAATGAACATGATAAACATGCGATGATTTGTAATAAGAACATTAAAATGGTCAATAGGATAATCTATTTATTCAAAGTGAATTTACGAATATTGTTCATGCGATAATACCATTATCATACGAATGTGTTGTTGAATGGATTATATTTCATTCAAGGTTGCTTGTTCACGTGAGTATTGTTAGACGAGGATACCGTTCGTTTGACCATTCAAAGAAGGATTATTCGTCTACGGAATTGAGGCAAGTTATCTTGCTTGGTTATAGTGATGGTTGAATTCTTGTGATTATTATGCAGTTCGTGTGTATGAAATGTTCTGATAATCTATGATTCGTGATATGGTAATACCCTTGATCGTATTGTCATGGTGTTGGGGATGATACCCCCGGAATTACCGTCCTTATTACCGTTAGTTCTTTTGAGCTTTGTTGACACTTCGGTGAGTTGTTCGATTCCCTCGTAAAAGTGTAATTCGTTGAGTTTCGTTGTCATGTTGTATCGTGACATCTCTGGAGTCATATCTGCGCGCCGATTGGTTATGTGTAGGATTTTTAGCCGGGCACTTGATGATCATGCGTGGATGTTTTCCGCATTTAGATCGTGCACACGAGACGTAGTTCGTGAGGCTAATTAGGTACATCGTCCCACGTATATTCTGGATTCCGTATACGGGGTGGACATGTGCACGGACACATTTCCGGATCGGGCGTACTGTGACGTCCGTCTTGAGCCATAGTATGTGGTCGTTCGTATACTTGATTATGTTTCGACAGTTGGGACTGATTGTTTATACGCCTTCGGGGTATATTCAGTAGTCGGTGGATTTCTTTGAAATCAGTATATATATGAATTGTATAATGCCATGAGAATTATTATCATGTATAGCTGACCCTGTGGTTTGGGGCGAAATACTTGTATTTCAGGGCGAGGAAAGGGCAAGGCACAGGAGGAGCACAATGGCGACGGAGGATTCTGATGTATGCTATTTCGGGGGCCCCGAGTCTTTTGGTTGTTCGGTTATGTTTTAAGCGTGACTTTCGTTTTATTTTTGTGTCGGATGAATGTACTAAAACTTGTTAGGTACTGCCCATCGTCATATGGTCTGTACCGTGTTTGGATCCTGTGTATGTTTGCTTGTATTTAAAAATATGAATAACTCATACTCCACACCGGGGTTTTGATAAATATCGTGGTACGGTACCACGTTGTCGGATTTTAAGTGTATTTTGTGACATTGCACAGTGGGTCCCGTGAGGGATCCACGGCACCGTAATGGCCACTGCTTTTGGGCCATTACAGAAGATGGTATCGGAGAGCGTGTGTTTTTATTTTGAGTCATTGTAGGATCGAAATAGCATCAAGAAAACTTCGTGCCACGTGTAACCTGTGCAAGCGCCTGACCCGTCGAATACGGTATGTTCTCATGAACCATAATTTGATTTCTGGCATGATATTGACGATGTATTGGTCTCCTTACTTATCTTGGCATCTTGCTACCATGAGGCAAAATTCATCTATTGAAGAGAACCTAAATTAATTATGTGATTGGAATTGTTTCGACTTAATGTTGATATGATATTGAGTGTGTAACACTTGTAGTGCCAGTGACTCTTTACAACTGCTTTGTTGGATAGGAAATTCCCTGTTGTTATTAACTTAGCATGAATTGTGATTGATAAATCAAACTGTACTTGTGACTTGATTCTTTCAGTATGGAAAGGAACCTTAGGGGCCGTGGCAGAGGGGGACGAGGCCGCGGAAGAGGCCGAATTCCGATACCACGAGCTAACAGACGCGCGAATGTGGAACAGAGTTCCGCAGGCAGTGATTCGCCTTCTCGGGACCAATCACACCACACCGGAGAGAATGCACGTGCCGATCCTTACACCGTGATGCAGGGCATGATGGCCCAAATGACCCAAATGGGTCGGCTGATGGAAACTATGCAAAGGAATACTACTGGTCAACAGCAGGGACAACAGCCTCCGCCCCTGGTACCTGGCGGGATCGTGAGCCGGATTATTAGCGACATATCACGTCAGTGACCTCCGACTTTTGAAGGTTCATCTGAGCCTGCCGACATTGTACACTGGATAGAACATTTCGAGAAACTGTTCGAGATGGTGGAGTGCCCAGAGGAAAATCGAGTTCTTTGTGGCACTACTACCTTAGTAAGAGTGCCCATACTTGGTGGCTTTCTGTGAGGCTGCCAAGGCGCGAGTACTTGGGAGGAATTTAAGACTCTTATGCTAGATCGTTACTATCCCGCACCCTCCGTGAAGCCAAACTGTCCGAATTATTAAACCCCACCCATCTAAGACGAAGATGTGTTAGCAATTCTTTGAAAAATTCCAAGCACTTCTCCCTTTGCTACGCCGGTTGTCCGTTCGGAAGTTGATAAAATCAAATATTTCCTCAAGAGGCTTAAACCCCGAATGAGGATGCAATTACTCAATCACCACTGTACGACCTTACCGGAGTTTATTGAGAAGGCTTTGGAGTATGAACTTACTGCGAAGGAGATTTCTAAGAGACAACCTCGCTTTCCAACAAGAGATCCAGAACTGCACTCCAAGGAGACAAAGAACCGGGGTATTCAAGAAACCCCACTGTACTAAATCCTTCCGAGCGGCCACCTATGGCACCAAAACCGGCAGAACGCACTCTCGGGCAATCACCACTGTCGTGTGTTATAACCGTGGGGACCAGGGCATATCAGCTCCAAGTGTCCGGCCGGCCGTTACTGTCACACTTGCGGGAAGAACGGTCATCGCGCTCGCTATTGCCGGGTGGACTCGGGCGTGCCCGGCGGATCTCTTGCTCCAAAGCAGTCTTGCTCAGAACGTGCTCCTCCATCCGCTTCTTACCAGACTACCGGGGCGAACAAAGGGATAGGCCGTGGAAACCAAGTTGGTACACCTGCTTCCGGGGTTGCAAAACCCAGAGTTTACGAGATGAAGAAAGCCGATGATCCCGAAGCCAGCATGATTGCAGGTACTCTCGAGATCCACTCTCAGCCCGTTTGTGTTCTTTTTGATACTGGTGCTTCACACTCCTTTTTGTCTAGTTCTTGCTTGAGTCGTTTGCATTTGAATCGTGTTATCAATTGTGAACCTTATGTAATTGGTCTACCCGATGGTAGAAGAATTATTGGGAGTCGTGAAGTACTGAACTGTCCGATTAGCATAAACAACCGTGAGTGGTTGTCTGACTTGATTGTGGTGGATTTACCTAAAGATGATGTAATCTTGGGTATTGTCTGGATGGATCGTCACGATGGCGTCCTTAGCGTCCGAAATCGAATGGTGACCGCCACATCGGATGATGGCGCGAGTGTATTTTTCGGGGTGATAATCCCAATCATTCAGGAGAGTCATCAGCGCTATGAAGGCTATGAGATTACTAAACCAGGATGCATTGGTTATTGGTGTTACATGACTAAGACAATGACCGGCCACCAAATTGATTGATATTCCAAAGAGTTCGAGATTACCCGGATGTATTTCCTGACGAGCTTCCAGAATACCCCCACAATGAGAGGTGGAATTCACCATTGAGTTGGAGCCAGGACGTCCCCGCTTTCAAAGCACCATACCGTATGGCCCCGATCGAGATGCAGGAATTAAAAAGACAACTCGAAGAATTAATCGAGAAAGGGTACGTTCGACCCAAAGGCATCCCCTTGGGGAGCGCCGGTGTTATTCGTGACGGAAGAAGGACGGATCATTTGCGTTTGTGTATTGATTACGGGAGCCGAACAAGGTAACAATTAAGAACAAGTATCCTTTACCTCGCATCGATGACCTATTGGATCAGCTCCAGGAGCCGCCGTATTTTCCAAGATCGACTTGAGGTGGGTACCACCAATTGCGGATTCGAGAGTCCGACGTCCCGAAGACAGACTTTTCGCACTCGCTATGGGCATTATGAGTTCGTTGTCATGCCATTCGGATCGACTAATGCACTGCAGATTCATGGAATTGATGAATCGGGTTTTTATTAATTATCTGGATCGCTTTGTAGTCGCTTTTATTGACGATATCTTGGTCTACTCTCGTGATCATGAGGAGCATGAGTGTCACCTCCGCTGTTCTCGATGCGTTAAGGCGAGAACAACTCTATGGAAAATTTTCCAAGTGTGAATTCTGGATGTCCAAGTTATTTTTCCGGGTCATGTGATATCAGCAGAGGGAGTTAGAGTAGACCCACGTAAGACGGAAGCTATCCGAGACTCGGCTACCCCCAAGAACGTGAAGGAAGTTCGTAGTTTTCTCGGGTCTAGCAGCTATTACGCATTTATCGTGGAAGGATTTTCCAAAATTGCTCAACCGATGACTAACTGCTGAGAAAAGATAAGAAGTACTTGTGGTCGGAAGCATGTCGGAAAGTTTTGATGAACTCAAAGGTCGATTAATTTCAGACTGCTTTGGTACTACCTAGAGGGACGGAAGGATTCGCGGTATACGATGCATCGAGGCAGGGCCTTGGACACGCAGACGGGAAAGTGATCGCCTATGCGTCCGTATAGTTGCGTCCTTACGAGGTCAACTACCCGACTCATGACTTGGAGTTAGCAACAGAAGTGTTTGCTTTAAAAATCGCGCCACTATCTCGTATGGAGTTACTCGCGATTTTTACGGACCACAAGAGCCTCAAGTATATTTTTACCTGTAAGGAGTTGAATATGAGACAAAGGAGGTGGTTAGAGCTAATCAAAGACTATGATATCGAGATCCTTTATCATCCGTGCAAGGCAAACGTGGTTGCCGATGCCTTGAGCCGCAAGACGGTGCAGAGCAGATGCTAGCTCGTTTGACCGCCCGAGGGAGTTGCGATTAGAGTTCATGAGACCGTAGATTGAGGTCCTGGATACAACGCATTCGGGGACAGTGTGCATGCTTGAGATTTCACCATCCATTGATGAGACGATCGGGACGAAACAGATGTCGGACCCATTCTTATCCGTAATTCGAGGAGAAATCGATCGGGGAAGGCCCCTGGATTTGTGGTTCACGAGGATGGACTGTTACGCTTTAAAAATCGAGTGTGTGTACCAGCAGACGAAGAGTTGAGGAATACTATTCTCAAGGAGGCTCATGCTACCCCGTATTCCATACACCCGGATCAAACAAAATGTATAAGGATTTGAAGCCGTATTATTGGTGGGGTAATATGAAACGGAGGTTGCCGAGTTCGTTCGAAATGTCCGACTGTCAAAGACGCCAAGATTGAGCATCAACGACCGGTGGCATGATGAGACCGCTTCCTATTCCCGAGTGGAAGTGGGAAGACATATCGATGGACTTTATTACTAGTTTAATGACGAGCCGTCGAGGCATGAATACGATTTGGGTGGTTGTGGATCGATTGACTAAATCAGCCCACTTCTTGGAGATCAAGGATACTTGGGGCCCCGAGAGATTGGCCCAATTATTCATCAAAGAGATTGTGAGACCGCATGGCACCCCTAAGAGTATTGTATCAGATCGGGACGGACGGTTCGTGTCGCACTTCGAAGGCGGTTCATCGTGCTATGGGTACACAGTTGAACTTGATCTGACTTTTCATCCTCAGACCGACGGCCAGTCCGAGAGGACAATTCAAACTCTAGAGGATATGTTGAGGGCATGTGCTCTCGATTTGAAGCTTATCGAAGCCCAACCGCCGTTGGTAGAATTCACATACAATAACAATGGCATGCCTCGATCATGATGGCACCTTATGAGGCACTATATGGTCGCCGTTGTAGGTCCCCATTGTCCGGGACGAATTATCTCAATCTATTGGTACGGAACCCGATATGTTATTGGCGGCCGCGAGAAGATTTCCCGATCAAGAGCCGTCTATTAACGGCCCAAAGCCGCGAAATCATATGCGAGATAATCGTCGACGACCACTCGAGTTTGAAGTTGGTGACCATGTCTTGGTCAAAGTATCTCCTACTAGAGGTGTTTTCCGATTCGGGAAGAGAGGCAAATTGAGCCCAAGGTATATTGGTCCGTTTGAGATCCCGAACGAGTAGGCGACCTAGCCTATCGCTTAGCATTACCACCGGACTTTGAGTCGGATTCACAACGTATTCCATGTATCTCGATTAAGGAAGTATGTTGCTGATCCAAGTCACGTTATTCAATTCGACGAGGTCGAAATAGCCGACGACCATTCGTATGAGGAGCACTGTGCGGATACTCGAAAGGAGAATTAAACAGCTGAGGAACAAGACGATTCCCTTATTAAAAATTCAGTGGTCAAGACACGGAGTCGAGGAAGCTACGTGGGAGACTGAAGATAGCATGCGAGAGAGATACCCCGAACTGTTTACCCCTTAGTTTCGGGGACGAAACTCCTTTTAAGGGGGGGAGTATGTAATACCCTCGCCTTTAATATTGTATTTCATGATTTAAGTTAAGTATTGTTGCACCATATCTGTGATGTGTAGCATGTACCGACGAATTATGTTAAGTTGGATTCATGGTCATTCATACTATATTAGTTGTTGGGTGATATTGCGAAAATTCCATTTATGCTCGTTATAGTACTTAACGTACGTTAACATGTATTCTTAACGTACGCTATGAAGGCCGCCTTACGTACGTAACACCGATACGTTAACGTCGTAATGCGGAAGATTCTCCGAGAATCGCCTTTCGGCGGGTGGGGTCGAGCAAGGGTAGCTGGTCGGGAGTCGATCGCGACAGCCAAGTCAACGGCCACTACGTACGTAATAGCCGCTTGGTTACGTACGTAACGAACTGCGTGTTTTTAGGCAGTGAGTTTGATGAAATTGGTTACGCACGTAATGATCATAAGATTACGTACGTAAAGGCTATAACGTACGTTAACCACGTTCGTTAACGTACGTAATGTCCAGTTCAGATTATAAATGTAGGACTTGCCATTCATTTCCTACTCGACCTTTTTTTCAATCTCCCGACTAAGGAACGATTCCCTTCCCTTCCAACTTCGTTTCTAAGTCTTTCTAACTTGTGTTGGAGCCTCAACACTTGATTGGTGACTTGGAGAAGCTAGAGATTGAAGTATATTCCTTGAAGTGTTGGTGTTGTTCTTCATTTTAAGGTTGGTCTTTCTTTAACTCATATCAATTCCATGTTTCTAATGATGTTAGTAGATAAATACTTCACATAATGATAGTTTAGATTAGTGTAAACATGATAAGTTAATTGAATCATACTCAAATCAAGTGAAGATTAATTTTGAAGGTATTAGTATTGCTTCTTGAGGTAAATAACTTCATAATATGATTGTGTTAATAATGATATACATAAAACCTGAGGTATAGCATGATAATCGGAAGTTGATTTTAGTCTCTACACTAGGAACATGTTAGAGATGATGTCCTTAATGATTAAAAGTGAGAAATGTTAAGATTGTCTTGAACATTCTATTGATCCTTAAAGGTTGCATGAAACCATGATTTTGGCCTTTAAAACCTTTGTGATGGAATTGTTGGAAAGATGATGTTAACCCTTTGAAGATGATCTTTGTTAGATGGATGAAATTACTTCTAAAATCTCAAGTATCCATTGGTATAACTAGGCATTTAATAAATTCTTCAAAGTAAAACAATGAATGTTGATAGGAGGAAGTTGTAATCTCCGTGCGTTGAATTTATCGATTTCACCAAAGAGTGTTAATCACTACATTAATAGGTTAATAATGTTCTTAAGAGAGTTGTGTTGAATATGACGATACAAATACGGTAGATGAATAGCCGAATTCCATTTCATTAATCCGTGCATGTCTAGAGGAGTAAATTAAGATAATGTTCTTAACTCACTAAAAACTTGAACTTACGTTTCATATAATAATCAAGTTTTGAATGAAATCGTCGGTAAATAATGAAGAATGTAATTAAACACAACTTATATCGTAATTGGAAGTGTCGATGATTTGAAACGATATCCTCACGATATTACATTGATGATAAACTGGACATCAAGAATTTGACATCAAGATTAGAATATGTAATGAACATGATAAACATGCGATGATTTGTAATAAGAACATTAAAATGGTCAATAGGATAATCTATTTATTCAAAGTGAATTTACGAATATTGTTCATGCGATAATACCATTATCATACGAATGTGTTGTTGAATGGATTATATTTCATTCAAGGTTGCTTGTTCACGTGAGTATTGTTAGACGAGGATACCGTTCGTTTGACCATTCAAAGAAGGATTATTCGTCTACGGAATTGAGGCAAGTTATCTTGCTTGGTTATAGTGATGGTTGAATTCTTGTGATTATTATGCAGTTCGTGTGTATGAAATGTTCGATAATCTATGATTCGTGATATGGTGATACCCTTGATCGTATTGTCATGGTGTTGGGGATGATACTCCCGGAATTACCGTCCTTATTACCGTTAGTTCTTTTGAGCTTTGTTGACACTTCGGTGAGTTGTTCGATTCCTCGTAAAAGTGTAATTCGTTGAGTTTCGTTGTCATGTTGTATCGTGACATCTCTCGAGTCATATCTGCGCGCCGATTGGTTATGTGTAGGATTTTTAGCCGGGCACTTGATGATCATGCGTGGATGTTTTCCGCATTTAGATCGTGCACACGAGGCGTAGTTCGTGAGGCTAATTAGGTACATCGTCCCACGTATATTCGGATTCCGTATACGGGGTGGACATGTGCACGGACACATTTCGGATCGGGCGTCTTTGTGACGTCCGTCTTGAGCCATAGTATGTGGTCGTTCGTATACTTGATTATGTTTGACAATTGGGACCGATTGTTTATACGCTTTGGGTATATTCGGTAGTCGGTGGATTTCTTTGAAATCGGTATATATATGAATTGTATAATGCCATGAGAATTATTATCATGTATAGGCGACCACTGTGGTTTGGGGCGAAATACTTGTATTTCGGGCGAGAAAGGGCAAGGCACAGGAGGAGCACAATGGCGACGGAGGATTCTGATGTATGCTATTTCGGGGGCCCCGAGTCTTTTGGTTGTTCGGTTATGTTTTAAGCGTGACTTTCGTTTTATTTTTGTGTCGGATGAATGTACTAAAACTTGTTAGGTACTGCCCATCGTCATATGGTCTGTACCGTGTTTGGATCCTGTGTATGTTTGCTTGTATTTAAAAATATGAATAACTCATACTCCACACCGGGGTTTTGATAAATATCGTGGTACGGTACCACGTTGTCGGATTTTAAGTGTATTTTGTGATATTGCCTGGTGGGTCCCAGGAGGGATCCACGGCACTGTAATGGCCACTGTTTTTGGGCTGTTACAAATACAACTGGACCAATACGACATCAACGGATCCTCGTGTGATTAGTATCGTTCATCTTTCATCATCCTTCGTGCCGACCCTGTGCTATGCTCCCAAAACCTGAATGCAAAAATAGACATCCACCCCCCGAATACTCGGAGTTAGCAAAACTCCACTGTTTCGCTAGTGCAAGTACAAGTACAAAAATACGAGCCATACAATTCACATTCCACGAATAACAATAACCAGGAATCCGCAAAGATCCAAACGTAACAAAAAGTACTTCCCGAGGCAAGAGTTTGGGTAGATATTTCCAAAACCGAAAGACAAAAAATAAAAGGGAACAATTTATAAAACAGTTTAAAATGCCCTCGAGAGTTTTAATAGAAAACAATTTAGGATTACCGAATCCTTATCTTTCCAAAATCAACAGGGGTCACAGCCCAAAGGTTTTGTTTTCGCAAATAGAAAACCAACAGTAATCCACAGGGTTAAAACCCACGTCACGTGTCCTCGACGGACAGAAAATCAATACAATATTATCGCCCAAGATACGCAAATCTTGGTCACAAAAATACAACACCAACTCGTGAATCCAGGGCTATACCATTGGATTCCCTTCGTGGCCCCGTCGGACCCTCCCAAGGTGAGCAGAATGCGTTTTCGAAATCATATACACCAACTCGTGAAGTTTTACTCGTGAATCCAGGGCTATACCATTGGAATTCCCTCCGTGGCTCCGTCGAACCCTCCCGAGGTGAGCAAATACATTCACAAAATAAACAACCGCACTCGTGAATCTAGGGCTATACCATTGGAATTCCCTCCGTGGCCCCGTCGGACCCTCCCGAGGTGAGCAAATACATTCACCAAACATACACACGCACTCGTGAAGTTTTACTCGTGAATCCAGGGCTATACCATTGGAATTCCCTCCGTGGCCCCGTCGAACCCTCCCGAGGTGAGCAAATACATTCACAAAACAAACAACCGCACTCGTGAATCCAGGGCTATACCATTGGAATTCCCTCCGTGGCCCCGTCGGACCCTCCCGAGGTGAGCGAAAATACATGCACACAAATTAGCATATCACACCAAACATATCCAAGAAATCCACCCAAAGGCAACAACGCAAGGCACGGCACAATTGTCAACTCACAGCGCACCGAAAGGAGAATATATGTATATATATTATCAAAGCACAACAAAAACAACAAGCGAATTTACAGGGTTCACGTAACCATCCACAGAACACAACATTCACAAAACTCATGCGTTTTGAGAGAGGGCCTCTAACAAGGCTAACCGAATTCTTGAAAGTTCAATTCAAACGATCAAATAAACACATAGAGATGATCACTAATTATCATATCCATAAAATAAGAAAAGTATGGGAAAAGTACTTGCCTCGAATAACCACAACGCGGAGAATCGGCCGAAGTAGGTTGGCACGAACCGACTACGAACTCGCCGACTCCACCGAACGACAATCCACAACAATGATCTACGAACGAAAACAATAACAACGAAAATGAATTCCAAAGTACGACCCAAAGCCGCTGAATTCAAAGAACAAATGACGAAGGTTCAAGGATTTCCCCCAAAACGGCCAAGAACACGATTCGCTCCGTCAAATCACGAAAACGGAATTCCAAGTTGAAATATGGATATACAATCCATAGAATATGTTTAACAACATCATTTAACCATAATCGATCCATCGAAAACGGATGAAAAATGAGATCGAGGACAAATCCCCCAAAAAAGTCAATTCGAAGGAAATCAAGAAATATACTTCGATTCGACGAAGAACAATGGATTAAATGATTTTAAACACAAGAATACTACCAAGATTAATCATACCCATCGTGTATTAATCAACAACACGGAACGAATCGGACAAAAACGCAAAAACCCCAAATTTTCCCAAAATAGGGTTCTAGGAAATCTCACCTTGATTCGCTGGATCAAAGGAGGTTATGGAGGGATTATTCGATGATATGAACTCCCAATCTTCGTGGATTAGTTGCTTGACAACATGTCTCCTGGATCGCCAAGTCTGCAGCCGCGGAGAGGAAAAGATGAAAATGAAAAACGGGTGAAAATATGACTACTCTGTCATATTTATACAGGCACGGCCTAGCGTGCGCTACACCTTCCGGACTAGCGCGCGCTAACGGGCAGCCTCGGCCGATAACCCTCGGCCGGGGCCCGCAAGGCCTGGTACTGAAGACTCAATCTGCCGGCCGGATCCTGCTGCCGGCCGCGATAAGCGCCTTGCTGCGGATGCTAGCGTGCGCTAGCGATCTGCCCATAACCCTGCAGGAATCGCTGGCGAGTAATGTACGCTAGCTGGCCGACAGCGTGCGCTACGCCTGCCGACTAGCGCGCGCTACGCTCGGCGTAGCGTGCGCTACCTGCCGATCCTAACTGATTCCAGAACCCCAGGACTCCACTGTCCAGACCCGATAGCGTGCGTTAGGCCAGCCGGTAGCGTGCGCTACACCTGCCGGTTAGCGCGCGCAGCCTTCCGGCCGTAGCGTGCGCTATGCCGGTTCCTGCCGCATCCGTCCGGCCGGTGCCCGCAATCGTCCGACCAGTGCCCGAACACCAGGGCTCCAAACTCGATTTCCAAAAACGCACGGAACGAACACGACGAAAAGTTCGTGGATAACATCAATGACCCGGAATGAAAACATAATACCATAATTAGTCATACGCGACCAAGAAACGGGTCGAGACAACAATTACAGAGACGGATACCCGCAACTTTCAACAAATTATAAAATGGCCCAAAACGCCCGGAAATCACGATACGTGATCGAGTAACCAAACAGAAGTTCACAACACGTCTAACAAAGTTAAACGGACTTACAGGAAACTCGAAACAGCAGTTTTGAACGAGATTCGCAAGAATCGAACTCAAGCGCGGAAAAGTCGCTAAAAAGCACGGAACTCAACAAAACGACACCGAAACGAACTCGGATATCAAAAAGTGCAGAATTAATCATTCTCAGAATGACGAAACGGTCACGAGCGAGTTGTCAAAACGGACTTCTGCTGAAAAAAAAGAAATTACCGGAAATCGAAAATTGTGGATATTACATTCTACCCTCCTTAAAAGAAGTTTCGTCCCGAAACTTAAAACAAGTAGGGAGAAGAAATATTCCGCCAGGAAAAACTCAACGAGATACACAAGAATGCGTAACTAACGCCCAACGGCGAAATATTACAAACAATGCAAAGGAATATACGGCGTGAAAACACGCTCCACGGCGACCAACACAACGTCGCCGTTAGGGATATAATAAAACCAACAAATGACAAGCGTCATCAAATGGATAATACAATCAAGTCAATTATCCGAACAATCGCAAAACACAACGAACAAAATTAATACGATTGACCAACCTAACGGTACATTGATCAACACGCGAGCCAATCGCTGAACAAATACGGAATTCCACCGCCCAAGGGTTGGAAGATCGAAAAGGAGACTAATTTCCCGAACTTAAGGGAATTTCGAAGGAGCGTGAACGCTCAACAATCACGAAACGAGAACAAAAACCGAACAAACAAACGATCGAGACAACAAAAATCGAACAATCATGTCCGAAACACGAAGGATAATAAAATTCAAACAACATCTCCCAGGATGATCTAGTGAGAACAACAAGACATGCATTCCCATAAGATCCACAGGAAAGGGAATAGCGACTGAAAAGTCAAAACGACAAACGAGTTATTCCGAAACAATACCACACTCGTTCGATCAACAAAAGCAAGGGACAAGGCATGCTCAGAAAATGTTAACGAGCATAAACGAGTCGATAGAGTTGAAAATACAGAAGTTCAAAATCCGATCCACTTCAAATAAAGAACTAATAGAACCAAAAGATGTTACTCCCGAACAAGGTTCACAAGAATCGAACCGAACTCGAAAAAGTCACAGCGATAACCAGATCGACTCAAAACAAGATCAAAGCTCGTTCGGACGATGAAACTGAAATACCGAACAAGTTCATAAAGTATCAACAAACATGAGCGAATCGATAGACTGGAGAAAGAGAAAATACCGAAGTCAAAATAGTACGGGTATTACCTCCGACCTCGTCCACGAAATTCACAAAAACGGGAGCAAGGTAACAAGACATTAAACAACCGACACATAACGGAACCATCACCGATGCACACGGTCATACCAAACCAAGCTCTAACTGTAACACCCCCAATCCGCTCAGGGATATTACACGCCGTAGAACCTTTCCTCAAGGATCTACCAGGCTGGTAACGACATATAACAACTCAACCATGCCTTTAAGGCTAAAACCACTCAGTAGACCGATTTGGTCTTTCAATAAATACATACAACTCAAATACAACTCATGCCCACGCAGGGGTCAAAATACAACCACACCCGTACAACGGAAAAATATAGCAGCGGAAAAAATAGAGTACAACTGAACCAATAAACAAAGTACGGTTCCTCATGTGATTAGTATCGATCATCTTTCATCATCCTTCGTGCCGACCCTGTGTTATGCTCCAAAACCTGAATGCAAAAACAGACATCCACCCCCCGAATACTCGGGGGTTAGCAAAACTCCACTGTTTTGCTAGTGCAAGAACAAAGTGCAAATACGAGCCATACAATTCACATTCCACGAACGATAATAATTCGGAATCCTCAAAAATTCAAATACAACAAGATGAACACTTCCCGAGGCAAGAGTTTGAGTAAAGACTTCCCAAGTTTCAAGATCAAAACATCAAGGGAAACAATTTACAAAATGATTTGAAATACCATCAGGAGTTTTAATAGAAAACAATTTAGGATTATCAAATCCTACTTTTCAAAATCCAAAGACAAAAGGGGTCACCGCCCCAAAGGTTTACTTTCTGAAAAATGACATTAACCAAACCATTGGGATTTTAGCCCCAAATCCATAAAACGACTTTTACAAAACCATTGGGATTTTAGCCCCAAATCTCATCAACTCACAGTGCACAAGAACGACCACAAGGTTTGTCTCCCCACATCAACATCCACAAATAAAGGATTTAAAACATAAACAACAAAATACTCTAGAGCCATCCTAGCCAAGTAGGCCAAACGAACAACTTACCTCTTACACACTTAGTCAATGCATGTAATCATGAAAACCGTTCAAAAGCACTCATTTCCGGAAATGCCAATATCAAATCACGTTTGCAAAATGCACCACAATTAACCCTCGATCCACGTCTCTGTGGACCCCTACCGAGACCCCGGCGGATCTAACCCGTAGTGGTTAAAAGCAAGCTCGTCGATCCACGTCTCTTGTGGACCCCTACCGAGACCCCGTCGGATCTAACCCGTAGTGAGCATACACACACACACGTTACTCATGCAATACTAATATGCTAAGAATGTAAGTTCATTAAGAATACTCACTAGAGATGGCCATTAACTCGACACCATTATCAAACTCTTCAAAACACCACAGCAAGATTAAATACGGAATACACGATTCCATAACTTTAAATAATAGGAGTATTATCATCAAATTCTTCAACGTTCAAAATAACCAAATCATAATCAATCCCCAAAACACACCATTCACAAAACACACACGCCATTTGAAAGAAAGCCTTTAACGAGGCCAAACCGAAATATTTTGAAACTTCATTTCAAACAACCAAACAAACACACCAAGACGATCACCGATCATCATATCCATAAAATAAGAAAAGTATGGGCAAGGTACTTGCCTCGAATAAGAACAACGCGGAGAATCGACCGAAGTAGGTTGGCACGAACCGACTACGAACTCGCCGACTCCACCGAACGACAATCCACAATAATGAACTACGAACGAAAACAATAAAAATGAAAATGAATTCCAAAGAATGACCCAAAGCCGCTGAATTCAAAGAACAAATGACGAAGGTTCAAGGATTTCCCCCAAAACGGCCAAGAACACGATTCGTTCCGTCAAATCACGAAAACGGAATTCCAAGTTGAAATATGGATATACAATCCATAGAATATGTTTAAAAACATTATTTAACCATAATCGATCCATCGAAAACGGATGAAAAACGAGATCGGGGACAAATCCCCCAAAAAGTCAATTCGAAGGAAATCAAGAAATATACTTCGATTCGACGAAGAACAATGGATTAAATGATGTTAAACACAACAATACTACCAAGATTAATCATACCCATCATGAATTAATCAACAACACGGAACGAATCGGACGAAAATGCAAAAATCCCCAAATTCACGAAATTAGGGTTCTAAGGAAGATTACCTTGATTCGCTGGATCAAAGGATGATAATGGACGATTGATTGATGTTATGGACTCAAGAACTTCATGGATTTGTTGTTAAACAACATGGCTTCGTCACCCATGAATCGCCATTCGCGGACGGGGAAGGAAGGAAGTGAAAAACGAAATGAAATGTGACTGCTCAGCCACATTTATACTGGGCCAGACTAGCGTGCGCTAGCCTTCCAGACTAGCGTGCGCTATCGGCGGTATCGGCAGTACCCTCGGCAGGCCCACACGACCCGGCATCACCGACCAAACCGCCAACCAAACCTGTCGACCCGACTCCGCTAGCGTGCGCTACTGGCCGGAAGCTTCTTGCGACCTTTCCAGGTAGCCCTTGGACTAACAAACTTACCCGAGTAACGTCGCTAGTCGGACGGCGTGCGCTACCCCTGCCCGGTTAGCGTGCGCTCGACCGGCAAAGCGTGCACTACTGCCGATCTGACCGAGTCGAACCTCGAAACCCCACTGTCCGGCCCGATAAGCGTCGTTGGTCGACCAGCTAGCGTCGCTACACTGCCGGTTAGCGCGCGCGCCTTCCCGGCGATGGCGTGCTCTCGCCGGTTCTGCCGCATCTGTCCGGCCGGTGCCGCAATCGTCGGCGATCCGCAACCGTCGGCGATCCGGCCAGCCCGAACCGCTGTGGCTCGACGACATTTCCAAAACGCGGAACGAACACGACGAAAAGTTCGCGAACGACATCAACGACCCGAAATGAAAACATAATACCATAATTAATCATACGCGACCAAGAAATGGGTCGAGACAACAATTACAGATACAGATACCCGTAACTTTCAAGAAATTACAAAATGGCCCAAAACGCCCGGAAATAACGATACGTGATCGAATAACCAAACCGAAGTTCACAACACGTCTAACAAAGTTAAATGGACTTACAGGAAACTTGAAACAGCAGTTTCGAACGAGATTCGCAAGAACCGAACTCAAGCGCGGAAAGGTCGCTAAAAAGCACGGAACTCAACAAAACGACTCCGAGACGAACTCGGATGACAAAAGGTGTAGAATTAATCATTCTCAGAATAACGAAACGGTCATGAGCGAGTCGTTAAAAAAGACTTCCGCCGAAAAAAAATAAATTACCGGAAATCGAAATTACGGGTATTACATTCTACCCTCCTTAAAAGAAGTTTCGTCCCGAAACTTAAAACAAGTAGGGAGAAGAAATATTCCGCCAGGAAATACTCAACGAGATACACAAGAATGCGTAACTAACGCCCAACGGCGAAATGTTACAAACAACGCAAAGGAATATACGGCGTGAAAACATGCTCCCCGACGACCAACACAACATCGCCGTTAGGGATATAATAAAAACAACAAATGACAAGCGTCATCAAACGGATAATATAGCCAAGTCAATTATCCGACAATCACAAAACACAGCGAACGAAAATCCATATGATTGACCAACCCAACGGTTCATCAATCAAAACGCAAGTCAAACGCTGAACAAATACGGAATTCCACCGCCTAAGGTTGAAAGATCGAAAACGAGACTAATTTCCCGAACTTAAGGGAATTAGGAAGGAGCCTGAATGCTCAACAATCACGAAACTAGAACAAAAACCGAACAAACAAACGATCGAGACAACAAAAATCGAACAATCATGTCCGAAACACGAAGGATAATAAAATTCAAACAACAACTCCAAGGTTCACATCTCGACTCGAGACAATATATGATCCGGTGAAAACAACAGGATGTGCATTCACATAAGATCCACAGGAAAGGGAATAGCAATTAAAAAGTCACAACGACAAACGAGTTATTCCGAAACAATACCACACTCGTTCGATAAACAAAAACAAGGGGTAGGACAAGCTCAGAAATGTCAACGAACATAAATGAGTCGACAGAGTCGAAAACATAAGAGTTCCAAATCCGATCCGCTTCGAATAAAAGAACTAATAGAACCAGATGATGTCACTCCCGAACAAGGTTCACAAGAATCGAACCGAACCTGAAAAAGTCACAGCGATAACCAGATCGACCCACAACAAGGTCGTAGTTCGTTCGGACGATGAAACCGAAATACAGAACAAGTTCATAAAGTGTCAACGAACATGAGCGAATCGATAGACTGGAGAAAGAGAAAATACAGAAGTCAAAATAGTACGGGCATTACGTCCGACCTCGTCTACGAAATTCACAAAATGGAAGCAAGGTCAACAAGACATTAAACAACCGACACATAACGGAACCATCACCGATGCACACGGTCATACCAAACCAAGCTCTAACAGCTCGCACATGCGCGACAACGCAGAAATCACCACAAGGCGACAACATTCAACACCAACATCCCGCCTCTCACAGGGGCTAGCACAACCAATGTGTGGAAAGCGACTCAACGCTCACACCGCCAATTCGATCATACTCGGAAGAAAGTATCAAAATGACAACGCGAACATCATACATTCATTCCCAGCCCTCAAACGGGAATGGATAGGTTTTAAAAACGAAAACCTCATTTTGAAAATAATTTGAAGAATACCGGTTGATCTTGAGTATCACCTTTCAAAAAGTACAAACGTGAAACGTCGTTATCGAGACTTTGGGAAAACCATTACGCATTTGATAAAAATGAGGACACTTTAGCTTAGTGAAAACTTTCAGAATATTCGACCCTCGGGTCTAAATAAAACATTAAAAATATCTCAAAATATTTTGGTCCTCGAGGTAGAAAATTTTGAAATATATTGTGGCACCTTGGATGTACCACAAAAAAATAACTCATTTGAAAAGTATGTCTCGAAATTTATTTTTCTAAGATACTCAAGGTTTTCAAAAAAAAAATCCAATGGGCCAGAATGTCCAAAACTCACACATATCGACGTTCACTAAAACAACTCCTAGCACACGCATCAAAAAGTTTAAAATCAAGACAATACATGTCTTTAAACGGAAATAAACGATAAAATACCACATTCAGAACAAAACCACTGACCCCATTCGAGGTCTCTAAAGACCCTCCCGCACTGGCTAGTGAACAAGTCGAACGTGTATAAGCACAAAGTTCCCACAATAGAACTTGTAAAACGTGCAAATCGATTCGAAAATCATCAACAACGGACAAAAACACAATAAAAAGACATCACGAGCGACGACACTCCTCGTATAAATCAAATACGAGAGTCGACTAAATACATATCGTGAAATCAAAATTCACATAAGGATTCCACCACTTAACAAATAATCATAAAAATAGCTCGTGTCACACGAGGCACAACACAAAGAAGGGAGACTTACTTCCACAGGTCGCACGAAGATGATGATCGCCCCACGATACTAATCACGACCAACAAACTCAAACGACGCATCGCGACACGACTCAGTCAGATAAAATCCGACGAAACAAGACTCAAACAACACGACTTGACCCGACAGCCTAGGTTTCCTCAACCTAAGCTCCGATACCATTTATGTAACACCCCCAATCCGCTCAGGGATATTACACGCCGTAGAACCTTTCCTCAAGGATCTACCAGGCTGGTAACGACATATAACAACTCAACCATGCTTTTAAGGCTAAAACGACTCAGTAGACCGATTTGGTCTTTCAATAAATACATACAACTCAAATACAACTCATGCCCACGCAGGGTTCAAAATACAACCACACCCGTACAACGGGAAAATATAGCAGCGGAAAAAATAGAGTACAACTGAACCAATAAACAAAGTACGGTTCCTCATGTGATTAGTATCGATCATCTTTCATCATCCTTCGTGCCGACCCTGTGTTATGCTCCAAAACCTGAATGCAAAAACAGACATCCACCCCCCGAATACTCGGGGGTTAGCAAAACTCCACTGTTTTGCTAGTGCAAGAACAAAGTGCAAATACGAGCCATACAATTCACATTCCACGAACGATAATAATTCGGAATCCTCAAAAATTCAAATACAACAAGATGAACACTTCCCGAGGCAAGAGTTTGAGTAAAGACTTCCCAAATTTCAAGATCAAAACATCAAGGGAAACAATTTACAAAATGATTTGAAATACCATCGGGAGTTTTAATAGAAAACAATTTAGGATTATCAAATCCTACTTTTCAAAATCCAAAGACAAAAGGGGTCACCGCCCCAAAGGTTTACTTTCTGAAAAATGACATTAACCAAACCGTTGGGATTTTAGCCCCAAATCCATAAAATGACTTTTACAAAACCATTGGGATTTTAGCCCCAAATCTCATCAACTCACAGTGCACAAGAACGACCACAAGGTTCGTCTCCCCACATCAACATCCACAAATAAAGGATTTAAAACATAAACAACAAAATACTCTAGAGCCATCCTAGCCAAGTAGGCCAAACGAACAACTTACCTCTTACACACTTAGTCAATGCATGCAATCATGAAAACCGTTCAAAAGCACTCATTTCCGGAAATGCCAATATCAAATAACGTTTGCAAAATGCACCACAATTAACCGTCGATCCACGTCTCTGTGGACCCCTACCGAGACCCTGTCGGATCTAACCCGTAGTGGTTAAAAGCAAGCTCGTCGATCCACGTCTCTTGTGGACCCCTACCGAGACCCCGTCGGATCTAACCCGTAGTGAGCATACACACACACACGTTACTCATGTAATACTAATATGCTAAGAATGTAAGTTCATTAAGAATACTCACTAGAGATGGCCATTAACTCGACACCATTATCAAACTCTTCAAAACACCACAGCAAGATTAAATACGGAATACACGATTCCATAACTTTAAACAATAGGAGTATTATCATCAAATTCTTCAACGTTCAAAATAACCAAATCATAATCAATCCCCAAAACACACCATTCACAAAACACACACGCCATTTGAAAGAAAGCCTTTAACGAGGCCAAACCGAAATCTTTTGAAACTTCATTTCAAACAACCAAACAAACACACCAAGACGATCACCGATCATCATATCCATAAAATAAGAAAAGTATGGGCAAGGTACTTCCCTCGAATAAGAACAACGCGGAGAATCGAC
The DNA here is from genome assembly GCA_033398695.1 of Orobanche coerulescens. Lineage (NCBI taxonomy): Eukaryota > Viridiplantae > Streptophyta > Magnoliopsida > Lamiales > Orobanchaceae > Orobanche > Orobanche coerulescens. The sequence goes on from CM065808.1 coordinate 175,875,837, forward strand.
CGAAGTAGGTTGGCACGAACCGACTACGAACTCGCCGACTCCATCGAACGACAATCCACAATAATGAACTACGAACGAAAACAATAACAACGAAAATGAATTCCAAAGAACGACCCAAAGCCGCTGAATTCAAAGAACAAATGACGAAGGTTCAAGGATTTCCCCCAAAACGGCCAAGAACACGATTCGTTCCGTCAAATCACGAAAACGGAATTCCAAGTTGAAATATGGATATACAATCCATAGAATATGTTTAACAACATCATTTAACCATAATCGATCCATCGAAAACGGATGAAAAACGAGATCGGGGACAAATCCCCCAAAAAGTCAATTCGAAGGAAATCAAGAAATATACTTCGATTCGACGAAGAACAATGGATTAAATGATGTTAAAGACAACAATACTACCAATATTAATCATACACATCATGAATTAATCAACAACACGGAACGAATCGGACGAAAATGCAAAAATCCCCAAATTCACGAAATTAGGGTTCTAAGGAAGATTACCTTGATTCGCTGGATCAAAGGATGATAATGGACGATTGATTGATGTTATGGACTCAAGAACTTCATGGATTTGTTGTTAAACAACATGGCTTCGTCACCCATGAATTGCCATTCGCGGACGGGGAAGGAAGGAAGTGAAAAATGAAATGAAATGTGACTGCTCAGCCACATTTATACTGGGCCAGACTAGCGTGCGCTAGCCTTCCCGGACTAGCGTGTGTAATATCCGCAATTTTCGATTTTCGTTAAATTTCTTTTTTCGGCCAAAGTCCGTTTTGACGACTCGCTCATGACCGTTTCGTCATTTCGAGAATGATTAATTCTGCACTTTTTGTCATCCGAGCTCGTTTCGGTGTCGTTTTGTTGAGTTCCGTGCTTTTTAGACGCTTTTCCGCACTTGAGTTCGATTCTTGCGAATCTCGTCCGAAACTGTTGTTTCGAGTTTCTCGTAAGTTCATTTAATGATATTATTCTTGTTGCAAGCTTTGGTTTGGTGTTTCGATCGCGTATCGTGATTTTCGGACGTTTTGGGCCATTTTCGTAATTTCCCAAAGTTTTGGGTAATTACTTCCGTTGTCGAATTCCGAGCCTTCGGGTGGTCGGAATTGTGTGTTCTCTTAGCTCTTAGATTCGTCTTTGCGAGTACGTCGTAACCGTATCATCGATTCGTATTTCGGGGTCGTTCGGGCCGTCGGAGTTGGCCCCGGCCGACATGGCCGGGCAATCTGGGCCCAGGCCGGTACTGGCCGAGTCACGGCCGGCAGTGATCGGCAGCTTCTGGCCGAGTCACGGCCGGTAGTGATCGGCAGCTTCCGGCCGAGCAGGCCGTGCCGTAGGGCCGCGGCACATGCCGGCAGGGCCGCGGCACACTCTGTGGCATTTTTCGGCCAAACCGACTGTACCGGGTGCCGCGGCACACGCCGGCCGGGCCGCGGCACACTGCCGACCACTGGGAGCCATTTTTGGGCCTGTGCCGCGGCACACTCCCGCTGGGCCGCGGCACACTGTGCAGCCTATTTAAGGCCCAGCAGTCGTTTTTTCGCCATTTTTTCTCCTTCTTCCACTTCTCCCCCGCGGCTGGAGTTGCTCCTATCATGGAGAGATGTTGTTTGTCAACAAATCCATGAAGTTTTGGAGTTCATATCATCAATCATCCATCCTATAACATCCCTTGATCGAGCGAATCAGGTCAGATTTTCTAGAAATCTAATTTTGGGGATTTTGGGTATTTTGTTCGATTTCGCCCGTTTAATCCGATTTAACTTAAGATTGTGATGGATTGATGATTATTAGGATGTATTGTATCATTTCCCTTGTTAACCCATGGTCGGATCGTGTCGATTCATTATTTTGGTCGAGTTCTTGACCGACGCCTTGAAGGTGTCCGGTAAAATGTCATAGAGGGGTTTTCGGGCGTTCTACGATTATTCTTCCTCGTATGATCAATGATTTATTGAATTTATGTTGTTAGGGTCGAATTCTTGTGAAGAACTCGAGTCGGAACCCTTCCGTTCATTGTCTTCTTCGGGGTCCGAGCTTCCCGATCAAACCGTGTTCTTCGGAGCGTTTGGTAGCGGTTACTAAGGCAAGTATCTTATTATACGACTTGTATCTTGTGACTAGTAATTACGTATGATATGTATGACGATTTTTCTTGCCTCCGTAAATATGTTCCGTTTGAGTTGGTTGTGTTTTCCGAAATTTGAAGGCTTGGTGATAATAGTGATATATTGGTATCCGTGTTAGGCGTTGTGCCATTTGTGCAGGATTGCGATGTACATATGAGATGGTTGTACACGTGGTTGTTCAATGTATTGTGTACCGAATGTGTGTTATGTTGGTTAAGAGTCGTTGTGATGATCATGATATTTGTGTTGTTTTGGTTTACATACTTGATTGTACATTTCAGTGTAATGTGGAATGGCTTGACATTTAATGATTATGAATTATGTCGTGTCGATGTGTGTGTGTTCCAGGTAGGGTCAGCGAGGCCTGCGGAGTTCGGTACATGATGTGTACGAACAAAGTGTGTGATCCGGTAGGGTCAGCGAGGCCTGCGGAGTTCGGTACATGATGTGTACGGACAAGGTGTGTGATCCGGTAGGGTCCGACGAGGCCTGCGGAGTTCGGTACATGATGTGTACGAGCGATGTTGTGGCCGGGTAGGGTCCGTTGAGGCCTCGGAGTTCGGTACATGATGTGTACGAGCAGTGTGTGTGGCCGGATAGGGTCCGTGGAGGCCTCGGAGTTCGGTACATGATGTGTACGAGCAGTGTGTGTGGTCGGGTAAGGTCGTCGAGGCCTCCGGAGTTCGGTACATGATGTGTACGAACAATGATCGTGTGATGTTTGTTCGGGTAACATTTTAAATATGGATCTCGGACTCATAATGATATATTATTTAGTATGCTTTGAAAGCGAGAATCGGGCTAAGGCCCTAATGTTTCTGAAAAGGTTTTGTAAATTGGGAGTCGAGGTCAAAAGAATTTACCTTTAAAAATCCCGAGATGATGTGTTCCTTTTCAAATATCTCTTACTTGAGTTCGAAATTCTAAAACTTCTGAAACATTTTGATAATTGATTTACGTATTAAATTCGTAGTTGCTATTTGCTTGTTACATTTCGTATGGTTTGATACTTGCACTAGTAAAACGGTGGAGTTTTACTAACCCCAGTATTCGGGGTGGATGTCTATTCTGCGTCCGGTACATGCGAGTTCGGGAGCGATCACGGGATTAGCACAAGGGGATGACAGTGCGATACTAATCAAGAGTTGAGAGTTGGTAGAGTTTAGTTGTATTGTTAGGGTTGATTCGGTCTTCCGTGTATTGTATTTCGACCCCTGTGTGGGTAATATTGTTAGTCGATCCTGTTGATAGAGTTGTGTGACCTCATCGGTGCAGTGTGTTTATGTGTAAGTGACCTTAACAGTGCAGATTATTATATTGTTTGACCACAGCCGGGCAAACATTTGGTTGTTTATGGACGTTTGCTTTGGTAGATCCTTGCGGAAAGGGTTTACGGCGTGTAATATTCCCATACGGTTTTGGGGTGTTACATTTATGGTATCGAGAGCTTAGGTTGCGGAAACCTAGGTACATTGGGTCGAGTCAGTCGTGATTTGTCGAGTAATATGTTGTCTTGTCGTTCGAGTCGTCAGGTGACAAGTTGAGTTGTGCGTAGTCACAACGCGTTGGATATGTTGTCGGATGAGATTAGTATCGTGGGCGACCGTCATCTCCGTGCGGCTTGTGGACGTAAGTCTCCTCTTTTATGCGAAGTACCTGTGTATCATGATTGTATCTAAATGAGTTAATTGCGGTGCATAATTTTATTTGCACGGTGTTGTGAATATAGTTGTATTTAATACGTGTGACATATAATATATGTATAAAAGCTGGCCTATTGTTGTTTTACCTTTGAACCACTGTGAGGGGTGGTATAGTGTGAAAATTGAGAACCTTGTTGGGTTTCGAATAAGGTATCGACGATTGAGTTCGTGAGAAACTCCGAGGAACGGTTTTGTTATATGTTTAAACTAGATGCTGTGAGACGTATTCAATTGGATTGTGCATGTTGGACTGTATTTTTTTTTTTTTCCGCTGCGTGAGTTCTTTCAAATGGCTTTCGGCCTTTTGCCAATTGAGTTTGATTTCGAAAACCGATTCCTTTAACCGAGTTTTGGCGTTATGGCCTTGAACGTTTTGGCAAAATTCTTGTGACGATACTTAGTATTTTGTAAATGGCTTTTGTGAGTTTTTGAAATATTACCGTCATCGGGCTTTTTAACGTTGTAAATGGTTTTTAGCCTGGTGAGTTCCGGCGCGGGACCCACGGCGCTATAATATTTTGCGTAATTACCTAGAGTTTTTGGGCATTCTAGCCCATTGAATTATCTTTAAAAACCTTGAGTATCTTAGAAAATAAATTTCGAGACGTACTTTTAAAATGAATTGTTCTCTCGTGGTACATCCAAGGTGCCACAATATGTTTCAAAATTCTTCTACCTCGAGGACCCAAAATGTTTTGAGATATTTTCAATGTTTTATAAGCACTTTTACTTAGACCCGAGGGTCGAATATTCTTAAAGTTTTTCACTAAGAGAAGGTGTCCTCATTTTTGTTCAAACGCAAGATGATTTTCAAGGTCTCGAAAATGAGGTTTGTTCAACTTTTTGTAAAATGATACTCAAGATCAACTGGCGTTTTCAACTGTTTCCAAAAGGTGGTTTTCGTTTTTAAAACCTATCATTCCTGTTTGTAGACCAGGAATGTGTGTATGATATTCACATTGTTGTTAGAATGTTAGCTCCCGAGTATGATGGAATTGGTGGTGTGAACGTTGAGTCGTTCGCCATGTATCTGTTTTTGTTGTCCCTTTGTGGGAGGTGTGATGACGATCTTTAATGTTGTCATTTCGTGGTGACTTGTGTGTTATCGCACCTGTGTGAGCTGTTAAAGCTTGGGTTTGAACGTTTGTGTACATGTGTGATTGTTTCACGATGTTTGTAATTATGTGCTAGTTATTGTTCGGGCCGTTAAGGTTGCCGAACGATACTGTCGTTGCTGTATTGTTTGTGTGTGTATTACTTTACGATGGAAATCCTTGTATATGATATGTGTTATGATTCTTTGTTGTGCTGAGTTGGCATCTCTGCTATGTTGTTTTGCGACGTTATGCCCCATTATATCTAGCATTTTGTATTTTCGGTATGCCGAGCCAAGACATTTCAACCGTGATGCGCTGGGGCATGCACGTGTAAATTGTCCTTCTCGTCGGTAATGTAATATCCGCAATTTTCGATTTTCGGTAAATTTCTTTTTTCGGAGGAAGTCCGTTTTGACGACTCGCTCATGACCGTTTCGTCATTCTGAGAATGATTAATTCTGCACTTTTTGTCATCCGAGTTCGTTTCGGTGTCGTTTTGTTGAGTTCCGTGCTTTTTAGCGGTTTTTCCGCACTTGAGTTCGATTCTTGCGAATCTCGTCCGAAACTGTTGTTTCGACTTTCTCGTAAGTTCATTTAATGTTATTATTCATGTTGCGAGCTTTGGCTTGGTGTTTCGATCACGTATCGTGATTTTCGGGCGTTTTGGGCCATTTTCGTAATTTCCCAAAGTTTGGGGTAATTACTTTCCGTTGTCGAGTTTCGAGCCTTCGGGTAGTCGGAATCGTATGTTCTATTAGTGCTCGGATTCGTCTTTTGAGTACTTCGTAACCGTATCTTGATTCGTACTCGGAGTTCGGGTTTCGGGTCGTTCGGGCGTCGGAATTGGTCGGCGAGTCATGGCGGGCGTGCTCGGGCGGGCCGACTCGGCGAGTAACGTGCGTTAGTGCTCGGCCGTTACGTCGTAAGGCCGGCTACGTCGTAAGGCCCTGTCGTGCTTGTCGTAGCGGGCGGCGATTTTAGGGCGATGGCTCGGCTACGTCGTAACCCTTGGCGATTACGTCGTAACGGCCGGCGATCGGCTATAAAAGGCACAGCGGCGTATTTCTTCAGCATTTTCTCACTTCTCTTCTTCCATTCCGCGGCTGGAGATGGTGTAATCATGTAGAGATGTTGTTGTACAATAAATCCATGAAGTTTGGAGGTTCATATCATCAATCATCCGTCCTATAACATCCTACGATCTACCGAATCAGGTCAGATTTCCTAGAAATCTATTTTTGGTAATTTTGGTATTTTGGTTGTTTTCGTCCGATTAATCCGCTTTCACTTAGGATTATGATGGATTGATGATTTTTTAGAGGTCTTATCTCATTTCCCTTGTTAGTCCATGGTTGGATCGTATCGATTCGTTATTTGGGTCGAGTTCTTGACCGACGCCTTGAAGGTGTCCGGTAAAATGTTATAGAGGGGTTTTCGGGCGTTCTACGATTATTCCTCATCGTATGATTGTTTATTTATGGATTATATATTGTTAGGGTCGAATTCTTGTGAAGAACTCGAGTCGGAACCCTTCCGTTCGTTGTCTCCTTTGGGGTCCGAGCTTCCCGATCGAGCCGTGTTCTTCGGAGCGTTTGGTAGCGGTTATTAAGGCAAGTATCTTATTATACGACTTGTATCTTGTGAATAGTAATTACGTATGATTTGTATGACGATTTTGCTTGCCTCCGTAAATATGTTCCGTTGAGTTGGTTGTGTTTTCTGAAATTTGAAGGCTTTGTGATAATAGTGTGTTGTGTCAAGATTTAACACCTTCCGACCGGCGATCGCCTCCGAGGCCGAGCGACCAACTTACAGGCCGAGCGACCGAGTCACTGCCGAGCGACCAAGGCAAGCCTGCCGATCGGGGACCAGGCGACCGAGCCTTAGCCCAGTGGACATGCTAGGCGCGGCCGAAGGGCAGGCGAATCCGGTGCCGAGCGATCGACATCAAGGCGATCGCCTCTCAGTACTCGGCGACCGACCCTTGGCGATCGACCGTCTCTCGGCACCAGGCGACCTACCCTTGGCGACCGACCCTTGGCGACCTCCATCCCGGCGGCGATGGCGACCTCGAAGACCATCCAGGGGCGACCACCTCATGTCGATCACCATCGATGGCCATCCAAGTCGGCAAAGGCCGAGCCTCAAGGCGGCACCATGTGCGAAGGCCGGGACAAGATCCGCGAATCCGGGCCATTGACCAAAGCTTGTGAGATTCCCTCCACCCGGTAGACGAGCCGCCAAGCTTGTCGGTAGGGCCACATGTTGGCCCGACTCGGACACGTGATGGCTCCTTATTGGACCGCCCAGTGTGGCGGCCTCTTCCTTGGACTTTAGCCCGGCCCGGAGATCTTATTTGGACTTTAGCTTTGGCGGCCAGAGGATCGCCCCATTAAAGTATTGGCCGGGCGATCGGCGAATATTAAAATGACCGTGACGATCGGCCACTACTGAGACGGACATTGCCCCTATATAAACGAAGCCCCTGCATTTATGTGAGACGCCGCACTCTCGACATTCTTGCAATACAAACGCAATCTGAAGCAAATTACTTGCACTTGGCAAACATCCAACTCTTGGCATGACTTTCTTTCGGTCTTACTTCTCCCGGCCTTTTCTCCTCGAGCAGATCACCGGCGGGACGAAGAACACCTAGCTTCGCTCAAGAGCCGGATCAACAGAGTCTTTTTACAATCATTGTATTTAGATTTCTCTAATTAATACTTGTATCCACGAATATTTGTATTAATAACATCTCGCGAGAGCATTCAAGCCCGGGCCTAACAAACCCGGCAAATCTTGTATTATTTATCTTCTCTCGGAAGTGCTCCCGCAATTGTTGTTTGTTGTCCGTCTTCCAGCAGTATTAATCTTCGGATAAATATTTTGGGCAACAACAATTGGCGCTAGAGGAAGGGGCTCCAACCCTCGATTTTTTACACCCACCGTCCCGAAGAACACTCACTGTTCTTGGGGTAGATATTTGAAGTGACACTCACTGCACTTCAAAAGAAATCCTTCAGACAACATGTCTTCCGCCTCCGCGTCGAAGAAAGCGGCCCGACCAGTGGCGGACCCCTGTTCCGTCCCGGTCAGCCGCGGCCGATGGTGGGAGGCGGCCGCGATCGAGAGGACGCTCGATCCGTCCGGGGCGGCGGCGAGCCTCTCGCTCGATCGATTCGAACAATGAACGGTCGAAGAGGCCGCCGCCCCTTCAGAACGACGGAGTGCTCTCGACGCGCCTCTTGCTGCCGCCCCGGTCTCTCGCGGAAGATCAGCGGAAGCTCAAGGCACTCTTGGCGAGCAATCGCCAGAGGCTCTCGCAAGAAGAGGCGCTCGCGGCCGGGGCACGTCTGTCTTCGATCGCACTGGCGGCGACCCCACAGCGGCCGGGCGATCGGCCCGGCCTACGAGGCAGCGGAGTTGGTATCCGTCACCAGGAGCTCGGCCTACCCGGCTCCCACAAGACGATCCAGCCGCCTGGCTCCCGCTCGCCAGATTCCCGAGGTCGGCAGCAGTGGGGTCCGGAGGTCGGTACACGATCGCCTCGGCCCCCGCTCCCAAAGCCGATCCGCAAGCAGCCGAGCCGCGGCAATCGCCGCAATACAACGTCAGATCGACGACATGAAGGCGCTCCTGCAATCCGGGGCAGGCGCCGTGAGGACGATCGCCCCGCCGAGCGAGCCACTCGCGATCGACATCGAGCTCGCCCCGGTGCAGCACACGATCGCCCCTCCTAAGACACCCGTGTACCAAGGGCGATCGGACCCCCAAGCACACCTGCACAAGTTCAACATCTACATGACCGGGTGTGGGGCATCGGACGCGACCCGTTGCCGAATGTTCCCTCTGACACTAGACGACCTCGCCCACCGGTGGTACACCTCATTGCCACCTCGGTCCATAGGCTCCTTTAACGAGCTGGCGCACGTCTTCACGGAACACTTCGCCACCAGGGTCGCCCGGCCAGAAGGTCGCCACCGCATGATGCAAATCAGGCAAGGAGAATAGGAGTCCGACTCGGACTACATCGACCGGGTGGACGTGATCATCCTCAACGGCGAGCCCGTAAGCGATGAGACCGCCCTCTACGCTGTCCTAGGAGGTTTTCAGGGTTTCTCGCCTATGTTCAGGCATCTCACGAAGACCCTGCCGACGACCTACGCAGCCTTCCGGGCTAGAGCCGCAGATTTCCTGTCCAGGCAAAGGCTTCTTCTCAGCCTAGGAGTAGATCGGTCGGCGCCCGTACGACGACCTCCAGTCTTCCGGCCAGTCGCTACTATCGAAGAGCCGGAGGACTCGCTCACCGCCTACATCCAATATTCTAGATAAGGGGTGACTCCATGATCGCCGATATCCGACCTACGAATAAAGCGATCGAGTGCCGGCAGCGATCGCCGATCATCGGCGGTCGCAACATCATCGGCAACCCGGTGGACACGATCGCCATCTCTGATCCGGCCATATAACATGACGGACTAAGGCATAAGATCGCCTCCACCGCACATCATAAAGCCATGGCCTGGCGATCGATGGGAACCGGCCGGTCATGCAAGGTCCCTTCGGCCGAGATCGCCCGTCTTCGTTTAAACACGGGGCCGGCGTAGTCGGAGGGCCCTCCAACATTAATCAGTGGACTCATTCCACAACCCCGTCTCAACGTACACCGTCGAGGTCGGCCATCTCCATGGTGGCCGAGGTGGAAGCAGAGCTAACAAGCCGCGGGCGTGGAGTTGATTCATCCGTGCCGCCCGCGCAAGGACTCCTCTAGGCGAGACCGCACGCCTTTCGTTTAAAAACGAGGCGGCGCGGCTACAGAGGACCCTCATAATAAAGTGAGCCACGAGGCACTCATTGTCTTTGTGCACCAAGACACGGTCATGGGGTCGGTCCATCGATCTCCGCGACTGTGCACGATTCCTCAAGCAAGCGAAACCACCAAGTTTCCATGGGGGATCGGCCAATGTTGTTTTTTGCAGGTACAAGACCGAAAGATAGCTAAGCCAATCGACCATGATTAAGCCCAAGTCCGAGTCCTAAGTCAGCTCAGATCGCCCGTCCTCATCCATACACGATCACCGGCAAGAACCACCTCGCCCCATGTCTTCAACATAGGAGCAAGCTGGGGGGCAATTGTTGTGTCAAGATTTAACACCTTCCGACCGGCGATCGCCTCCGAGGCCGAGCGACCAACTTACAGGCCGAGCGACCGAGTCACTGCCGAGCGACCAAGGCAAGCCTGCCGATCGGCGACCAGGCGACCGAGCCTTAGCCCACCGAAGGGCTCAGGGCGAATCCCGGTTCCGAGCGATCGACATCAAGGCGATCGCCTCTCAGTACTCGGCGACCGACCCTTGGCGATCGACCGTCTCTCGGCACCAGGCGACCTACCCTTGGCGACCGACCCTTGGCGACCTCCATCCACAGGCCGATGACGACCTCCGAAGACCATCCAGGGACGACCACCTCATGTCGATCACCACCGATGGCCATCCAAGTCGGCAAAGGCCGAGCCTCAAGACTGGCACCATGTGCAAAGGCCGGGACAAGATCCGCGAATCCCGGGCCATTGACCAAAGCCTGACAGATTCCCTCCACCGGTAAACGGCCGCCAAAGCTTGTCGGTAGGGCCACATGTTGGCCCGACTCGGACACGTGATGGCTCCTTATTGGACCGCCCAAGTGTGGCGGCCTCTTCCTTGGACTTTAGCCCGACAACGACATCTTATTTGGACTTTGCTTTGTGACCCGAGATCGCCCCATTAAAGTATTGGCCGTGAGCGATCGGCGAATATTAAAATGACCGTGACGATCGGCCCTACTGAGACGAGACCATTTGCCCTATATAAACGAAGCCCCTGCATTTATGTGAGCAGCGCACTCTCGACATTCTTGCAATACAACCTTGTCTGAAGCAAATTACTTGCACTTGGCAAACATCCAACTCTTGGCAACGCTTTCTTTCGGTCTTACTTCTCCGGCCTTTTCTCCTCGAGCGAGATCACCGCGGGACGAAGAACACCTAGCTTCGCTCAGAGCCGGATCAACGAGTCTTTTTACACTCATTGTATTTAGATTTCTCTAATTAATACTTGTATCCACGAATATTTGTATTAATAACATCTCGCGAGAGCATTCAAGCCCGGGCCTAACAAACCCGGCAAATCTTGTATTATTTATCTTCTCTCGGAAGTGCTCCCGCAATTGTTGTTTGTTGTCCGTCTTCCAGCAGTATTAATCTTCGGATAAATATTTTGGGCAACAACATAGTGATATATTGGTATACGTGTTAGGCGTTGTGCCATTTGTGCAGGATTGCGATGCACATATGAGATGGTTGTACATGTGTTTGTTCAAAGTATTGTGTACCGAATGTGTGTTGTGTTGGTTAAGAGTCGTTGTGATGATCATGATGTTTGTGTTGTTTTGGTTTACATGCTTGATTGTACATTTCGGCGTAATGTGGGATGACTTGACATTTAATGATTATGAATTGTGTCGAGTCGATGTGTGTGTGATCCAGGTAGGGTCTGACGAGGCCTCTGGAGTTCGGTACATGATGTGTACGAACAAAGTGTGTGAACCAGGTAGGGTCTGACGAGGCCTCTGGAGTCCGGTACATGACGTGTACGGACAAGGTGTGATCCAGGTAGGGTCTGACGAGGCCTCTGGAGTTCGGTACATGATGTGTACGAACGATGTTGTAGCCGGGTAGGGTCCGTTGAGGCCTCCGGAGTTCGGTACATGATGTGTACGAACAGTGTGTGTGGTCCGGGTAGGGTCCGTTGAGGCCTCCGGAGTTCGATACATGATGTGTACGAACAATGTGTGTAGTCCGGGTAAGGTCCGTCGAGGCCTCCGGAGTTCGGTACATGATGTGTACGAACAGTGATCGTGTAGCAGTGATTGTTCGGGTAACATTTTAAATATGGATCTCGGACTCATAATGATATATTATTTAGTATGCTTTGAAACGAGAATCGGGCTAAGACCCTATTGTTTACGAAAAGGTTTTGTAAATTGGGACTCGAGGTCCAAAAGATTTTCTGCTTTAAAAATCCCCGAGATGATGTGTTCCTTTTCAAATATCTCTTACTTGAGTTCGAAATTCTAAAACTTCTCGGGAACATTTTGATAATGGATTTCCGTATTAAATTCGTAGTTGCTTTTTGCTTGTTACATTTCGTATGGTTTGATATTTGTACTAGTAAAACAGTGGAGTTTTACTAACCCCCGAGTATTCGGGGGGTGGATGTCTGTTCTGCGTCCAGGTACATGCGAGTTGAGGAAGCGATCACGGGATTGGCACGAGGGATGACGAGTGCGATACTAATCAAGAGTTGAAAGTTGGTAGAGTTTAGTTGTATTGTTAGAGTTGATTCGAGTCTTCCATTGTATTGTATTTCGACCCCTGTGGGTAATGTTGTTAGTCGATCCTGTTGATAGAGTTGTGTGACCTCATCGGTCTGTGTGTTTATGTGTAAGTGACCTTAGCAGTGCAGTATTATTATATTGTTTGACCACTGGCCGGCAAGCATTTGGTTGTTTATGGACGTGTAGCACAGTAGATCCTTGCGGAAAGGGTTTACGGCGTGTAATATTCCCATACGGTTTTGGGGGTGTTACATTTATGGTATCGAGCTTAGGTTGCGAAACCTAGGCCGTCGGGTCGAGTCGAGTTGTGATTTGTCGAGTAATGTGTTGTCTTGTCGTTCGAGTCGTCGGGTGACAAGTTGAGTTGTGCGTAGTCTGGCGTTGGATATGTTGTCGGATGAGATTAGTATCGTGGCGACCGTCGTCTCCGTGCGGCTTTGTGGACGTAAGTCTCCTCTTTTATGCATAATATCTGTGTTCATGATTTCATTTATGTGTGATATTTGTGGTGCATAATTTTATTTACACGGTGTTGTGTAATGAAGTTGTATTCGATACTTGGATACGTTGTACGTGTATAGAACTGGATGTATTGATGTTTGGCCCTTGAACCACCACGTGGTTGGTATGGTGTGAAAGTTGTGAACCTTGATGTGTTTTACGGTAGAGTTTGTGAGAAACTCCGATGAATGATTTTGCTGTGTTTAAACTTGATGCCATGAGATGTATGTGATTGAATTGGCGACCCTGTTTGCCATTTGGGCATATGGTTTTAAATTATTGTTTTGGAATGTTGTAATTTTTATCCGCTATGGGTAAGTTTGAGAATGTTTCCTGAAGGACTTTACAGTTTGAGAATTTTGTAGAAATCAATTTTTGGAAAATATTTTGGTGGTGCGGTCAAACCATGGTTTATATGGATTTTTTTTAAAATTTGTTAAATTTTGATAAATGGGCCGTGTATTTTCAAATGACACAATCAGACGGTATTTGAAAAACGTGTTTTGAAATACTTCGGACATTGTAAAATATTACCATCATCGACCCTTTTGGCGTTTTTGTACATGGTTTTTATCCTGGTGGGTTTCGGCGCGGGACCCACGACGCTATAATGTTCCGTGTAATTACCTGAGATTTTTGGGCATTCTAGCCCATTGAATTATCTTTGAAAACCTTGAGTATCCTAGAAATAAATTTCGAGACGTACGTTTAAAATGAATTGTTTTCTCGTGGTACTTTCAAGGTGCCACGATATGTTTCAGAATTCTTCTACCTCGAGGATCAAAATATTTTGAGATATTTTTCAATGTTTTATAAACACTTTTACTTAGACCCGAGGGTCGAATATTTTTGAAAGTTTTTCACTAAGAGAAGGTGTCCTCGTTTTTTTTTTTCAAATGCGAAATAGTTTTCCAAAGTCTCGATAACGATGTTTCACGTTTGTACTTTTTTTTGAAAGGTGATACTCAAGATAAACCGGTGTTTTTCTAAATTATTTTCAAAAGGTGGTTTTCATTTTTTTTAAAAAAAAAAAAAAAAAAAACCTATCAATTCCCGTTTGCGTTTGGGAATGTATGTATGATGTTTGCTTTGTCGTTATAATGGTTGCTCCTGAGTATGATCGAATTGGTGGCATGAACGTCGAGGCGTTGCCCCGCATTTGTTGTACTAGCCCTCTGTGAGAGGTGTGGTAGTATTTACTAATTGTCGCCTCGTGGTGATTTGCGTGTTGTCGCACGAGTGTGAGCTGTTGAAGCTTGGATTTTCGTGCGTTTATGCACATGAGTGTTTGTTTCATGATGTTTGTGATTGTGTGTTGGCTATCGTTCGGGCCGTTGTAATCGTCGAGCGATCTTTGTTGTTAATGGTGATTTTTCTATGCGTTGATATGTTGTGTGGTATTGGCATCTTAGGTTTGTTGCTTTGTGATCTTATGTTCCATTGTGTCGAGCATTTGTATTTTCGGTATGCCAAGCCGAGACGTTTCAACCGTGATGTGCCGGGGCATGCACGTGTAAATTGTCCTTCTCGTCGGTAACACATTTCAAGTGTGTACTCGAGGACACGAATTGATTTTGTGAATTGGCTCTGAGACTTTCGGAGTTCGCGCTTGACACGGTTATCGAATCGACTTTGAGAGGCCTTGAAGGATGTTTCTATCGGTTGCTTGTTGTGTTGTCACATTGATTTCGTTGTTGCGAGTTTCGGGACGACACTTCTTTTAGAAGTCGAATATAATACCCGTATTATTTTGGACTCTGCATTTCCTCTTTCTCGGTCTATCGACTCGCTCGTGTTCGTTGACACTTTACGAACTTGTTACGTATTTGGTTTCATCATTGAGCGAACGTGATCTTGTTGTGGGTCGATCGGGTTATCATTGTGACTTTTTGAGTTCGGTTCGATTCTTGTGAACCTTGTTCGAAAGTGACATCATCTGGTTTTACTAGTCCTTTTATTCGAAGTGGATCAGATTTTGAACTTCTATATTTTCGACTCTATCGACTCGTTATGTTCGTTAACATTTTACGAGCTTGCCCTATCCCTTTCTTTTATTGATCGAGCGAGTGTGGTGTTTTGAAATTACTCGTTTGTCGTTGTGACTTTTCAATTGCTATTCCCTTTCCTATGGATCTTATGCGAATCACATCTTGTTGCTTTTAGGATCATATATTGTCTCGAGCCGAGACGTGAACTGAGAGTTGTTGTTTGAATTTTATTGTTCTTCGTGATTCGAACATGATTGTTCGATTTTGTTGTCTCAACCGTTGTGGTTCGATCGTTTGATTGTTCGGTTTTTGTTGATCTCGTTTCGTGATTGTTGAGCATTCGGACTCCTTCCTAATTTCTTTATATTCGGGAAATTTGTCTCGTTTCGATCTTCTAACCCTTGGCGGAGGAATAAAGTATTTCTTCAGCGATTGGCTCGCGTTTTGGTTGATGTACCGTTGGGGTGGTCAATCGTATTGATTTTCGTTCGTTGTGTTTTGTGATTGTTCGGATAATTGACTTGATTGTATTATCCATTTGATGACGCTTGTCACTTGTTGGTTCTATTATATCCCTAACGGCGACGTTGTGTTGGTCGTCGTGGAGCGTGTTTTCACACCGTATATTCCGTTGCGTTGTTTGTAACGTTTCGCCGTTTCGCATTAGTTACGCGTTTCTTGCGTATCTCATTGAGTTTTCTTGGCGGGATATTGCTTCTCCCTACTTGTTTTAAGTTTCGGGACGAAACTTCTTTTAAGGAGGGTAGAATGTAATATCCGCAATTTTCGATTTTCGGTAAATTTCTTTTTTTCGGCGGAAGTCCGTTTTGACGACTCGCTCATGACCGTTTCGTCATTCTGAGAATGATTAATTCTGCACTTTTTGTCATCCGAGTTCGTTTCGGTGTCGTTTTGTTGAGTTCCGTGCTTTTTAGCGGTTTTTCCGCACTTGAGTTCGATTCTTGCGAATCTCGTCCGAAACTGTTGTTTCGACTTTCTCGTAAGTTCATTTAATGTTATTATTCATGTTGCGAGCTTTGGCTTGGTGTTTCGATCACGTATCGTGATTTTCGGGCGTTTTGGGCCATTTTCGTAATTTCCCAAAGTTTGGGGTAATTACTTTCCGTTGTCGAGTTTCGAGCCTTCGGGTAGTCGGAATCGTATGTTCTATTAGTGCTCGGATTCGTCTTTTCGAGTACTTTGTAACCGTATCTTCGATTCGTACTCGAGTTCGGGTTTCGGGTCGTTCGGGCCGTCGAATTGGTCGGCCGAGTCATGGCCGGGCGTGCTCGGGCGAGCCGGCGGCCGAGTAACGTGCGTTAGTGCTCGGCCGTTACGTCGTAAGGCCGGCTACGTCGTAAGGCCACGGCGTGCGTGCGTAGCGGGCGGCGATTTAGGGCGATGGCTCGGCTACGTCGTAACCCTTGGCGATTCGTCGTAACGGCCGGATCGGCTTTATAAAAGGCCTGGCAGCGTTTTTCTTCAGCATTTTCTCACTTCTCTTCTTCCATTCCGCGGCTGGAGATGGTGTAATCATGTAGAGATGTTGTTGTACAATAAATCCATGAAGTTTGGAGGTTCATATCATCAATCGTCCGTCCTATAACATCCTACGATCTACCGAATCAGGTCAGATTTCCTAGAAATCTAGTTTTGGGGAATTTTGGTATTTTGGTTGTTTTCGTCCGATTAATCCGATTTAACTTAGGATTATGATGGATTGATGATTATTTAGATGTATTATATCATTTCCCTTGTTAGTCCATGGTTGGATCGTATCGATTCGTTATTTGGGTCGAGTTCTTGACCGACGCCTTGAAGGTGTCCGGTAAAATGTTATAGAGGGGTTTTCGGGCGTTCTACGATTATTCCTCATCGTATGATTGTTTATTTATGGATTATATATTGTTAGGGTCGAATTCTTGTGAAGAACTCGAGTCGGAACCCTTCCGTTCGTTGTCTCCTTTGGGGTCCGAGCTTCCCGATCGAGCCGTGTTCTTCGGAGCGTTTGGTAGCGGTTATTAAGGCAAGTATCTTATTATACGACTTGTATCTTGTGAATAGTAATTACGTATGATTTGTATGACGATTTTGCTTGCCTCCGTAAATATGTTCCGTTGAGTTGGTTGTGTTTTCTGAAATTTGAAGGCTTTGTGATAATAGTGATATATTGGTATACGTGTTAGGCGTTGTGCCATTTGTGCAGGATTGCGATGCACATATGAGATGGTTGTACATGTGTTTGTTCAAAGTATTGTGTACCGAATGTGTGTTGTGTTGGTTAAGAGTCGTTGTGATGATCATGATGTTTGTGTTGTTTTGGTTTACATGCTTGATTGTACATTTCGGCGTAATGTGGGATGACTTGACATTTAATGATTATGAATTGTGTCAGTCGATGTGTGTGTGATCCGGGTAGGGTCAGCGAGGCCTGCGGAGTTCGGTACATGATGTGTACGAACAAAGTGTGTGAACCGGTAGGGTCAGCGAGGCCTGGAGTCGGTACATGGCGTGTACGGACAAGGTGTGATCGGGTAGGGTCAGCGAGGCCTGCGGAGTTCGGTACATGATGTGTACGAGCGATGTTGTAGCCGGGTAGGGTCCGTTGAGGCCTCGGAGTTCGGTACATGATGTGTACGAGCGTGTGTGTGGTCGGGTAGGGTCCGTTGAGGCCTCGGAGTTCGGTACATGATGTGTACGAACAATGTGTGTAGTCGGGTAAGGTCCGTCGAGGCCTCGGAGTTCGGTACATGATGTGTACGAGCGGTGATCGTGTAGCGATGATTGTTCGGGTAACATTTTAAATATGGATCTCGGACTCATAATGATATATTATTTAGTATGCTTTGAAAGCGAGAATCGGGCTAAGACCCTATTGTTTACGAAAAGGTTTTGTAAATTGGGACTCGAGGTCCAAAAGATTTTACGCTTTAAAAATCCCGAGATGATGTGTTCCTTTTCAAATATCTCTTACTTGAGTTCGAAATTCTAAAACTTCTGGGAACATTTTGATAATGGATTTCCGTATTAAATTCGTAGTTGCTTTTTGCTTGTTACATTTCGTATGGTTTGATATTTGTACTAGTAAAACGGTGGAGTTTTACTAACCCCAGTATTCGGGGGTGGATGTCTGATACTGCGTCGGTACATGCGAGTTCGAGGAGCGATCACGGGATTGGCACGAGGGATGACGAGTGCGATACTAATCAAGAGTTGAAAGTTGGTAGAGTTTAGTTGTATTGTTAGAGTTGATTCGGTCTTCCATTGTATTGTATTTCGACCCCTGTGTGGGTAATGTTGTTAGTCGATCTGTTGATAGAGTTGTGTGACCTCATCGGTGCATGTGTTTATGTGTAAGTGACCTTAGCAGTGCAGTATTATTATATTGTTTGACCCTGGCCGGGCAAGCATTTGGTTGTTTATGGACGTGTAGCCTGGTAGATCCTTGCGGAAAGGGTTTACGGCGTGTAATATTCCCATACGGTTTTGGGGGTGTTACAGGTAACACATTTCGAGTGCAGACTCGAGGGACACCGAATTTAGTTTTGCGAATTGGCTACCGAGACTTTCGGAGTTCGCGCTTCAGTACAGTTATCAGGATCGGCTCTGAGAGGCCCAGTGGAGATTTTTCTGTCGGTTGCTTTTTGTGTGGTTAACTTGTTTCCGTTGTTGTGAGCTTCGGGGACGACATTTCTTTTATAAGAGGTCGAATATAATATCCGTATAATTTTTGGCTTCTGCATTTTCTCTTTCTCAATTCTATCGGCTCGCTCGTGTTCGTTATTCTTATGCAGACATTATGTATTTTGGTTTCATCATCCGAACGAGTTGTGACCTTGTTATGGGTCGATCTGGTTACCGCTGTAACTTTTTCGAGTTCGGTTCGATTCTTGTGAACCTTGTTCGGAAGTGACATCATCTGGTTTATTAGTTCTTTTATTCGAAGTGGATTGGATTTTGAACCTCTGTATTTTCGACTCTGTTGACTCGTTTATGTTCGTTGATATTTTCTGAGCTTGTCCTGCCCCTTGCTTTTGTTGATCGAACGAGTGTGGTATTGTTTCGGAATAACTCGTTTGTCGTTGTGATTTTTCAATTGCTATTCCCTTTCCTGTGGATCTTATGTGGGTGCACATCTTGTTGTTTTCACCGGATCATGTTTTGTCTCGAGTCGAGATGTGAACTTCGGAGTTTGCCGGTTGAACCTTATTGTTCTTCGTGATCCGAACATGATTATTCGATTTTTGTTGACTCGATCGTTATGGTTGATCATTGATTGTTCGTTTTTTTTGTTGATCTCGATTCATGATTGTTGAACGTTCAGACTCCTTCGTAATTTCCTTAAGTTCGAGAAATTAGTCTCGTTTCGATCTTCCAACCCTTGG
The DNA here is from genome assembly GCA_033398695.1 of Orobanche coerulescens. Taxonomy (NCBI): domain Eukaryota; kingdom Viridiplantae; phylum Streptophyta; class Magnoliopsida; order Lamiales; family Orobanchaceae; genus Orobanche; species Orobanche coerulescens. Next base: position 175,895,029 of record CM065808.1, read on the forward strand.
GCGGTGGAATTCCGTATTTGTTCAGCGTTTGGCTCGCGTTTTGATTGATGAACCGTTGGGTTGGTCAATCGTATTGATTTTTGTTCGTTGTGTTTTATGATTGTTCAGATAATCGACTCGATTGTATTATCTGTTTGATGACGCTTGTCACTTGTTGATTTTATTATGTCTATACCGGTGGCGTCGTGTTGGTCGTCGTGGAGCGTGTTTTCACGCCGTATATTCCGTTGCGTTGCTTGTAACGTTTCGCCGTTGGGCATGAGTTACACACTTCTTGTGTATCTCGTTGAGTTTTTCCTGGCGGGATATTTCTTCTCCCTACTTGTTTTAAGTTTCGGGACGAAACTTCTTTTAAGGAGGGTAGAATGTAATATCCGCAATTTTCGATTTTCGTTAAATTTCTTTTTTCGGCCAAAGTCCGTTTTGACGACTCGCTCATGACCGTTTCGTCATTTCGAGAATGATTAATTCTGCACTTTTTGTCATCCGAGCTCGTTTCGGTGTCGTTTTGTTGAGTTCCGTGCTTTTTAGACGCTTTTCCGCACTTGAGTTCGATTCTTGCGAATCTCGTCCGAAACTGTTGTTTCGAGTTTCTCGTAAGTTCATTTAATGATATTATTCTTGTTGCAAGCTTTGGTTTGGTGTTTCGATCGCGTATCGTGATTTTCGGACGTTTTGGGCCATTTTCGTAATTTCCCAAAGTTTTGGGTAATTACTTCCGTTGTCGAATTCCGAGCCTTCGGGTGGTCGGAATTGTGTGTTCTCTTAGCTCTTAGATTCGTATTTGCGAGTACGTCGTAACCGTATCATCGATTCGTATTCAGGTTCGGGTTTCGGGGTCGTTCGGGCCGTCGGAGTTGGCCCCGGCCGACATGGCCGGGCAATCTGGGCCCAGGCCGGTACTGGCCGAGTCACGGCCGGCAGTGATCGGCAGCTTCTGGCCGAGTCACGGCCGGTAGTGATCGGCAGCTTCCGGCCGAGCAGGCCGTGCCGTAGGGCCGCGGCACATGCCGGCAGGGCCGCGGCACACTCTGTGGCATTTTCGGCCAAACCCGATGTACTGGTGCCGCGGCTGCGCCCGGCTGAGCCGCGGCACCTGCCGACCACAGGAGCCATTTTTGGCCCTGTGCCGCGGCACACTCCCGCTGGGCCGCGGCACACTGTGCAGCCTATTTAAGGCCCAGCAGACGTTTTTCTCGCCATTTTTCTCCTTCTTCCGCTTCTCCCCCGCGGCTGGAGTTGCTCCTATCATGGAGAGATGTTGTTTGTCAACAAATGCATGAAGTTTTGGAGTTCATATCATCAATCATCCATCCTATAACGTCCCTTGATCGAGCGAATCAGGTCAGATTTTCTAGAAATCTAATTTTGGGGATTTTGGGTATTTTGTTCGATTTCGCCCGTTTAATCCGATTTAACTTAAGATTGTGATGGATTGATGATTATTAGGATGTATTGTATCATTTCCCTTGTTAACCCATGGTCGGATCGTATCGATTCATTATTTTGGTCGAGTTCTTGACCGACGCCTTGAAGGTGTCCGGTAAAATGTCATAGAGGGGTTTTCGGGCGTTCTACGATTATTCTTCCTCGTATGATCAATGATTTATTGAATTTATGTTGTTAGGGTCGAATTCTTGTGAAGAACTCGAGTCGGAACCCTTCCGTTCATTGTCTTCTTCGGGGTCCGAGCTTCCCGATCAAACCGTGTTCTTCGGAGCGTTTGGTAGCGGTTACTGTTGTGTCAAGATTTAACACCTTCCGACCGGCGATCGCCTCCGAGGCCGAGCGACCGACTTACTGCCGAGCGACCTAGGCAAGCCTGCCGATCGGCGACACAGCGGCCAAGGCCTTAGCCAATGGACAAGCTACATCGGCCAACCAAGGCCCCGGGACCGATCCGATGCGGCGATCGACCTCAATACGATCGCCTCTCAGTACTCGGCGATCGCCCCCTGGCGACCTACGAACGGACGATCTCCTCTCGGCATCTTGCCGACCTACCCTTGGTGACCGACCATTGGCGACCTCCATCCACTGGCCGGTGACGACCTCGGATGATCAGCTAGAGACGACCACCCATGTCGATCACCACCGACGGACATCCATGTTGTGTCAAGATTTAACACCTTCCGACCGGCGATCGCCTCCGAGGCCGAGCGGCCAGGCTTACGAGGCGGCGGCCAAGTCGGCTGCCGGCGACCAAGGCAAGCTGCCGATCGGCGACGAGCGGCCAGAGCCTTAGCCCGGATGGACATGCTGGCCGCGGCCAGGGGAGGGGGCGAATCCGGTGCGGCGATCGACATCAAGGCGATCGCCTCTCAGTACTCGGCGACCGACCCTTGGCGATCGACCGTCTCTCGGCACCTGGCGACCTACCCTTGGCGGCCTCCATCCACTGGCCGATGACGACCTCCGAAGACCATCCAGGGACGACCGCCTCATGTCGATCACCACCGATGGCCATCCAAGTCGGCAAAGGCCGAGCACCGAGGCGGCACCATGTGCAAAGGCGGGACAAGATCCGCGAATCCGGGCCATTGACCACAATCAGCGATTCCCTCCACCCGGTAGACGCCGAAAGCTTGTCGGTAGGGCCACATGTTGACTGGCTCCGGACACGTGATGGCCCCTTATTGGACCGCCCAAGCTGTGGCAGCCTCTTCCTTGGACTTTAGCCCGACAGCCAGCATCTTATTTGGACTTTAGCTTTGTGACCCGAGATCGCCCCATTAAAGTATTGGCCGTGACGATCGGCGAATATTAAAATGGCCGTGACGATCGGCCCTCTGAGACGAGACCCATTTGCCCCTATATAAACGAAGCCCCCTGCATTTGTAAACTCTCTCTGCACTCTCTGACATTCTTGCAATACATACGCAATACAGAAGCAAATTACTTGCACTTGGCAAACATCCAACTCTTGGCAACAGCTTTCTTTCGGTCTTACTTCTCCCGGCCTTTTCTCCTCGAGCAGATTACCGGCGGGACAAAGAACACCGAGCTTCGCTCAAGAGCCGGATTAACAGAGTCTTTGTACACTCATTGTATTTAGATTTCTCTAATTAATACTTGTATCCACGAATATTTGTATTAATAACATCTCGCGAGAGCATTCAAGCCCGGGCCTAACAAACCCGGCAAATCTTGTTTTATTTATCTTCTCTCGGAAGTGCTCCCGCATTTGTTTGTTGTCCGTCTTCCAGCAGTATTAATCTTCGGATAAATATTTTGGGCAACAACAATTGGCGCTAGAAGGAGGGCATCCAACCCTCGATTTTTATACCTACCGTCCCGAAGAACACTCACTGTTCTCGGGCGGATACTGAAGTGACACTCACCGCACTTCAAAGAAATCCTTCAAATCATGTCTTCGCATCGCGTCGAAGAAAGCGGCGGCCGGCGGACCCGATTCCGTCGGTCGAGCGCGGCCGATGGTGGAAGGTAGCCGCGCGGCCGGAGGCGCTTCGACCACGTCCGGGAAGGCGGCCCGAGCCTCTCGCTCGGCCGGTTCCAAACCAAGAACAGATCGAAGGGGCCACTGGCCGTCCTTCGAGGCGACAGTGCTCTCGATGCGCCTCCGGCTACCGCCCCCCTGTCTCGCCGGAAGATCAAGCGGAAGCTTAAGGCACTGCGGCCGAGCAAGCGCCGGGAGGCTCTCGCCGCAAGAAGAGGCGCTCGGCGGCCGGGGCACGTCCGTCTTGATCGCACAGGCGGCCCGACAGCGGCCGGGCGATCCGGCCCGGCCTACGAGGCAGCGGAGTTGGTGTCCGTCACCGGGAGCTCGGCCTACCCGGCTCCCACGAGGCGATCCGGCCGCTGGCTCCCGCCGCAAAATTCCCGAGGTCGGCGGCGGAGTCCGGAGATCGGTACACGATCGCCTCGGCCCCCGCTCCCAAAGCCGATCCGCAAGCAGCCGAGCCGCGGCGATCGCCGCAATGCAACGTCAGATTGACGACATGAAGGCGCTCCTGCAATCCGGGGCAAGCGCCACCAGGACGATCGCCCCGCCGAGCGAGCCGCTCGCGATCGACATCGAGCTCGCCCCGGTGCAGCACACGATCGCCCCTCCTAAGACACCCGTGTACCAAGGGCGATCGGACCCCCAGGCACACCTGCACAAGTTCAACATCTACATGACCGGGTGTGGGGCATCGGACGCGACCCGTTGCCGAATGTTCCCTCTGACACTAGACGACCTCGCCCACCGGTGGTACACCTCATTGCCACCTCGGTCCATAGGCTCCTTTAACGAGCTGGCGCACGTCTTCACGGAATACTTCGCCACCAGGGCCGCTCGGCCAGAAGGTCCCCATCGCATGTGGTGGATCAGGCAAGGAGAACAGGAGTCCGACTCGGACTACATCGACCGGGTTGACATGATCATCCTCAACGGCGAGCCCGTAAGCGATGAGACCGCCCTCTACGCGGTCCTAATGTATCACCCCCAATATATTCGGGAATATTACAGCGCCGTAAATCCTTTACATAAGGATTTACAAGGCTGAAGAATTGAATAAGCATAAAAAGGTACTAATGAATGGAAATAACGGAATTAAGATACAACAGTTCTGACCAAATACTGAAAATACAAATGTTCAACAGAAATTATTAATACATCACCAAATTCAAATTTATCAAAAACGACTACGTACTCGAGTACTTATTGAAATAACTAACAAACAACAGACAAGTAAACCCGGCTAGAACATCACTCTGCACCCCCATCGTCATGCGGCTCCGGTGGTTGTTTCCCGCTCTCTGGATCTGAACATAAACAAAATGTTCACCCCCAAAGGGGTTAGCAACGATGCTAGTACAAGTACCACAACATATTATTCAACATCTCACGTAGAATAATAATACGTGATTGACAAAAATACCAACGAGTCTTCTGCTACGAGAACTCAATAAGTAACATACACATCGATAATCACAACATGATATCATAACAAACACATGGTAATTCCGACGATCCAGCGTTCGCGCCTAGAACCCACGATGATCGTCGGACCAACCGTGGTGGAAAAACCCGTCAGATGATCCGGTATGCGCTAGCATAGATCCCCGATGATCCGTCGGACCAACACGAGTGGACATACAACAACGACATACACGCACGACAATATGTACAACATCAATACATAAAACAAATAAGGTACTTGCCTCGATTCAAGACAAGAACAAAACTTCCACGAAAAGCGAAACACTCGAAGGTCGCCCCTTCAATCAATCACGTTGCTAAGCTTGAACCTTAACAAAATAAGTAATATAGATTTCATTTATAGTCGTACTAACATTTAATAATCGAATCACGGTGGAAGTTCATAAAATGTAACCTAATCGATCGAGTCAAAAGTCACCTCATTGATCGGTAGAGTCAAAAGTCAACCTCGTGATCGGTAGAGTCAAAGTCAACCTCTCGATCAGCCGAGTCCCGTCGAGATGATCATTTTAAAAAAATTCATCCAAATCCGAGTTCGTATGAAGAAGTTATGACCCAAAGTCACCTCGGATCGGTAGGCGTCAAAAGTCAACCTCGGATCGGCCTAGTCAACCTAGGCTGATCAGCCTAGTCAACCTCTCGATCAGCCGAGTCAAAAGTCAACCTCGAGACGATCGTTTTAAAATAAAATTCATCCGAATCCGAGTTCGTATGAAGAAGTTATGACAAAGTCACCTCGATCGGTAGACGTCAAAGTCAACCTCGTGATCGGCCTAGTCAACCTAGCTGATCAGCCTAGTCAACCTCTCTGATCAGCCGAGTCAAAAGTCAACCTCGAGACGATCGTTTTAAAATAAAATTCATCCGAATTCGAGTTCGTATGAAGAAGTTATGACCCAAAGTCACCTCGGATCGGTAGGCGTCAAAAGTCAACCTCGGGATCAGCCTAGTCAACCTAGCTGATCAGCCTAGTCAACCTCTCTGATCAGCCGAGTCAAAAGTCAACCTCGAGACGATCGTTTTAAAATAAAATTCATCCGAATCCGAGTTCGTATGAAGAAGTTATGACCCAAAAGTCACCTCGGATCGGTAGGCGTCAAAAGTCAACCTCGATGATCGGCCTAGTCAACCTAGCTGATCAGCCTAGTCAACCTCTCTGATCAGCCGAGTCAAAAGTCAACCTCGAGACGATCGTTTTAAAATAAAATTCATCCGAATCCGAGTTCGTATGAAGAAGTTATGACCCAAAAGTCACCTCGTGATCGGTAGATGTCAAAAGTCAACCTCATTGATCGGCCTAGTCAACCTAGCTGATCAGCCTAGTTAACCTCTCGATCAGCCGAGTCCACCTAGCTGATCAGCCGAGTCATCCTCGCTGATCAGCCGAGTCAGTCAACCTCGCCGATCGGTAGACTTGACTAGCCTAGTTGATGACGGTAGGGTATTGGGTAGAAAAGCGAACATACGAAATTCTCGGTGAAGTTGGGTGATCCAAGATTGATGTGTTAGATTCCAATATCATCATTATATCCAGAAAACATTAACAAATCCAACTTATATGGAAGGATATAACCTCTGATGATTTATTCATAAGTATAAACATCCCAATTTCTAAAACATGATGATGCTTGGATGATTCTATCAGTGGAACTCCATATCTTGACAGCATACTTCTATCATATCCTTGATAACAAGAATCCAAGTAGGAATTAGTATTAACATACCTTAAGATGAAGAAAACACCGAGGCAATAAGTAGAATCCAACTCCGGTTGCTTGCTTGCTAGATCAAGATGTTTCTCCACTTCAATGATCAATCACCAGTGACACCCAATCTTCAAAGTTCACAAAGGGGGTGGTCTAAATGTGTTTTGAGTTAGGGAAAACCCTCTGGACTTCCAGGAAATTAAGAACAGGTGAAGGAAGATGAAAACCAAATGAAATGAGGTCTTGTCCTTTATAAAATGTTTCGCCCCTGTGCTCAATAATTCCTACGCTAGATTCCAAAGCTGTCCAGGCTTAATAATTAAAAGCATCCCGAGACCATGTCTTTGGCCTCCACTAACTCCATAATTGATTACTTTACTTATAATATGCGGCCATACTCAATAATTTGTATTATTGAGTATTTGTATAGGACAAGTAATATCTTGCCATACTCATGCACGAAAATACAAATACGGTAAATACCATATTCCACTTATTGATATCACAATTCCAACTAATACGGGGTTCAAATACGGGTGAAATACTCGGTAATTAATCCGGATATTACATACTCTCCTACTAAAAAGGAGTTTCGTCCCGAAACTCAAGGCGAAAATAATCCTGGATATATGGACTTCATACTTTCTTCTGTTTCCCAAGTGGCTTCTTCCACTCAGTGGCGCGACACGAACCTTGACCAATGCGATCGGTTTGTTTCTCAAGCGCCTTAACTCGACTCTCGAGTATCGATCGGTTTCTCTTCAAACGTGCCATCTTGGCGACTTGATCTCGCGAAATCAATGACATGACTAGGATCGGTATATACTTCCGTGGTGGGATACGTGGAACACGTTATGAACATGGCTCAATGACGGCGGTAATGCCAATCTGTATGCCAACTCTCCAACTCTCTCAAGGATTTGAGCGGTCCGATATATCTCGGACTCGGTTTTCCCCTTCTTCCAAACGGAAAATTCCCGAGTAGGAGTAACCTTTAAAAGTACGTGGTCTCGGTATTGAACTCCAAGGCGGCGACGTATGTCTGCGTAAGATTTACGGCGACTGCGGGCGTGTGACCTTTCACGAATCAAGGCTATCTTCTCTCGAGTGCATACGATCAACTCTGGTTGTCCCGATTAAGTCGATGAATCGTCCCAACATAAGGGCGATCTACATCTCCTCCGTATAATGCCTCAAGCGGTGCCATCTTAATGGAAGCATGCCAACTATTATTGTAGGTAAATTCAATCAACGGTAGATGAATTTCCCAATCGTTTGACCAATCTAAGGCACAAGCCCTTAGCATGTCTTCCACCGTTTGAATGGTCCTCTCGGATTGTCGTCGATCTGCGGGTGATAAGGCATCTTGAAGTTCAATTGTCCCCAAGGCCTTATGAAGCTTTCCAAAAATGAGACACAAAGCGGCCGTCTCGATCGAAACAATGGTTTTCGGCGTTCCATGCAATCGAACTACCTCTGAAATAAATACTCGTGCCAACCTTTACGGTCCCCACGTGTCCTTAATGCTTAGAAAATGAGCTGATTTGGTTAAGCGATCAACTATCACCCAAATCATGTTCATTCTGTCTTGGTTCTCGGCATACTAGTGATAAAGTCCATCGATATGTCCTCCCACTTCCATTCGGGAATTGGGAGTGGTTTCAACATTCCGGTGTCGTTGATGCTCGATTTTAACTCTTGACAAGTCAAGCATTTGAAACGTAGTCGTTACATCTTTCTTCATGTTGCCCCACGAAATCTGTTTCAAGTCCTTATACATTTCTTGGTGCCGGGTGGATAGAATAGGGCGAACTATGAGCTTCCTTCATAATTATGCATTTGAACATCGACATCGGGTACACGAGTCGGTTACGAAATCTCAAAACTCCATCATCTTGGATTACGAATCAGGGGCCTTCCCCTTGATTACTTCATCACGTAACCGAATCATCGGAGGATCATCCTTTGTCTAGATTTGATTTCTTCGGTTAATGATGAAGTTATTTCCATCATGCACAGTTGTCCTTGGACTCTTTGTAACCATACTTCAATTCCTTCTCGAATAATCTCTCGTTGAAGGCTAAGTTGGGAGGTCAGAGTCTCCACCATCTGAATAGAAACAGGCTTGCGGCTGAGGGCGTCGGCCACTACATTCGCTTTGCCTGGATGATACAAAATCTCCAAGTCGTAGTCCTTAATCAGCTCTAACCATCTCCTTTGCCGCATGTTCAACTCTTTCATCAAGATGTATTTGAGACTCTTGTGATCCGTAAAGATCTGACAGTGAGTCCCGCACAGATAATGCCTCCAGATCTTCAAGGCAAAAACTACTGCCGCTAGCTCCAAATCATGTGTTGGGTAATTAACTTCATAAGGTTTCAGCTGTCGCGATGCGTAAGCGATCAGCTTGTCATTCTGCATTAATACGCATCCGAGTCCTTGATTCGAAGCATCACTGTAAACTATAAATCCTCCTGTTCCCTGTGGAAGTGAAAGAATTGGTGCCGTCGTCAATCTCTTCTTCAATTCATCAAAGCTAACCTGACACAACTCATTCCACTCAAACTTTTGAGTTTTTAGAGTCGAGTAAGTGGGACGGGAAATTTTGGAAAATCCTTCCACGAATCGACGATAATACCAGCAAGTCCTAAGAAACTTGGACTTCTTTCACGTTCTTAGGAGGCTTCCAATCCAAAACCGCTTCAATCTTCGAGGATCTACTCGGACTCCTTTAGTGATACCACATGGCCAGGAACATTACTTCCTTTAGCTTAATTCACACTTAGAGAGTTTGGCGTACGGTTGCTCGCTTCTTAAAAGTTCTAATACAATCCATAAATCTTGTGCATGCTCTTAGGGTTCTTAGAATACACTAGAATGTCATCAATGAACACGACCACAAATTTATCCAAATATTCGATGAACACTCGGTTCATCAAGCGCATGAATACGGCGGGTGCATTAGTGAGACCAAGCGGCATCACTACTAACTGATAGTGTCGTAGCGAGTTCTGATCGCTGATTTCGGAACATCGATTCTTTAATCCTTAGGCGATGATATCACGATCTCGGATCAATTTTAGAGAATCTTGTTGCTCCTTGCAACCGATCAAATAAATCATCAATCCGTGGCAACGGATATTTGTTCTTAATCGTCATCTTGTTCGGCTCTCGATAGTCAATACACGGTCGAAGTGATCCATCCTTCTTTCGGACAAAAAGAACCGGCGCTCCCGGGCGAAACGCTTGGCTGAATATAGCCTTTGTCCAAGAACTCCTCCAGTTGCTTTTTCGGTTCATACATCTCGGTAGGTGCCATACGATATGGCGCCTTAGAAATTGGTGTAGCTTCGGGTTCCAGTTCAATGGTAAATTCTACATCCCTTCGTGGAGGTAGTCCGGGTAACTCGTCGGGAAATACATCGGAAATTCGTTCACAACAGAATGGATGAAAGTTCCACAATTTCGTCTTCTTTCTTCATTGCATAACACGGTATCAGTGCATTACTGTTTCAACAATTTGTGACTTTCATCGCTTTGATCAACTTTCCTGAGCTTCCGGTTTCCATCCCTCAAACAGTATTTGGAACCATCGTCGGCGATCAGCGAGATATTCCTTCTTCGGTAGTTTACAATAGCTCCATATCGACTAAGCCAATCGTCTCCGAGTATCGGATCGTCCCCTTGCATTTCTATTACAATCGGTTGAGAGCCACTCTCTGCCTCCAAATGATAGAGGGAAATCTCTAGTTTCTAAGTTTCCAACAATCCTCTCTCCACTCGGTAAACCAACAACATAAGGTTCACAATTATGAAAACCGAAACATTCAAACGATTTACACAAGACAAGGATATAAAAGAATGTGTAGCTCCTGTATCGAATAAAACGCTAATTTGGGAAAGGATCTGGACGATGCACGATGCGGCATGACATCGATCGTCTGTCCTCCTCATCTCGTACAAACGTGGGGAATAGATCCGCACTCGATGTACCCTTTCCGTCCCACTGTCCTCTGCCTGCGCGGCCAAAATTCGGAGGCATCGAACACTTTCTGCTGCGTTTGTTGAATCTTGGCTTCATACGGGTAGGCTGTGGTGTACGGGCTCTAAAAGACTTTGCGGCCTCTTCACGAACACCGCACGATGTCCCTCTCGACCACAATCAAAACAAGTCACGGCGGGTAGGGGGCAATTAAGTCGATAGTGCCGTGCAGCGCGATTAAAGCATTTCTGATAACATCGGTCATAGTTGATGTTGCTCCGAAGTTCTTTCCGCTCCTAACTGGGTGCGGAGGTTTCTTTAAAGAATGAAAAGATGACTGGGCCTTGCGGGGCCCGCTGTTCTTGTGCTCTGTAAAAGTACCAGAGACTTTCTGCTTCTTGGATTCCGTAAATTTCTCCATAGCTGCTTCCTTGATCTCATACGCCAATGCCTTATCCTGGTATTGGCGGAGTGTGATACATTCAAAACCGGACATGTACCTCTGGATTTCTAGTTTCATCCTCATATCAAAATGGATCATCATTTACGCATCATTACGACCGGATGTCGAACAAATGCCCATTCTTTGGTTAAACGTCTTAATTGCACGAGATACGGCACATCGAAGGCCGAGCGGAGAAAAACTCCCGAACCTTAGCTTCCTTCACGGGACGAGGGCGATCTTGAGCTTCCATCATCAATTTAAACTCTGTCAATCGGCATCATGGTCTATAGGCCGGATGGCTTCCCACCATTCGGACGCTTCCTATCGAGAAAATATTGAGCGATAGAGGCTCTCCGGTCGTCAGGCGATTAATTCCGGCAAAGATTTTCTCTAGCTCCTTTAACCAATGATCCCGGTGGGAGTCTCGAAATACCGTCGAATTTGGGTGGTTGCATCTTTGCCACCTCCTGCAGCCACCGGTCACCTCGATTTCCCATGTCCGGATTCCTTCTTTGTCCCTCTCCTGCTTTGTAGTCCCACCGCCACTTGCATTCGGTCCACGACACAGGCGGCCCAGTCATCTGGTTCACCACGTGAAGGATTTACAGTACAGCAGTTAAGTTCGTTATTGATAGATCTTTGTGGCTCGCGGAGCTATGGCGGCACGATTAGAAGGCGACGCTTCTCGTTCGGCATTCCTTCGTCCGCGTCGCGACGCGACCACGTCCACGTCCGCCTCTCAACATCTTGCAAGCATAATTACTCAATATACAGGAAACAATATCGTTCAAATGCTCAAGTATAAGGAAATGTAACATGCAAAGGATGAGATAGAGTTTAGGAACTTACAACCACCGTCCGCACGACAGCGTAGCGATCTGATGATGTTATTCCCGGGTTACCTCAAAAGACATAACGACCCCTACTTTAACCCAACGGCCAAGATATCCATAATCTTAGCTCGATACCATATTACGTAACACCCCAATATATTCGGGAATATTACAGTAGCGTAAATCCTTTACATAAGGATTTACAAGGTCAAGAATTGAATAAGCATAAAAGGTACTAACGAATGGAAATAACGGAATTAAGATACAATGATTCGACCAAATCGAAAATACAAATGTTCAACGAAATTATTAATACATCACCAAATTCAAATTTATCAAAAACGACTACGTACTCGAGTACTTATTGAAATAACTAACAAACAAATGACAAGTAAACCCGGCTAGAACATCACTCTGCACCCCCATCGTCATGCGGCTCCGGTGGTTGTTTCCCGCTCTCTGGATCTGAACATAAACAAAATGTTCACCCCCAAAGGGTTAGCACAACGATGCTAGTACAAGTACCACAACATATTATTCAACATCTCACGTAGAATAATAATACGTGATTGACAAAAATACCAACGAGTCTTCTCCTACGAGAACTCAATAAGTAACATACACATCGATAATCACAACATGATATCATAACAAACACATGGTAATTCCGACGATCCAGCGTTCCTTTGCACAGAACCCACGATGATCCCGTCGGACCAACCCGTGGTGGAAAAACCCGTCCGATGATCCAGTATGCGCTAGCATAGATCCCCGATGATCGTCGGACCAACACGAGGTGGACATACAACAACGACATACACGCACGACAATATGTACAACATCAATACATAAAACAAATAAGGTACTTGCCTCGATTCAAGACAAGAACAAAACTTCCACGAAAACGAAACACTCGAAGGTCGCCTTCAATCAATCACGTTGCTAAGCTTGAACCTTAACAAAATAAGTAATATAGATTTCATTTATAGTCGTACTAACATTTAATAATCCAAATCACGGTCGGAAGTTCATAAAATGTAACCTAATCGGTCAGTCAAAAGTCACCTCGTGATCACCGAGTCAAAGTCAACCTCGCTGATCACCGAGTCAAAAGTCAACCTCTCTCGATCAGCCGAGTCCCGTCGAGATGATCATTTTAAAAAATTCATCCAAATCCGAGTTCGTATGAAGAAGTTATGACCCAAAGTCACCTCGGTGATCAGGCGTCAAAAGTCAACCTCGCCGATCACCTAGTCAACCTAGCTGATCAGCCTAGTCAACCTCTCTGATCAGCCGAGTCAAAAGTCAACCTCGAGACGATCGTTTTAAAATAAAATTCATCCGAATCCGAGTTCGTATGAAGAAGTTATGACCTAAAGTCACCTCGGATCGGTAGACGTCAAAAGTCAACCTCGCGATCGGCCTAGTCAACCTAGCTGATCAGCCTAGTCAACCTCTCTGATCAGCCGAGTCAAAAGTCAACCTCGAGACGATAGTTTTAAAAAAAAATTCAACCGAATTCGAGTTCGTATGAAGAAGTTATGACCCAAAGTCACCTCGGATCGGTAGACGTCAAAAGTCAACCTCGCTGATCAGCCTAGTCAACCTAGCTGATCAGCCTAGTCAACCTCTCTGATCAGCCGAGTCAAAAGTCAACCTCGAGACGATCGTTTTAAAATAAAATTCATCCGAATCCGAGTTCGTATGAAGAAGTTATGACCCAAAAGTCACCTCGCTGATCAGCCGACGTCAAAAGTCAACCTCGATGATCAGCCTAGTCAACCTAGCTGATCAGCCTAGTCAACCTCTCTGATCAGCCGAGTCAAAAGTCAACCTCGAGACGATCGTTTTAAAATAAAATTCATCCGAATCCGAGTTCGTATGAAGAAGTTATGACCCAAAAGTCACCTCGCTGATCAGCCGATGTCAAAAGTCAACCTCGCTGATCAGCCTAGTCAACCTAGCTGATCAGCCTAGTTAACCTCTCTGATCAGCCGAGTCCACCTAGCTGATCAGCCGAGTCATCCTCGCTGATCAGCCGAGTCAGAAGTCAACCTCGCCGATCAGCCGACTTGACTAGCCTAGTTGATGACAAAGGGTATTGGGTAGAAAAGCGAACATACGAAATTCTCGGGTGAAGTTGGGTGATCCAAGATTGATGTGTTAGATTCCAATATCATCATTATATCCAGAAAACATTAACAAATCCAACTTATATGGAAGGATATAACCTCGATGATTTATTCATAAGTATAAACATCCCAATTTCTAAAACATGATGATGCTTGGATGATTCTATCGGTGGAACTCCATATCTTGACAAAGATACTTCTATCATATCCTTGATAACAAGAATCCAAGAAGCAATTAGAAAAAACAAACATTAAGATGAAGAAAACACAGAGGCAATAAGTAGAATCCAACTCCGGTTGCTTGCTTGCTAGATCAAGATGTTTCTCCACTTCAATGATCAATCACCGGTGACACCCAATCTTCAAAGTTCACAAAAGGGGGTGGTCTAAATGTGTTTGAGTTAGGGAAAACCCTCTGGACTTCCAGAAATTAAGAACAGTGAAGGAAGATGAAAACCAAATGAAATGAGGTGTCATCCTTTATAAAATGTTTCGGCCCCTGTGCTCAATAATTCCTACGCTAGATTCCAAAGCTGTCCAGGCTTAATAATTAAAAACTGTCCAGGACCATGTGCTGGCCTCCACCCAACTCCATAATTGATTACTTTACTTATAATATGCAGCCATACTCAATAATTTGTATTATTGAGTATTTGTATGGGACAAGTAATATGCTGCCATACTCATGCACGAAAATACAAATACGGTAAATACCATATTCCACTTATTGATATCACAATTCCAACTAATACAGGGTTCAAATACAGGTGAAATACTCGGTAATTAATCCGGATATTACACCTAAGAGGTTTTCAGGGCTTCTCGCCTATGTTCAGGCATCTCACGAAGACCCTACCGACGACCTACGCAGCCTTCCGGGCCAGAGCCGCAGACTTCCTGTCCAGGCAAAGGCTTCTTCTTGGCCTAGGAGTAGAACGATCGGCACCCGCGCGACGACCTCCAGTCTCCCAGCACGATCGCTACTACCCAGCAGAGCCGGAGGACTCGATCACCGCCTACAGTCCATTCTAACATGAGCGACTAGCCGCCGCCCGATCGCCAATTTCGACCTACGAATGAAGCGATCGGCCGCCGAGCGACGATCGCCAGTTTTCCGGCCAGATCGCAACATCATCAGCAGCCCGGTGGACACGATCGCCATCTACGATCCGGATATAACATGACGGACTAAGGCCTAAGATCGCCTCCACCGCGCATCATAAAGCCATGGCCCTGGCATCGATGGAACCGCCGGCCATGCAAGGTCCTTTCGGCCGAGATCGCCCGCCTTCGTTTAAATACGAGGCCGGCGTAGTCGGAGGGCCCTCCAACATTAATCGGTGGACTCATTCCACAACCCCGTCTCAACGTACACCGTCGAGGTCGGCCATCTCCATGGTGGCCGAGGTGGAAGCAGAGCTAACAAGCCGCGGGCGTGGAGTTGATTCATCCGACGCCGCTCGCGCAAGGACTCCTCTAGACCGAGACCGCACGCCTTTCGTTTAAAAACAAGGCGAGGCGCACCCTAACAGAGGACCCTCATAATAAAGTGAGTCACGAGGCACTCATTGTCTTTGTGCACCAAGACACGGTCATGGAGTCGGTCCATCGATCTCCGCGATGTGCCACGATTCCTCAAACAAAGCGAAACCACCAAGTTTCCGTGGGGATCGCCAATGTTGTTTTTTGAGTACAAGACCGAAAGATAGCTAAGCCAATCGACCATGATTAAGCCCAAGTCCGAGTCCTAAGTCGGCTCGGATCGCCCGTCCTCATCCATACACGATCACCAAGAAGAACCACCTCGCCCCATGTCTTCAACATAGGAGCAAGTGAGGGCAATTGTTGTGTCAAGATTTAACACCTTCCGACCGGCGATCGCCTCCGAGGCCGAGCGACCGACTTACGAGCCGAGCGGCCGAGTCATCGCTGCAGCGACCAAGGCAAGCTGCCGATCGGCGACTGTGCGACCGAGCCTTAGCCCGATGGACATGCTAGGCGCGGCCGAAGGGCCCAGGGCGAATCCCGGTGCCGAGCGATCGACATCAAGGCGATCGCCTCTCAGTACTCGGCGACCGACCCTTGGCGATCGACCGTCTCTCGGCACCTGGCGACCTACCCTTGGCGGCCTCCATCCACTGGCCGATGACGACCTCCGAAGACCATCCAGGGACGACCGCCTCATGTCGATCACCACCGATGGCCATCCAAGTCGGCAAAGGCCGAGCACCAGGACTGGCACCATGTGCAAAGGCCGGGACAAGATCCGCGAATCCCGGGCCATTGACCACAATCTGACAGATTCCCTCCACCAGCCGACAGGCCGCCGAAAGCTTGTCGGTAGGGCCACATGTTGACTGGCTCCGGACACGTGATGGCCCCTTATTGGACCGCCCAAGCTGTGGCAGCCTCTTCCTTGGACTTTAGCCCGACAGCCAGCATCTTATTTGGACTTTAGCTTTGATGCCCGGATCGCCCCATTAAAGTATTGGCCGGCAGGCGATCGGCCGAATATTAAAATGACCGGCAGGCGATCGGCCACTACAGGACAGGACCCGGCTGCCCCTATATAAACGAAGCCCCCTGCATTTGTAAACTCTCTCTGCACTCTCTGACATTCTTGCAATACATACGCAATACAGAAGCAAATTACTTGCACTTGGCAAACATCCAACTCTTGGCAACAGCTTTCTTTCGGTCTTACTTCTCCCGGCCTTTTCTCCTCGAGCAGATTACCGGCGGGACGAAGAACACCGAGCTTAGCTCAAGAGCCGGATTAACAGAGTCTTTGTACACTCATTGTATTTAGATTTCTCTAATTAATACTTGTATCCACGAATATTTGTATTAATAACATCTCGCGAGAGCATTCAAGCCCGGGCCTAACAAACCCGGCAAATCTTGTTTTATTTATCTTCTCTCGGAAGTGCTCCCGCATTTGTTTGTTGTCCGTCTTCCAGCAGTATTAATCTTCGGATAAATATTTTGGGCAACAACAATCCAGTCGGCGAAGGCCGAACCTCAAGACTGGCACCATGTGCAAAGGCCGGGACAAGATCCGCGAATCCCGGGCCATTGACCAAAGCCTGACAGATTCCCTCCACCAGCCGACAGGCCGCCGAAAGCTTGTCAGTAGGGCCACATGTTGACTGACTCCGGACACGTGATGGCTCCTTATTGGACCGCCCAGCTGTGGCAGCCTCTTCCTTGGACTTTAGCCCGACAGCCAGCATCTTCCTTGGACTTTAGCCTGACAGCCCAGGAGATCGGCACATTATTATATTAGCCGGCAGGCGGTCGGCAGATTATTTTAATGGCCGGCAGGCGATCGGCCACTACAAGACAGGACCCGGCTGCCTCTATATAAACGAAGCCCCCTGCATTTGTAAACTCACGCTGCACTCTCTGACATTCTTGCAATACATACGCAATACAGAAGCAAACATTAAGCACTTGGCAAATCTCCAACTCTTGGCAACAGCTTTCTTTCGGTCTTACTTCTCCCGGCCTTTTCTCCTCGAGCAGATCACCGGCGGGACGAAGAACACCGAGCTTCGCTCAAGAGCCGGATTAACAGAGTCTTTTTACACTCATTGTACTTAGATTTCTCTAATTAATACTTGTATCCACGAATATTTGTATTAATAACATCTCGCGAGAGCATTCAAGCCCGGGCCTAACAAACCCGGCAAATCTTGTTTTATTTATCTTCTCTCGGAAGTGCTCCCGCATTTGTTTGTTGTCCGTCTTCCAGCAGTATTAATCTTCGGATAAATATTTTGGGCAACAACAATTGGCGCTAGAGGAAGGGGGGTGCGCCAACCCTCGATTTTTATACCTACCGTCCCGAAGAACACTCACTGTTCTCGGGGCAGATACTTGAAGTGACACTTACTGCACTTCAAAGAAATCCTTCAGAAATCATGTCTTCCGCATCCGCGTCGAA
The DNA here is from genome assembly GCA_033398695.1 of Orobanche coerulescens. NCBI lineage: Eukaryota > Viridiplantae > Streptophyta > Magnoliopsida > Lamiales > Orobanchaceae > Orobanche > Orobanche coerulescens. The sequence continues at coordinate 175,913,018 of CM065808.1, forward strand.
GAAACCCGCTGACCAGCCCGGACCTGTTCCGTCCCGTCGGCCCGAGCCGGCCCGATGGTGGAAGGTAGCCGCCGCGATCGAGACGCTCGATCCCGTCCCGGGGCGGCGGCCCGAGCCTCTCGCTCGATCGATTCGAACCAATGAGCGATCGAAGAGGCCATAGCCGCCCTTCGGGAACGACGGAGTGCTCTCGACGCGCCTCCTGCTGCCGCCCCCTCGGTCTCCCGCCGGAAGTTCAAGCGGAAGCTCAAGGCACTCTTGTCCGGCGGCGCCAGAGGCTCTCGCCCGCAAGAAGAGGCGCTCGGCCGGGGCACGTCTCGTCTTCGATCGCACGGCGGCCCGACCTAGCGACCGGGCGCCCGGCCCGGCTACGAGACGGAGTTGGTGTCCGTCACCGGGAGCTCGGCCTACCCGGCTCCCACAAGGCGATCCAGCCGCTGGCTCCGGCTCGCCAAATTCCCGAGGTCGGCGGCGGGGTCCGGAGATCGCACACGATCGCCTCGGCCCCGCTCCCAAAGCCGATCCGCAAGCGGCCGAGCCGCGGCGATCGCCGCAATGCAACGTCGGATCGACGACATGAAGGCGCTCCTGCAATCCGGCAAGCGCCGTGAGGACGATCGCCCCGCCGGCGAGCCGCTCGCGATCGGCGTCGAGCTCGCCCGGCAAAGACACGATCGCCCCTCCTAAGACACCCGTGTACCAAGGGCGATCGGACCCCCAGGCACACCTGCACAAGTTCAACATCTACATGACCGGGTGTGGGGCATCCGACGCGACCCGGTGCCGAATGTTCCCTCTGACGCTAGACGACCTCGCCCACCGGTGGTACACCTCATTGCCACCTCGGTCCATAGGCTCCTTTAACGAGCTGGCGCACGTCTTCACGGAATACTTCGCCACCAGGGCCGCTCGGCCAGAAGGTCCCCATCGCATGTGGCGGATCAGGCAAGGAGAACAGGAGTCCGACTCGGACTACATCGACCGGGTTGACATGATCATCCTCAACGGCGAGCCCGTAAGCGATGAGACCGCCCTCTACGCGGTCCTAGGAGGTTTTCAGGGCTTCTCGCCCATGTTCAGGCATCTTACGAAGACCCTACCGACGACCTACGCAGCCTTCCGGGCCAGAGCCGCAGATTTCCTGTCCAGGCAAAGGCTTCTTCTTGGCCTAGGGGTAGAACGATCGGCACCCGCGCGACGACCTCCAGTCTCCCAGCCCGATCGCTACTACCCAGCAGAGCCGGAGGACTCGATCCCCGCCTACTGATCCATTCTAACATGAGTGACTAGCCGCCCGATCGCCAATCTCGACCTACGAATAAAGCGATCGGCCGCCGAGCGACGATCGCGATCTTCGGCCGATCGCAACATCATCGGCAACCCGGTGGACACGATCGCCATCTGATCCCAAGACATAACATGACGGACTAAGGCATAAGATCGCCTCCACCGCGCATCATAAAGCCATGGTCTGGTCGATGGAACCGGCCGCCGGTCATGCAAGGTCCCTTTCGCCGAGATCGCCCGCCTTCGTTTAAATACGAGGCCGGGCGTAGTCGAGGGCCCTCCAACATTAATCAGTGGACTCATTCCACAACCCCGTCTCAACGTACACCGTCGAGGTCGGCCATCTCCATGGTGGCCGAGGTGGAAGCAGAGCTAACAAGCCGCGGGCGTGGAGTTGATTCATCCGACGCCGCCCAGCGCAAGGACTCCTCTAGACCGAGACCGCACGCCTTTCGTTTAAAAACAAGGCGAGGCGCGGCTAACAGAGGACCCTCATAATAAAGTGAGTCACGAGGCACTCATTGTCTTTGTGCACCAAGACACGGTCATGGGGTCGGTCCATCGATCTCCGCGACTGTGCACGATTCCTCAAACAAAGCGAAACCACCAAGTTACCATGGGGGATCGGCCAATGTTGTTTTTTGCAGGTACAAGACCGAAAGATAGCTAAGCCAATCGACCATGATTAAGCCCAAGTCCGAGTCCTAAGTCAGCTCAGATCGCCCGTCCTCATCCATACACGATCACCAGCAAGAACCACCTCGCCCCATGTCTTCAACATAGGAGCAAGCTGGGGGGCAATTGTTGTGTCAAGATTTAACACCTTCCGACCGGCGATCGCCTCCGAGGCCGAGCGACCGACTTACTGCCGAGCGACCTAGGCAAGCCTGCCGATCGGCGACCTGGCGACCGAGCCTTAGCCCAGCGGACAAGCTACATCGACCGACCGAAGGCCCCAGGACCAGTCCCGATGCCGAGCGATCGACCTCAAGACGATCGCCTCTCAGTACTCGGCGATCGCCCCCTGGCGACCTACGAACGGACGATCTCCTCTCGGCATCTTGCCGACCTACCCTTGGTGACCGACCATTGGCGACCTCCATCCACTGGCCGGTGACGACCTCGGATGATCAGCTAGAGACGACCACCCATGTCGATCACCACCGACGGACATCCAGTCGGCGAAGGCCGAACCTCAAGACTGGCACCATGTGCAAAGGCCGGGACAAGATCCGCGAATCCCGGGCCATTGACCAAAGCCTGACAGATTCCCTCCACCAGCCGACAGGCCGCCGAAAGCTTGTCAGTAGGGCCACATGTTGACTGACTCCGGACACGTGATGGCTCCTTATTGGACCGCCCCGAGCTGTGGCAGCCTCTTCCTTGGACTTTAGCCCGACAGCCAGCATCTTCCTTGGACTTTAGCCTGACAGCCCAGGAGATCGGCACATTATTATATTAGCCGGCAGGCGGTCGGCAGATTATTTTAATGGCCGGCACGCGATCGGCCACTACAAGACAGGACCCGGCTGCCTCTATATAAACGAAGCCCCCTGCATTTGTAAACTCACGCTGCACTCTCTGACATTCTTGCAATACATACGCAATACAGAAGCAAACATTAAGCACTTGGCAAATCTCCAACTCTTGGCAACAGCTTTCTTTCGGTCTTACTTCTCCCGGCCTTTTCTCCTCGAGCAGATCACCGGCGGGACGAAGAACACCGAGCTTCGCTCAAGAGCCGGATTAACAGAGTCTTTTTACACTCATTGTACTTAGATTTCTCTAATTAATACTTGTATCCACGAATATTTGTATTAATAACATCTCGCGAGAGCATTCAAGCCCGGGCCTAACAAACCCGGCAAATCTTGTTTTATTTATCTTCTCTCGGAAGTGCTCCCGCATTTGTTTGTTGTCCGTCTTCCAGCAGTATTAATCTTCAGATAAATATTTTGGGCAACAACAGTTACTAAGGCAAGTATCTTATTATACGACTTGTATCTTGTGACTAGTAATTACGTATGATATGTATGACGATTTTGCTTGCCTCCGTAAATATGTTCCGTTTGAGTTGGTTGTGTTTTCCGAAATTTGAAGGCTTGGTGATAATAGTGATATATTGGTATCCGTGTTAGGCGTTGTGCCATTTGTGCAGGATTGCGATGTACATATGAGATGGTTGTACACGTGGTTGTTCAATGTATTGTGTACCGAATGTGTGTTATGTTGGTTAAGAGTCGTTGTGATGATCATGATATTTGTGTTGTTTTGGTTTACATACTTGATTGTACATTTCAGTGTAATGTGGAATGGCTTGACATTTAATGATTATGAATTGTGTCGTGTCGATGTGTGTGTGTTCCAGGTAGGGTCGCGAGGCCTGCGGAGTTCGGTACATGATGTGTACGAACAAAGTGATTGATCCAGGTAGGGTGCAGCGAGGCCTGCGGAGTTCGGTACATGATGTGTACGGACAAGGTGTGTGATCCGGTAGGGTCAGCGAGGCCTGCGGAGTTCGGTACATGATGTGTACGAACGATGTTGTGGCCGGGTAGGGTCCGTTGAGGCCTCGGAGTTCGGTACATGATGTGTACGAAGCAGTGTGTGTGGCCGGATAGGGTCCGTTGAGGCCTCGGAGTTCGGTACATGATGTGTACGAGCAGTGTGTGGTCGGGTAAGGTCCGTCGAGGCCTCCGGAGTTCGGTACATGATGTGTACGAACAATGATCGTGTATCAGTGTTTGTTCGGGTAACATTTTAAATATGGATCTCGGACTCATAATGATATATTATTTAGTATGCTTTGAAACGAGAATCGGGCTAAGGCCCTAATGTTTCTGAAAGGTTTTGTAAATTGGGAGTCGAGGTCGAAAGAATTTACCTTTAAAATCCCGAGATGATGTGTTCCTTTTCAAATATCTCTTACTTGAGTTCGAAATTCTAAAACTTCTCGGAAACATTTTGATAATTGATTTACGTATTAAATTCGTAGTTGCTATTTGCTTGTTACATTTCGTATGGTTTGATACTTGCACTAGTAAAACAGTGGAGTTTTACTAACCCCCGAGTATTCGGGGGGTGGATGTCTATTCTGCGTCCAGGTACATGCGGAGTTCGGGAGCGATCACAGGATTAGCACAAGGGGATGACGAGCTGCGATACTAATCAAGAGTTGAGAGTTGGTAGAGTTTAGTTGTATTGTTAGGGTTGATTCAGTCTTCCGCTGTATTGTATTTCGACCCTGTGTGGGTAATATTGTTAGTCAGTCCTGTTGATAGAGTTGTGTGACCTCATCGGTCTGTGTGTTTATGTGTAAGTGACCTTAACGGTCTGTATTATTATATTGTTTGACCCTGGCCGGGCAAACATTTGGTTGTTTATGGACGTTTAGCCTGGTAGATCCTTGCGGAAAGGGTTTACGGCGTGTAATATTCCCATACGGTTTTGGGGGTGTTACAGCGTGCGCTATCGGCTGGTATCGGCCGAGTACCCTCGGCCAGGGCCCACACGACCCGGCATCACCGACCAACCCTGCCGACCAAACCTGTCGACCCGACTCCCGCTAGCGTGCGCTACGGCCGGAAGCCTGCGCGCGCTAGCCGACCTGTCCAGTAGCCACTGGACTAACAAACTTACCCAGGTAACGTACGCTAGTCGGCCGGCGTCGCTACCCTGCCGGTTAGCGTGCGCTTCGGCCAAACGGCGGCGTGCGCTACCTGCCGATCTGGCCGAGTCGAGAACCTCGAAACCCCACTGTCGGCCCGATAGCGTCGTTGGTCGGCGAGGCTAGCGTCGCTACACTGCCGGTTAGCGCGCGGCCTTCCGGCGATGGCGTGGGCTCGCCGGTTCTGCCGCATCTGTCCGTCCGGTGCCGCAATCGTCCGGCGATCCATAACCGTCCGGCGATCCGCATGGCAACCGACAGGCTCGGCGGCCGATTTACGAAAAAGCAGGCGAACACGACGAAAAGTTCGCGGACGACATCAACGACCCGAAATGAAAACATAATACCATAATTAATCATACGCGACCAAGAAATGGGTCGAGACAACAATTACAGATACGGATACCCGTAACTTTCAAGAAATTACAAAATGGCCCAAAACGCCCGGAAATCACGATACCTGATCGAATAACCAAACCGAAGTTCACAACACGTCTAACAAAGTTAAACGGACTTATGGGAAACTCGAAACAGCAGTTTCGAACGAGATTCGCAAGAACCGAACTCAAGCGCGGAAAGGTCGCTAAAAAGCACGGAACTCAACAAAACGACTCCGTGACGAACTCAGATGACAAAAGGTGTAGAATTAATCATTCTCAGAATGACGAAACGGTCTTGAGCGAGTCGTCAAAACAGACTTCCGCCGAAAAAAAATAAATTACCGGAAATCGAAATTACGGGTATTACACTAACAGCTCGCACATGCGCGACAACGCAGAAATCACCACGAGGCGACAACATTTAACACCAACATCCCGCCTCTCACAGGGGGCTAACATAACAAATGTGTGGAAAGCGACTCAACGCTCACACCGCCAATTAGGTCATACTCGGGAGCAAATATCAAAATGACAACGCGAACATCGTACATACATACCAAGCCCTCAGACGGGAATGGATAGGTTTTAAAAACGAAAACCTCATTTTGAAAATAATTTAGAAGAACTCCGGTTGATCTTGAGTATCACCTTTCAAAAAGTACAAATGTGAAACATCGTTATCGAGACTTTGGAGAACCATTTCGCATTTGATAAAAAATGAGGACACTTTTCTTTTAGTGAAAAAAAACTTTCAGAAAATCCGACCCTCGGGTCTAAGTATAAGTGTTTCTAAACATCGAAAATATCTTAAAATATTTTGGTTCTCGAGGTAGAAGAATTTTTGAATCATGTTGTGGCACCTTGGAGGTACCACGAGAAAATAATTCATTTTAAAAGTACGTCTCTAAATTTAATTTTCTAAGATACTCAAGGTTTTCAAGGATAATTCAATGGGCTATAATACCCAAAAATTTAAGGTAATTACACAAAACTTTATAGCGTCGTGGATCCCGCGTCGGAACCCACCATGCTAAAAACCATTTACAAAAACGCCAAAAAGGCCGTTGACGTTAGTATTTATCAAAACTCATAAAATCATTTAAAAACACCCAACTACCGTCAAAACGATCAAGGCCAAAAACTCGGTTAAAGGAATCGGTTTTCGAAATAAAACTCAGTCGGTAAAATACTGAAAGCCATTACAAAAGAACTCACGCAGCGGATAAAAGAAATAAAGTCAAACATGCACAATCTAGCAACACTACTCCTCATATAAATGAAACATGAGAGTCAAATAACCACATATTAAGAAATCAAAATCCATAAGAGGATTCCGTCACTTAACAAATAATCATAAAAATAGCTCGTGTCACACGAGGCACAACACAAAGAAGGGAGACTTACATCCACAGGTCGCACGAAGATGATGATCGCCCACGATACTAATCACGACCAACAAACTCAGACGACGCGTCGCGACACGACTCAGTCAGACAAAATCTGACGAGACAAAACTCAATAGACACCACTGACCCGACAGCCTAGGTTTCCACAACCTAAGCTCTGATACCATTCTGTAACACCCCCAATCCGCTCAGGGATATTACACGCCGTAGACCCTCTCCTCGAGGATCTACCAGGCTGATAACTAAAATCAAACATCGCCTTTAAGGCTAAAATGACTCAGTAGACCGATTTGGTCTTTCAATAAATACATACAACTCAAATACAACTCATGCCCACGCAGGGGTCAAAATACAACCACACCCGTACAATGGGGAAAGGATACTGCAGCGGAAAAGAAAATACAACTGGACCAATACGACATCAACGAATCCTCGTGTGATTAGTATGGTTCATCTTTCATCATCCTTCGTGCCGACCCTGTGCTATGCTCCCAAAACCTGAATGCAGAAATAGACATCCACCCCCCGAATACTCGGGGGTTAGCAAAACTCCACTGTTTCGCTAGTGCAAGTACAAGTGCAAAAATACAAGCCATACAATTCACATTCTACGAATAACAATAACCAGGAATCCGCAAAGATCCAAACATAACAAAAATTACTTCCCGAGGCAAGAGTTTGGGTAGATATTTCCAAAACCGAAAGACAAAAATTAAAGGGGAACAATTTATAAAACAGTTTAAAATGCCCTCGAGAGTTTTAATAGAAAACAATTTAGGATTACCGAATCCTTATCTTTTCAAAATCAACAGGGGTCACAGCCCAAAGGTTTTGTTTTCGCAAATAGAAAACCAACAGTAATCCACAGGGTTAAAACCCACGTCACGTGTCCTCGACGGACAGAAAATCAATACAATATTATCGCCCAAGATACGCAAATCTTGGTCACAAAAATACAACACCAACTCGTGAATCCAGGGCTATACCATTGGATTCCCTTCGTGGCCCCGTCGGACCCTCCCAAGGTGAGCAGAATGCGTTTTCGAAATCATATACACCAACTCGTGAAGTTTTACTCGTGAATCCAGGGCTATACCATTGGAATTCCCTCCGTGGCCCCGTCGAACCCTCCCGAGGTGAGTAAATACATTCACAAAACAAACAACCGCACTCGTGAATCCAGGGCTATACCATTGGAATTCCCTCCGTGGCCCCGTCGGACCCTCCCGAGGTGAGCAAATACATTCACCAAACATACACACGCACTCGTGAAGTTTTACTCGTGAATCCAGGGCTATACCATTGGAATTCCCTCCGTGGCCCCGTCGAACCCTCCCGAGGTGAGCAAATACATTCACAAAACAAACAACCGCACTCGTGAATCCAGGTCTATACCATTGGAATTCCCTCCGTGGCCCCGTCGGACCCTCCCGAGGTGAGCGAAAATACATGCACACAAATTAGCATATCACACCAAACATATCCAAGAAATCCACCCAAAGGCAACAACGCAAGGCACGGCACAATTGTCAAATCACAGCGCACCGAAAGGAGAATATATGTATATATATTATCAAAGCACAACAACAACAACAAGCGAATTTACAGGGTTCACGTAACCATCCACAGAACACAACATTCACAAAACTCGTGCGTTTTGAGAGAGGGCCTTTAACAAGGCTAACCGAATTCTTGAAAGTTCAATTCAAACGATCAAATAAACACATAGAGACGATCACTAATTATCATATCCATAAAATAAGAAAAGTATGGGAAAAGTACTTGCCTCGAATAACCACAACGCGGAGAATCGGCCGAAGTAGGTTGGCACGAACCGACTACGAACTCGCCGACTCCACCGAACGACAATCCACAACAATGAACTACGAACGAAAACAATAACAACGAAAATGAATTCCAAAGTACGACCCAAAGCCGCTGAATTCAAAGAACAAATGACGAAGGTTCAAGGATTTCCCCCAAAACGGCCAAGAACACGATTCGTTCCGTCAAATCACGAAAACGGAATTCCAAGTTGAAATATGGATATACAATCCATATAATATGTTTAACAACATCATTTAACCATAATCGATCCATCGAAAACGGATGAAAAACGAGATCGAGGACAAATCCCCCAAAAAAGTCAATTCGAAGGAAATCAAGAAATATACTTCGATTCGACGAAGAACAATGGATTAAATGATGTTAAACACAAGAATACTACCAGGATTAATCATACCCATCGTGTATTAATCAACAACACGGAACGAATCGGACAAAAACGCAAAAACCCCAAATTTTCCCAAAATCGGGTTCTAGGAAATCTCACCTTGATTCTCTGGATCAAAGGAGGTTATGGAGGGATTATTCGATGATATGAACTCCCAATCTTCGTGGATTAGTTGCTTGACAACATGTCTCCTGGATCGCCAAGTCTCCAGCCGCGGAGAGGAAAAGATGGAAATGAAAAACGGGTGAAAATATGACTACTCTGTCATATTTATACAGGCACGGCCTAGCGTGCGCTACACCTTCCGGACTAGCGCGCGCTAACGGGCAGCCTCGGCCGATAACCCTCGGCCGGGGCCCGCAAGGCCTGGTACTGAAGACTCAATCTGCCGGCCGGATCCTGCCTGCCCGACCGCGATAGCGCGCGCTGCGCGGATGCTAGCGTGCGCTAGCCGATCTGTCCAGAACCCTCTGGACTGAACTGCCCGGCCAGGTAACGTACGCTAGCCGGCCGACAGCGTGCGCTACGCCTGCCGACTAGCGCGCGCTACACTCGGCGTAGCGTGCGCTACCTGCCGATCCTAACTGATTCCAGAACCCCAGGACTCCACTGTCCAGACCCGATAAAGTGCGTTAGGCCAGCCGGTAGCGTGCGCTACACCTGCCGGTTAGCGCGCGCAGCCTTCCGGCCATAGCGTGCGCTATGCCGGTTCCTGCTGCATCCGTCCGGCCGGTGCCCGCAATCGTCCGGCCAGTCCCGCAACCGTCCGGCCAGTGCCCGGACACCAGGGCTCGACGACTCGATTTCCGAAAATGCACGGAACGAACACGACGAAAAGTTCGCGGATAACATCAACGACCCATAATGAAAACATAATACCATAATTAGTCATACGCGACCAAGAAACGGGTCGAGACAACAATTACAGATACGAATACCTGTAACTTTCAAGAAATTACAAAATGGCCCAAAACGCCCGAAAATCACGATACGTGATCGAATAACCAAACAGAAGTTCACAACACGTCTAACAAATTTAAACGGACTTACAGGAAACTCGAAAGCGGCGGTTTGAGCAGATTCGCAAGAATCGAACTCAAGCGTGGAAAAGTCGCTAAAAAGCACGGAACTCAACAAAACGACACCGCAACGAACTCGGATGTCAAAAATTGCAGAATTAATCATTCTCAGAATGACGAAACGGTCACGAGCGAGTCGTCAAAACGGACTTCTGCTGAAAAAAAGAAATTACCGGAAATCGAAAATTGCGGATATTACAGTGGTTATGCCTTTCGGGCTAACCAATGCCCCAGCAGTGTTCATGCAGTTGATGAACAAAGTTTTTATTGAGTATCTGGACAAATTCGTAGTCATCTTTATCGATGACATTCTTATCTATTCACGGAGTCAGGAGGAGCACGCCTTACATCTCCGGATTGTATTAGACATTTTGAGAGCTGAGCAGTTGTATGCGAAGTTCTCTAAGTTTGAGTTTTGGATCGAGGAAGTGATGTTCCTCGGGCATGTGATCTCAGTGGAGGGAGTTTGGGTAGACCCGCAGAAGATAGAGGCAGTGATGGCTTGGGAGCCGCCTAAGAATGTGAAGGAGGTGAGGAGTTTTCTGGGTCTTGCCGGCTATTACCGTAGATTTGTCGAGGGATTTTCTAAGATCGCTAGACCACTCACTCAGTTGCTCCAGAAGACTCATAAATTCGAGTGGACCGCAGACAGACAGGGTAGTTTTGACGAGTTGAAGAGACGACTAACTACCGCACCCGTGTTAGCGTTGCCTCAGGGGAACGAAGATTTCGTGGTATATAGTGATGCTTCGAGTCTTGGGCTCGGATGTGTTTTGATGCAGAGAGATAGGGTTATTGCTTATGCATCCCGCCAGTTGAAAACTTATGAGGTGAATTACCCCACGCACAATTTAGAGTTAGCTGAGGTCGTTTTCTCCTTAAAGATATGGAGGCATTATCTCTATGGGTTGTCGTGTAAGATTTTTACGGATCACAAGAGTTTGAAGTATATCTTCAGTCAGAAAGAGTTGAATATGAGACAGCGTAGGTGGTTAGAGCTAATTAACGATTACGACCTCGAGATACTTTATCATCCGGGTAAGGCTAACGTAGTGGCCGATGCGTTGAGCCGAAAGCCGATGGCGCAACAGATGTTAGAGGTACTTACACCACAGAGTGGGATCCAGCGAGATTTTATTTGTCAGAATATCGAGGTTTGGGTTCAGAGAGTTCAGGGTCAGTTATGTGTGTTAGAGATCACTTCGTCCTTGACTGATGAATGATATCAAGGCGAAACAGTATAATGATCCGTTTTTGGTCCAGTTGAGGGAGGATGTGAGGAAGGGGAAAGCACCTGGATTCGTGGTCCAGGATGATGGATTTTTGAGATTTCGCGGCAGACTATGTGTACCGAGTGTTATTGAGCTGAGACAGAAGATCTTGAGTGATGCTCATACCACACCGTACTCCATACATCCTGGTACGAGTAAAATGTACAAGGATGTGAGGAGTAACTACTGGTGGAGTAATTTGAAGACAAACATTAGAGAGTTTGTGTCGAGGTGTTTGACCTGTCAGCAGGTTAAGATCGAGCATCAGCGACCCGAGGGGCTTTTGTGATCACTTCCTATCCTGGAGTGGAAATGGGAGGATATTTCTATGGATTTCATTACCAGTATGCCTAAGACTCGGACTGGAATGAACATGATTTGGGTCGTTGTCGATCGACTAACCAAATCAGCTCATTTTCTGGGTATTAAGGACACTTGGGGGCCAGAGAGACTAGCGCGAGTATTTATTGCGGAGATAGTGAGGTTGCATGGGACCCCTAAGAGTATTGGTTCGGATCGTGATGGCCGGTTTATATCACATTTTTGGCAGGCCGTTCATAGAGCTTTGGGGACCGAGTTGAGACTCAGTACATCCTACCACCCTCAGACAGACGGACAGTCTGAGCGGACGATACATACGGTGGAGGATATGTTGCGAGCCTGTGCTTTAGATTGGAAGGATGATTGGGAGTCGCACTTGCCATTGATCGAATTGACGTACAACAATAGTTGGCATGCCTCGATCAAACTGGCACCATTTGAGGCACTGTATGGTAGGAAGTGCAGATCGCCGTTGTGTTGGGATGATACATCTGAGCTAATTGGCACCGAGCCTGATATGGTAGTTGAGACGAGAGAGAAGATTGCTTTGATTCGCGATAGGATGTTGACGGCTCAGAGTCGACAGAAGTCTTATGCCGATACACGTCGCCGGCTGTTGGAGTTTGAGGTGGGAGACCATGTGTTGCTTAAGGTGTCGCCGACACGTGGAGTTTACCGCTTCGGTCGGAAGGGTAAACTCAGTTCGAGATTTATTGGGCCATTCGAGGTTCTAGAGAGAGTTGGAGAGCTTGCATATAGGTTAGGCTTGCTGCCGTCCTTGAGCCACGTGCATAACGTATTTCATGTTTCCTATCTTAGGAAGTACGTACCGGACCCTAGCCATATTATTGATTTTAGAGAGTCGAGTTGGGGCCCGACATTACCTTCGAGGAGAGGCCGATTCAAATCTTAGAGCGTCGGGTGAAGCAACTCAGGCACAAAACCATTCCTTTGGTTAAAGTGCAATGGTCGAGGCATGGATCCGAGGAAGCCACGTGGGAGACGGAAGAGAGTTTGAGGTCGAGATACCCCGAGTTATTCGCGTTGTAAGTTTCGGGACGAAACTTATTTTTAGGGGGAGAGAATGTAATATCCGTGTTTTCTATTTTTGGTAATTTCTATTTTTGGTGTATGTTCGTTTCGGACAACTCGCTTGTCACTGTTTTGGAATTCTGAATATATTTTGTTCTTGGAGTTTCTCCGTTTGGATGAGTTTCGATGATGTTTTTACGTATTTTCATCTTGAGTTATATTTTATCGCATGTGTATTTGATTCTCGTAAAACTCGTTCGATTTCGTCATTTTCCTATTTCCATGAGTTCGTATGGTTGAGTGGAGCATGTTGTGAGTCTCGGATTGTTAATCCGACGTTGTATCGTGATTTTCGGACGTTTGGGCCGTTTCGTAATTTCCTATAAGTTTAGGGAATTTATTCCTTGTTCGATTATGGTTGCGTACCTCGGACCATTTCGGGTTATTGGATATTGTTTCTCGTTGCACGTAATTTTCTCGGACCATTGGGTCGGCATATCGTGTTTTGGTTTATCGTCTTTTTCCATTTTGGTAGCGTCGTCTTGTGTCAAGATGCTGTCTGGCCTGACCTGTGCAAAACGGCGCAAGACCCGCGGCATTCTGCGCTGGGTCTGTGCGCCGTGTTGCCCAGTGGTGCCCGCTGCCTTGCGAAACGGCGCAAGACCCGCGGCATTTTGCGCCGTGTCTGTGCACTGTGTCGCACAGGGGTCGCCCGCTGACCCGCAATACCGCACTGAACACGGCGCCATTTGGTCCGTTTGTTGCACCGTGTTCTGTCCAGTATATATAGGACAGACACGGGTTTTAACCCCATTTTCACAATTCCTCTCGGCTCTCCACTCATTCATCACGATTTTGGGCGATTTCTTCCGGATATTGCATTATAGCATCTTATAACTCGGAATTGGACATTCTAACACGAATCAATCATCTTCCTTCCGCCATTCCATCGTTGAATTGAGGTAATTGGACATTATACCTAATTTTAGGGTTCTTGGCTATTATTCATTTTTTCTTTCATTTTTGCTTCGATTGATGATGAATTATAGTTGGGTAATCGTGGTGTTATGTCTTCCTAGAACTTTAGCGGATCAATTCTAAGTTTTTCCCCTTCGTTGATCGAATTTGAACCTTATGCCTCCGTAGTGTTCGGCGTATTGTCCCTTAGGGTAGAACGCCGATTAATTCGTGAATTCTCTGTGGAATTGTAGTTTATTGAGTCTCTATTGTTGTTAGGATCAGATTTGTGAAGATCGCTCGGACCGAAACCTTTTCCTTCCACCGTTTTCTTCGCCTCGTGTTATCCAAAGCAAGTACATGTATTACATTCCGTTATGTGTGTATGATTTTGATGCGAATGATGTAAATGGTATTATTAAACGAATGTGATTGTTGCTCTTCCACCTGGGGATGGCATGTGGCCTCTGGGGGCCGATACTAATGGGCACGGCCACGGAAGTGGACGTGGGTGCTTGTGTTGATGTTCTTCCACCTGGGGACGGCTCGACGGGACCTCTGGGGGCCGATACTAATGGGTACGGCCGCGGAAGTGGTTTCTTACCTGGGGACGGTTCGACGGGACCTCTGGGGACCGATACTAATGGGTACGGTCACGAGTTACCAAGCGTGTATGGTTTTGGTGCGGAAGCTTGAGGATATACTGTTGTTAAATGTAAATGTGATATTCCGGAATATTGATTTCAAATGTTTTTCATAATGGTTTGTTTGCGTTGAAACTCGTATGTATATAATGTTGTGTAATCGTGTACTTGCACTAGCTATTCGAATGCTAACCCCTTAAATGGGGGAAATGCGTCTTATACATTTCACGTACTGGTCGAGCTGAGGAGCTGGCACGGGATGCGCACACAAAGGATGGGCTGGCATGATGATGTGGCTCGAGTCTGTATTTTTATGTTTTGTCATTGCATTTGTTGAGTACTGGAGTTAGACTGATTACTTTTAAACTGTAACACCCCCAATCCACTCAGGGATATTACACGCCGTAGACCCTTTCCTCAAGGATCTACCAGGCTGGTAACAACATAGAACAACTCAACAATGCCTTTAACGCTAAAATGACTCAGTAGACCGATTTGGTCTTTCAATAAATACATACAACTCAATTACAATACATGACCACGCAGGGGTCGAATATAACACACTCCCGTACAACGGGAAAAGAATACTGCAGCGGAAATAAAATACAACTAAACCGAAGACATCATACGAATCCTCGTGTGATTAGTATCGTTCATCTTTCATCATCCTTCGTGCCGACCCTGTGCTATGCTCCAAAACCTGAATGCAAAAACAGACATCCACCCCCCGAATACTCGGGGGTTAGCAAAACTCCACTGTTTTGCTAGTGCAAGAACAAAGTGCAAATACGAGCCATACAATTCACATTCCACGAACGATAATAATTCGGAATCCTCAAAGATTCAAATACAACAGGATGAACACTTCCCGAGGCAAGAGTTTGAGTAAATACTTCCCAAAATTTCAAGATCAAAATATCAATAAAATGATTTGAAATACCATCAGGAGTTTTAATAGAAAACAATTTAGGATTCTCAAATCCTACTTTTCGAAAACCAAAAGACAAAAGAGGTCACCACCCCAAAGGTTTTACTTTCCATAAAATAACCTTTACCAAACCATCGGGATTTTAGCCCCAAATCCGTCAAATGACCTTTACAAAACCGTTGGGATTTTAGCCCCAAATATCATCAACTCACAGTACACGAGAACGACAACAAGGTTCGTCTCCCAACATTAAAATCCACAAATAAAGGATTTAAAACAAACAACAAAATACTCTAGTGCCATCCTAGCCAAGTAAGCCAAACGAACAACTTACCTCTTACACACTTAGTCGATGCATGCAATCATGAAAACCGTTCAAAACACTCGTTTCCGGAAACGCCAATCTCAAAACACATTTGTAAAATGCACCACAATTAACCGCGGACCCACGCCTCTGTAGACCCCTACCGAGACCCCGTCGGATCTAACCCGTAGTGGTTAAAAGCAAGCTCGCGGACCCACGCCTCTGTGGACCCCTACCGAGACCCCGTCGGATCTAACCCGTAGTGAGCATACACACACACACGTTACTCATGCAATACTAATATGCTAAGAATGTAAGCTCATCAAGAATACTTACTAGAGATGGCCACTTATCCGACACCATTACCAAACTCTTCAAAACACAATAACAAGATTAAACACGGAATACACGATTCCATAACTTTAAACAACAGGGATATCATCAAAGCCTTCAACGTTCAAAATAATCAAATCATAATCAATTCCCGAAACACACCGTTCACAAAACACACACACGCGTTTTGAAAGAGAGCCTTTAACGAGGCCAAACCGAAATCTTTTGAAAACACATTTCAAACTAACAAACAAATACACCAAGACGATCACCAATTATTATATCCACAAAAAAAGAATAGTATGGGCAAGGTACTTGCCTCGATACCACGAGCACAGAACCACGAACGGATACGGCTCAATCGGGAAGCTTCGGAACGCCCGATGCTAACGAAAAGGAAGACGACAACGAACGGAAGGGTTCAACACGGTTTCTTCACAAGAAACTCGACCCTAACAACAATATAATCAATAAATCATCGATCATATGAGGAAGGATAATCGTAGAACGCCCGAAAACCCCTCTAAGACATTTTACCGGACACCTTCAAGGCGTCGGTCAAGAACTCGACCCAAACAACGAATCGATACGATCCAACCATGGAATAATAAAGGAAATGATATAAAACATCTAAATAATCATCAATCCATCACAATCCTAAGTTAAATCGGATTAAAACGGATGAAAACAACCAAAACACCCAAATTCTCCAAAACTAGATTTCTAGGAAATCTGACCTGATTCGGTAGATCGTAGGATGTTATAGGATGGATGATTGATGATATGAACTCCAAGACTTCATGTATTTATTGTCCAACAACATCTCTCCATGATATACACACCCACAGCCGCGTACGGGAAGAAAAAGAAGGAGAAATGGCTGAAGAAAAACGCTGCCAGGCCTTAAATAGGCCGACTGCCCGGTTACGTCGTAATCGGCCATGGCTTACGTCGTAACGGCCATGGCGAACTCACCGCTGAAATTCGGAGCGTTACGTGCGTTACGGCCGGGGCCTTACGTGCGTAATCGGCCTTATGTACGTATCGCCGATCACTACCGCACGTTACTCGGCCGGTGCACGGCCCGGCCCAGATGCCCGGCCATGACTCGGCCGGGACCCACTCCGACGGCCCGAACGACCCCGAAACCCAAACCTGAGTACGAATCGAAGATACGGTTTCGAAGTACTCGCAAAGACGAATCCGAGCACTAAGAGAACACACGATTCCGACCACCCGAAGGCTCGAAATTCGACAACGGAATGTAATTACCCCAAACTTTGAGAAATTACGAAAATGGCCCAAAACGTCCGAAACACACGATACACGATCGAAACACCAAGCCGAAGATTGCAACATGAATAATAACATTAAATGAACTTACGAGAAAGTCGAAACAATAGTTTCGGACGAGATCCGCAAGAATCGAACTCAAGTGCGGAAAAACCGCTAAAAAGCACGGAACTCAACAAAACGACACCGAAACGAGCTCGGATGACAAAAAGTGCATAATTAATCATTCTCGGAATGACGAAACGGTCATGAGCGAGTCGTCAAAACGGACTTCCGCCGAAAAAAGAAATCTACCGAAAATCGAAAATTGCGGATATTACATTCTACCCTCCTTAAAAGAAGTTTCGTCCCGAAACTTAAAACAAGTAGGGAGAAGCACTATCCCGCCAGGAAAACTCAATGAGATACGCAAGAAGCGCGTAACTAATGCCAAACGGCGAAACGTTACAAACAACGCAACGGAATACGGTGTGAAAACACGCTCCACGACGACCAACACAACGTCGCCGTTAGGGATATAATAGAACCAACAAGTGACAAGCGTCATCAAATGGATAATACAATCAAGTCAATTATCCGAACAATCACAAAACACAACAAACGAAAATCAATACGATTGACCAACCCAACGGTACATCAATCAAAACGCGAGCCAATCGCTGAACAAATACGGAATTCCACCGCTCAAGGGTTGGAAGATTGAAAACGAGACTAATTTCCCGAACTTAAGGGAATTAGGAAGGAGCCTGAACGCTCAACAATCACGAAACGAGAACAAAACCGAACAAACAAATGATCGAGACAACAAAAATCGAACAATCATGTCCGAAATACGAAGGATAATAAAATTCAAACAACAACCCCAAGGTTCACATCTCGACTCGAGACAATATATAATCCGGTGAAAACAACAGGATGTGCATTCATATAAGATCCACAGGAAAGGGAATAGCAATAGAAAAGTCACAACGACAAACGAGTTATTCCGAAATAATACC
Organism: Orobanche coerulescens; assembly: GCA_033398695.1. NCBI lineage: Eukaryota > Viridiplantae > Streptophyta > Magnoliopsida > Lamiales > Orobanchaceae > Orobanche > Orobanche coerulescens. Next base: position 175,931,151 of record CM065808.1, read on the forward strand.
ACACTCGTTCGATCAACAAAAGCAAGGGGCAGGACAAGCTCAGAAATTTCAATGAACCTAAACGAGTCGACAGAGTCGAAAATACAAAAGTTCAAGATCCAGTCCACTTCGAATAAAAGAACTAGTAGAACCAAAAGATGTTACTTACGAACAAGGTTCACAAGAATCGAACCGAACTCGGAAAGTTACAGCGATAACCAGATTGACCCAAAACAAGATCACACCTCGTCCGATCAATGAAACCGAAATACAGAACAAGTTCAGTAAGTATCAACGAACACGAGCGAGTCGATAGAATCGAGAAAGAGAAAATGCAGGAGTCTAAAAAAAACAACACGGGTACTACATTCGACCTCTTATAAAAGAAGGTCACCCCCGCAACTCACAACAGCGAAATCAAGGTGACGACACAACAAGCAACCGACAGAAACATCCTTCGAAGGCCTCTCAAAGCCGATTCTGATACTTGTGCTGAAGCGCGAACTCCGAAAGTCTCGGTAGCCAATTCGCAAAACTGAATTCGGTGTCCCTCGTGTCCACACTTGAAATGTGTTACCGACGAGAAGGACAATTTACACGTGCATGCCCCGGTACATCACGGTCGAAACGTCTCGGCTCGGCATACCGAAAATACAGATGCTAGATACAATGGAACTAACACCGCAAAACAACATACCGGAGATGCCACTCAGCATAACATATCAACGCATACAAAAATCACAACAACGGCATCATTCGACGATTACAACGGCTTAAACAATAGCCAGCACACAACCATACACATCATGAAACGATCACCAATGTGCATAAACGCATAAAATTCCAAGCTTTAACAGCTCACACAGGTGCGATAAGACGCAAGCCACCACAAAATGACAACATTAAAGATCGTCATCACACCTCCCATAATGGGCTAACAAAACATATGCGTGGCGGATGACTCAACGTTCACGCCACCAATTCAATCACAATTCGGGGTTAACACCGTAACGAAAGTTCGAAAACCATACACGCATTTCCGGTCCGCAAACAGGAATGATAGGTTTTAAAAACGAAAACCACTTTTTAAAAACAGTTTGGAAACAACAGTTGATCTTGAGTATCATTTTACAAAAAGTAGTACAAACACCATTATCGAGACTTTGAAAATCATCTTGCGTTTGAACAAAAATGAGGACACCTTTCTTTTAGTGAAAAACTTTCAAAAATATTCGACCCTTGGGTCTAAGCAACTGCATTTGAAAATATCTCAAAATATTTTTGGTCCTCAACCGGAATTTTTTTTTTTTTGAAATGTATTGCGGCATTAGAAAACACCTTGAAAACACCGCAAGAAAATAATTCGTTTTAAAAGTACGTCTCGAATTTTAATTTTCTAAGATACTCAAGGTTTTCAAAAATAATTCAATGAGCTAGAATGCCCAAAAATTTCAGGTAATTACAAGGAACAATATAGCGCCGTGGGTCCCGCGCCGGAACCCACCAGGCTAAAAACCTTTTATAAACTACCAAAAAGGCCGATGACGGTAATATTTCAAAAACTCATAAAATCTATTTACAAAATACTAAATTCCGTCATAAGAATTTCGCCAAAATGATCAAGGCCATAATGCCAAAAACTCGGTTAAGGGAATTGGTTTTCGAAATAAAACTCAGTCGGTAAAATACCGAAAGCCATTACAAAAGAACTCACGCAGCGGATAAAAGAAATAAAGTCAAACATGCACAAGACAGCAACACTACTCCTCATATGAACGAAAAATGGGAGTCAAATAATCACATCACGAAATCAAAATCCATAAGAGGATTCCGTCAATTAACTCATAATCATAAAAATAGCTCGTGTCACACGAGGCACAACACAAAGAAGGGAGACTTACATCCACAGGTCGCACGAAGATGATGATCGCCCACGATACTAATCACGACCAACAAACTCAGACGACGCGTCGCGACATGGCTTAGTCAGACAAAATCCGACGAGACGAAAACTCAATAGACACCACTGACCCGACAGCCTAGGTTTCCACAACCTAAGCTCCGATACCATTTATGTAACACCCCCAATCCACTCAGGGATATTACACGCCGTAGACCCTTTCCTCAAGGATCTACCAGGCTGGTAACAACATAGAACAACTCAACAATGCCTTTAAGGCTAAAATGACTCAGTAGACCGATTTGGTCTTTCAATAAATACATACAACTCAATTACAATACATGACCACACAGGGGTCGAATACAACACACTCCCGTACAACGGGAAAAGAATACTGCAGCGGAAATAAAATACAACTAAACCGAAGACATCATACGGATCCTCGTGTGATTAGTATCATTCATCTTTCATCATCCTTCGTGCCGACCCTGTGCTATGCTCCAAAACCTGAATGCAAAAACAGACATCCACCCCCCGAATACTCGGGGGTTAGCAAAACTCCACTGTTTTGCTAGTGCAAGAACAAAGTGCAAATACGAGCCATACAATTCACATTCCACGAATGATAATAATTCGGAATCCTCAAAGATTCAAATACAACAGGATGAACACTTCCCGAGGCAAGAGTTTGAGTAAATACTTCCCAAAATTTCAAGATCAAAATATCAATAAAATGATTTGAAATACCATCAGGAGTTTTAATAGAAAACAATTTAGGATTCTCAAATCCTACTTTTCGAAAACCAAAAGACAAAAGAGGTCACCACCCCAAAGGTTTTACTTTCCATAAAATAACCTTTACCAAACCATCGGGATTTTAGCCCCAAATCCGTCAAATGACCTTTACAAAACCGTTGGGATTTTAGCCCCAAATATCATCAACTCACAGTACACGAGAACGACAAAAAGGTTCGTCTCCCAACATTAAAATCCACAAATAAAGGATTTAAAACAAACAACAAAATACTCTAGTGCCATCCTAGCCAAGTAAGCCAAACGAACAACTTACCTCTTACACACTTAGTCGATGCATGCAATCATGGAAACCGTTCAAAACACTCGTTTCCGGAAACGCCAATCTCAAAACACATTTGTAAAATGCACCACAATTAACCGCGGACCCACGCCTCTGTGGACCCCTACCGAGACCCCGTCGGATCTAACCCGTAGTGGTTAAAAGCAAGCTCGCGGACCCACGCCTCTGTGGACCCCTACCGAGACCCCATCGGATCTAACCCGTAGTGAGCATACACACACACACGTTACTCATGCAATACTAATATGCTAAGAATGTAAGCTCATCAAGAATACTTACTAGAGATGGCTACTTATCCGACACCATTACCAAACTCTTCAAAACACAATAACAAGATTAAACACGGAATACACGATTCCATAACTTTAAACAACAGGGATATCATCAAAGCCTTCAACGTTCAAAATAATCAAATCATAATCAATTCCCGAAACACACCGTTCACAAAACACACACACGCGTTTTGAATGAGAGCCTTTAACGAGGCCAAACCGAAATCTTTTGAAAACACATTTCAAACTAACAAACAAATACACCAAGACGATCACCAATTATTATATCCACAAAACAAGAATAGTATGGGCAAGGTACTTGCCTCGATACCACGAGCACAGAACCACGAACGGATACGGCTCAACCGGGAAGCTTCGGAACGCCCGATGCTAACGAAAAGGAAGACGACAACGAACGGAAGGGTTCAACACGGTTTCTTCACAAGAAACTCGACCCTAACAAAAATATAATCAATAAATCATCGATCATACGAGGAAGGATAATCGTAGAACGCCCGAAAACCCCTCTAAGACATTTTACCGGACACCTTCAAGGCGTCGGTCAAGAACTCGACCCAAACAACGAATCGATACGATCCAACCATGGAATAATAAAGGAAATGATATAAAACATCTAAATAATCATCAATCCATCACAATCCTAAGTTAAATCGGATTAAAACGGATGAAAACAACCAAAACACCCAAATTCCCCAAAACTAGATTTCTAGGAAATCTGACCTGATTCGGTAGATCGGAGGATGTTATAGGATGGATGATTGATGATATGAACTCCAAGACTTCATGGATTTATTGTCCAACAACATCTCTCCATGATATACACACCCACAGCCGCGTACGGGAAGAAAAAGAAGGAGAAATGGCTGAAGAAAAACGCTGCCAGGCCTTAAATAGGCCGACTGCCGGCCGGGTTACGTACGTAACCGGCCATGGCTTACGTACGTAACCGGCCATGGCCGAACTCACTGCCTGGAAATGCCGGAAGCGTTACGTACATTACCGGCCAGGGCCTTACGTACGTAACCGGCCTTACGTATGTAACTGCCGATCACTACCGCACGTTACTCGGCCAGGGCTGGCCTGGCCCCAGCATGCCCGGCCATGACTCGGCCGGGACCCACTCCGACGGCCCGAACGACCCCGAAACCCGAACCTGAGTACGAATCGAAGATACGGTTTCGAAGTACTCGCAAAGACGAATCCGAGCACTAAGAGAACACACGATTCCGACCACCCGAAGGCTCGAAATTCGACAACGGAAAGTAATTACCCCAAACTTTGGGAAATTACGAAAATGGCCCAAAACATCCGAAACACACGATACACGATCGAAACACCAAGCCGAAGCTTGCAAAATGAATAATAACATTAAATGAACTTACGAGAAAGTCGAAACAACAGTTTCGGACGAGATCCGCAAGAATCGAACTCAAGTGCGGAAAAACCGCTAAAAAGCACGGAACTCAACAAAACGACACCGAAACGAGCTCGGATGACAAAAAGTGCAGAATTAATCATTCTCGGAATGACGAAAAGGTCATGAGCGAGTCGTCAAAACGGACTTCCGCCGAAAAAAGAAGTCTACCGAAAATCGAAAATTACGGATATTACATAAACTTGATTTAAGTCCCCTGCGTGGGCAATGAATTGGTATTTAACTTATGTTTCATGTACTCCGTTAAAATGTTTTGGCCGAGGCCTCGGCCTTATTTACTTTTTGAGTGCATCTTTTGGGATATCATTGTGGTTTATGTGTCATGAGTTAGCCTGGTAGACCTCACGAGGGTTCTACGGCGTGTAATGCCCCATTTGTGAATTGAGGTGTTACAAAAAGTTGATTACTCGATAAACATTCATTTTTCTTTTATATCCGTGTAAATCAATTCCTATACTTAATTAAAACCTAATTTAATGAACCCGTAATCCCCTAGATTTTATAAATTTCCAACTCATTTTAATTCTATTCATTTTCACTAGTTAAAAATATTCTACATTAAAAATAGTCTTCTTTAAAAATAGTCTAATTATAAATAGTCTAGTTATAAATAGTCTTAATATAAATAGTCTCATTAAATAGTAGTATTAAAAAATAGTCTCATATAAAATAGCCTTATATAAAATAATCTACTTTAAAAATGGTCTAGTTATAAATAGTCTTAATATAAATAGTCTAGTATAAAAATAGTCTCATTAAAAATAGTAGTATTAAAAATAGTCTTAATATAAATAGTCTAGTAAAAATAGTCTTAATATAAATAGTCTAGTAAAAATAGTCTAGTAAAAATAGTCTAGTATAAATAGTCATAATATAAATAGTCTAGTATAAATTGTCTCAGTATAAATAGTCTAGTATAAATACTCTTAATAAAAATAGTTCAAATTAAAAATAGTGCATTTTAATTTAGTTAATATTTAAAAACACAATAATCTATTTTAAAATATTTTAGTATTTATTTCTCGCAATTTGTAACAAAATATTATACGAAGCCCTGTTGAACAATCCTCGAGAGAAAAGACCTTGGTAGAACTTACCACAACTACTTCTACCTCGTATATATTTGCGAGCGACTCAAAAACTTCTATTTTTAGGATAAGTTTTTGTCGATCAAATTTTGACGCCGTTGTCGGGGATTGTTTTAGGCCAAATATATATTTTTTTTTGTTTTTATCTTGTGATTTTATTTTTCTTTATTTTACATCTTTTATTCTTCTTGGTTCTTTTTTTTTTTGTCACATAAGGTTTGCTTAACTGTTGTCCGGTCAAGTGGCGGATAACGGTACTCCGTGACTATCAAAGTCGGATTTTTCAGTATCCCACAACTAATATTTGTTAATATTTTCTCTTTTTATTTTATTTTTTTATCATGGAAGAAACTTTGAGTAGTATTGAAAGAGATTTTCCTTGCTTAGCAAAAAAAGTCATTTTAAAAATTTACAAGACAAGACTTGAAAGTATGAGGTTGCTTATGAATAAAAGCATACCTTTTGACATTAGATTCATTATTGAAGCCAAAGTGAGAATAGCAGGTGAATTCACAGAAACACCTACTAGATTTTTACCAGGGCTTGGAAAAAGTCCATATGCAAAGAAACGACGAGCAAAGATAATAGCCGTTTGCTATAAATGTGCTAGATGGAACTGTAATTCAAAATGTCGTTCTTTAGGAATTCCATGTCTACAAACAGAGAAGATAAGATTCAGTTCATTAAGGATGGTCTGAATAAAGAGAATTTAGACAACATCGAAATTTCTCTTGACACGCATCATAGTGGACTCATACATTACGGAATTCGATGTTTGTGGAATAAATTCAAACCAGAATATGAACAACGTCTTGGGAATCTGACGTTAAAAGACCCTGTTTGCCAATTTGTAAGAAAATTGGATATGAAGATTCTCCCCGACTCATAGAAGGCGTTTAAGCCGTTTCTGAACGTAAAATCAGAGGAAGATGTGAGCCACAATCACAATTACTGTACATACACGTGAGTATCTTTTATTTTTGTTGTATGATGAGATTTTCTGAATAAAAAAGGTAATACGCAATAAATGCATTCATTATTCTATTGAGTAGTTGAAGCGCAATTAACGCACTCACAGATTTGTTAAATATTTTTACCTTATTTTTCTTCTATAAATAAACATTGTGCTTGTTTCTTTTATTCATCCCTCAAACTTGTACTTTTCTCTTTTTCTCTCAAATAAATTTCTTTTCAAAAATGGAATCATCATCTTCCACAAAAAGATTTAACTCAGTCTCATTTTTGGTGGAGCTAGTTATGGAACAGAGGCATGCTTTACTGAAGCAGCCCATAAATTGGGCCGTATCCTAGGAGAAAAAATGCAATCATGTAGTTTACGGAGGAGGAAGTCTAGGATTAATGGGATGCGCTGTTGCTTCTGCCTATATGGAAGGAGTAAAAGTGTTGGGAATAATTCCAAAACCTCTGGCTGAAAGTAAAATTACCGGGGCAACTAATGGAGATGAGTTTAGAGCTGTAAATATGCAAGATCGCATAACTCACATGATGAATAATTCTGACGCCTTTATCATCCTTCCCGGTGGTTTTGGTACTCTTGAGGAACTTTTTCATGTGGTAACCAGAGCCCAGCTAAATGTTCATAAAAAACCAATAGGTCTGCTTAATGTCAATGGTTTCTTTGATGGTTTACTATCTTTCATCGACTACTCTGCTGAAAAAGGTTTTATTTCCGAGCGTGCTAAACGAATCATAGTCATTGCAACAACACCAGAAGAGCTAATATAAAAAATTAATTGAATTTGTTCCTCAACCAGATCCAGCTCTAGCTAATATTGTCTGGATGGAAGATCTCACCGTGAGAAAACGAAAAGTGGATTCATTACTCTCCATTTGATACCCCATATCAGCCCTCTTGTTATTTTTACTTTCTGTCGCGTGTAAAAATCGTGCTAAATGATGACAGCTTAAGGAGTTTATTTTTGATCTCTTGACGCGCATCTATTCGCGATTTATGTATTGTTATTTTTATTGCCGTAATTTTTTTGTTTTTTTATAAAAGCATTGATGGCAGCGTAAGGCGACTCTTCGGACTTTCCTGAAGCGTATCTTAAAAATTGTGTTATACTTCCGGGTATATTTTATTATTTTTTTTCTTTTGTTGTTTGCCTCGTATAGATTTTCATGCAGATCTAAAAAGGCGTTAGCACAAGCATCAATTTTCATAAGAGGGAGTATTCTTCTTTTTTTTTTCTTGCTTTTTATTATTTTTTTAAACCGAGGACAGTTTCTTTTTCAAGTTTGGGGGTGGTGTGTTTTGATTATTTCTGTTATTTGGCTTTGAATTTTTTATGTATATTTATATATATATATATATTGTTATTTGTGAGATTTCTAGATCTGGCCATAACACCAACAAGTTAGTTATATACAAGTTTCAAAAATCATTTTAACCGGTTAAAAAAATATTGTATATTCCAGAAATTTTGAGCCTTAATCTATCTTTCCAAGCCTTGTAATTATCAGTTAAAATCGAGTCATTCGTTACATTGAGAAAAGAAGAATCAGTCGGTTGATGAAAAATAGAACTGAAATTTACTTAATTTGAGAAATTTTTGATTTTTCATGCTTATCTAATAAACGATTTTTCTGTAAAAATTCTATTTCGCCTAAAAAAAAAAGATATGGAAAATATATTGGTGAAAAGAGCTACACGTTAGCAAATAACGGTGTGAAAGCGATCACCTAAAAAAAGATGGAAAATGTGTTGGTGAAAAGAGCTACACGTTAGCAAATAACAGTGTGAAAGCTATCACCTAAAAAAAACATGGAAAATGTGTTGGTGAAAAGAGCTACACGTTAGCAAATAATGGTGTGAAAGCTATCACCTACTAGTTCGAGTTATTAAGTCTATGAAAGGGATGTAGATTATGAGCAGATTTAAATTAATTAGTGGCTGATTTTCAATACACTCAATTTCGTGAACAATCACAATATTTGATGACGCCGATGAAATTCTTCTTTATATTGAGTCGAAAAATAAACGAGTGATCGAGAGCAACCTTTAAAGGGAGTCGTGTGTGTCATGAGTGGGAAAGAAATAATCAATCTTTTAGGGGGTGACCTTGCATTTTGGAATTACAAAAATAAAACCGTGTTTTAACTTCAAAATCATTTGTAGATTTATTTTGAATCTTGATTCATTCATATCTACTGTATAAAGCTGGTTGTTGTGTAAATGGCATTTTGATCTCTTTTTCTCTTATATATATATATATATATATAAGTATTGTTCTTAATTTGTTTATGTATTATTTTAATTTGTGTCTTATATTTGTTTCCCTTATTTTATTTTGTGTATGAATAATAAAGAGTCTTGCTCGGGACTAGCAAGAATTCAAGTGTGGGGTATTTATTTAGTACATAATTGATCTAAAATTCATATACAAATAGAATTTAATTATTTTGAAGAAATATCAAAACATGAGCTAATAATATTTATTTTGTAGGTTACTGGCATAAAATGTCAAAAAGGTCGAAAAATCAAACCGAAATCAAAATAAAAAATTTCCAAGAAAAAAATGTGACAAAACACGGCGAAACACACGGCGCAAATAAGGCCATTTCTCTCGACCGTTTACAACACGGCACATATCTCGGCCGTGTCTTGCGCCGTTTCTCACACGGCGCACATTTTCCGCCGGGTCCTTGCGCGTGTTCCGGACAAGACCGAGTCATCCTAATACGGCTATATAATACGGTGTAAAATGGGCCGTCTTCCAGCACCATTTTTAGGCAGATGCCATGCAAAAATAGTCCACTTTTGACCATCTTGTGAACTCAACCACAAGATATTTTTTATGGTAAAAAATCTGAAAAATCAAAGACATGCATGGTGGGTGAAGTGTGAACAAAGAATTAATCAAGATAGTACAATAGATATTTTGAATTAAATAATCAATTGTATTCTTGAAAATCACCTATAAAAGGACCCCTTCACCCATGAAGAAAAAAAATATCATCTCCTCTTCTTGCCAAGAAACACCCATTTCTTTTAGCAAGATATTTCCTTAGAACTCTCTACTTTAGTTTGTATTTCATTTTTAGTTTGAAGTTTTTCTTTCATTTATTTTGTAATTGAAAAGTGCTTGATCAATAAGCACTTAGTATTTTACTTAGTGTTTTACTTTCAATTTTTGTAAGCTTGTAACCTTTGAACAAGTTTGAAGTTATATTTTGAAGTATGTTTCATTAACTTTGATACATCATATTCAAGTAAGTTTTATATATTGTCATTAAGTTCTAGTAATTAAAAGTTTCTATATATATTATGTATATCAATTATTTCTATTCTAATTTTAGTTTGTATAAACCAATGAGTAGCTAATCTTTCTTCCTAGGGGAAGGGGGATTTCTATTAGGTTATATATTGAGTATTTGATTGATTTACACCATTTTGATTAAAAATGACTAATTGGTTTAAATAGAGATTGATCATATCCTATTTCTACTAATGAAACCTCCTTGATTGATTGTTGAGTGAATTGGAAACATATCTTTTCAATCTATCAAGTGTATATCTTATTATTAACATCTTAAGATTGCGAAAGTGGTTAAGAAACCTTTGAATACGAAAGTTGTGAGGTGAAAAGTTGATTACTCGATGAACAATTGTTTATCCTAAAAATAGTCAAGTTAAAGAAATGAAAGGACTAATTGTTTTAAATAGAGATTGATCATATCCTATTTCTACTAGTGAAACCTCCTTGATTGATTGTTAAGTGTATTAGAAACACATCTTTTCAATCTATCAAGTGTTAATCTTGTTATCAACATCTTAAGATTGCGAAAGTGGTCAAGACATCTTTGAATACGAAAGTTATGAGGTGAAAAGTTGATTACTCGATAAACATTCGTTTTTCTTTTATATCCGTATAAATCAATTCCTATAGTTAATTAAAAACCTAATTCAATGAACTCGTAATCCCCTAGATTTTATATATTCCCAACTCATTTTAATTCTATTCATTTTCACTTGTTAAAAATAGTCTACATTAAAAATAGTCTACTTTAAAAATAGTCTAGTTATAAATAGTCTAGTTATAAATAGTCTTAATATAAACAGTCTCATTAAAAATAGTAGTATTAAAAAATAGTCTTATATAAAATAGCCTTTAAAATAGTCTACTTTATTAAAAATAGTCTTAATATAAATAGTCTAGTAAAAATAGTCTTAATATAAATAGTCTAGTAAAAATAGTCTAGTAAAAATAGTCTAGTATAAATAGTCTTAATATAAATAGTCTAGTATAAATAGTCTTAGTATAAATAGTCTAGTATAAATAGTCTTAATAAAAATAGTTTAAATTAAAAATAGTGCATTTTAATTTAGTTAATATTTAAAAACCCAATAATATATTTTAAAATATTTTAGTATTTTTTTCTCGCAATTTATAACAAAATATTATACGATGCCTTGTTGAAATCATATCGGCCTTCTTGTTTTGATCTCGACCTATTAGCCATTTGGGAAAGCATATCGGCCTTCTTGTTTTCTATGGTAATTATTGGGGAAAATAAGTAAAATGTAAATTTTGACGAAAAATAATTTTCTTGAGAATATAAAAATTCGCGCCTACAAAGTCGAGTCGCTACAATGACATAAAAATAAATACCTTTAAATAAGGTAACATTTCATCATAAATACGAGGTAAAAATTTGCGGCGGAAGAATAAATCATAATCTAAGTTTCCCCAAATAAGTTTCAAACATTTGACATAAAGAACACAACATTTAATAAATTCTTTTTCATATGCTCCCTCGGCTCGCTCCTTCGTCCATCCGACTCGGTTCAACCTGCGGGATCAATAAAGGTGGGGGTGAGCTTCCTTCAGTTCGTGGAAATCACACTGATCACAGTAATATACAATCTCATGGAAAACATAACATGAATAAACTATCATATCTTTCCTCAACATGAATGCATACTCACAATATTACGTACATCGTGAATCGGGCACACATAACACGAATATTGAGGTTGCGCAGGTGCCCCCACAACAACATGAAACATACACGCAATACAACATATAACATGAATCGAGCACGTATGTGAATATTGGGTTGTGCAGGTGTCCCCACACAACATGAATCTTAAGATAACCTCTTACACGAATACATGTGAGCCTGATTTACAACGTGTATCATAATTTATAAACATGAATTGAATATCACGTATGCAGTCTAATTAAAGCAATTAAAGTGATAGTGAAAATTCCCACCTGAATAAATGATGATGTCTGACTTGAATATGAAGATGCTCGACTCACAGTCCTAATCCCGTAAATCCTCGATAAAGTCTACATATAATAATAATTATAATCCTTACAATTTACTATCTATATAATAAATGAAAAGATACGAATATCACTATATAATAACTGAAAATAAATTTTAATTGCTTATTAGTATTAACCGAAGAGTTAACATTATTATTGACTGAAATTAAAATATTTGGGCAATAATTCAGATTAATCATTAATATAAATGGAAAGTCAACGTTTTAATGTTTCGGTCAAAATTAGGATTTAATTGAAGTTTGAAAGTTGGCTAGGGTCAGATTGAAAGACTTGAGAAGCTGACTGGGTTAAAATCGAATTAATTAAAACTGGCTGGGGCTGAATTGAAAATTTCTGAAAATTAGGAGGACTAATTTGCAAAGCCCTAATAATTCGCGGGTATATAAACCCCTTTCTTCACCTTCAGCCGACATCCAACCCCATTTCTCCTTCTCGGTCCTTCTCCCATCTCTCTCTCTCTCTGACTCTACTCTCTATCTCTACAATTCTTCTTCTCGAATCGGCCGGAAAAATGACAGAGAACACGAACATACACAGGATCTACTCACAACAATATCGCACACATACACAAAGCGAAAGGACGGTTGTGCTCCATAGAAGGAACGACGGCAGCGGTGATTTCGAATCGGTGACTGAGTGTAACACCCCAATTCTCAAATGGGACATTACACGTCGTAGAACCCTCGCGAGGTCTACCAGGCTAACACATGACACATATTTAACACAAGAAAAAAAACCAAAGACACAATCATTAATGTAAAAATGGGCCGCGGCCTCGGCCAAAATGTTTTAATAGAAGTATGTGAAAGTATAAGTCAATACCATGCCATTGCCCACACAGGGGACTTTAACCGAATACAATCAAATTCCGATACTCAAACAATATAAATGACCCAACATAATTAAAGACTCGAGCCTCATAATCATGCCAACCCATCCTTTATGTGCATGTCCCGTGCCTGCTCCTCAGCTCTCCCGGTACCTGAAATGCATAAGACGCATTTCCCCCATTTAAGGGGTTAGCATTCGAATAGCTAGTGCGAGTACACAATTACACAACATTATATACAAATACGGTTTTACATGATCATCACCATCAGATATCATTTGCCATAAATATCCCGGAATACTACATTGGCAATCAAACCAGTTATCAATTCATCACGATATCACCAAATCACAACTGGTATCCCGTGGACGTACCCCTTAGTATCGACCCCCAGACATCCCGTCGAACGCTCCGGGTGGGATACCACTTCCGCGGCCGTACCCCTTAGTATCGACCCCCAGACATCCCGTCGGACACTCCGAGTGGAAGGTCAACCACACACGCACCCAAGTCCACTTCCACGGCCGTACCACTTAGTATCGACCCCAGACATCCCGTCGAATGCTCCGGGTGGAACGAACACAACTCACGCACCCGAAAACCACAATTCATCATTCATTTCGAAAACGCAACATACATAACGAAATGTAATACATGTACTTGCCTTGGTTAACACGACGTGAAGAAAAACGGTGAACGGAAAGTTTTTGGCCCGAATAATCTTCACAAATCCGATCCTAACACAATAACGATAAACAACCAATCTTAGAACTACGAAAACGTAGGAATACATCCTAGTTCTACCCGCTGGAACAATTCGTCGAACATTACTAGGGTATCGTCGATTATAAGTGACGAACAATGGAAAAATCGGAGTTTAAAACCACAAATCCTCAATAAAAATGAAGGATTACAAGAATACGATTGAAGTCTAGCAATAATTCATGATAATTCGGATTAAAAGAGTCAAATCACAAGAAATCCCCAAAATTTCCCCAAAATCTCAAAACAAGGGTTTCAAGGATTCTTACCTCGATTCGGATGGTGGAAAATGTTAAGAACTTGAAGAATTCACGTAAGGAATGCAAGGATGTTAGTGGATGATGATATTTGGTCGGAATCGGCCCTAACCGTCGTCTGGAGTCGCTCAAAGCCGAAGAGAAGAAGTAAGGATGGAAAATGACGAAGTTGGGCTACTGCTGTCCTATATAAATAATACATTATTAGCGCACGCTAACCATCAAAGCATAGCGTGCGCTAACGGGGCACACAGGCAGTCCAGAAGCAGCCCGGCGTCGCTAGCGTGCGCTAGACAGGTTTAGCGCGTGCTAAACACTACCCGATAGCGTACGCTACTTAAGCCTTAGCGCACGCTACCTGATGATCAGAGTACAGAATATGAATTCAGACCCCCCACTGCCGAGTACGCTGAAATCGTTAGCGCACGCTACGAACTCCAAGTTAGCGTACGCTAACCACACAACGATAGCACACGCAAGGAAACCAGGAGTAGCGTGCGCTACTCAGGCAGCAGTCCAGTACTGCTCAGTACACTGCTGCAGACAGCACAAAAATCGAAATGCAAAGCAAGGCCAGAATCCCAGAAACACAAACACGGAATATTCAAGACGACAGAGTTGAGCGCTGAAAGAAAATACAACTCCGACCACCGGAGAGTCCGTAATACGACAAAGAAAGTGAAATTCCCTAAACTTATGGGAAATTACAAAAATGGCCCAAGTGCCCGAAAATCACGATACGACGTCGGATTAACAAACCGAAAGTCTCAACGCGGCCAACTCAACCATACAAACTTATGCAAACCAAGAAACAACGAAAATGACGAGTTTTACGAGAATCGAACGTACATGCAACAAGATATAATTCAAGATAAAACTACATAAAAACATCCTCGAAACTCGTCCAAACGGAAAAACACTAAGAACAAAATGTAACACCCCGAGATATTCGGAATAATTACAGCGCCGTAAACCCTTTAAGTAAGGATTCACAAGGCTAATTAGAAGAAATGTAAATATAATACGACAGTACTATGAAAGTTCCAAATACAAAACCAGTTTCAAACAGATCAAACGAGTCATTAATACAACCATCTCGAATTATAAATAAGACACGCGTACTCGAGTACTGAAAATGAACCAAGAAGACAATCACAATAACAATAAACATCCTCCACATCACTGAGCCACTTCATCGTCATGTCGGTACTGTGGCTGCTTCCCCGCTCCTCGGCTACCTGAACATCAAAACAAACGTCCACCCCCGAAGGGGTTAGCAAAACAATGCTAGTACAAGTATCACAATACAAATTTCATCAATACATCATAAAACATACAAAACGGACTTCCGTTATCGGAGTCCAACGATGCGAATCCTCATGATTCCATCAACACAATACAGAGTAATCCAATGATCCAGTGCCCTCGGTATAGATCCCCATGATGATCCCGTCGGACCAACGCATGGTGGAAAACCCATCCAACGATCCAGCGTCCTCAGCATAGATCCCCATGATGATCCCGTTGGACCAACACATGGTGGACATTCGATCCAGCGCCCTCAGCATAGATCCTCATGACCCCCCTCGGATCATTTACAATATAAACCATGCAATTATGCATACATATATGGATTTCAATATGTTCATCAATACGAACAATTAATAACGAATACCACGAGAAATCAAAGAAATTAATCTCATACTCGACAATATGAACAAAACTATATGCATGATCAAAGTTCCAACATAAACCAAACTCAACATATGATACTTGCCTCGAAAATGGCAAGAATGAAATACTCCAAAAAATGTCACGCGTCCGTATGTCACCGCCCCTCGATCGACCCCTATGTAAGGCACGAACCTTGTTCAAAAGAAATAATATAGAATTCATCTCATGTTGTACGAATGTCTAATAATCTGATCTATGGCCGAAAGCTCTTAAAATGTAATCTACCTGAGCTACTTAGCGTACGGTACGTATTCTACGTAACGTGCGTTAAGCCTGCTCGTTAGCGTACGTAAACGACGAAGTCTAGCGTACGCTAACTATGTACTGACAGTCCTCTCTGATCAGCCGACTGACTCGCCTGATGACATAACGTACGTTACGTACCAAACGTAGCGTACGTTAACTTATGCCCGATAGCGCACGTTAATATACATATCTTAGCGTGCGCTAACCGTGCATGGCAGTTCACTACTGGGCAGCAGACTTGATCTAATGGTGATGAAACTCATGAAATCTTCAATGTTAATACAGGTCATCTCCATGCATATCATGCTCATACGGTTTATGAATGATCTTACGGATTAAACGACTTCGAGATACAAGGATACGTATAATCATCACAACACCATAATTCATCTTGATCTTCAAGAAAATATCCTAAGTTCAATCCATTTTATGTCCCAAAACGTATAATTCCATTATGTAAATATATAAGAACTTGATAATCTCCATAAGCTGGCCATAATCGGTTTTGTAGTTACATGAATGTGCTAACGAGTTCAAACACTAAAAGGTTCAATGGTTTATACGGTGAAGAAGTACTGAAACATCGAACATATCCTTCTAACAACATGATGTTCGACTACGTACGAATTTAACTGACTAGATAATCTCAAAACAAGTTCCAAAACATCCTTAAGAATGCTACTCCAGTTGGTGAAGAATCACCTACCTCAAAATAGTGAAGAACAAGGAGGAACTTGAAGAAATCCAACACCGAGAGCTTGAACACCAATCTCCAATGATCTACAATCTTCAAACTCGTGCTAGGATGATGATATGAGAGGTTTAGGATGGAGGAAGTCACTCTCTAAGTTTCAGAAATTGAGTTTGGGAAGTGATGGCATCTGAAAAATGAAAAAGGGTGTTGTCCTATATAAAGGAAATGGTTATTAGCGCGCGCTAGTCCATATCCGTAGCATGCGCTAACGGCCATACGAAGATTACTGACCTCACCGTACTCAACATTTAGCGTACGCTATCCTCATACCAGTAGCGTGCGCTAAACAGCGTTGACTCGGATTTTTCCAAAAGCCGTCCAGGTTCATCCCGACAAGTCCCAACCAAGATCTGCGGCTGATCTCACCTACCACCCTGTCTTAATAAAGTTGACTACGTATAGCGCGCGCTAATGTTCATGCACAACGTGCGCTATGAACCCAAATTAGCGTATGCTACGCTTAGTCGATAGCGTGCGCTACATGTGCAAAAATCACAATTTTGAACAAATTCATGAAATCATACGCTCAACAACACCAGATCATGAAATACGGAGAGTAATGCTCAGATCAAAATGCAACAAATACAATATCACAAGGTTCAAATACACATCAGAAATCTCGGGTATTACATTCTCTCTCCCTAAAAAGAAGTTTCGTCCCGAAACTTAAGATGAAAACAACTCTGGATACCTAGTCTTCATACTGTCCTCCATTTGCCAAATGGCCTCTTCAACTCCGTATCGTGACCATTGCACTTTAACCAAGGGTATTGGTTTATTCCTCAATTGTTTGATCCGACTCTCAAGTATCTTGATTGGTCTCTCTTCGAAGGTGCCGTCATTAGCTATCTCGATCTCGTCGAAATCAATAATATGACTGGGATCTGGTACATACTTCCGCAATTGGGATATGTGAAACACATTGTGAACGTGACTCAGCGATGGCGGTAACGCCACCCTGTATGTTAAATCCCCAACTCTCTCGAGGATCTCAAATGGTCCGATATATCTCGGACTTAGCTTACCTTTCCTCCCAAAACGGAAAATTCCCCGAGTAGGAGACACCTTCAATAGTATGTGGTCCCCAATATCAAACTCCAGTGGGCGACGGCGCACATCAGCATAAGACTTCTGTCGACTCTGGTCAGTCAACAGTCTTTCCCGAATCAAAGTTATCTTCTCCTGAGTCTGAACTATCAATTCCGGCTCCGTCCCGATCAAGTCCGAAGAATCATCCCAGCACAGGGGTGATCGACATCTTCTCCCGTACAAAGCTTCAAATGGTGACATCTTAATAGAAGCATGCCAACTATTGTTATATGTGAATTCAATCAACGGCAAGTGAACTTCCCAATCAGTTGACCAATCCAAGGCACAAGCTCTAAGCATGTCTTATACTGTCTGAATAGTCCTTTCGGACTAACCGTCCGTCTGAGGATGATAAGCCGTGCTAAAGTTCAGCTCGGTCCCCAAAGACCTGTGAACTGCCTTCCAGAAGTGCGACACGAAGCGACCATCTCGATCTGAAATAATGGCTTTCGGCATCCCATGCAATCTGACTATCTCTGCAATAAATACTCGCGCCAATATCTCGAGTCCCCACGTGTATTTAATTCCTAGGAAATGAGCCGACTTGGTTAGTCGATCAACTACAACCCAAATCATGTTCATTCCTGTCTTGGTCCTTGGCATACTGGTGATGAATCCATCGAGATATCCTCCCACTTCCACTCAGGAATCGGAAGTGGCTTCAACATTCCGGCAGGTCGCTGATGTTCAATCTTAACCTACTGACAAGTCAAACACTTCGAAACGTATTCTGCTATGTCCTTCTTCATATTTCCCCACCAGAAGTTTTGTTTTAGATCCTTATACATCTTACTGCTGCCCGGGTGAATAGAATAGGGCGTGCTGTGAGCTTCCTTCAGAATTGTCTGTCTCAAAACATCATCATCGGGAATGCAAAGTCGACTCTGAAATCTTAAAACTCCATCATCCTGTATCACGAATCCTGGGGCCTTCCCTTTGTTCACTTCGTCACATAATCGAAGAATCAGAGAATCATCTAACTGCTTAGATTTGATTTCTTCAACCAACAACGAAGTTAGTTCCATCACACACAATTGCCCTTGGATTCCTTGCGACCACACTTCAATTCCTTCACGGATTAGTTCCCATTGAATGCTGGTTTGGGAAGTAAGTGCTTCCAACACTCGAAGAGAAACAGGTTTACGGCTCAGTGCATCAGCCACTACGTTTGCTTTACCCGGATGATAGAGGATTTCCAAGTCGTAATCCTTCGTCAATTCCAGCCACCTTCTTTGCCTCATGTTTAATTCTTTCTGACTGAAAATATATTTGAGGCTCTTATGGTCTGTAAAGATCTGACAATGAGTGCCGTATAAATAATGTCGCCAAATTTTCAAAGCAAAGACCACAACTGCTAACTCCAGATCATGAGTCGGGTAACTAACTTCGTACGGTTTCAATTGTCGGGAGGCATAGGCAATCACCTTATCCTTTTGCATCAACACACATCCCAGACCCTGATTTGAAGCATCGCTGTATACCATGAACCCATCAGTACCATCTGGTAACGCTAGTATAGGCGCTGTCGTCAGTCTCCTCTTAAGTTCATCAAAACTAGCCTGGCATTTCTCATTCCACGTGAACTTTTGAGTTTTCTGTAACAGCTGAGTGAGCGGACGAGCAATTTTGGAAAATCCCTCTACAAAATGGCGATAATATCCAGCAAGTCCTAAGAAGCTTCGGACTTCTTTCACGTTATTAGGAGGTTCCCATTCCAAGATTGCTTCGACTTTCTTCGGGTCCACCTGAACTCCGTCAGCTGATATCACATGCCCAAGGAAGGTTACTTTCCTAAGCCAGAACTCGCATTTGGAAAGTTTCGCATAAAGTTGTTCATTCCTCAAGGTGCTCAAAACAACACGCAAATGCTCAGCATGCTCTTCTGTGTCTTTCGAATAGATCAAGATGTATTCTATGAAAACGACCACAAACTTATCTAGGTATTCTAAGAATACCCGATTCATCAATTGCATAAACACCGCAGGAGCATTGGTAAGTCCGAATGGCATTACCACAAATTCGTAGTGTCCGTACCGGGATCTGAAGGCAGATTTCGGTATATCCAATTCCTTAATTCTCAACTGATGGTATCCTGATCGCAAGTCAATCTTCGAGAATACCCTTGCCCCTTGCAGTTGATCAAACAAGTCGTCGATCCGAGGTATAAGATACTTATTCTTGATATTCACCTTGTTTAGCTCCCTGTAATCAATACATAATCGGAGGGATCCATCTTTCTTCCGGACAAAGAGGACGGGTGCTCCCCAAGGATAGACGCTAGGTTGAATATAACCCTTCTGCAATAATTCCTCAAGATGTTCCTTTAATTCATACATCTCGGTTGGCACCATACGGTATGGTGCCCTAGAAATAGGAGCGGCTCCAGGCTCTAATTCGATAGTGAACTCCACTTCTCTCTGCGGAGGTAACCCAGGTAGTTCGTCAGGGAATACATCTGAGAATTCATTCACAACTGGAATAGATGAGAGCTCTACTCCTTCTTCTTTCTTCATGGAATAACACCAAAATCCGTAACAACCCTGCTTTAGCAATCTCACTGCTTTCAACGCTTTGATCAATTTTCCTGAGCTTCCCGGTCTCCATCCTTTGAATAAATGTTCAGATCCGTCATTAGTAATGATAGAAATGACTCTCTTTCCGTAATTCAAAATAGCTCCATAACGATTGAGCCAATCATCTCCGAGAATTAAATCGTCACCAAGGATGTCGACTACAATAAGATTTGATGGCCAATCTCTACCTCCTATAGTCACTGGAAAATCTCTAGTTTCTATGGTTCCCACAAGTTTCTTTCCGCTCGGTAACCCCATAACATAAGGTTCACAATCATACAAGCACGAGATTTTCAAACGATTAACACAGTTCAAAGATATGAAAGAATGCGTAGCTCCTGAATCGAATAAGACACTAATTGGTTGCAAAAGGATCTGAATCATACCTGATGCAACAGCCGTGCTCTGATCGTCTGACTTCTTCATCTCGTAAATACGCGGAGGAACGGACCCACTGTTGGATGCCTCTCTTTTCCCAACATTCTGCTGCTGGAAACCACTTTGCTGCGTCTGGTTTACACTAGTGTCCTTCAGAACTGGTACAGGAGTGCGAGTACCAAAAGACCGAGTCGCATTTCCACAAAATGTTGCGCGATGTCCTTCCTATCCACACTCGAAACAGGTCACAGCAGGTGCAAAACAATCACGTCGAACATGCCCCATTTTGCCACAGTTATAACATTTCTTCCCTGCGTCTGAAACGGTTGGTGCTGCCCGGAACTTCTTTCCACCTCGAGAAGGATGCGGAGGCCTCATGGATGAATGAAATGAGGACTGGCCCTTGCGGGGCCCACCACTCTTATTCTCCGTGAGGTTGCCAGACACTTTCTGCTTCTTTGCTTCCGTTGACTTTTATACTGCCGCCTCTTTCATATCATAGGCCAGTGCTTTGTCCTGATAGTGTCGAAATGTGGTACATTCAAATCCGGACATATACTGCTGAATTTCCAGCTTCATCCGCATGTCGAAAAGGAAAATCCTCTCCGCCTCGGTCCTGACCAAGTGGCGCATATATGTCAGCTGGTGATTAAAAGTCTTAATCACGTCTGTCACAGATGCCTCTAAATTTTGTGGTGAGAAAAACTTTCGGACTCGGGCCTCTCTAACTGGGCGAGGACAATATTGCGCTTCCATCATTAATTTGAAATCCGTCCAGTCAGCATTATGATTCTCAGGTCGAATGGCCTCCCACCAGTCGAAAGCCTCCCCAGTCGGGAGATACTGGGCTATCGGAACCTTTCGGTCGCCAGGGCAGTTAATCTCTGCAAAGACCTTTTCTAACTCCTTCAGCCAGTGATCCCAAGTAATTGTCTCAACAGAACATTTGTCCCCCCGATTATCCTCGTTGTGCTATTGTCCCATCGCCGTCTGCATGCGATCAACGACCTGAGCAAACTGGTTTATCTGAGCGACCACCTGTTGAAGCACTCCCGGCACGTTAGGATCTACATTATTATTTGCTGATCCCTGCTGTCCTCCAGAATGGGAATCGGTTCGACTAGCGGATAATTCTGGGGTAGACGCCGAATCCTCCTATCTCGCATTTTCACATCCGCGTCCACGACCACGTCCGCGTCCACGACCTCCCCTCAACATATTGTAAACACAAATACTCAATATCCAGGGCAAACTTTTCTAAAAGAAAGTCCGTCAATATTCACAAAATAGGAATTAAATAAAACGGTAGTATTTGAGATTAGGAGACTTACAACCACGGTCCACACGACGATGCTGGCTCAGCAGTGATGTTACAACCGACCCATAATTAAATAACGTAAACAGACCCAACAAACCCGGCTGCCAAGATATCCATGAATCTTAGCTCCGATACCATATTCTGTAACACCCCGAGATATTCGGACTAATTACAGCGCCGTAAACCCTTTAAGTAAGGATTCACAAGGCTAATTAGAAGAAATGTAAATATAATACGACAGTACTATGAAAGTTCCAAATACAAAACCGGTTTCAAACAGATCAAATGAGTCATTAATACAACCATCTCGAATTATTAATAAGACACGCGTACTCGAGTACTGAAAATGAACCAAGAAGACAATCACAATAACAATAAACATCCTCCACATCACTGAGCCACTTCATCGTCATGTCGGTACTGTGGCTGCTTCCCCGCTCCTCGGCTACCTGAACATCAAAACAAATGTCCACCCCCGAAGGGGTTAGCAAAACGATGCTAGTACAAGTATCACAATACAAATTTCATCAATGCATCATAAAACATACAAAACGGACTTCCGTCATCGGAGTCCAACGATGCGAATCCTCATGATTCCATCAACACAATACAGGGTAATCCAACGATCCAGCACCCTCGGTATAGATCTCCATGATGATCCCGTCGGACCAACGCATGGTGGAAAACCCGTCCAACGATCCAGCGCCCTCAGCATAGATCCCCATGATGATCCCGTCGGACCAACACATGGTGGACATTCGATCCAGCGCCCTCAGCATAGATCCTCATGACCCCCCCGGATCATTTACAATATAAACCATGCAATCATTCATACATATATGCATTTCAATATGTTCATCAATACGAACAATTAATAACGAATACCACGAGAAATCAAAGAAATTAATCTCATACTCGACAATATGAACAAAACTATATGCATGATCAAAGTTCCAACATAAACCAAACTCAACATATGATACTTGCCTCGAAAATGGCAAGAATGAAATACTCCAACAAATGTCACGCGTCCGTATGTCACCGCCCCTCGATCGACCCCTATGTAAGGCTCAGACCTTGTTCAAAAGAAATAATATAGAATTCATCTCATGTCGTACGAATGTCTAACAATCTGATCTATGGCCGAAAGCTCTTAAAATGTAATATGCCTAAGCTACTTAGCGTATGGTACGTATTCTACATAACGTGCGTTAAGCCTGCTCGTTAGCGTACGTAAACGACGAAGTCTAGCATACGCTAACTATGTACTGACAGTCCTCTCTGATCAGCCGACTGACTCGCCTCATGACATAACGTACGTTACGTACCAAACGTAGCGTACGTTAACTTATGCCCGATAGCGCACGTTAATATACATATCTTAGCATGCGCTAACCGTGCATGGCAGTTCACTACTGGGCAGCAGACTTGATCTAATGGTGATGAAACTTATGAAATCTTCAGTGTTAATATAGTTCATCTCCATGCATATCATGCTCATACGGTTTATGAATAATCTTACGGATTAAACGACTTCGAGATACAAGGATACGTATAATCATCACAACACCATAATTCATCTTGATCTTCAAGAAAATATCCTAACTTCAATCCATTTTATGTCCCAAAACGTATAATTCCATTATGTAAATATATAAGAACTTAATAATCTCCATAAGCTGGCCATAATCGGTTTTGTAGTTACATGAATGTGCTAAGGAGTTCAAACACTAAAAGGTTCAATGGTCTATACGGTGAAGAAGTACCGAAACATCGAAAATATCCTTCTAACAACATGATGTTCGACTACGTACGAATTTAACTGACTAGATAATCTCAAAACAAGTTCCAAAACATCCTTAAGAATGCTACTCCAGTTGGTGAAGAATCACCTACCTCAAAATAGTGAAGAACAAGGAGGAACTTGAAGAAATCCAACACCGAGAGCTTGAACACCAATCTCCAATGATCTACAATCTTCAAACTCGTGCTAGGATGATGATATGAGAGGTTTAGGATGGAGTAAGTAGCTCTCTAAGTTTCAGAAATCGAGTTTGGGAAGTGATGGCATCTGAAAAATGAAAAGGGTGTTGTCCTATATAAAGGAAATGGTTATTAGCGCGCGCTAGTCCATATTCGTAGCGTGCGCTAACGGCCATACGAAGCTTAATGACCTCACCGTACTCAACATTTAGCGTGCGCTATCCTCATACCAGTAGCGTGCGCTAAACAGCGTTGACTCGGCTTTTTCCAAAAGCCATCCAGGTTCATCCCGACAAGTCCCGACCAAGATCCGCGGCTGATCTCACCTACCGCCCTGTCTTAATCAAGTTGACTACGTATAGCGCGTGCTAATGTTCATGCACAATGTGTGCTACGAACCCAAATTAGCGTACGCTATGCTTAGTCGATAGCGTGCGCTACATGTGCAAAAATCATAATTTTAAACACATTCATGAAATCATACGCTCAACAACACCGGATCATGAAATACGGAGAATAATACTCAGATCAAAATGCAACAAATACAATATCACAAAGTTCAAATACACATCAGAAATCTCGGGTATTACACAAAATAGGTTCAGAATCCCAAAACAGTAACAAGCGAGTCGTCCGAAATGAACATATCCCAAAAATAGAAATTACCAAAAATAGAAAGTACGGATATTACATTCTCTCCCCCTAAAAATAAGTTTCTGTTTCAGGAGAAAGTAAAAGACAGCAAATCAATTGTATTCATAACACTGATAGAGGGGCCTTTATATAGGCATTACAATGAGAGTCCTTCCATACATAGGATTCCTAGATAAGCTAAGACATCTAATAGGATCCTACTACCTCTAGAAGGATCTAGAACCTTCCATCTATGTATATACAACCAGTATTAGGTAAGACACATCACGGGAATAATAATTCCTGGAACACTCTCCCTGTGTCGAGCACTAATACAACAATGGTGCATAAGATGTTGTCTTCGTAAAAACCTATTCCAAGCCAAAACAAAACCCCATGGGAAAAATAAAGGCTTGATGAGGAAAAGAATGCAACGCACCAACATAACATGTCATGTATACTCCCCCTGATGTATACATAACGACTCCCCCTGATGAGTACCTCAAATCATAGGAGTCGGATGCTAAGTTGCCCTCACAACTATACCAAGGAAAACCCAGTGGAAAAAATACCTCTGGGTCTAAGTTGAACAGAAGTACAACGCATCATTGTATGGATGTTCTCATAGGTCGCCTCGTTAAAAACCTTACCTAGTGAAAACCCAATGGAAAAAAACAAACCTTGGTCTAAGGACAAAAAGAGCGCGACACATCCAAAGTGAAGAGTCACTAAAGACTTATCCGAAAATCAAGTTTTCTAAAGTCTTGACGTCCATGCACTAAATCAGTCATAACTTCTTCGATTCAATAGGTATCTACGAAACTATAAGAACATATGAAAACCAGACACCCATAGCTTTTCATTCACATACAATACGTAATCTAGATCGACCTGAGCAGATCACAAAGCTCTATCGAAGTTGACTTAGCAAATTACCGGACATATCCTGTCCTACTTTGCAACAATAGTCATATGTCACTCAACATGATGGATGTGATCAAATGGTTGGTTTCCTTGGAAAGTAGACACAAACCTTTCCAATGATACCAATTTCACCATTTTCCAATAAGTGAGCTGCCCTCACTACACCATATATGGGTTTCAGCAAAACCTGAAAAACTATGTTCAAAAGTCCAAAAAGTGTTGCTGAAGGCAGAAAAACAAGCTACGGCTACACTTTAACCAAATTTGAAGGTGTTACAAAAACGGTCGCAACCATAGGGGTCTAAGGTAACACTTTTCTAATTTTTGGTAACATGTGAAAAAAGTGTAACAACAGACCCCTATGCCAACACATTTCCTGTCTGTGCCTACACTAGATTTTGTGTTGTTGTAGACTTAAGGCCACACTTTTATAAATTTAGTGACACAAATGTTTGTGTAGCTGTAGACCTATGCTAACACTCATGAGGTCTAGTGTAACATTAAATTGTGAAACACTTTGACATTTTTACCAACAACTTTAACACTATGGCTACTCTTATATATGAACAGTTCTAAATTTTGCCAACACACTTTTAATCTTTGCCAACACAATTTTTATATTTTTCCAACATGAGGAATTATAAATTAGAGTCTACGACTACATTTTTACAGGTTTTTACCAATATTTTTCATGGTAAAAAGCAGCATGTTATATTGGAAAATAGATATTACCATAAAAGAGTCAATACCATTAAAACATTGTCAACCATAACAACATCCAAAATACATGACTGTCAAATATTCAATCCATAATCAAACAACCAAATGCACATACATAACCCAACATCTAAATACAAGTTACCATCGCAATCCATAAATACAACAAAACTACTTGAGTCACTTAGCAAAATTTCATCATCTTAGCCCCCCCCCCAAAAGGACAGCTCTAGTTGTCTCATGGTCTACGTCGAGCAGAACGTTTTGCGTCTCCGACTTCTTTCCTCACACTCTCAGTTGTAGAGTATGTTGTTGTATTTGAGAAGAGCCCGCATCATCTCCCTCAGTTTAAGGAAGTTCCCAGCCTCCACTTCTATGCTGGCTAGTTTGTGGCCCATTATTACCAATCACCAAACGAATCAACAGTTAACTAGAAAGTACAACAATTAGCAAAAAAACTAGAGAGCACATCAGTTAAATTTTAATACAAAACACAGAATATACCATGATCATGATAAACTATCATGATAACTATCATTATAAGCAACCAAGATTTGAATGCAAAAACACAACACTGATTTTTAAATAAAAAACCATTAAAGTAGTATAACATTCTTTTCAAAATAGAAACATACTATGCATGTTTGCATCTATGTAATTTATAATTCTTAGTAAACATACATGATCTGGAGTCCATTCTGTTGGATAGTAAAAAAATTCTGCATGTTTGCATCTATGTAATTCATAATGCTTAGTAAACATAACTGATCTGGAGTCCATTCTGCTGGATAGTAAAAAATTTCCGCTTTAGTAGCAGCAAGCATCGACTGAAAAAGGAGAAACAAGTAGATTATAAGCATAGAAGTGGAAAGTGAAAAAGATCAATAGGACATTAATCAGGAGTGCTTGGATTTCTTCCTTCGTGCAAAGATAAGAGTAAAACCATATCTAAGATTTAGTAAATTATTGTTAGTGTTCAAGAAAGTTCCAGCAATGCTGTTGATAAATTTAAAGTGACAGACTTTCCTTATGAACTTGGAGTTTCACATGTGCATATCCATTTTGGAAAGTAGTAGTCAACATTGCACAAAAGAGAAGTTTAATTCCCAAAAATAATTAGTGATACAACATAAATTAATATTATGTCAATAGTTTGTCTAAAAATCAAAGCAGGTGAAATATTAGTTTTCACCCATCAAAATACGAATCCTTTGAGATGCAAGTAACAGCCAAAAGTACGTTTAGAGAGAAAAGCATGAAGTTGAAATGAGCAAATACGGGGCCTTTTCAACAATATTTTCATGCAAATCAATAAAGAAGTGTATATCATAGCTACTAATAAAGCTAATCTTTCAACAGATTTTAGCATGTTGCATCAAACACTATCAAATCATCATGCTAAGTTCCCCTGTGCACACCACTACTCTAACAAAAATTAATAATGCAGAAAAGATTTAGATCCCGGACATCAGTGAACCTCAAGCTGGATGCGACACGATGAAGACACTAACCTTGACAGTATTCTCTGCACTGAAGTGATTAATTAGTGCAACTAGTTCACAACTCCAAGCATTAACTCGCATCATATTCACGTGAGCGATCCACAATCTCCAAATTAACATGAAATGTCGGATTTTCCACCTGTGCACCAGGCATTTGTACGCGGAGCTCAAAGGCACAGGCTAATAGTCCCTTTATCACAAAAATACATAAAGTGAAAATAAGATATGAAGGTTTATCAACGTGGAGTTATGAACTTCTAGAAACAAACTAACAGAAGGGCCCTAAAACAAAGGTTAATGCATCACACTAGTTGACAAACCTATCAAAATGAGCTAAAATGGAGGGGGAAAAGATAAAAAATCAATGTAGCACACATCCAAAACATAACCAAGTGAAAACAAGTCAACGACGATCTGGAAAAGATTAAACTTTTTAAGATTTACAAATCGGGTGAGTTCTGATTGTAGAAAGCTCAACCCTTCAAATGAATATCATAAATTTAAGAATATTCTCAGGAAAATCTTTTTTGAACAGACATCTCAATTTTATGGGAATAAATAAATAAATAAATAGCAAAGAAAAGAAGAAAAAATTGAATCTGAAAAGCAAAAAACCAAAATAAAGAATATACTCAGCCAGGAGAAAGAGAGGATCACGGCACGCAAAAATGATGAGAGTTAGCAGCTTCGATTTTGTGAACTCCGTCAGCACCCACCTTATATGCAATACTGGATATAGGTGATAACAAATGGATATAAGCCATTAGGTTATACATAGTCCTTTGAGAGACATGGTCAATAAAGCTGCACATGGAGACAATTTGTAAGAAGTCCTTACGTCTATAGGCAGAAAACACTTGCTAGTGGTGCTCATCCACGCAATGATCTTTTTACTATGACTAGAGACTCGTGAGTTGTTTACAGAGATACGTTAGGCTCACTGATACTTATGATGGAATATGATATAAGGATTCTAAACAAAAAATATGTTCAATCACAGCTTAAATAGAAAAAAAAAATCAAATTTGACAGTCAAATTCAATCAAATTCAAATGTATTGAGCCAATCATTTCTATCAGTCATTTTAATCTAAGAATGGCTGGATGCATTTGGATCCAGGAACACCTAAATTATACAAAAAAATGAAAAGATAAACAGAGTTGCATCCACTCATCTTGTGATTGAGCAACACCTAAAATTGGTCTAAGACAGATCCTAAACATCCGATATAAATACTTATGAACTTACCAGGAGTCGTCAGCGGCGGTGGCGGGCGGTGGAAAGCGGCGACGGTGATGGACGCGACAAACTGACGACGGGCGGGTGAAGGCGAACGGAGGACGACGGACCTAACGACGGACGGAGGACAACGGACGGAGGAAGGCTTTGGATTTTTCGGCGTCTATGGAATTTATCTGCTTCAGATTTTTCGACTGGGTGAGGAATATGAGTGTAGGGTTAGGAAGAAGGAAGGAATGAAGACGACAGTCCTTTTTTTTATTTGTACTGTCACTTTAGCCGACAACAGAGAGAATTGTCGGCTAAACTCTAAACCAATCACCTTTAGCCAACGAGAGCCGTCGGCTAAAATAAAAAACGGAGCCAGCCCGACTCGACCGTGTCGAACGACTCGATCGGGTTACATGTCCAGAAACTTTTTGAAAATTTAGAACACTTCGAAACGGGCGGTGTCAACGGACACTGGCCGTGTCACTTTAGCCGACGGCTGTCGTCGGCTAAAGCCTACTTTATCACTTTTTATATAATTAAATTATATATATATATATAATTATAAATATATTTATTAAAAATTTTAATAACAACACTTTAGCCGACGACAGCCGTCGGCTAAACTAAATTCCAAATAAATAAATAAATAAATATATATATATATATATATAAATTAGATTAATTTGAAGTTCTTTGAATTAGATTAAGAATATATATATATATATATATATATATTTGAATTTAATTATAAATATATATATATATATAAATAATATAATTATATATCTGTAAATTAATTTATATAGTTTTTATAATAATATATTTTATATATATTTATATTTGTTTTTTATATAATATTAAGGGTTTATATTTATAATTTTTTAATTATAAATAATTATATATATATCTATATATATAATAGTTTATATTTGAGAAAAACATAAATGGAACAATGAATATAACAAAATGACAAAATCAGGTAATAATATCACTTTTTTTATTCGTTCGAGCGGCAAACAACAATCAATATTTTAGGCCACTTTTACAAATAATATGATATATGTCCTTCTAAGGTTTGTAGTCACAATGACTTTTACGATTAGGATGATTCCTAAGCATTCCAATTTAACCTTGCTTTTGACAATTATTTTCCGCTGCTGGATTTTACGGTTGTATTGGAGATTTGAAATCGTTTTAAATTCCGCAAATATTTTAGAAAATATATGTTTCGTAACGACTTGAAATTTCTACAAGTTTTCTTTAAAATAAATATATTCATAAAATACCTTAGAAAACTCGGGTCGTTTTGAGAATAATTTATTTGGACCGCCTAAAATATTTTAGCAAGTCCGCCTATTTCCTTTAATGTTTGTTACATATTTTTTAAATAGCAACGGCTACACCAAATTTTGTGTTAGCGTAGATATTCAATTTAGTATATGGTAACACTAATTTATATCAATAATAACATTAGAAAAATGTGTAGCCTTAAATCAAATTTGACCAATTTTAAGGCATCTAAGGCTACACTTTTGCTTGTAACATAAAAAAAATGTTGTTGAAAGCCATATATGGTGTAGTGCCTGTAGGTCATATTGGAGATAGACCAACACATTCTGGGCAGATTCAGGTATCAGTTTTCAAGTGTCCTTTTATCGAGATAGAACGAGCTTCAAGCTTCTTGTCAATCACAGACATTGCATGAGCGCATCCTAAGCCATCATCACAGTGGCTTTACCGGATTATTACGAATGAGTACATCGAGTCAAACATGAGTACATAATACCGTACTTTTCTCTTAAGACTGCATCGTCACTTAAGTGAGCCAAGTCTTATGATGACTTCGACTAGTCATTGGGAATCATATAGGCATTACTTTATCGTCTCTTAGGGAAACCGTCCCTTAGATTGCCTTAAACCGATTGATGAATACGCATCATCAAGTGTCCCCAAGATCCTTTCATTCTTAACTTTGGATTTAGCGGAATCTCTTAGTCTCACAAGAGTACATCACTATAAACCCTTAGTTTTACACGCAAAAGCTTCATATCTCTTCCAAATCAAGTATATACTTAGTATGCATTCCCGACAATCACTTGTCGACACGCTCCGTGGTCAGGAGCCACTTGATTTGAGTCTGATCCACCACGAGATCCTTTTTATCACTTAACTTAGTTCCCCACTAAGAGAAGATTTAACCACAAGCTGCACGTCAGTTTTTGGGAAACTATCTAACTGAAAAGATAGTGGATGCTATAACATCCATTACGATAGCACAACTAAGTTTTGTGTCATCATAGTTGATTCTAGTGCGTTCATGAGAAACCTCGCGCCATGAGGTGAGTTTAACTCCTTCTCTCACTCGCTTTAACAAAGTATATATATAGATCTTATCTTTGGAGTGTCGGTACCACTTCAACAAAGGTCTATCACTTTATTTATACTGGAGTCGCATATGTTTCCATTTTAGGCCAAGGCTACAACATTGTAGATTTTCAACGAAGTATGGTTCGATTAAACTCACATTCCAGGTCCTCATGTACCGGCTTTATTCATAGAGTACTCTTTATGGATTGGCATTCATCGAGGCATCCCTCAATGATGACTATAATCCAGAATCACATGAGACGGATGAGTTCATTTGATCAGATGATCAAGTTTCATGTACCAAGCTCGCATACATTCTTAGCGATAGTATTTATCGAAAGAAATGGCATCCCAATACTCGATGAGATCCACGGCCTAGTAACACCATCTACCACAATTTGTGGTGTTACCATATCACCATTTATAGGTGACGAACGTCCATGACCGGACACAATCCTTGCAGACATGTTTGCAGCATGTATTTAATCTTGTGACTTTAGGGAACTTGGTGAGGCATAGTAGGGACAAACTACGACAATTCCAAGTCGTTCTACTCGAACATGATCATTCGCATCTCCCCCTAACGACGAGAAGACTATCTCATCAAAGTGACTTACGAGATCGTCTGCCAAGATATATTTTAAGCGGACTATGAGTGAAAGTGCATGTCATATTCATCATTTATAACCCGTCATAATGCGTTGTGGTGACGCACTTTGGCACATGAACATGTGGACGATAAAGGTTTTCAGTGTTAACACAATCCAGTTAACAAAATGCATACTGTTACACTCGTAACTAAGCATTTGAATGATGATAGGTATAGGTGAATATGACATGTTGACCTATGCTACATAACCATAGCTATTGGTCTTGAGAATCCAACAAAACCGCCACCATGCACCACCGGGATCAAACATAAAGAAACGATTGAACCGATGATAGGCCGTTGGTTTTATCGAACCTCTAGTGCTTTCTTGAAGAGTTCACTCCCTTCACCAGCCCCAAACACCTAAAAATTTCGTGAGCATGTATAAAAGGGTGTTTAGGATTCCAAAATCATCAACCTTGTAGTCAAAAACCGGTCGAAATGACATCGAACTGGTCTTTCGGACGGCTAGTGGTATGTGAAAACTTCATTTAAGTGGTTCACCTCCTTCCAAGTCTCCAAATGGCACCGAAATTTGTGAGAAGGTAGCCTTGGATGTTAGGAAGTACTCGTTAAAATTTCACTTTAAGACTTGGTCGAAAAGTGGGTGAACCGATCTTTACAATGACCGGTCCGCAAGTTGGACAACCATAAACTCAGTTTCATCAACTTATCAATCATTGTCAAAGGAACAACATAACATATAAATGTTATCACTTGAGTACGACCATTTGTGAACACCATCATAGCATCATAAACCACACAGGCTAATACTTATGATCATGTATGTATAAGGACTCAGTGAAAAGGGAGGACTCAGCATCATGCTTATGCGAGTCGCTACATTATTCTCTTTAGCATAGGAGGGTGTCATCTCCTAATCGTGCCAAATAATAGGCTTAAATCAATGAACATGGCGAAGAAGGATCATTGGGGGGGGGGGGTCTTTGGCATCACACATATTTATGAAAACAAGACGCGGATGACATAAATATCATCATCGGTCGTGAGCCCTGCTCATGACTCCACCAACGTACTTTGGTGTCTTTTATCCAACTAGTTTCTTTGTTCAAAGAAAATGATTTCCATGACAATACCGTGGTATATGGATCATCAAACTGTCCAAACTTCGGACTATTAAATCCTAAATGTGTCAATGTCCCAATACATCTTCTGGTTACACAAACCGATGCAAGCCGGACCATATTGACTCATGAATATTTTTCCTTTCACATATTCAATACAAGTGATGCATAAGATTTTATTTCTCACAAATCACAATGAGATGCTATGAGTGATACACTTTGGCATATATATCATCGAGTCATAACATGGTTCAATTGTTACGGAACATATGTGACTAGAAAACGCCATTCAGCATTCAACAACTTGAGCATTATTCCACTCATTGATTATGATGACCTAGTCATCATAGTCACAATAGATTTATAAACCGAAATCCAAAAATATCGTGTTCCTTGAAAATAGCTTAATACGCACTCAATTTCGCTTGAAAAATTTTACAAATATGAGCATAGCGAACACTCTAACAACATAGAGATTTTAAAAATGATCTATCATATTGAGTGCATAACATGGCAAGGTTATATGCCTAAGGGGCAAAATTACGACACAAGCATGGTGTAACACTACCATGCACATGTTTGACCTTCTTATAAGGGTGCGTATTTTGGGCTTCCCCAAGGAAACTGTTTTTCAACATTTGAAAGATGATAGTTTAGCGTACAACACATACCAAAAACTGCATCATCTATGGCAAATTCGGCCAAAAAGAGGTTGACAAATATGTGTCATAAGACCACTTGAAAATTCAAAATGGGAACCAAGTTGGTTGGGACAAAAGTTAGCACAATCGCTGGAAATAAAATTCCGCGCAGCTTGACCTTTGTTCACTAAAACAACGATAACTCCCTTTTTAGGAAGGCTATGGACGAAAGGTCAGATGTTCCAGAAACTAGACTTCCGTATCTTTATATACATATATTGTTCACCACACGGATCATTAAACTCAGATCACAGTGCATGTTTTAATTAACTGTTTTAGTATTTCCCAAGTTTAGTGAGAAAGCAAGGTTGAGACCATATCTAATGGCATAAGTGTTGATGCAAAAACATGACAATGACAGCCATAAGTGCGTTTAAACGCAGCACTGTGTTCGATTTCTTATCTCGACTAATGATTCTTTTGGTAACTCCAACTTGGTAGACTTGCAGAGAAAGTAGGAATGTCGGTACAGCTAATGTAACACCCCGAGATATTCGGAATAATTACAGCGCCGTAAACCCTTTAAATAAGGATTTACAAGGCTAATTAAAAAGAAAAGTAAATACAAGACATCAATACTGCGAAAATTCAAGTTTAGGAAAACGTACAACTGGTTCAACGGGTAATTAATACAACCATATCGAATTAATATCA
Source organism: Orobanche coerulescens (assembly GCA_033398695.1). Classification (NCBI taxonomy): domain Eukaryota; kingdom Viridiplantae; phylum Streptophyta; class Magnoliopsida; order Lamiales; family Orobanchaceae; genus Orobanche; species Orobanche coerulescens. The sequence goes on from CM065808.1 coordinate 175,965,644, forward strand.
AAAGGACACGCGTACTCGAGTACAGAAACCAAACCAAGACAACAAATCTCTAATAACAATAAACATCACTGAACCCCTTCGCTGCCACGCTTGCACGCGGGTCGTTTCCCTGCTCCTTGGCTACCTGAACATCAAAACAAATGTCCACCCCCGAAGGGGTTAGCAAAACCATGCTAGTACAAGTATCATATTAAACAATTCGAATATGCATCAACAATACATAACAAGATACATCACACGGAATTCCGCTACCGGAATCCGACAATGCGAATCTACAAGATTCCATTACACAGCATGGGTATTCCAATGATCCAGCGCCCTCAGCATAGATCCCAAGATGATCCCGTTGGACCAACACGAGGTGGAAATAACCCGTCCAATGATCCAGCCTCACCTAGATCCCAAGATGATCCCGTCGGACCAACACGAGGTGGACATCCGATCCAGCGCCTCAAAGATAGATCGTACAACGTATACAAACACAACTCATGCATACACATATGCCAAATCATTATGTTCATCAACATGAACATATAAACACTATATGACGAATATCATGAAAAATCAACGAAATAAATATCACGTTCAACAACATGAATAATCACACGCATGCTCCAAAAATACTGATATTAACATATCACGATACTTGCCTCGAAGATGGCAAGAACGATATACTTCAATGCTCTCGACGCACTCGAAGGCCGCCTCCTCCGATCAACGTAACAAGCTCGAACCTTAACAAAAGGAACGATATACAAATCATCTCAAGTCGAACAATGGCCTAACAATTCGGCCTACGGCCGAAAAGCTCAAACTAAACAATCTGTCTGGATTGCTTAGCGCGCGCTACGTACTCTACGTAACGTGCGCTAAGACGGGCTGTTAGCGTACGCTATCGTATAAGACTAGCGTGCGCTAGCCACGAACTGGCAGTCTGACTCGGCTGTCTCATAACGTACGCTACGTACGTTTCGGGCGTTAACTGAACCCCGATAGCGCACGTTAACTCACACATGTTAGCGTGCGCTAATCTTGCATGGCAGAATACTGCAAACCGAAAACTGGGTTGAATGGTGAAGAACTCATGAATTCTACCGTGATAATACAAGTTATCCTCGGGCATATCATGCTAATAAGGTTTCTGGAAGATTTATGATTATGAAATACCAATATACGGATAGTTATCTCAATATCACAATTCCTCTACGATCTTCAAGAAATAATCTAAGTTCCATCGTCTTACGTTCCAAAACACATGATTCCAACGTATACAACGTATCAACTAGGGAATATCCGATTACTTGATCATAAATCGATTTAAACATGCTTAGGAGTCCTTATAATAAGATGGTTCAAAGGTTCATTCGATATATAGTACCGATACGTCAAAAGTATCCTTCTAACATGTGATGACCGATAAAAACGAAATACTTGCTATCCAAACATGATTCAAACTTCCTTAGGAACCTTACTAATCATTGGTGAAGAATCACCTACCTCAAAGTAGTGAAGAACACGGATGAAAATGAAGCAATCCAACACCGAAGGCTTGAACACCAATCTCCAATGATATATGATCTTCAATCTCAAACTAGGTGGTTGATACGAAGTGTTTAGGACGAATGGAGTTATGTTTCAAGTGCAAGAGTTCGGGTTATGGGGGAAGAAAGAACTGAAATCACGAATAGGATGTTGTCCTATTTATAATAAATGGCTATTAGCGCGCGCTATACCCTGTTCGTAGCGTGCGCTAACGGCTCACAGTCTAAACTGTACTCGGCACTTAGCGTGCGCTACGCATATACCTGTAGCGTGCGCTAAGGCGTTGACTCGGCTTTTCCCGAAAGCCGTCCAGGTACATCCGACACGATCCGACAGGGGTCCCCCGGCCAAATCTCACCTACCGCATGTCTCAATCAATCTGACCACGCATAGCGTGCGCTATTTACACTCTGTAGCGTGCGCTATGAAACCATGCTAGCGTACGCTACCCTTAGCCTGTAGCGTGCGCTACATGCACAAAATTTCAACCTTTTAAATCACATACACGAAATTATATGCTCGACGACATCGGATTATGAAATACGGAGAATAGTACCCATACAAAAGTACAATCATTACAATATCACAAGTTCCCATTACATAACAGAAATCTCGGGTATTACATCCTTCCTCCCTAAAAAGAAGTTTCGTCCCGAAACTTAGGATGAAAACAACTCCGGATATTTAGCCTTCATACCGTCCTCCGTTTCCCAAGTGGCCTCTTCGACTCCATGTCGTGACCATTGTACTTTAACCAAATGTATTGGTTTATTCCTCAATTGTTTGATCCGGCTCTCAAGTATCTTGATTGGTCTCTCTTCGAAGGTGCCATCATTAGCTATCTCGATCTCGTCGAAATCAATGACGTGACTGGGGTCCGGTACATACTTCCGCAGTTGGGATACGTGAAACACATTGTGAACATGACTCAGCGATGGCGGTAAGGCCAACCTGTACGCTAAATCCCCAACTCTCTCTAGGATCTCAAATGGTCCGATATATCTCGGACTAAGCTTTCCTCTTCTCCCAAAACGGAAAATCCCTCGTGTAGGAGACACCTTCAATAGTACGTGGTCCCCGGCGTCGAACTCTAGAGGGCGACGACGTACATCTGCATAAGACTTCTGTCGACTCTGGGCAGTCAACAGTCTCTCTCGAATCACAGCTATCTTCTCTTGAGTCTGAATAATCAATTCCGGTTCCGTCCCGATCAAATCCGAAGAATCATCCCAACACAGGGGTGATCGGCATCTCCTCCCGTACAAAGCTTCAAATGGTGCCATTCTAATAGAAGCATGCCAACTATTATTGTAAGTGAATTCGATCAAGGGCAAGTGAACTTCCCAATCAGTTGACCAATCCAACGCACAAGCTCTAAGCATGTCTTCTACAGTTTGAATAGTCCTTTCGGACTGACCGTCTGTTTGGGGATGATAAGCTGTGCTAAAGTTGAGCTCAGTTCCCAAAGCCTTGTGAACTGCCTTCCAGAAGTGCGACACGAAACGACCATCTCGATCCGAAATAATGGTCTTCGGCGTCCCATGCAATCTGACTATCTCCGCAACAAATACTCGTGCCAATCTCTCGGGTCCCCATGTATCTTTGATTCCTAGGAAATGAGCCGACTTGGTTAGTCGATCAACTACGACCCAAATCATGTTCATTCCTGCTCTAGTCCTTGGCATACTGGTGATGAAATCCATCGAAATGTCCTCCCACTTCCATTCAGGGATCGGAAGCGGCTTTAACATCCCGACAGGTCGCTGATGCTCAATCTTGACCTGCTGACAAGTCAAACACTTCGAAACGTATTCTGCTATGTCCTTCTTCATATTCCCCCACCAGAAGTTTTGTTTAAGATCCTTATACATCTTACTGCTGCCCGGGTGAATAGAATAGGGCGCGCTATGAGCTTCTTTCAGAATGGTCCGTCTCAAATCATCATCATCGGGAACGCAAAGTCGACTTTGAAATCTCAGAACTCCATCATCTTGTATCACGAATCCTGGGGCTTTTCCCTTCTTTACTTCATCACATAATCGAAGGATCAGAGAATCGTCCAACTGCTTGGACTTGATCTTCTCGACTAGGGATGAAGTCAGCTCCATCACATAAAATCGCCCTTGGATTCCTGGTGCCCATACTTCAATCCCTTCGCGGATCAGTTCTCGTTGAATGCTGGTCTGGGGCGTAAGAGCTTCCAACACTCGAAGAGAAACAGGTTTACGGCTCAAAGCATCGGCTACTACATTTGCTTTTCCCGGATGATAGAGAATCTCTAAGTCGTAATCCTTGATCAATTCTAGCCACCTTCTCTGCCTCATGTTTAATTCTTTCTGACTGAAAATGTATTTGAGGCTCTTATGATCTGTAAAGATCTGACAATGAGTGCCGTACAGATAATGTCGCCAAATTTTCAAGGCAAAGACCACAGCTGCTAGCTCCAGATCATGAGTCGGATAGTTAACTTCGTACGGTTTCAATTGCCGAGAAGCATAAGCAATCACTTTATCCTTTTGCATCAACACGCAACCCAAACCCTGATTTGAAGCGTCAGATACCATAAATCCGTCGGTTCCTACGCGGCGCTAATATAGGTGCTGTCGTCAGTCTCTTCTTAAGTTCACAAAACCACTGGCACTTCTCATTCCACGCGAACTTTTGAGTTTTCTGAATAAATGAGTGAGCGGACGAGAAATTTTGGAAAATCCCTCTACAAAGCGGCGATAATATCCAGTTAGTCCTAAGAAGCTTCGGACTTCCTTCACGTTCTTAGGAGCTTCCCATTCCAAGATTGCTTCGACTTTTTTCGGGTCCACCTGAACTACATCGGCTGATATCACATGCCCAAGGAAGGTTACTTCCTTAAGCCAGAACTCGCATTTAGAAAATTTTGCATATAGCTGTTCCTTTCTCAAGATGCTCAAAACCACACGTAAATGTTCAGCATGATCCTCTGCGTCCCTCGAATATATCAAAATTTCGTCAATGAAAACGACCACAAATTTATCCAAGTACTCCAAGAATACCCGATTCATCAATTGCATGAATACTGCAGGAGCATTGGTAAGTCCAAATGGCATCACTACAAATTCATAATGCCCGTACCGGGATCTGAAAGCAGATTTCGGTATATCTGATTCCTTAATCCTCAACTGATGGTATCCTGATCGCAAGTCAATCTTTGAGAATACCCTTGCCCCTTGCAGTTGATCAAACAAGTCGTCGATCCGAGGTATAGGATACTTGTTCTTGATTTTCATCTTATTGAGTTCCCTGTAATCAATACACAGTCGGAGGGATCCGTCTTTCTTCCGGACAAAGAGAACGGGCGCTCCCCAAGGGGAAACGCTCGGTTGAATATAGCCCTTCTGTAACAATTCCTCCAGTTGCTTCTTGAGTTCATACATCTCGGTTGGCGCCATCTCGGTTGGCGCCATGCGGCGGAAGTCCGTTTTGATGACTCGCTCATGACCGTTTCATTATTCTGAGAATGATTAATTCTACACTTTTTGACATCCGAGTTCGTTTCGGTGTCGTTTTGTTGAGTTCCGTACTTTTTAGCGACTTTTCCGCACTTGAGTTCGATTCTTGCGAATCTCGGTCGAAACTGCTGTTTCGAGTTTCCCATAAGTTCGTTTAACTTCGTTATACGTGTTGTGAACTTCGGTTTGGTTATTCGATCACGTATCGTGATTTTCGGGCGTTTTGGGCCATTTTGTAATTTACCCAAAGTTATGGGTATCCGTATCTGTAATTATTGTCTCGACCCATTTCTTGGTCGCGTATGATTAATTATTGCATTATGTTTTCATTTCGGGTCGTTGATGTTGTCCGCGAACTTTTCGTCGTGTTCGTTCCGTAGGTTTTCGAAAATCGAGTCGTCGGGTCACGGCGGCTGAACAGCTGGAAGGACGGTGGCGGGTCCTGGTCGGACGGTTGCGGGCACTGGCTAGGCTGATGCGGCAGAAACCGGCGTAGCGCGCGCTACTGCCGGAAGGCTGCGTGCGCTAACTGGCAGGAGTAGCACACATTATGCGTCCGGCCGACGCACGCTATCGGGTCTGGACAGTGGAGTCCTGAGGTTCTGGAATCGGGTAGGCTCGGCAGGTAGCGCACGCTACTGCCGGACACTACGTACTCTACAGCCGGCAGGTAGCGCACGCTACGGCCGGAAGGCTGCGCACGCTACCTAGCCGAGCAGTCCAGTGCAGGAGTTCACTGGATTGCGGCCTGGGCCGATAGCGTGCGCTAGCTCGGCAGCCTAGCGCACGCAAGTCCGGCCCAGTATAAATGTGGCAGAGCAGCCTCGTTTTCACTCATTTTTCATTTCCTTTATTTTCGATCCGCGGCTGGAGCTTCGTGTAATATCCGCAATTTCGAATTTCGGTAATTTTCCTTTTTTTCGGCGGAAGTCCGTTTTGACGACTCTCTCATGACCGTTTCGTCATTCCGAGAATGATTAATTCTGCACTTTTTGTCATCCGAGTTCATTTCGATATCGTTTTGTTGAGTTCCGAGCTTTTTAGCGACTTCTCCGCACTCGAGTTCGATTCTTGCGAATCTCGTTGGAAACTGCTGTCTCGAGTTTCCCGTAAGTCCATTTAACTTTGTTAGACGTGTTGTGAACTTCGGTTTAGTTATGCGATCACGTATCGTGATTTTTGGACGTTTTGGGCCATTTTCGTAATTTCCCAAAGTTTGGGGTAATTACTTTCCGTTGTCGAATTTCGAGCCTTCGGGTGGTCGGAATCGTGTGATCTCTTAGTGCTCGAATTCGTCTTTGTGAGTATTTCGTAACCGTATCTTCGATTCGCATTCAAGTTCGGGTTTCGGGGTCGATCGGGCCGTCGGAGTTGGCCCCGGCCGAGTCATGGCCGGGCAATCTGGGCCCAGGCCTGCACTGGCCGAGTTACGGCCGGTAGTGCTCAGCAGTGTACCATGGGCCGCGGCACATGCCGGCAGGGCCGCGGCACACTCGTGTTGCACTTATCGGCCAAACCTTCTGTACCGTGTGTCGCGGCACATGCCGGCAGGGCCGCGGCACACTGCCGAGTCACTGCCGCGGCACACCCGTCCGGGCCGCGGCACACTCATGTTTCAATTATCGGCCAACCCCTCTGTACCGTGAGCCGCGGCACATGCCGGCAGGGCCGCGGCACACTGCCGAGTCATTGCCACGGCACACTCGTCCGGGCCGCAGCACGCTGCCGATAACTGGGGGCAGATTCGGCCCTGTGCCGCGGCACACTTCGGCTGGGCCGCGGCACACAGTGCAGATCAGCCTATTTAAGGCCTCGCAGCGTATTTTTCACACATTTTCTCATTCTCTTCCTTCTCTTCCGCGGCTGGAGGCGTGGGAATCATGGAAAGATGTTGTTGTTCTTTCAATCCACGAAGTTCTTGAGTTTCTAACATCAATCAATCATCCCATAACCTCCTCCGATCTACCGAATCAAGGTTAGATTTCTAGAAAATCTAGTTTTGGGAATTTGGGTATTTTGGTTGATTTCGCCCGTTTAGTCCGATTTATCTTAGGATTATGATGGATTGATGATTATTTAGATGTATTACATCATTCCCCTTGTTATTCCATGGTTGGATCGTATTGATTCGTTGTTTTGGTCGAGTTCTTGATCGACGCCTTGAAGGTGTCCGGTAGAATGTCTTAGAGGGTTTTTCGGGCGTTCTATAATTATTCTTCCTCGTATGATCGATGATTTATTGATTATATGTTGTTAGGTACGAGTTTCTTGCGAAGAAACCGAGTTGAACCCTTCCGTTTGTCGTCGTCTTCCGTTTCGATAGCATCGGGCGTTTCGAAGCTTTCCGGTTGAGCCGTGTTCGTCGGGATACTTGCGTGCCGATTTCGAGGCAAGTACCTTGCCCATACTTTTCTTGTTTTATGGATATGATAATTAGTGATCGTCTAAATGTGGTTGTTTGGTCGTTTGAATTGAACTTTCGAAAGATTCGATTTAGCCTTGTTAAAGGCTTGCTTTCAAAACGCGTGTGTTTTGTGAATGGTGTGGTTTATGAATGACTATGTGAATTCTATGGATATGTTTGGTGTTGATGTTGCACTTGGTATTGCGTGTGGACGTATATTATTTTATTTCGGTGCATTGTGGTTTGACGTGGTGCTTTGCTAAGTGGTTGATGCCTCTGCGTGAATTGTTTGGGTATCTTTGTTGTATTGTGCTATATATGTGATTGTGTGGATGTGGGCGGGGCCTACGGTGGCACATGGCATGCGATCATGTGGCCAGGATGCAACAAGTGATTGATCCAACCGTGAGCGCCAAAGATAATCTACGGTGGCACATGGCATGCGATCATGTGGCCAGGATGCAACAAGCGATTGATCCAACCGTGAGATGTGTGTGATTTGTTTCGCTAGCCAGCTCGGGAGGGTCCTTCGAGGCCTCGGGCGGGATCAATGTTATTACCCTGTTCCCAAGGCGATGCGCGTGCGCGATTATGTTTTGTTGATTTTTATGTCCGTCAAGGACACGTGATGTTGGGCTCTGGCCCTGTGAATTGTTGTCGGTTTTCTATTTGCGAAAACAAAACCTTTGGGCTGTGACCCCTGTTGATTTTTAGAAAGATAAGGATTTGATAATCCTAAATTGCTTTGTATTAAAACTCCCGAGGGTATTTTAAGCTAGTTTGCAAACCGTTCTCGTTAATTGTGATCTTTCTGATTTGGAAAGTTTTACTCAAACTCTTGCCTCAGGAAGTATTCATTTCGTTGTATTTTAATCTTTGAGGATTTGTGATTATTGTCATTCTTGTAACTTGAATTGTATGGCTCGTATTTTTTCACTTGTACTTGCACTAGCAAAACAGTGGAGTTTTGCTAACCCCCGAGTATTCGGGGGGTGGATGTCTATTTTTGCATTCAGGTTTTGGAGCATAGCACAGGGTCGGCACGAAGGATGATGAAAGATGAACGTTACTAATCACACGAGGATCCGTTGATGTCGTATTGGTCTAGTTGTAATTTCTTCTCCGTTGCAGTATCTTTTCCCCGTTGTATGGGAGTTTATTGTATTTTGACCCCTACGTGGGTATGTGTTGGAATTGAGTTGTATGTTATTATTGAAAGACCAGATCGGTCTACTGAGTCATTTTAGCCTTAAAGGCGATGTTTAGATATTTGATTTTTGTTATCAGCCTGGTAGATCCTCGAGGAGAGGGTTTACGGCGTGTAATATCCCTGAGTGGATTGGGGGTGTTACATAAATGGTATCAAAGCTTTAGGTTGTTGAAACCTAGGCTTTCGGGTCAGTGATCTCTGTTGAGTTTTGTCTCGTCGGATTTTGTCTGACTGAGTCGTGTCGCGACGCGTCGTCTGAGTTTGTTGGTCGTGATTAGTATCGTGGGCGATCATCTTCGTGCGACCTGTGGATGTAAGTCTCCCTTCTTTGTGTTGTGCCTCGTGTGACGAGCTATTTTTATGATTATTTGTTAAGTGATGGAATCCTTTTATGGATTTTGATTTCTTGATATGTGGTTATTTGACCCTCATATTTCGTTCATATGAGGAGTAGTGTTGCTGGATTGTGCATGTTTGACTTTATTTCTTTTATCCGTTGCGTGAGTTCTTTTGTAATGACTTTCGGTATTTTACCGACGAAGTTTTATTTCGAAAACCGATTCCTTTAACCGAGTTTTGGGCATTATGGCCTTGATCGTTTCGGCGAAACTCTAATGACGGTATTTAGTATTTTGTAAATGGCTTTTGTGAGTTTTTGAAATATTACCGTCATCGGTCTTCTTGGCGTTTTTTTTGTAAATGGTTTTTAGCCTGGTGAGTTCCGGTGTGGGACCCACGGCGCTATAATGTTTCGTGTAATTACCTGAATTTTTGGGCATTCTAGCCTTTTTGGCATCGTCCTTTTTGGCATTGAATTATTTTCGAAAACTTGAGTATCTTAGAAATAAATTTCGAGACGTACGTTTAAAATGAATTGTTTTCTCACGGTACTTCCAAGGTGCCACAATATGTTTCAAAATTCTTCTACCTCGAGGATCAAAATGTTTTGAGTTATTTTCAATGTTTTATAAACACTTTTACTTATACCCGAGGGTCGAATATTCTGAAATCTTTTCACTAAAAGAAAGTGTCCTGATTTTTATCAAATGCGAAATGGTTTTCCAAAGTCTCGATAACGATGTTTCACGTTTTTACTTTTTTTGAAAGGTGATACTCAAGATCGACCAGTGTTTTTCTAAATTATTTTCCAAAGGAGGTTTTCGTTTTTAAAACCTATCCATTCCCGTTTGAGGGCTGGGTATGTATGTATGATGTTGGCTTTGTCGCTATGATGTTAACTCCCGAATATGATCGAGTTGGTGGCATGAACGTTGAGGCGTTGCCACGTATTTGTTGTACTAGCCCTCTGTGAGAGGTGTGAACTGGTATTTAATGGTTGTTGCCTCATGGTGGATTGCGTGTGCCACACGAGTGTGAGATGTTGAAGCTTGGGTTTGTACGTTGGTGTACATATGTGATTGTTTCAGGATGTTTGTATTACGTGCTGGTTATCGTTCGGGCCATTGAGGTCGCCAAACGATACCGTCGTTGTTGTAGTGTTTGTGTGTGTATTACTTTACGATGGTAATCGTTGTATATGATATGTGTTATGATTCCTTGTTGTGCTGAGTTGGCAGCTCCGGTATGTTGTTTTGCGGTGTTATGTTCCATTGTATCTAGCATTTGTATTTTTGGTATGCCGAGCCGAGGCATTTCAACCGTGATGTGCCACGGGAATGTACGTGCAATTTGTCCTTCTCGTCAGTAACACATTTCGAGTGTGGACTCGAGGGACACCGAATTCAGTTTTGCGAATTGGCTACCGAGACTTTCGGAGTTCGCGCTTCAGCACAGATATCAGGATCGGCTCTAAGAGGCCCATGGGAGATTTCTCTGTCGGTTGCTTTTTGTGTTGTTACCTTGTTTCCGTTATTGTGAGTTGTGGGGAAGACTTTCTTTTATAAGAGGTCGAATGTAATGCCCGTATCATTTTTGACTTCCGCATTTTCTCTCTCTCAAGTCTATCGATTCGCTCGTGTTCGTTGATACTGTCTGAACTTGTTCTGTATTTCGGTTTCATCGTTCGAACGAGTTGTGATCTTGTTTTGGGTCGATCTGGTTATCGCTGTGACTTTTCCGAGTTCGGTTCGATTCTTGTGAACCTTGTTCGGAAGTAACATCTTTTGGTTCTACTACTTCTTTTATTCGAAGTGGATCGGATTTGGAACTTCTGTATTTTCGACTCTGTCGACTCGTTTATGTTCGTTAACATTTTTTGAGCTTGCCCTGTCCCTTACTTTTGTTAATCGAACGAGGGTTGTAGTGTTTCGAAATTACTCTTTCGTCGTTGTGACTTTTCAATTGTTATTCCCTTTCCTGTGGATCTTATGTGAGTGCGCATCTTGTTGTTTTCACCAGATCAGGTTTTGTCTCGAGTCGAGATGTGAACCTCGGAGTTGTCGGTTGAACCTTATTGTTCTTCGTGATCCGAACATGATTATTCGATTTTTGTTGTCTCGATCGTTATGGTTCGATCGTTTGATTGTTTGATTTTTGTTGATCTCGTTTCGTGATCGTTGAACATTCAGACTCCTTCGTAATTCCCTTAAGTTCGGGAAATTAGTCTCGTTTTCGATCTTCCAACCCTTGGGCGGTGGAATTCCGTATTTGTTCAGCGTTTGGCTCGTTTTTTGATTGATGTACCGTTGGGATGGTCAATCGTATTGATTTTCGTTGGTTGTGTTTTGTGATTGTTCGTATAATCGACTTGATTGTATTATCTGTTTGATGACGCTTGTCACTTGTTGGTTTTATTATGTCTCTACCGGTGGCGTTGTGTTGGTCGTCGTGGAGCGTGTTTTCACGTCGTATGTCTCTTTGCGTTTCTTGCAGCGTTTCGCCGTTGGGCGCGAGTTTTCGGTTTTTGTGTATCTCGTCGAGTTTTCCTGGCGGGTATATTGCTTCCCCCTACTTGTTTTAAGTTTCGGGACGAAATTTCTTTTAAGGAGGGTAGAATGTAATATCCGCAATTTCGAATTTCAGTAATTTTCTTTTTTTCGGCGGAAGTCCGTTTTGACGATTCGCTCATGACCGTTTCGTCATTCCGAGAATGATTAATTCTGCACTTTGTCATCCGAGTTCGTTTCGGTATCGTTTTGTTGAGTTCCGAGCTTTTTAGCGACTTTTCCGCACTCGAGTTCGATTCTTGCGAATCTCGTTGGAAACTGCTGTCTCGAGTTTCCCATAAGTCCGTTTAACTTTGCTAGACGTGTTGTGAACTTCGGTTTAGTTATGCGATCACGTATCGTGATTTTTGGACGTTTTGGGCCATTTTCGTAATTTCCCAAAGTTTGGGGTAATTACTTTCCGTTGTCGAATTCGAGCCTTCGGGTGGTCGGAATCCTGTGATCTCTTAGTGCTCGAATTCGTCCTTGCGAGTATTTCGTAACCGTATCTTCGATTCGTATTCAGGTTAGGGTTTCGGGGTCGATCGGGCCGTCGGAGTTGGCCCCGGCCGAGTCATGGCCAGGCAATCTGGGCCCAGGCCGGCACTGGCCGAGTTACGGCCGGTAGTGCTCGGCAGTGTACCGTGGGCCGCGGCACATGCCGGCAGGGCCGCGGCACACTCGTGTTTCACTTATCGGCCAAACCTTCTGTACCGTGTGCCGCGGCACACTGCCGAGTCACTGCCGCGGCACACCCGTCCGGGCCGCGACACACTCATGTTTCAATTATCGGCCAACCCCTCTGTACCGTGAGCCGCGGCACACTCGTTCGGGCCGTGGCACGCTGCCGATCACTGGGGGCAGATTCGGCCCTGTGCCGCGGCACACTTCGGCTGGGCCGCGGCACCCAGTGCAGATCAGCCTATTTAAGGCCTGGCAGCGTATTTTTCACCCATTTTCTCATTCTCTTCCTTCTCTTCCGCGGCTGGAGGCGTGGGAATCATGGAAAGATGTTGTTGTTCTTTCAATCCACGAAGTTCTTGAGTTTCTAACATCAATCAATCATCCCATAACCTCCCCCGATCTACCGAATCAAGGTTAGATTTCTAGAAAATCTAGTTTTGGGAATTTGGGTATATTGGTTGATTTCGCCCGTTTAGTCCGATTTATCTTAGGATTATGATGGATTGATGATTATTTAGATGTATTAGATCATTCCCCTTGTTATTCCATGGTTGGATCGTATCGATTCGTTGTTTTGGTCGAGTTCTTGATCGACGCCTTGAAGGTGTCCGGTAGAATGTCTTAGAGGGGTTTCCGGGCATTCTACGATTATTCTTCCTCGTATGATCGATGATTTATTGATTATCTGTTGTTAGAGTCGAGTTTCTTGTGAAGAAACCGAGTTGAACCCTTCCGTTCGTCGTCGTCTTCTGTTTCGATAGCATCGGGCGTTTCGAAGCTTTCCGGTTGAGTCGTGTTCGTCGGGATACTTGCGTGCCGATTTCGAGGCAAGTACCTTGCACATACTTTTCTTGTTTTATGGATATGATAATTAGTGATCGTCTAAATGTGGTTGTTTGGTCGTTTGAATTGAACTTTCGAAAGATTCGATTTAGCCTTGTTAAAGGCTTGCTTTCAAAACGCGTGTGTTTTTTGAATGGTGTGGTTTATGAATGACTATGTGAATTCTATGGATATGTTTGGTGTTGACGTTGCACTTGGTATTGCGTGTGGACGTATATTATTTCATTTCGGTGCATTGTGGTTTGACGTGGTGCTTTGCTAATTGTTTGATGCCTGTGAGTGAATTGTTTGGATATCTTTGTTGTATTGTGCTATATATGTGATTGTGTGGATGTGGGCGGGGCCTACGGTGGCACATGTCATGTGATCATGTGTCCAGGATGCAACAAGCGATTGATCCAACCGTGAGAGCCTAATAAAAACTATGGTGGCACATGGCATACGATCATGTGGCCAGGATGCAACAAGTGATTGATCCAACTGTGAGCGCCAAAGATAATCTACGGTGGCACATGGCATGCGATCATGTGTCCAGGATGCAACAAGCGATTGATCCAACCGTGAGATGTGTGTGATTTGTTTCGCTAGCCAGCTCGGGAGGGTCCTTCGAGGCCTCGGGCAGGATCAATGGTATTACCCTGTTCCCAAGGCGATGCGCGTACACGATTATGTTTTGTTGATTTTTATGTCCGTCGAGGACAAGTGATGTTGGGCTCTGGCCCTGTGAATTGTTGTCGGTTTTCTATTTGCGAAAACAAAACCTTTGGGCTGTGACCCCTGTTGATTTTTGGAAAGATAAGGATTTGATAATCCTAAATTGTTTTCTATTAAAACTCCCGAGGGTATTTTAAACCATTTTGCAAACCGTTCTCGTTAATTGTGATCTTTCGGATTTGAAAAGTTTTACTCAAACTCTTGCCTCGGGAAGTATTCGTTTCGTTGTATTTTAATCTTTGAGGATTTCTGATTATTGTCATTCTTGTGACTTGAATTGTATGGCTCGTATTTTTGTACTTGTACTTGCACTAGCAAAACAGTGGAGTTTTGCTAACCCCCGAGTATTCGGGGGGTGGATGTCTATTTTTGCATTCAGGTTTTGGAGCATAGCACATGGTCGGCACGAAGGATGATGAAAGATGAACGTTACTAATCACACGAGGATCCATTGATGTATGGGAGTTTATTGTATTTTGACCCCTACGTGGGTATGTGTTGCAATTGAGTTGTATGTTATTATTGAAAGACCAGATCGGTCTACTGAGTCATTTTAGCCTTAAAGGCGATGTTTAGATATTTGATTTTTGTTATCAGCCTGGTAGATCCTCGAGAAGAGGGTTTACGGTGTGTGATATCCCTGAGTGGATTGGGGGTGTTACACTTCGGAGGTGACGAAGCCATGTTGTTTAACAACAAATCCACGAAGTTCTTGAGTTCATAACATCAATCAATCATCCGTTATCATCCTTTGATCCAGCTAATCAAGGTAATCTTCCTTACAACCCTAATTTCGTGAATTTGGGGGTTTTGCGTTTTTGTCCGATTCGTTCCATATTGTTGATTAATTCATGATGGGTATGATTAATCTTGGTAGTATTCCTGTGTTTAACATCATTTAATCCATTGTTCTTCGTCGAATCGAAGTATATTTCTTGATTTCCTTCGAATCGACTTTTTAGGGGATTTGTTCTCGATCTCATTTTTCATCCGTTTTTGTTGGATCGATTGTGGTTAAATGATATTTTTAAACATATTCTATGGATTGTATATCCATATTTCGACTTGGAATTCCGTTTTCGTGTTTTGTCGGGACGAATCGTGTTCTTGGCCGTTTGGGGGAAAACACTTGAACTTTCGTCATTCGTTCTTTGAATTCAACGGCTTTGAGTCGTGCTATGGAATTCATTTTCATTGTTGTTATTGTCCTTCGTAGTTTATTATCGCGAGTGGGCGTTCGGTGGAGTCGGCGGGTTCGTAGTCGGTTCGTGCCAACCTACTTCGGTCGATTCTCCACGTTGTTCTTATTCGAGGCAAGTACCTTGTCCATACTATTCTTGTTTTGTGGATATGATAATTGGTGATCATGTTGGTGTGTTTGTTTATTTGTTTGAAATGAGTTTTCAAAAGATTCGGCTAGCCTCGTTAAAGGCTCACTTTCAAAACGCGTGTGTTTTGTAAATTGTATGGGTTGTAAGTGACTACGTGAATTCTTTAGATATATTTGGTGTTGATGTTGCGCTTGATAATGCGTGTGTACGTATATTGCTTCTTTCCGTTGCGTTATGGTTGACGTGCGTGTTGTTAGTTATTCGTGTGGTCGTGGACTGACGGATGAATTATGTGAATTGTTGTATTGATTTGATAATTGTTACGACGATGACTATGTACTTGATGTTTGTGACAATGTGAATACTTGTTGTGAGAGACGTCATATCCGGGAGCCTCTGAGGGCGGGGCGTGCGATCTCCGGCCTGGTGTACGCTGCAATGTGCAGCTCTATATGGTTGGTGAACGCCGGTGTTTACCTGATGCGCGTGCAAGGGGCGGCTCTTATGGGAGTGACGCCAGCGCGGTGACACGGACAATGTGCGGCTGACATGTGGAGTGAACGCCGGTGCAGTGTTTCGGATGGGCGCTGTGCTTATTGGTAACGGATATTTGAGTGTTTAGCTAAGACCCCGTTACCGAATGATTATCGTATTTCAAATACTTTCAACCCTTTTCAAAATGCTGGTCTCGATATAGACCGTGATTCGTGTTTTCTGGTAGTGTGTTTCAACTTGTTTTAAATGTTGGTATCAGGGTTAATTAACCAAGGACATTTGACGAGGTCTCCGAGGGTTAATTAATTAGGGGTCTTGAGCAGTTTTTGGGCAGACGAAAGGCTGTGTCCTTGATTATACTGTGTTGACATTTTGTGTTTTGGGTCGAGGACCCCGTGTGATGTTGAGATGTTTGATCTCGTGTTGATATTATTTGGATTGGGTCGAGAACCCCATGGGAAATATTTGTGAAGACTCGTTTGTGTTGATTGAGTGATTTTCTTGCAAATTGCTTTCCGCCTACTGGTCGAGGACCCTGTTGATTTTGGAAAGCGAAGGATTTGATAATCCTAAATTTTTTTCTATTTAAACTCTCGATGGCATCTTTAAAACTGTTTTATAAATTGTTTCCCTTTATTTGCGATCTTGCGGTTTTGTAAATGTTTACCAAACTCTTGCCTCGGGAAGTACTTTTTGTTACGTTTGGATCTTTGAGGATTTATGGTTATTGTTATTCGTGGAATGGGAATTGTATGGCTCGTATTTGCACTCTGTTCTTGCACTAGCAAAACAGTGGAGTTTTGCTAACCCCCGAGTATTCAGGGGGTGGATGTCGGTTTTTGCATTCAGGTTTGGGAGCATAACACATGGTCGGCATGAAGGATGATGAAAGATGAATGATATTAATCACACGAGGATCCGTATGATGTCATTGGTTTAGTTATAGTTTATTTTCCGCTGCAGTATTCTTTTCCCCGTTGTACGGGAGTTTATTGTATTTTGACCCCTGCGTGGGTATATATTGGAATTGAGTTGAATGTTATTATTGAAAGACCAAATCGGTCTGCTGAGTCGTTTTAGCCTTAAAGGCGATGTTTAGATGTTTGATTTTAGTTATCAGCCTGGTAGATCCTCGAGGAGAGGGTCTACGGCGTGTAATATCCCTGAGTGGATTGGGGGTGTTACATAAATGGTATCGGAGCCAGGTTGTGGAAACCTAGGCTGTCGGGTCAAGTCGTGTTGTTTAAGTCTTGTTTCGTCGGATTTTATCTTACTAAGTCGTGTCGCGACGCGTCGTCTGAGTTTGTTGGTCGTGATTAGTATCGTGGGGCGATCATCATCTTCGTGCGACCTGTGGATGTAAGTCTTCCTTCTTTGTGTTTGTGCCTCGTCTGATACGAGTTACTTGTATGATTAACTGTTAAGTGATGGAATCCTCTTATGGATTTTGATTTCGTGATATGTGGTTATTTAACTCTCATATTTTTTTCATATTGTAATATCCGGATTTATTATGGTGTATTTCATCTGTATTCAAACCCTGTATTATATGGATTTGTGGTTTCGATTATTGGAGTATGATATTTCTTGCATTGATACCTTCGTACATAAGTATAACAACATGCAAAATTTCTCAAGCAAACTCGTGATAGCGCACGCTAAGAATGTAGCTTAACGCGCACTATCGGGCTATTACTAGCGCACGCTATGCATGTAGGAGTTGCGTGCGCTAAGAACTCAATTATTGAGCGGGACGGCTAGCACATGCGCCAGCCGGGACATGGGTCCGGATAAGATTCCCGCGGACGAACCTGGATAGTTCTGAAGTCAACTATTATTAGCGCACGCTAAGGAAAGCTTAGTAGCGTGCGCTAACTTGTTAAAATGCAGAATATTATAAATGGGACAACAACCCGTTTTGGCTTACATTTTACTCGTCCATTCTTCATTCTTGAGAGGCCAGAGAGCTGTAATAATACTTCTATACACTTAGAACACATCTTGTTGATGTTTATATATTGGTTATCACTTGGGAGTAATCATTGAAGTGGAATAGCACCTTGGAGGGGCATACAACCAACTGGAGTCGGATTCTACCTTACGGTTCAGTGATTTTCATCATATTAAGGTATGTTCAACTTATCCCTAGACTTAGAGTTGGATTCTAAAGAATGGGATGATCATGATAACGAGATATTGATTTTCATAGATGAATTATCCAAAGTATATCATGTTTGGAATATTGAGATGAATAAGCCTTAAGTACCTTGATTATGATCATCAAGATTCGAATCTTATTACATTGAATATGTAAAGGAAGCTTCTATCATTGGTAATCCGAATCTAGTAGATGACTTCATAGCAATCTTGAACTTGACTTTAACATCATTATTTATTAGATAAATCTAGAGGATTGATCATGGAAGGACTTATCCAGTATAGATGGGACGTTTAACAACTTCAGCATGATAATATTGATTGATATAAAGGTGTTGATATCAACCGTTAAACCTTTCGAATTGTCGTATGAATATTTGTAGCCGAATGGAATATGGTTTTATAATGGTATGCATATTCTCGAATCCGAAGTTGTTGCTATCCGTAAGATCATTCATAATCGTATGAACATGATATATTCATGGAGGTAACATGAATTATCACGGAAGATTTCATTGTTTTGATCATGATGAGAACAGTTTACTGCCCAGCAGTAAACTGCCATGCATAGATAGCGCACGCTAAGCTATATAGATTAACGTGCGCTATCGAGTACGAGTTAGCGTACGCTACGTTGGGTACATAACGTACGCTAGACCATCAGACGAGTCAGTCGACTGATCAGCGAAGTACTGACCATGCATAGTTAGCGTACGCTAGGCTTTGCTGTTTGCGTGTGCTATCGAGCAGACTTAACGCACGCTACACAGAGTACTTAGCGTGCGCTAAGCAAGTCAGGCAGATTGCATTTTATGAACTTTTGGCCGTAAATTGAATTGTTAAATATTCGTACGACGTGAGATAAATCCTATATCATTTATTTTGTTAAGGTTTGATCTTGTTACGTGATTGATTGAGGAGGACGACCTTCGAGTGTTCGTTTTCGTGGAAGTATTGTTCTTGTCTTCAAATCGAGGCAAGTACCTTATTTGTTTTATGTATTGTTGTTATACATATTGTCGTGCATGTATGTGGTTATTGTATGTCCACCTCGTGTTGGTCCGACGGGATCATCGGGGGATCTATGCTAGCGTGCGCTAGATCATCGGACGGGTTTTTCCACCACGGGTTGGTCTGACGGGATCATCG
This sequence comes from Orobanche coerulescens, assembly GCA_033398695.1. Taxonomy (NCBI): domain Eukaryota; kingdom Viridiplantae; phylum Streptophyta; class Magnoliopsida; order Lamiales; family Orobanchaceae; genus Orobanche; species Orobanche coerulescens. The sequence goes on from CM065808.1 coordinate 175,984,543, forward strand.
TGGGTTCTAGGCAGTGAACGCTGGATCGACGGAATTACCATGGGTATGTTATGATATCATGTTGTGATTATCAGTTGTGTATGTCATTTTTGAGTTTCTCGTAGGAGAAGACTCGTTGGTATTTTGTCATTTACGTTATTATTCTTCGTGAGATATGAATAATATGTTGTGGTACTTGTACTAGCATCGTTGTGCTAACCCCTTCGGGGGTGAACATTTTGTTTATGTTCAGGATCCAGGAGAGCGGGAAAACAACCACTGGAGCTGCATGACGACGAGGGTGCAGAGTGATGTTTTGGCCGGGTTCATTTGTTTGTTGTTTATTGGTTATTTCAATAAGTACTCGAGTACGAAGTCATTTATGTTGGATTTGAGTTTGGTGATGTATTATTAAGTTCTCGTTGTACAATTGTACTTTCAGTATTTGGTCAGGACTGTTATATCTTAATTTCCTCATTTCCATTCGTTAATACCTTTTAATGTCTGTTCAATTCTTCAGCCTTGTAAATGCTTATGTAAAGGATTTACGGCGCTGTAATATTCCTGAATATATCGGGGGTCTTACAGAATATGGTATCAGAGCTAAGATTATGGATATCTTGGCCGTTGGGTTAAAATAGGGGTCATTTATGTCTTTTGAGGTAACCGGCCGTGAATAACATCACTGCACTGCCTACGTCTTCATGCGAACGGTGGTTGTAAGTTCCTAAACTCTATCTCGTTCTTTACATGTTGTGTCTTTTTTATACTCGAATATTAGAACGATGTTGTTTCCTGTATATTGAGTATTTATGCTTACAGTATGTTGAGAGGCGGACGTGTACGTGGTCGCGGTCGTGGACGCGGACGAAGAAATCTTTGAAAGAAGCGTCGCCTTCCAATCGGGCGATCATAGCTCGGGCGAGCAACGATCTATTAATAACGAGATCTGCTGTGTACGAGAGATCCTTCGTCAAGTGGTGAACCAGATGACTCAGTTCGCCCAAGTCGTGGACCCAATGCAAGTGGCGGTGGGACTACAGCAGGGAGAGAGACAGCAAGGGATCCCAGACATGGGAAATCGAGGTGACCGGTGGCTGCAAGAGGTGGCGAAGATACAACCACCTAAATTCGATGGTATTTCTGAGACTCCCACCTGGGATCATTGGTTGAAAGAACTGGAGAAAATCTTTGCCGGAATTAAGCGCTTGCAGACGGAGAGCCTCTATCGCTCAATATTTTCTGATAGGGGAAGCGTCCGAATGGTGGGAAGCCATCCGGCCTGTAGACCATGATGCTGATTGGACAGAGTTTAGATTGATGATGGAAGCCCAGTATTGCCCTCGTCCTGTGAAGGAAGCCAAAGTTCGGGAGTTTTTCTCCGCTCAGCCTTCTGATGTGCCAGTATCCCAGGCAATTAAGACGTTTAACCAGCAGCTGGCATTTGTTCGACATCTGGTCATAACAGATGCAGAAATGATGATCCATTTCGATATGAGGATGAAACCAGAAATCCAGAGGTACATGTCCGGATTTGAATGTACCACACTCCGTCAATACCAGGATAAGGCGTTGGCGTACGAGATCAAGGAAGCAGCTATGGAGAAATTTTCGGAATCCAAGAAACAGAAAGTCTCTGGTACTTTTACAGAACACAAGAACAGCGGGCCCCGTAAGGCCCAGTCATCCTTTCACTCTTTCAAGAAACCTCCGCACCCAGTTAGGAGCGGAAAGAACTTCGGAGCGACATCGACTATTACTGATGTTACCAGGAAATGCTTTAACTGCGCCCATACGGGGCACTATCGACGGAATTGCCCCCTTCCTGCCGTGACTTGTTTTGATTGTGGACGAGAGGGACATCGGGCAGTGTTTTGTGAAGAGGCTGCAAAGTCTTTTAGAGCCCGTACACCACAGCCAGTCCAGAATGAAGCCAGTATCCAACAGACGCAGCAAAGTGTTCAGATGCCTCAGAATTTTGGCCGTGGACGAGGCAGAGGACAATGGTACCGAAAGGGGACATCGAGTGCCGGATCTGCTCCCCCACGTCTGTACGAGATGAGGAGGACAGACGATTAGGATGCTGCTGTCGCATCAGGTACTATCCAGATCCTATCCCAGCCAGTTAGCGTTTTATTCGATACAGGAGCTACACATTCTTTTATATCTTTGTCTTGTGTAAATCGTTTGAATATTTCCGGTTTTCATACTTGTGAACCTTATGTTGTTGGTTTACCGAGTAGAGAGAGAATTGTCGGAAACTTAGAAACTAGAAATTTCCCTATATCATTTGGAGGCAGAGAGTGGCTCTCAAATCTGATCGTGATAGAAATGCAAGGAGATGACCTGATACTCGGAGACGATTGGCTTAATCGATATAGAGCAATTGTGAACTATCGAAGGAGGAATATCTCGCTGATCGCCGATGACGGTTCCAAAATTCTGTTTGAGGGATGGAAACCGGGTAGCTCAGGAAAATTGATCAAAGCGATGAAAGCTGTCAGATTGTTAAAACAGGGCTGTATCGGGTATTGGTGCTATGCAATGAAGAAAGAAGATGAAATTATGAAACTTTCATCCATTCCTGTTGTGAATGAATTTCCACATGTATTTCCTGACGAATTACCTGGACTACCTCCACGATGGGATGTAGAATTCACTATTGAGCTGGAACCCGGAGCTACGCCAATTTCTAAGGCGCCGTATCGTATGGCACCTACTGAGATGTACGAACTGAAGAAGCAGTTGGAGGAGTTACTGGACAAGGGCTATATTCAGCCAAGTGTTTCACCCTGGGGAGCGCCAGTTCTTTTTGTCCGAAAGAAGGATGGATCGCTCCGACTGTGTATTGACTATCGAGAGCTGAACAAGATGACGACCAAGAACAAGTATCCGTTGCCACGGATTGATGATCTGTTTGACCAGTTGCAAGGGGCAACAGTATTCTCTAAAATCGATCTGAGATCAGGATATCATCAGCTGAGGATTAAGGAATCTGATGTTCCGAAATCAGCGTTCAGAACTCGCTACGGACATTATGAGTTTGTAGTGATGCGGTTTGGTCTCACTAATGCACCTGCTGTATTCATGCAGTTGATGAACCGAGTGTTCATCGAATATTTGGATAAATTTGTGGTTGTGTTCATTGATGACATTCTGGTGTATTCTAAGAGCTCGGAAGAACATGCGCAACATTTTCGGATTGTATTGGAACTTTTGAGAAACGAGCAATTGTACGCCAAACTTTCTAAGTGTGAATTTTGGCTAAAAGAAGTAATGTTCCTCGGCCATGTGGTGTCAGCTGAAGGAGTCCGAGTAGATCCTCAGAAGATCGAAGCAATTATGGATTGGAAGCCTCCAAAGAACATGAAAGAAGTCCGGAGCTTCTTAGGACATGCTGGATATTATCGTCGATTCGTGGAAGGGTTTTCTAAAATCTCCCGCCCACTTACTCGACTTCTGCAGAAAACTCAAAAGTTTGAGTGGAATGAGTTGTGTCATATTAGCTTTGATGAATTGAAGAAGAGATTGACGACGGCACCGATTCTATCACTTCCACATAGAACTGGAGGATTTATAGTTTACAGTGATGCTTCGAACCAAGGACTCGGGTGCGTATTGATGCAGAATGATAAGGTGATCGCTTGTACGTCACGACAGCTGAAACCTTATGAAGTAAATTAACCAACACCTGATTTGGAGCTAGCAGCAGTAGTTTTTGCTTTGAAGATCTGGAGGCATTATCTGTACGGGACTCACTGTCAGATCTTTACGGATCATAAGAGTCTCAAGTACATATTCAGTCAGAAAGAGTTGAACATGCGACAAAGAAGATGGTTAGAGCTGATCAAGGACTATGACTTGGAAATTTTGTATCATCCAGGCAAAGCAAATGTAGTGGCCGATGCACTTAGCCGCAAGCCTATTTCTATTCAGATGCTGGAGACGCTGACCTCCCAACTTAGCCTTCAACGGGAGATGATTCGTGAAGGAATTGAAGTGTGGTTACAAAGAGTCCAAGGACAACTGTGCGTGATGAAGATAACTTCATCATTAACCGAAGGAATCAAATCTAGACAGGCAGATGACCCTTTGATGATTCGGTTACGTGATGAAGTGATCAAAGGAAAGGCCCCCGGATTCATAATTCATGATGATGGAGTATTGAGATTTCAGAACCGACTCTGCGTTCCCGATGATGATGTTCGGAAACAGACGATTATGAAGGAAGCTCACAGTTCGCCCTATTCTATCCACCCGGGCACCAGTTGTAACACCCCCAATATATTCGGGAATATTACAGCGCCGTAAATCCTTTACATAAGGATTTACAAGGCTGAAGAATTGAACAAGTACAAAAGGGTACTGACGAATGGAAATAACGGAATTACAGTACATTAGTTCTGACCAAATACAGAAATAGTACAATTGTTCAACAGAACTCAATAATACATCAACAAATTCAAATCATCACAAACGACTGCGTACTCGAGTACTTATTGAAATAACGAATAACAACAGATAAATAAACCCGGTCGGGACATCACTCTGCACCCTCGTCGTCATACAATTCCAGTGGTTGTTTCCCCGCTCTCCTGGATCCTGAACACAAACAAAATGTTCACCCCCGAAGGGGTTAGCACAACGATGCTAGTACAAGTACCACAACATATTATTCATATCTCACGGTGAATAATAATAACGTAAACGACAAAATACCAACGAGTCTTCTCCTACGAGAAACTCAAACATAACATATACAACTGATAATCACAACATGATATCAATACATACACATGGTAATTCCATCGATCCAGCGTTCACTGCCTAGAACCCACGATGATCCCGTCAGACCAACCCGTGGTGGAAAAACCCGTCCGATGATCCAGCAAGACGCTAGCATAGATCCCCCGATGATCCCGTCGGACCAACACGAGGTGGACACACAATAACGACATACATGCACGACAATATGTATAACAACAATACATCAAACAATTAAGGTACTTGCCTCGATTTGAAGACAATAACAATACTTCCACGAAAATGAATACTCGAAGATCGTCCTCCTCAATCAATCACGTAACGAGACCAAACCTTAACAAAAGAAATGATATAGAGTTTATCTCACGTCGTATGAATGTTTAACAATTCGCTTAACGGTCAAAAGTTCATAAACTGCAATCTGCCCGAAGAGCTTAGCGCACGATAAGTACTCTGTGTAGCGTGCGTTACGTCTGCCCGATAGCGCACGCAACCAACAAAGCCTAGCGCACGCTAACGACGCATGGTCGATTTCACCGAGCGGCAATCGACTCGCTCGATGGTCTAGCGTGCGTTACGTACCAAACGTAGCGCCGCTAACTAGTGCTCGATAGCGCACGTTAAAGCGCATAACATAGCGTGCGCTATCTACGCATGGCGGTTTCTTTGAAAGCGATCGTTTCTTGCCATGAACGAAACAATGAAATCCTTCGTGATAATTCATGTTACTTCCATGAATACCAAGTTCTTACTCTTATGAATAATCTCCAGTATGATATCAACTTCAAGATGCAAATATACGTATAATCATCATGACACCATAATCCATCTTGATTACAATTCTCATGCAAAGTTGGTGATCTCCGGTTGATGTATTAGATTCTACTATCATTATACATATTCAGACTTCATCTTGAGGTGAACTAACAATTCCGACTCATACGAAAGAATATTTCCTAAGATGATTCTCCCTTTAAGTTCTTATAACATCTTTTCCAAATCAAGATCACAAAGATAACATAAATCATACGGATTGTTAACTTCCGAATATTTCTCTCATCATTTGAAGTACTAGGAGTCCAACTTCAAGGTTCCAACAATAATATCGTAATTGTAGACATCCCAATCTTCTAAACATGATGTTGTTGAAATAATTCACTAATGAAATTCAATATCCCGTTAACATGATCATCATATCCATTGGAAATCCAAATCTAAGACTGGTGATAGGTTGAACATACCTTAATATGCCGAAATCACTGAACCACAAGGTGTAATCCGACTCCGGTTGGTTATGTGCCCCTCCAAGGTGTTACTTCTCTTCAATGATCACTTCACAAGTGATACTCAATCATTCAATGATCACTCATACATGTTCTAAGTGTTTAGAAGGGAGATTATTGCTCTCTGGACTCTCAAAGATGAAGTATAGACGAAGGAAATGAAAGCCCAAGCGGTTGTTGTCACATTTATAATATTCTGCATTATTGACAAGTTAGCGCACGCTACTAAGCATCCCTTAGCGTGCGCTAATAATGGTTGACTTCAGAATTTGTCCGGGTGCGTCAGCGGGAATCTTATACGGACCCATGTCTCGCTGGCGCATGAGCTAGCTGTCCCGCTCAATAATTGAGTCCTTAGCGCACGTTACTCATACCTGCATAGCGTGCGCTAATAATGGCCCGATAGCGCGCGTTAAGATACATTCTTAGCGTGCGCTATCACGAGGTTGTTTGAGAAATTTTGCAAGTTTCTATACTTATGTACAATGATGTCAATGCACGAAATATCATACTCCAATAATCAAAATCACCAATCCGAATAATACAGGGTTGAATACAGATGAAATACACGTAATAAATCCGGATATTACATACTCTCCTACTAAAAAGGAGTTTCGTCCCGAAACTCAAGACGAAAATAACTCGGGATATCTGGACTTCATATCAGCTTCCATTTCCCAGGTGGATTCTTCCGTTCCATGACGTGACCACTGAACATTTACCAAAATGATTGACTTGTTCCTCAGTTGCTTAACTCGACTCTCGAGTATCTTGACTGGTCTTTCTTCGAACGTCCCATCCTGTGCGACTTCGATCTCACCGAAATCAATGATATGACTGGGATCTGGTATATATCTCCGCAACTGGGATACGTGGAACACGTTATGAACATGGCACAATGACGGCGGTAATGCTAATCTGTATGCCAACTCCCCAACTCTCTCGAGGATCTCAAATGGCCCGATATATCTCGGACTCAGCTTTCCTTTCCTTCCGAAACGAAAGATTCCCCGAGTAGGAGAAACCTTCAAACGTACGTTATCTCCAGTACTGAACTCCAATGGGCGACGGCGTACGTCCGCATAGGATTTCTGGCGACTCTGGGCAGTCAGCAGCCTTTCACGAATTAAGGCTATCTTCTCTCGAGTCTGCTCGATCAACTCTGGTTCTGTTCCGATCAAGTCCGATGAATCGTCCCAGCATAGGGGCGATCTGCATCTCCTTCCGTATAATGCCTCAAACGGTGCCATCTTAATAGAAGCATGCCAACTATTGTTGTAGGTAAATTCAATCAACGGTAGATGAACTTCCCAATCGTTTGACCAATCTAAGGCACAAGCCCTTAGCATGTCTTCCACCGTTTGTATAGTTCTCTCATTGTCCGTCAGATCGCGGGTGATAAGTCAGATGAAGTTCAATTCGGTCCCCAAGGCCTTATGAACTGCTTTCCAAAAGTGAGACACAAAACGGCCGTCTCGATCAGAAATAATGGTCTTCGGCGTACCATGCAATCGAACTATCTCCGAAATAAAGACTCGTGCCAACCTCTCTGGTCCCCACGTATCCTTAATGCCTAGAAAATGAGCCGATTTGGTTAAACGATCAACTATCACCCAAATCATGTTCATTCTGTCACAGTTTTGGCATATTAGTGATAAAGTCCATCGATATGTCCTCCCACTTCCATTCAGGAATCGGGAGCGGCTTCAACATTCCGGCAGGCCGTTGATGCTCGATCTTAACCTACTGACAAGTCAAGCATTTCGAAACATAGTCTGCTACGTCTTGCTTCATGTTGCCCCACGTAAATTGCTTCAAGTCCTTATACATTTTACTGGTGCCCGGGTGGATAGAATAGGGCGAACTATGAGCTTCCTTCATAATCGTCTGTTTCAGAACATCAACATCGGGAACGCAGAGTCGGTTCTGAAATCTCAAAACTCCATCGTCATGAATTATGAATCCGGGGGCCTTTCCTTGGATCACTTCATCATGTAACCGAACCATCAGAGGATCATCTACCTGTCTAGATTTGATTTCTTCGGTTAAAGATGAAGTTATCTCCATCACGCACAGTTGTCCTTGGACTCTTTGTAACCATACCTCAATTCCTTCACGAATCATCTCTCGTTGAAGGCTAAGTTGGGATGTCAGCGTCTCCAGCATCTGAATAGAGACAGGCTTGCGGCTAAGTGCATCGGCCACTACATCGCTTTGCCTGGATGATATAAAATCTCCAAGTCATAGTCCTTAATCAGTTCCAACCATCTTCTTTGCCGCATGTTCAACTCTTTCTGACTGAATATATACTTGAGACTCTTATGATCCGTAAAGATCGCGGTGATTCCGTCTGAGATAATGCCTCCAGATCTTCAAGGCAAAAACCACTGCTGCTAGCTCCAAATCATGTGTCGGGTAATTCACTTCATAAGGTTTCAGTTGTCGCGACGCATAAGCGATCACCTTATCATTCTGCATCAACACGCACCCAAGTCCTTGATTCGAAGCATCACTGTAAACTATGAATCCTCCAGTTCCCTGCGGAAGTGATAGAATCGGTGCCGTCGTCAGTCTCTTCTTTAACTCATCAAAACTAGTCTGACACGACTCGTCCCACTCAAACTTTTGAGTTTTCTGCAGAAGTCGAGTAAGTGGGCGGGAAATTTTAGAAAACCCTTCCACGAATCGACGATAATATCCAGCAAGTCCTAAGAAGCTTCGGATCTCTTTCACGTTCTTTGGAGGCTTCCAATCCAATATTGCTTCGATCTTCTGAGGATCCACTCGGACTCCTCTAGCTGACACCACATGGCCGAGGAACATTACTTCCTTTAGCCAAAAATCACACTTAGAAAGTTTGGCGTACAATTGCTCGTTTCTCAAAAGCTCCAATACTATCCGCAAATGCTGCGCATGTTCTTCAGGACTCTTAGAGTACACCAGAATGTCATCAATAAACTCGACCACAAATTTGTCCAAAAATTCAATGAACACACGGTTCATCAATTGCATAAATACAGCAGGTGCGTTAGTGAGACCAAACGGCATCACTACAAACTCATAATGCCCGTAGCGAGTTCTGAATGCTGATTTCGGAACATCAGACTCCTTAATCCTCAGTTGATGGTATCCTGATCTCAGATCAATCTTAGAAAATACTGTTGCCCCTTGCAACTGGTCAAACAAATCATCAATCCGTGGCAACGGATACTTGTTCTTAATCGTCATCTTGTTCAGCTCTCGATAGTCAATACACAGTCGGAGTGATCCATCCTTCTTTCGGACGAAAAGAACTGGCGCTCCCCAGGGTGAAACGCTTGGCTGAATATAGCCCTTATCCAGTAACTCCTCTAGTTGTTTCTTCAGTTCGTACATCTCAGTAGGTGCCATACGATACGGTGCCTTGGAAATCGGTGTCGCTCCAAGTTCCAGCTCAATGGTAAATTCCACATCCCTTCGTGGAGGTAGTCCAGGTAACTCGTCAGGAAACACATCTGGAAATTCGTTCACAACAGGAATGGATGAAAGTTCCACAATTTCGTCTTCTTTCTTCATTGCGTAACACGATGGCAGTGCATTACTGTTTGATAATTTGTGACCTTCATCGCCTTGATCAATTTTCCTGAGCTTCCCGGTTTCCATCCCTCAAACAGAATCTCGGAACCATCGTCAGCGATCAGCGAGATATTCCTCCTTCGGTAGTTCACAATTGCTCCATATCGATTAAGCCAATCGTCTCCGAGTATCAGGTCATCTCCTTGCATTTCTATCACGATCAGGTTTGAGAGCCACTCTCTGCCTCCAAATAATACAGGGAAATTTCTAGTTTCTAAATTTCCAACAATTCTCTCTCCACTCGGTAAACCAACAACATAAGGTTCACAAGCATGAAAACCGGAAATATTCAAATGATTTACACAAGACAAAGATATGAAAGAATGTGTAGCTCCTGTATCGAATAAAACGCTTAAGGCCGGGAAAGGATCTGGGACGATGCACGATGCGACAAGAAGATCACGATCGTCTGTCCTCCTCATCTCGTACAGACGTGGGGGAGCAGATCCGGCACTCGATGTCCCCTTTCGGTCCCATTGTCCTCTGCCTCGCCCGCGGCCAAAATTCTGAGGCATCTAAACACTTTGCTGCGTCTGTGGAATACTGGCCTCTTTCTGGACTGGCTGTGGTGTACGGGCTCTAAAAGACTTTGCAGCCTCTTCACAAAACACCGCCCGATGTCCCTCTCGTCCACAGTCAAAACAAGTCACGGCAGGAAGGGGGCAATTCCGTCGATAGTGCCCCGTCTGCGCAGCTTAAAGCATTTCTGGTAACATCGGTAATAGTTGATGTCGCCCGAAATTCTTTCCGCTCCTAGTCGGGTGCGGAGGTTTCTTGAAAGAGTGAAAGGATGACCGGGCCTTACGGGCCCCACTGTTCTTGTGCTCTGTAAAAGTACCGAGACTTTCTGTTTCTTGGATTACAAAATTTCTCCATGGCCGCTTCCTTGATCTCATATGCCAACGCCTTATCCTGGTATTGGCGGAGTGTGGTACATTCGAATCCGGACATGTAACTCGAACTTGGTTTCATTCTCATATCGAAATGAATCATCATTTACGCATCTGCTACGACGAGATGTCGAACAAATGCCATTTCTTTGGTTAAACGTCTTGATCGCACAGGATGCGACACATCGGATGGCCGAGCGGAGAAAAACTCCCGAACTTTGGCTTCCCTCACGGGACGAGGGCAATCTGAGCTTCCATCATTAATCTAAACTCTGTCAATCGGCATCATGGTCTACAGCCGGATGGCTTCCCACCATTCGGACGCTTCCCCTATCGAAAATATTGAGCGATAGAGGCTCTCCGTCGTCTGCTTGATTGATTCCGGCAAAGATTTTCTCCAGCTCCTTTAACCAATGATCCTGTGGGAGTCTCGAAATACCGTCGAATTTGGGTAGTTGCATCTTCGCCACTTCTTGCAGCCACCGGTCACCTCGATTTCCCATATCTGGGATCCCTTGCTGTCTCTCTCCTGCCGTAGTCCCACCGCCACTTGCATTCGGTCCACGACACAGGCGGCCCAGGTCATCTGGTTCACCACTTGACGAAGGATCTCTCGTACAATGAGATCTGGTTCATTATTAATAGATTCTGCGGCTCGCGGAGCTATGGCTAACTTTGGTTAGAAGGCGACGCCTCCTTTCGGCATTTCTTCGTCGCGTCCACGACCGCGACCACGTCCACGTCCGCCTCTCAACATCGTAAGCATAAACACTCAATATACAGAAACAACATCGTTCTAATATTCGAGTATAAAGAGATACAATATGTAAAGAACGAGATAGAGTTTAGGAACTTACAACCACTGTTCGCATGAAGACGTGGCGGTGCGGTGATGTCATTCACGGCCGGTTGCCCCAAAGACATAAATGACCCTATTTTAACCCAACGGCCAAGATATCCATAATCTTAGCTCCGATACCATATTCTGTAACACCCCCGATATATTCGGGAATATTACAGCGCCGTAAATCCTTTACATAAGGATTTACAAGGCTGAAGAATTGAACAAGTATAAAAGGGTACTGACGAATGGAAATAACGGAATTACAGTACATTAGTTCTGACCAAATACAGAAATAGTACAATTGTTCAACAGAACTCAATAATACATCAACAAATTCAAATCATCACAAACGACTGCGTACTCGAGTACTTATTGAAATAACGAATAAACAACAGATAAATAAACCCGGTCGGGACATCACTCTGCACCCTCGTCGTCATACAATTCCAGTGGTTGTTTCCCCGCTCTCCTGGATCCTGAACACAAACAAAATGTTCACCGAAGGGTTAGCACAACGATGCTAGTACAAGTACCACAACATATTATTCATATCTCACGGTGAATAATAATAACGTAAACGACAAAATACCAACGAGTCTTCTCCTACGAGAAACTCAAACATAACATACACAACTGATAATCACAACATGATATCAATACATACACATGGTAATTCCATCGATCCAGCGTTCACTGCCTAGAACCCACGATGATCCCGTCAGACCAACCCGTGGTGGAAAAACCCATCCGATGATCCAGCGCACGCTAGCATAGATCCCCCGATGATCCCGTCGGACCAAAACGAGGTGGACACACAATAACGACATACATGCACGACAATATGTATAACAACAATACATAAAACAATTAAGGTACTTGCCTCGATTTGAAGACAATAACAATACTTCCACGAAAATGAATACTCGAAGATCGTCCTCCTCAATCAATCACGTAACGAGACCAAACCTTAACAAAAGAAATGATATAGAGTTTATCTCACGTCGTATGAATGTTTAACAATTCGCTTAACGGTCAAAAGTTCATAAACTGCAATCTGCCCGAAGAGCTTAGCACACGCTAAGTACTCTGTGTAGCGTGCGTTACGTCTGCCCGATAGCGCACGCAAACAACAAAGCCTAGCGCACGCTAACGACGCATGGTCAGTACTTCACTGACCAGCCAACTGACTCGTCTGATGGCCATTTTGTAATTTACCCAAAGTTATGGGTATCCATATATGTAATTGTTGTCTCGACCCATTTCTTGGTCGCGTATGATTAATTATTGCATTATGTTTTCATTTCGGGTCGTTGATGTTGTCCGCGAACTTTTCGTTGTGTTCGTTCCGTACGTTTTCGGAAATCGAGTCGTCGGGTCATGGCGGCTGAACAGCTGGCCGGACGGTGGCGGGTCCTGGCCGGATGGTTGCGGGCACTGGCCGGACTGATGCGGCAGGAACCGGCATAGCGCGCGCTACTGCCGGAAGGCTGCGTGCGCTAACCAGCAGGAGTAGCGCACGTTATGCGTTCGGCCGACGCACGCTATCGGGTCTGGATAGTGGAGTCCTAAGGTTCTGGAATCGGGTAGGCTCGGCAGGTAGCGCACGCTACTGCCGGACACTACGTATGCTACGGCCGGAAGGCTGCGCACGCTACCTGGCCGAGCAGTCTAGTCCAGGAGGTCACTGGATTGCGGCCTGGGCCGATAGCGCGCGCTAGCTCGGCAGCCTAGCGCACGCTAGTCCGGCCCAGTATAAATGTGGCAGAGCAGCCTCATTTTCACTCATTTTTCATTTCCTTTCTTTTCGATCCATGGTGGAGCTTGAGTAGCGAAGCCATGTAGTTTAACAACAAATCCACGAAGTTCTTGAGTTCATAACATCAATCAATCATCCGTTATCATCCTTTGATCCAGCGAATCAAGGTAATCTTCCTTAGAACCCTAATTTCGTGAATTTGGGGTTTTTTGCGTTTTTGTCCGATTCGTTCCGTATTGTTGATTAATTCATGATGGGTATGATTAATCTTGGTAGTATTCTTGTGTTTAACATCATTTAATCCATTGTTCTTCGTCGAATCGAAGTATATTTCTTGATTTCCTTCGAATCGACTTTTTAGGGGATTTGTTCTCGATCTCGTTTTCCATCCATTTTTGTTGGATCGATTGTGGTTAAATGATGTTGTTAAACATATTCTATGGATTATATATCCATATTTCGACTTGGAATTCCGTTTTCGTGTTTTGTCGGGACGAATCGTGTTCTTGGCCGTTTTGGGGAAAACACTTGAACTTTCGTCATTCGTTCTTTGAATTCAATGGCTTTGAGTCGTGCTATGGAATTCATTTTCATTGTTGTTATTGTCCTTCGTAGTTTATTATCGCGAGTTGGCGTTCGGTGGAGTCGGCGGGTTCGTAGTCGGTTCGTGCCAACCTACTTCGGTTGATTCTCCGCGTTGTTCTTATTCGAGGCAAGTACCTTGTCCATACTATTCTTGTTTTGTGGATATGATAATTGGTTATCATATTGGTGTGTTTGTTTATTTGTTTGAAATGAGTTTTCAAAAGATTCGGCTAGCCTCGTTAAAGGCTCACTTTCAAAATGCGTGTGTTTTGTAAATTGTGTGGGTTGTAAGTGACTACGTGAATTCTTTGGATATATTTGGTGTTGATGTTGCGCTTGATGATGCGTGTGTACGTATATTGCTTCTTTCTGCTGCGTTATGGTTGACGTGCGTGTTGTTATTTATTCGTGTGGTCGTGGACTGACGGATGAATTATGTGAATTGGTGTATTGATTTGATAATTGTTACGACGATGACTGTGTACTTGATGTTTGTGACAATGTGAATACTTGTTGTGAGAGACGTCATATCCGGGAGACTCTGAGGGCGGGTGACACGCTTTTAGTGTAACTATCGCAAGTGCACGATATCGTATCAAGTAGTAAAGTGGACTTTTTGAGTCCGGTTTATCGATCCCATAAGGAAGTTTGGTTATAATTTGAATTATACACTATTAGTCTATTTTTATAGATACTAAGATGAGTGAAACACACAATTAAAAAGTTTGGTTTAATAATTGCAAAGAAAATGCAATAATAGTTCTTATATTTTAAGGAAATAAAAATATTGCAATAATAATAGATTGATTTAATGATAAAATGAAATAGTTGGGATTACAAACTTAGTTCGTCATTAGTTATAGAAGATGTATAGGGGATCATAAGATGAATTTACTTATTATGTTGTGTAGATTCGATTTTCCTTAAAAAGACGGTTTCCCTTTCGAACTATAAAACGCCCCTTACATATTGAATCAATCCACTATATTTCTATGTTGATTGGCTTCAATACATAGCATTAGGATTTATGAAAATAACTCAAAGAATCATCTAAGGACTAGAGGTATATTTCTATCCCCTATAACAACTTAGAGTGAAGATCATTTGATCTAATCAAACATATTTTCTTTCGAAACATATGAAGACCATAGATATCTTCATTAATTGGCCAAATAAATAAAGATTGTTAAAACAATGAAAATCACACACAATAATAAGTAATTCATAATAGATCTTTTTATACAAACATAAATAACATGACTAACCTTGTTTATAATCCCAACTTAAGGAACTTAGCCCATAAAGGGTTTATTACACATATTACAAGCTTTGGTGGTCATTTTTAGTTGAATCAAGAGAAAGAATTGATCCTAACTCCCTTAGTAGATAAAGGAGATAGAAGCAATAAACTCTCTGAACAACATATACTATACCACTCTTACAAAGATCACTCAAGAACACAAGTGTGTTCTTCACACAAAAAGAAAAGTTTACAAAAAATGGAAAATTATAAGATGAATGGTGAATGATGAAGGATCTAAGGGGTCTATTTATACACCTAAAGTCATCTAATAGCTCCAAAACTCCAGCATTATTACATTAGATCGGATCAATGCCAGCCATCCCCTCAATAATACACAAAAAGTATAAAAAATTAGACAAATCATAGCAATCTGTCAAGAGTTACGGCCGTAACATTCAGGAGTTACGGCCGTAACTTGGCTTCGTAAATTTATTCACTGGAAGCTTTGAAAGTTACGTTTTCAGCCCAGAATTCCTCAGACTTTGCGTTTTTGCCCCAGATCTTCTTCGGATGATAACTTTTGATATATAACTCTGATTTTGAATCCGGAAAGACTGCCGAATTCGTCTCGTAAAGACCTACAACATGAATATATCAAAATTCAATAAAGAGAATATTTATTAAACATGTTGTTTCTTGAGTAATTCAGTTATTTAATCGGATCATCATCCGATAAAAATAAAATTATTAAAACTAATAAATTAAAAGCAAAAAACGAGTAGACTAGCTCAATTATGGATGAATTTTATCGATACAAACCATGGATAAGTGTACAAAACTGACACTTATCACACCCCCAAACTTGAATTCTTGCTAGTCCCGAGCAAGACTCTTTATTATTCATGCTCCAAAAAAAAAAATAAGAAAAATTAATACACACATAAATTAAAATATAAAAATAGAAAAGGAGATCAAAATGCCAGTAATAAACAACAACCAGCTTTATACAGTAGATAGAAATGAATCAAGATTCAAAATAAATCTACAAATGTTTTTGAAGTTAAAACACGGTTTTAGTATTGTAATTCCAAAATGTAAGGTTTCCCCCCAATAGGTTGATTATTTCTTTCCCACTCGTGATACACACGACTCCCTTTAATGGATGCTCTCGATCACTCGTTTATTTTTCGACTCAATATGAAGAAGAATTTTATTGGCGTCATCAAATATTGTGATTTTCACAAAATTGAGTGTATTGAAATTCAGCTGCTAATTAATTCAAATCTGCTCAAAAACTACATCCCTTTTAGTGATAGCTTTCACACCGTTATTTGCTAACGTGTAGCTCTTTTCACTAACACAATTTCTATCTCATTATTTTTTTTCGTAAAAAGGTGATAGCTTTCACACCGTTATTTGCTAACGTGTAGCTCTTTTCACCAATTTTTCTGAGACGGCAGCTACGCACCAACAATGGTTAGTCCTTTATTTTTCGCAAAATTTAAGACTTCCAAAATTAGGCAGTTGTTGCTGCTCAACACTTCTCCTCTTCGTCATTTATTTTTTTAGGTGATAGCTTTCACACCGTTATTTGCTAACGTGTAGCTCTTTTCACCAATGACTCCTTTTTTTTTTTAAGGAATAGAATTTTTGCAGAAAATCATTTCTTAGTTAAGCATGAAAATTCAAAAACTCCACAAATTAAGTAAATTTCAGTTCTATTTTTCATCAACCGACTGATTCTTCTTTTCTCAAGGTAACGAATGACTAGATTTTATATGATAACTACAAGGCTTGGAAAGAGAGATTAAGGCTCAAAAATTTTGGAATATACAATTTTTTTACCGATTAAAACGATTTTAGAAGCTTGTATATAGCTAATTTATTGGTGTTATGGCCAGATCTAGAAATCTCACAAGTCAAAATACTATATATATATATATATATATATATAATAAAAAAAATTAAGGCAAATAACCAAATCAATCAAAACACACCAAAATTACAACACACCAAAATAATAAAACAAACCACCCCCAAACTTGAAAATAAAACTGTCCTCAGATTTTAAAAATAAAATAAAATAAAAAGCACTGTAGAAAAAGCAGAATACTCCCTGTTAAGAAAGTTGATGTTTGAGCTAACGCCTTTTAGAATCTGCAAGAGAATAAATATACGAGGCACATAATAAAAGAAAATAAAATATACTCGGAAGTATAACACAATTTTTAAGATGCGCATCAAGAAAGTCCGAAGAGTCGCCTTACGCTGCCATCTATGCTAAAAAAAATAATAAAAATTACAGTAATAAAATAACAATACATAAATCGCGAATAGATGCGCGTCAAGAGATCAAGAAGAAACTCCTTAAGCTGCCATCATTTAGCACGATTATTACACACGACAGAAAGTAAAAATACAAGAGGTCCGACATGGGTTATCAAAGGGAGAGGAATGAATCCACTTTTCATTTTCTCACGGTAAAATCTTCTACCCAGACAATTTTAGCTAGAGCTGGATCTGGTTGAGGAACAAATTCATTGAGTTTTTTGATTAGTTCTTCTGGTGTTGTTGCAACGACTATGATTCGTTTAGCACGCTCGGAAATAAAACCCTTTTCAGCAGAGTAGTCGATGAAAGATAGTAAACCATCAAAGAAACCATTGACATTAAGCAGACCTATTGGTTTTAGATGAACATTTAACTGGGCTCTGGTAACTACATGAAAAAGTTCCTCAAGGGTGCCAAAACCACCGCGAAGGGTGATAAAGGCGCCAGAATTATTCATCATATGAGTTATGCGATCTTGCATATTTACAGATCTAAATTCATCTCCAATAGTTGACTCGGTGATTTTACTTTCAGCCAGAGGTTTTGGGATTATTCCCAACACTCTTACTCCTTCCATATAGGCAGAAGCAGCAGCTCGTCCCATTAATCCTAGACTTCCTCCCCCGTAAACTACATGAATGCATGTTTCTCCTAAGGTACGACCCAAGTTGTGGGCTGCTTCAGTAAAGCATGCCTCTTTTCCATAACTAGCTCCACCAAAAATGCAGACTATGCTAAATTTTTTTGTGGAAGATGATGACTCCATTTTTGAAAAGAAAATTTTTTTTAGAGAGAAACAGAGAAAAGTGCAAGTTTGAGGGATGAATGAAAGAAACAAGCACAAAGTTTATTTATAGAAGAAAAAGAAGGTAAAAATTGTTAAACAAGTTTGTGATTGCGTTTGATTGTGTTTCAACTACTCAATTAGAATAATGACTGCATTTATCGCGTATCACATTTTTTATTCAGAAAATCTCACCACACGACAAAAATAAAAGATACTTACGCATATGTACAGTAGTTGTGATTGTGGCTCACATCTTCCTCTGATTTTACGTTCAGAAACGGCCTAAACGCCTTCTATGAGTCGGGGAGAAGCTTCCCATCCAATTTTCTTACAAATTGGCAAACAGGGTCTTTTAACGTCAGATTCCCAAGACGTTGTTCATATTCTGGTTTGAATTTATTCCACAAACATTGAATTCCGTAATATACAAGTCCACTAAGATGCGTGTCAAGAGAAATTTCGATATTATCTAAATTCTCCTTATTCAGACCATCATTAATGAACTGAATTTTATCTTCTCTGTTTGTAGATGGAATTCCTAAAGATCGAAATTTTACATTACAGTTCCATCTAGCACATTTATAGCAAACGGCTAGCATCTTTGCTCGGCGTTTCTTGGCATATGAACTTTTTCCTAGCCGTGGTAAAAATCTAGTCGGTTTTTCTGTGAATTCACCTTCTATTCTTACTTTGGCTTCAATTATGAATCTTATGTCAAAAGGTATGCTTTTATTCATAAGCAACCTCATCCTTTCAAGTCTTGTCTTATAAATCTTTAAAATGACATTTTTGCTTAGAAAGGGAAATCTTTTTTCGATTTTAAAGAAAGTTTCTTCCATGATAAAAAAAATAAATAAAAATACAATGAAAATACTTGAAGAAAATATATACAAATATCAGTTGTTGTGGGAAACTGAAAAATACGACTTTAATAGTCACGGAGTACCGTTATCCATCACTTGACCGGACAAACACAATTGAGTACTAAGTTACAACGTCGAGAAATTTGTACTTATAAAAATAGTTTAAAATGTAAGATTTCAAATATAACTTATACTTCCCCGGCAACGGCGCCAAAAACTTGACACGCTTTTAGTGTAACTATCGCAAGTGCACGATATCGTATCAAGTAGTAAAGTGGACTTTTTGAGTCCGGTTTATCGATCGCACAAGGAAGTTTGGTTATAATTTGAATTATACACTATTAGTCTATTTTTATAGATACTAAGATGAGTGAGACACACAATTAAAAAGTTTGGTTTAATAATTGCAAAGAAAATGCAATAATAGTTCTTATATTTTAAGGAAATAAAAATATTGCAATAATAATAGATTGATTTAACGATAAAATGAAATAGTTGGGATTACAAACTTAGTTCGTCATTAGTTATAGAAGATGTATAGGGGATCATAAGATGAATTTACTTATTATGGTGTGTAGATTCGATTTTCCTTAAAAAGACGGTTTCTCTTTCGAACTATAAAACGCCCCTTACATATTGAATCAATCCACTATATTTCTATGTTGATTGGCTTCAATACATAGCATTAGGATTTATGAAAATAACTCAAAGAATCATCTAAGGACTAGAGGTATATTTCTATCCCCTAGAACAACTTAGAGTGAAGATCATTTGATCTAATCAAACATATTTTCTTTCGAAACATATGAAGACCATAGATATCTTCATTAATTGGCCAAATAAATAAAGATTATTAAAACAATAAAAATCACACACAATAATAAGTAATTCATAATATATCTTTTTATACAAACATAAATAACATGACTAACCTTGTTTATAATCCCAACTTAAGGAACTTAGCCCATAAAGGGTTTATTACACATATTACAAGCTTTGGTGGTCATTTTTAGTTGAATCAAGAGAAAGAATTGATCCTAACTCCCTTAGTAGATAAAGGAGATAGAAACAATAAACTCTCTGAACAACATATACTATACCACTCTTACAAAGATCACTCAAGAACACAAGTGTGTTCTTCACACAAAAAGAAAAGTTTACAAAAAATGTAAAATTACAAGATGAATGGTGAATGATGAAGGATCTAAGGGGTCTATTTATACACCTAAAGTCATCTAATAGCTCCAAAACTCCAGCATTATAACATTAGATCGGATCAATGCCAGTCATCCCCTCAATAATACACAAAAAGTATAAAAAATTAGACAAATCATAGCAATCTGTCAAGAGTTACGACCGTAACATTCAGGAGTTACGGCCGTAACTAGGGTGACTTACGGCCATAACCCCTGAATGTTACGGCCGTAACTTGGCTTCGTAAATTTGTTCACTGGAAGCTTTGAAAGTTACGTTTTCAGCCTAGAATTCCTCAGACTTTGCGTTTTTGCCCCAGATCTTCTTCGGATGATAACTTTTGATATATAACTCTGATTTTGAATCGGAAAAGCCGAATTCGTCTCGGAAAGCCCTACAACATGAATATATCAAAATTCAATAAAGAGAATATTTATTAAATATGTTGTTTCTTGAGTAATTCAGTTATTTAATCCGATCATCATCCGATAAAAATAAAATTATTAAAACTAATAAATTAAAAGCAAAAAACGAGTAGACTAGCTCAATTATGGGTGAATTTTATCGATACAAACCATGGATAAGTGTACAAAACTGACACTTACCAGCGGGGCGTGCGATCTCCGGCCTGGTGTACGCTGCAATGTGCGGCTCCATATGGTTGGTGAACGCCGGTGTTTACCTGATGCGCGTGCAAGGGGAGGCTCTTATGGGAGTGACGCCGGCGCGGTGACACGAACAATATGCAGCTGACATGTGGAGTGAACTCCGGTGCACAGGTGTTTCAGTGGAGGCACCTGGCAGGCTTATTAGTAACGGATATTTTAGTGTTTAGCTAAGACCCCGTTACCGAATCATTATCGTATTTCAAATACTTTCAACCCTTTTCAAAATGCTGGTCTCGATAGAGACCGTGATTCGTGTTTTCTGGTAGTATGTTTCAACTTGTTTTAAATGTTGGTATCAGGGTTAATTAACCAAGGACATTTGACGAGATCTCCGAGGGTTAATTAATCAGGGGTCTTGAGCAGTTTTTGGGCGGACGAAAGGTTGTGCCCTTGATTATACTGTGTTGACATTTTGTGTTTTGGGTCGAGGACCCCGTGTGATGTTGAGATGTTTGATCTCGTGTTGATATTATTTGGATTGGGTCGAGAACCCCATGGGAAATATTTGTGAAGACTCGTTTGTGTTGATTGAGTGATTTTCTTGCAAATTGCTTTCCGCCTACTGGTCGAGGACCCTGTTGATTTTGGAAAGAGAAGGATTTGATAATCCTAAATTGTTTTCTATTTAAACTCTCGATGGCATCTTTAAAACTGTTTTATAAATTTTTTCCCTTTATTTGCGATCTTGCGGTTTTGTAAATGTTTACCAAACTCTCGCCTCGGGAAATACTTTTTGTTACGTTTGGATCATTGAGGATTTCTGGTTATTGTTATTCGTGGAATGGGAATTGTATGGCTCGTATTTGCACTTTGTTCTTGCACTAGCAAAACAGTGGAGTTTTGCTAACCCCCGAGTATTCGGGGGGTGGATGTCTGTTTTTGCATTCAGGTTTGGGAGCATAACACATGGTCGGCACGAAGGATGATGAAAGATGAATGATACTAATCACACGAGGATCCGTATGATGTCATTGGTTTAGTTATAGTTTATTTTCCGCTGCAGTATTCTTTTCCCCGTTGTACGGGAGTTTATTGTATTTTGACCCCTGCGTGGGTATATATTGGAATTGAGTTGAATGTTATTATTGAAAGACCAAATCGGTCTGCTGAGTCGTTTTAGCCGTAAAGGAGATGTTTAGATGTTTGATTTTAGTTATCAGCCTGGTAGATCCTCGAGGAGAGGGTCTATGGCGTGTAATATCCCTGAGTGGATTGGGGGTGTTACAATCTCGACCGCATACTCTCTTCCGTCTCCCATGTGGCTTCCTCGGATCCATGCCTCGACCATTGAACTTTAACCAAAGGAATGGTTTTATGCCGAAGTTACTTCACCCGACGCTCTAAAATCTGAAGCGGTCTCTCCTCGATGGTAACGTCGGGTCCCAACTCTATCTCTCCAAAATCAATAACATGGCTAGGGTCGGGTACGTACTTCCTAAGGTGGGAGACATGAAATACATTATGCACGTGACTCAGGGACGGCGGCAAGCCTAACCGATAGGCAAGCTCTCCAACATTCTCTAAAATCTCGAACGGTCCAATATATCTCGGACTAAGTTTACCTTTCCGACCGAAACGGTATACTCCCCATGTCGGCGATACCTTAAGCAAGACATGATCTCCCACCTCAAACTCCAACGGCCGGCGACGCGTATCGGCATAAGACTTCTGCCGACTTTGGGCCGTCAACAACCTATCGCGAATCAGAGCAATCTTCTCTCTCGTCTCAACTACTATATCGGGCTCGGTACTAATCAGCTCGGACGCATCGTCCCAACAGAACGGCGATCTGCACCTCCTCCCATACAATGCCTCAAATGGTGCCATTTTGATCAAGGCGTGCCAACTATTGTTGTACGTGAACTCGATCAACGGCAAGTGCGACTCCAAATCATCCTTCCAATCTAAGGCACAGGCTCTCAACATATCCTCCAGCGTTTGGATCGTCCGCTCTGAATGCCCGTCAGTATGAGGGTGGTAAGATGTACTGAGTCGCAACTCAGTCCCCAAAGCTCGATGAACAGCCTGCCAAAAATGTGATACAAACCGGCCATCTCGGTCCGAAACAATACTCCTAGGAGTCCCATGCAATCTCACGATCTCTGCAATAAATACTCGTGCCAGCCTCTCCGGCCCCCAAGTGTCCTTAATACCCAGGAAATGAGCTGATTTGGTTAATCGATCGACAATAACCCAAATCATGTTCATTCCAGTCCGAGTCCTAGGCATCCCGGTAATGAAATCCATAGAGATGTCTTACCACTTCCATTCCGGAATGGGGAGTGGTCGTAGCAACCCCGCGGGCTGCTGATGCTCAATCTTAACCTGCAGACAGGTCAAACACTTCGCCACAAACTCGCCAACGTCCGTCTTCAAATTTCTCCACCAGTAGTTACTCCTCACATCCTTGTACATTTTGCTCGTACCAGGATGTATGGAGTAAGGCGTAGTATGAGCCTCACTCAAAATCTTCTGCCTCAACTCAATGTCATTCGGTACACATAATCTGCCGCGAAATCTCAAAACGCCATCATCCTGAACCACAAATCCAGGGGCTTTCCCCTTCCTGACATCCTCCCTCAACTGGACCAAAAACGGATCATCATACTATTTCCCCTTGATATCATCAGTCAAGGACGAAGTGATCTCTAACGCACATAACTGACCCTGAACTCTCTGAACCAAAACCTCGATATTCTGACAAATCAAATCCTACTGGATCCTACTCTGTGGTGTAAGTACCTCAAACATCTGTAACACCATTGGTTTCTGGCTCAACGCATCAGCCACTACGTTGGCCTTACCCGGATGATAAAGTATCTCGAGGTCGTAATCTTTAATTAGCTCCAACCACCTACGCTGCCTCATATTCAACTCTTTCTGACTGAAGATATACTTTAGACTCTTGTGATCCATAAAAATCTTACATGACGACCCATAGAGATAATGCCTCCATATCTTTAAGGCGAAAACGACCGCAGCTAACTCCAAATCGTGCGTGGGATAATTTACCTCCTAAGGTTTCAACTGGCGGGACGCATAAGCAATCACCCTGTCTCTCTGCATCAAAACACATCCGAGCCCAAGGCCCGAAGCATCACTATACACCACGAAATCCTCGTTCCCCTGAGGCAATGCTAAAACGGGTGCAGTAGTCAATCGTCTCTTCAACTCGTCAAAACTATCCTGTCTGTCTGCGGTCCACTCGAACTTCTGAGTTTTCTGGAGTAACTGAGTGAGCGGTCTAGCGATCTTAGAAAATCCCTCAACGAACCTACGATAATAGCCTGCAAGTCCCAGAAAACTTCTCACTTCCTTCACATTCCTGGGCGGTTCCCATGCCATCACCGCCTCTATCTTCTATGGATCTACCCGAACTCCCTCCGCTGAGATCACGTGCCCGAGGAACATCACTTCCTTTAGCCAAAACTCACACTTAGAGAACTTTGCGTACAACTTCTCAGTTCTAAAAGTGTTCAACATAATCCGGAGATGTAAATCATGTTCCTCTCGACTCCGGGAATAGATAAGGATGTCGTCGATAAAGACGACTACGAATTTGTCCAGATACTCGATAAAAACTTTGTTCATTAACTGCATGAACACTGCTGGGGAATTGGTTAGCCCGAAAGGCATAACCACAAACTCGTAATGGCCATATCTCGTCCGAAAGGCAGCTTTCGGTATATCGCTGTCCCGAATCCTCAACTGGTAGTAGCCCGATCGTAAATCAATCTTCGAAAAGACTGTCGATCCCTGAAGCTAATCAAACAAGTCGTCGATCCTGGGCAAAGGGTACTTGTTTTTGATGGTCAACTTGTTTAATTCGCGGTAGTCGATGCATAAACGAAGCAATCCATCCTTCTTCTTAACAAAAAGTACGGGCGCACCCCAAGGCGATGCGCTCGGTCTAATATACCCTTTATCTAACAATTCCCCCAATTGTTTCTTCAATTTTAACATCTCCGACGGTGCCAAACGGTATGGCGCTCGAGAAACGGGAGCCGCATTCGGCTTAAGATCAATAGGAAACTCAACCTCTCGTTGTGGTGGTAATCCCGGCAAATCATCTGGAAATACGTCGGGGTACTCGCTGACAACTGGAATCGATGACATGTCGACTCCACCATCCTCCGCCTGCAAAGCGTAACACCAATAGCCGACACAACCCTGATTCAGTAGTTTGATCGCCTTCAAGGCGCTAATCACACTTCCCGATCTACCCGGTTTACAACCGACGAGAGTATGATCGGTGCCGTCCTCAGCCACTATCGAGATGGTGCGAGTCCGATAATTCATGATAGTACCGTGACGATCCAACCAATCGTCCCAGAGGATCAAATCCTCACCCTTAAGATCTATAACAATAAGGTTCGAGAGCCACTCTCGGCTCCCGATCCTCACTGGACAATCCCTAACTTCCCGGTCCCCAACCATATGATCCCCGCTAGGCGTACCCACTACGAATGGTTCGCACTCAAACAAGCAGTCAATAACAATACGACACACACAATCTGAAGCAATAAAAGAATGAGTAGCACCCGAATCGAAAAGCACCGAAACTGGACGAGAAAGGATCTGAGTGGTACCTGACGCAACTGGAACGTCTGTCTCCTCTGTGCGCCTCATCTGATATAACCGAGGGTGGACTGAGCCCGAACTAGATGCAGCTCGGCGGTCC
Organism: Orobanche coerulescens; assembly: GCA_033398695.1. Classification (NCBI taxonomy): domain Eukaryota; kingdom Viridiplantae; phylum Streptophyta; class Magnoliopsida; order Lamiales; family Orobanchaceae; genus Orobanche; species Orobanche coerulescens. The sequence goes on from CM065808.1 coordinate 176,010,026, forward strand.
GGCTGATCCCGGCCCGAACTCTGAGGAATATGAGTAACTGGAGTCTTCTGATCAATACTGTGCTCTCTCTGAACGGCAGTGGTAGTCGGAGCTCTGGCAGCCCTAGTGGCTCTCTCACAATGTGCTGCTCGGTGTCCGGTCTGCCCGCAAGTAAAGCAAGTAACTGGAGGAGAAGGGCAATCCTTCATCAAATGCTCATATTGGTTGCAGTTAAAACAAACCCTGCCACCAGAAGCAACGGACTGGACTGAACGATTACCTTGCGATCCCCCAGCCTGATGAAACGGCTGTAACACCCCGAGATATTCGGAATAATTACAGCGCCGTAAACCCTTTGGATAAGGATTTACAAGGCTGATTTTTATAAGAAGTGTAAAAACAATACAATCGAACAACTGGAGTTCAAATACAGATTTGATTCAACCGATCAAAAGAGTTAACTTATACAACCATATCGAATTAACCTTATTAAAACAAACGTACTCGAGTACTAAACGAACCAAGAAGACCAAACACAATAACAATAACACCAATCACATCACTGAGCCATCTCATCGTCCTGTCGGTACTGTGGTTGCTTTCCCGCTCCTCGGCTACCTGAACATCAAAACAATGTCCACCCCCGAAGGGGTTATCAAAACAATGCTAGTACAAGTATCATCATACAGTAAATCATCAATGCATCATAAAACATGCAAAACGGACTTCCGCCACCGGAATCCGACAATGCGAATCCTCACGATTCCATCAACACAATACATGGTAATCCAGCGATCCAGCGCCCTCAGCATAGATCCCCATGATGATCCCGTCGGACCAATGCATGGTGGAAAACCCGTCCAGCGATCCAGCGCCCTCAGCATAGATCCCCATGATGATCCCGTCGGACCAATGCATGGTGGACATTCGATCCAGCGCCCTCAGCATAGATCCTCATGACCCCCTCGGATCATTTATACCATAATCAATCAATTATGCATACACATATGCATTTCAATATGTTCATCAATACGAACAAACAACAACGAATATCACGAGAATTTTCAGAAATACATCTCATATTCAACAATATGAATAAAACCACAAGCATGATAAATCGAACTCGACATATGATACTTGCCTCGAAAATGGCAAGGACGAAACTCTTCAATGATCTCGACACACTCGAAGGCCACCTCCTTCGATCAACGTAACAAGCTCGAACCTTAACAAAAGGAACGATATACAAATCATCTCAAGTCGAACGATGGCCTAACAATTCGGTCTATGGCCGAAAAGCTCCAAATAACCAATCGCTGGATCTTAGCGTGCGCTACGTACTACGTAACGTGCGCTAAGGTGCTTGTTAGCGTACGCTATCTGTAAGACTAGCGTCGCTAGCCACGGTGGCGCCGACTCGGCTGGTCTCATAACGTACGCTACGTACGTTTCGGGCGTTAACTGACCCCGATAGCGCACGTTAACTCACACGTGTTAGCGTGCGCTAATACTGCATGGCAGAATACTGCAAACCGAAAATTGGTTTGAATGGTGAAGAACTCATGAATTCTACCGTGATAATACAAGTTATCCTCGGGCAAATCATGCTAATAAGGTTTGTGGAAGATTTATGATCGTGAAATACAAATATACGGATAGTCATCTCAATATCATATCTTTTCTAAGATCTTCACGAAATATACCAAGTTCCGATTATTCCAAGTCCCAAAACATATGATTCCTTACGTAAAACATACGCACTAGGTAAATCTCCGATTACTGATCATAAATTGATTTGAAAATGCTTAGGAGTCCATTCTACTAAGATGGTTCAAAGGTTCATAAGATAACTAGTGCCGATACGTCAAAGTAACCTTCTAACATGTGATGACCGATCATAAACGAAATAACTGGCTATCTAAGCATGATCAGACGTCCTTAAGAACATTACTAACATTGGTGAAGAATCACCTACCTCAAGTAGTGAAGAACACGGAGGAAAATGAAGCAATCCGACACCGAAAGCTTGAACACCAATCTCCAATGATAAACGATCTTCAATCACGAATCAGGATGTTGATATGAAATGTTTAGGATGAAGGAAGATATGTTCTAAGTGTAGGAATTCGGGTAATGGGAGAAGAGAGACTGAAATCACGAATAGGATGCTGTCCTATTTATAATAAATGGTTATTAGCGCGCGCTAGACCCTGTTCGTAGCGTGCGCTAACGGCTCACTGGACTAAACTGTACTCGGCACTTAGCGTGCGCTACGCATATACCTGTAGCGTGCGCTAAGGCGTTGACTCGGCTTTTTCCCGAAAGCCGTCCAGGTACATCCCGACACTATCCGACAGGGGTCCCCCGGCCAGCTCTCACCTACCGCACGTCTCAATCAATTTGACCCCGCATAGCATGCGCTAAGGACACTCAGTAGCGTGCGCTATGAACCCCCGTTAGCGCACGCTAAACATAGCTGATAGCGTGCGCTACATGCGCAGATTTACAATCTTTAAATCACAACCACGAAATTAAACGCTCGACAACAACGGATTTATGAAATATGGAGAATAATACTCAAATCAAGTACAATCATTACAATATCACAAGTTCCAATTACATAACAGAAATCTCGGGTATTACATCCTTCCTCCCTAAAAAGAAGTTTCGTCCCGAAACTTAAGATGAAAACAACTCCGGATATCTAGTCTTCATACCGTCCTCCGTTTCCCAAGTGGCCTCTTCGACTCCATGTCGTGACCATTGTACTTTAACCAAGTGTATTGGTTTATTCCTCAATTGTTTGATCCGGCTCTCAAGTATCTTGATTGGTCTCTCTTCGAAGGTGCCATCATTAGCTATCTCGATCTCGTCGAAATCAATGACGTGACTGGGATCCGGTACATACTTCCGCAATTGGGACACGTGAAACACATTGTGAACGTGACTCAGCGATGGCGGTAAGGCCAACCTGTATGCTAAATCCCCAACTCTCTCTAGGATCTCAAATGGTCCGATATATCTCGGACTTAGCTTACCTCTTCTCCCAAAACGGAAAATCCCTCGTGTAGGAGACACCTTCAAGAGTACGTGGTCCCCGGCGTCGAACTCTAGAGGGCGACGACGTACATCTGCATAAGACTTCTGTCGACTCTGGGCAGTCAACAGTCTTTCTCGAATCAAGGCTATCTTCTATTGAGTCTGAATAATCAATTCTGGTTCCGTCCCGATCAAGTCTGAAGAATCATCCCAACATAGGGGTGATCGGCATCTTCTCCCGTACAAAGCTTCAAATGGTGCCATCTTTATTGAAGCATGCCAACTATTATTATAGGTGAACTCGATCAAGGGCAAGTGAACTTCCCAATCAGTCGACCAATTTAATGCACAAGCTCTAAGCATGTCTTCTACTGTCTGTATAGTCCTTTCGGACTGACCATCTGTTTGGGGATGATAAGCTGTACTAAACCTGAGATCAGTCCCCAAAGCCTTATGAACTGCCTTCCAGAAGTATGACACGAAACGACCATCTCGATCCGAAATAATGGTCTTCGGCGTCCCGTGCAATCAGACTATCTCCGCAATAAATATTCGTGCCAATCTCTCGGGTCCCCATGTATCTTTGATCCCCAGGAAATGAGCCGACTTGGTTAGTCGATCAACTACAACCCAAATCATGTTCATTCCCGATCTAGTCCTTGGCATACTAGTGATGAAATCCATCGAGATATCCTCCCACTTCCATTCAGGGATCGGGAGCGGCTTTAACATCCCGGCAGGTCGCTGATGTTCAATCTTAACCTGCTGACAAGTCAAACACTTCGAAACGTACTCTGCTACGTCCTTCTTCATATTCCCCCACCAGAAGTTTTGCTTAAGATCCTTATACATCTTCCTACTGCCTGGGTGAATAGAATAGGGCGCGCTATGAGCTTCCTTCAGAATAGTCCGTCTCAAATCTCCATCATCGGGAACGCAAAGTCGACTTTGAAATCTCAGAACTCCATCATCTTGTATCACAAATCCTGGGGCTTTTCCTTTCTTTACTTCATCACATAATCGAAGGATCAGAGAATCGTCCAACTGCTTGGACTTGATCTCCTCGACTAGTGATGAAGTCAGTTCCATCACATAAAGTTGCCCTTGGATTCCTGGTGCCCATACTTCAATCCCTTCGCGGATCAGTTCTCATTGAATACTGGTTTGGGACGTAAGTGCTTCCAACACTTAAAGAGAAACAGGTTTACGGCTCAAAGCATCAGCTACTACGTTTGCTTTCCCCGGATGATAGAGAATTTCCAAGTCGTAATCCTTGATTAATTCCAGCCACCTTCTCTGCCTCATGTTTAACTCTTTCTGACTGAAAATGTACTTGAGGCTCTTATGATCTGTAAAGATCTGACAACGAGTGCCATACAAATAATGTCGCCAGATTTTCAAGGCAAAGACCACAGCTGCTAGCTCCAGATCATGAGTCGGGTAGTTAATCTCGTATGGTTTCAATTGCCGAGAAGCATAAGCAATCACTTTATCCTTCTGCATCAATACACAACCCAGACCCTGATTTGAAGCGTCGCTGTATACCATAAATCCGTCAGTTCCTTCTGGCAGCGCTAATATAGGTGCTGTCGTCAGCCTCCTCTTAAGTTCGTCAAAACCAGCCTGGCACTTCTCATTCCACATGAATTTTTGAGTTTTCTATAATAGCTGGGTGAGCGGACGAGCAATTTTGGAAAATCCCTCTACAAAGCGGCGATAATATCCAGCTAGTCCTAAGAAGCTTCGGACTTCCTTCACGTTCTTAGGAGCTTCCCATTCCAAGATCGCTTCGACTTTCTTCGGGTCCACCTGAACTCCATCGGCTGATATCACATGCCCAAGGAAGGTTACTTCCTTAAGCCAGAACTCACATTTAGAAAATTTTGCATATAGTTGTTCCTTCCTCAAGGTGCTCAAAACCACACGTAAATGTTCAGCATGCTCCTCTGCGTCTTTCGAATATATCAGGATGTCATCAATGAAGACGACCACAAATTTATCCAAGTATTCCAAGAATACCCGATTCATCAATTGCATGAATACTGCAGGAGCATTGGTAAGTCCGAACGGCATCACTACAAATTCATAATGCCCGTACCGGGATCTGAAAGCAGATTTCGGTCTATCCGATTCCTTAATTCTCAACTGGTGGTATCCTGATCGCAAGTCAATCTTCGAGAAGACCCTTGCCCCTTGCAGTTGATCAAACAAGTCGTCGATCCGAGGTATAGGATACTTGTTCTTGATTGTCATCTTGTTAAGCTCCCTGTAATCAATACACAGTCGGAGGGATCCGTCTTTCTTCCGGACAAAGATAACGGGCGCTCCCCAAGGAGAAACGCTCGGTTGAATATAACCCTTCTGCAACAATTCCTCCAGTTGTTTCTTGAGTTCATACATCTCGGTTGGCGCCATGCGGTATGGTGCTCTGGAAATAGGAGCTGCTCCAGGCTCCAGTTCGATAGTGAATTCCACTCCCCTCTGCGGAGGTAACCCAGGTAGTTCGTCAGTAAATACATCTGAGAACGCATTCACAACTGAAATAGACGAGAGCTCTACTCCTTCCTCTTTCCTCATGGCATAGCACCAAAGTCCGTGACATCCCTGTTTCAGTAATTTCACGGCTTTCATTGCCTTGATCAATTTTCCCGAACTTCCCGGTCTCCATCCTCGGAATAAGTGTTCAGATCCGTCATCAGCAATGATGGAAACGACTCTCTCTCGGTAATTTAGCACAGCTCCATAACGGTTGAGCCAATCATCTCCGAGAATTAAATCGTCACCGCAGATGTCAACTACAATAAGATTCGATGGCCAATCTCTTCCTTCTATAGATACTGGGAAATCCCTAGCTTCTAGTGTTCCCACAATTTTCTCTCCGCTCGGCAATCCCACGACATAAGGTTCAAAATTATACAAGCACGAGATGTTCAAACGATTAACACAGTTCAAAGATATAAAAGAATGCGTAGCTCCCGAATCGAACAAGACACTAACTGGTTGCAAAAGGATCTGAATCGTACATGATGCAACAGCTGTGTTCTGATCATCAGATTTCCTCATTTCGTATAGGCGTGGAGGAACGGACCCAGCACTGGATGCCTCTCTCTTCCCAGCGTTCTGCTGCTGAAATCCACTTTGCTGCGTCTGGTTCACACTCGTCTCCTTCGGGACTGGAGCTGGAGTGTGAGTACCAAAAGATCGGGTCACATTCCCACAAAATGTTGCGCGATGTCCTTCCTGTCCACACTCGAAACAGGTCACAGCAGGCGCGAAACAATCACGTCGAACATGTCCCGCCTTGCCACAGTTGTAACACTTCTTTCCTGCGTCAGAAACAGTCGGTGTTGCCCGGAACCTCTTTCCTCCTCGAGAAGGATGCGGAGGTCTCCTGGATGAGTGAAAAGAGGACTGACCCCGGCGGGGCCCGCTATTCTTATTCTCCGTGAAGTTGCCAGACACCTTCTGTTTCTTTGCTTCCGTCGATTTCTATACTGCCGCCTCCTTCATGTCATAGGCCAACGCCTTGTCCTGGTACTGTCGCAAGGTGGTACATTCAAATCCGGACATATACTGCTGAATTTCCGGCTTCATTCGCATGTCAAAATTAAAAATCTTCTCCGCCTCGGTCCTGACTAAGTGGCGCACATAAGTCAGCTGGTGATTAAAAGTTTTAATCACGTCCGTCACAGATGCTTCCAAATTTTGTGGTGAGAAAAACTCCCGAACTCGGGCTTCTCTAACTGGACGAGGACAATACTGTGCCTCCATCATCACTTTGAATTCCGTCTAGTCAACATTGTGCTCCTCTGGTCGAATGGCCTCCCACCAGTCGAAAGCCTCCCCGGTCAAAAGATACTGGGCGACCGGAACCTTCCTATCGTTGGGACAGTTAATTCCTGCAAAAATCTTTTCCAATTCCTTCAGCCAATGATCCCACGAAAGCGTCTCAGCGGAACCATCAAATTTCGGAGGATGCAATTTAACCACCTCGGTCAGCCATTTATCTCCCCGATTATCCGCGTTATTCTGCTGTCCCATCGCCGTCTGCATGCGATCCACAACTTGAGCAAACTGGTTTATCTGGGCAACCACCTGCTGAAGCACTCCCGGCACGTTAGGGTCTGCATTATTATTTGCCGATCTCGCTGTCCCCTAATGTGAATCCGTTTGGCTAGCGGCTATCTCATGAGTAGATACCGACTCTTCTTGCCTCGCATTTCCACGTCCGCGTCCACGACCGCGTCCGCGTCCACGACCTCCTCTCAACATACTGTAAACATAAATACTCAATATCCAGGGCAAACGTTCTAAAAGTACATCCATCAATGTTTACAAGACATGAATTAAATAAAACAGTAGTATTCGAGATTAGGAAACTTACAACCACAGTCCAATTGACGATGCTGGCTCAGCAGTGATGTTACGAACGACCAATAATCAATAACGTAAACAGACCCAACTAACCCGACTGCCAAGATATCCATAAATCTTAGCTCCGATACCATATTCTGTAACACCCCGAGATATTCGGAATAATTACAGCGCCGTAAACCCTTTGGATAAGGATTTACAAGTCTGATTTTTATAAGAAGTGTAAAAACAATACAATCGATCAACTGGAGTTCAAATACAGATTTGATTCAACCGATCAAAAGAGTTAACTTATACAACCATATCGAATTAACCTTATTAAAACAGACGTACTCGAGTACTAAACGAACCAAGAAGACCAAACACAATAACAATAACACCAATCACATCACTGAGCCATCTCATCGTCCTGTCGGTACTGTGGTTGCTTTCCCGCTCCTCGGCTACCTGAACATCAAAACAATGTCCACCCCCGAAGGGGTTAGCAAAACAATGCTAGTACAAGTATCATCATACAGTAAATCATCAATGCATCATAAAACATGCAAAACGGACTTCCGCCACCAGAATCCGACAATGCGAATCCTCACGATTCCATCAACACAATACATGGTAATCCAGCGATCCAGCGCCCTCAGCATAGATCCCCATGATGATCCCGTCGGACCAACGCATGGTGGAAAACCCGTCCAGCGATCCAGCGCCCTCTGCATAGATCCCCATGATGATCCCGTCGGACCAACGCATGGTGGACATTCGATCCAGCGCCCTCAGCATAGATCCTCATGACCCCCTCGGATCATTTATACCATAATCAATCAATTATGCATACACATATGCATTTCAATATGTTCATCAATACGAACAAACAACAACGAATATCACGAGAATTTTCAGAAATACATCTCATATTCAACAATATGAATAAAACCACAAGCATGATAAATCGAACTCGACATATGATACTTGCCTCGAAAATGGCAAGGACGAAACTCTTCAATGATCTCGACACACTCGAAGGCCACCTCCTTCGATCAACGTAACAAGCTCGAACCTTAACAAAAGGAACGATATACAAATCATCTCAAGTCGAACGATGGCCTAACAATTCGGTCTATGGCCGAAAAGCTCCAAATAACCAATCTGCCTGGACTGCTTAGCGTGCGCTACGTACTCTACGTAACGTGCGCTAAGCAGGCTTGTTAGCGTACGCTATCCTGTAAGACTAGCGTCGCTAGCCACGGCCGCGATCGACTCGGCTGGTCTCATAACGTACGCTACGTACGTTTCGGGCGTTAACTGACCCCGATAGCGCACGTTAACTCACACGTGTTAGCGTGCGCTAATACTGCATGGCAGAATACTGCAAACAGAAAATTGGTTTGAATGGTGAAGAACTCATGAATTCTACCGTGATAATACAAGTTATCCTCGGGCAAATCATGCTAATAAGGTTTGTGGAAGATTTATGATCGTGAAATACAAATATACGGATAGTCATCTCAATATCATATCTTTTCTAAGATCTTCACGAAATATACCAAGTTCCGATTATTCCAAGTCCCAAAACATATGATTCCTTACGTAAAACATACGCACTAGGTAAATCTCCGATTACTGATCATAAATTGATTTGAAAATGCTTAGGAGTCCATTCTACTAAGATGGTTCAAAGGTTCATAAGATAACTAGTGCCGATACGTCAAAGTATCCTTGTAACATGTGATGACCGATCATAAACGAAATAACTGGCTATCTAAGCATGATCAGACGTCCTTAAGAACATTACTAACATTGGTGAAGAATCACCTACCTCAAGTAGTGAAGAACACGGAGGAAAATGAAGCAATCCGACACCGAAAGCTTGAACACCAATCTCCAATGATAAACGATCTTCAATCACGAATCAGGATGTTGATATGAAATGTTTAGGATGAAGGAATATATGTTCTAAGTGTAGGAATTTGGGTAATGGGAGAAGAGAGACTGAAATCACGAATAGGATGCTGTCCTATTTATAATAAATGGTTATTAGCGCGCGCTAGACCCTGTTCGTAGCGTGCGCTAACGGCTCACTGGACTAAACTGTACTCGGCACTTAGCGTGCGCTACGCATATACCTGTAGCATGCGCTAAGGCGTTGACTCGGCTTTTCCCCGAAAGCCGTCCAGGTACATCCCGACACTATCCGACAGGGGTCCCCCGGCCAGCTCTCACCTACCGCACGTCTCAATCAATTTGACCCCGCATAGCATGCGCTAAGGACACTCAGTAGCGTGCGCTATGAACCCCCGTTAGCGCACGCTAAACATAGCTGATAGCGTGCGCTACATGCGCAGATTTACAATCTTTAAATCACAACCACGAAATTAAACGCTCGACAACAACGGATTTATGAAATACGGAGAATAATACTCAAATCAAGTACAATCATTACAATATCACAAGTTCCAATTACATAACAGAAATCTCGGGTATTACAACGGCCTCTTCCCAGGTGTAGGGGCAGACTGTGCTCTCGAAAATCGGCCACTCATGCTGGATGAAAAACTGCCAACCGTTTTCTGTTTCTTGGCCTCGGTACCCAACTCTGATTCCGGTGCGGCCATCTCGATCGCTAGAGCGCGATGCTGATACTCCTTCAAAGTGACAAACATGAGAGGTGCCATACTCTGCCTGATATGCAGTTTCATGCGCATATTGAAATAACGGATCTTGTCGGCCTCGGTCCTCACCTGATCTTTCACGAATCCTAATTGCTGATTATAAGTGATGATGATGGCCTGAGAAGTAGGCACATCCTGAGGTGTAGCGGTGAAAAACTCCACAATTCTGCGCTACTTGACTGGCGGTGGACAATATTCTGCTTCCATAGCAGCCTTAAATTCCTCCCAAGTGGCCTGGCGGCCTCTGGGCGTCACAGCCTCCCACCATTCCGCAGCTTCCTTATCCAGGAGGTACTGAGCAATATGTACCCTCTTGTCATCGGGACAAGCTACGACATCAAAAGTCCTACCCAACGGAAAGAGCCAATTCTCCCAACCGAGGGAGTCAGAAGAGCCAGTGAAACGAGGGGGGTGCATCTTGGTTACTATCTGAAGCCATTTACTAGCTTCGTCCTCTGGAGTCGGGGGCGAATTTTGGCGTCCACCCTGAGCTATCTGAGTGAGTTGGGCTACCAACTGCTGAAGTACGGCAGTAGCCCCGGCGTCGGCGTTATTACCCGACGGCACTGAATGAGAAGCCGAATCCGCAGAGGACTGAGAAAGTGAGCCTTCCTCGTTATTAGCACCACGACCACGGCCTCGGCCGCGCCCTCTAGATGGTCTACCGCGACCTCTCAACATACTGAAGAAAATATGAAAAGGACAAAATCAGAAAGATTCACAATTTATAAAGTTGGTATCACAATTCACAATTCCTAACAACGCAAGAAAACGAATTACAGAAGTATAAGAGTTCGAGGAGACTTACAGCCACGGGTTGCACAAAAAGACGGTAGCATGATGATATTAGGCTCAACGACTGACTTAAACGACTTAACTGACAGACCCAAAATTAACCGACAACCTAGGCATTCAAAACCTAGACTCCGATACCATAAATGTAACACCCCAATTCTCAAATGGGACATTACACGCCGTAGAACCCTCGCGAGGTCTACCAGGCTAACACATGACACATATTTAATACAAGAAAAAAAAACCTTAAGACACAATCATTAATGTAAAAATGGGACGCGGCCTCGGCCAAAACGTTTTAATAGAAGTACGTGAAAGTATAAGTCAATACCATGCCATTGCCCACGCAGGAGACTTTAACCGAATACAATAAAACCATTCAAATTCCGATACTCAAACAATATAAATGACCCAACATAATTAAAGACTCGAGCCTCATAATCATGCCAACCCATCCTTTACGTGCATGTCCCGTGCCTGCTCCTCAGCTCTCCCGGTACGTGAAATGCATAAGACGCATTTCCCCCACTTAAGGGGTTAGCATTCGAATAGCTAGTGCAAGTACAAAATTACACAACATTATATACAAATATGATTTTTACACAATCATCTCAATCAGAAATCATTTGCCATAAATATTCCGGAATACTACATTGGCAATCAAATCAGTTTTCAATCATCACGATATCACAAAATCACAACTGGTATCCAGTGGCCGTACCCCTTAGTATCGACCCCCAGACATCCCGTCGAACGCTCCGGATGGGATACCACTTCCGCGGCCGTACCCCTTAGTATCGAACCCCAGACATCTCGTCGGACACTCCGGGTGGAAGTTCAACCACACACGCACCCAAGTCCACTTCCGCGGCCGTACCCCTTAGTATCGACCCCCAGACATCCCGTCGAACGCTCCGGGTGGAAGGAACACAACTCACGCACCCGAAAACCACAATTCATCATTCATTTCGAAAAGGCAACATACATAACGAAATGTAATACATGTACTTGCCTTGGTTAACACGACGTGAAGAAAAATGGTGAAAGGAAAGGTTTTGGCCCGAATAATCTTCACAAATCCGATCCTAACACAATAACGATAAACAACCAATCTTAAAACTACGAAAACGTATGAATACATCCTAGTTCTACCCGCTGGAACAATTCGTCGAACATTACTAGGGTATCGTAGATTATAAGTGACGAACAATGGAAAAATCGGAGTTTAAAACAACAAATCCTCAATAAAAACGAAGGATTACAAGAATACGATTGAAGTCTAGCAAAAATTCATGATAATTCGGATTAAAAGTGTCAAATCACAATAAATCCCCAAAATTTCCCCAAAATCTCAAAACAAGGGTTTCAAGGATTCTTACCTCGATTCGGATGATGGAAAATGTTAAGAACTTGAAGAATTCATGTAAGGAGTGCAAGGTTGTTAGTGGATGATGATATTTGGTCGGAATCGGCCCTAACCCTCGTCTGGAATCGCTCAAAGCCGAAGAGAAGAAGTAAGGATGGAAAATGACGAAGTTGGGCTGCTGCTGTCCTATATAAATAATACATTGTTAGCGCACGCTAACCATCAAAGCATAGCGTGCGCTAACGGGGCACGCAGCCAGTCCAGAAGCAGCCCGGCGTCGCTAGCGTGCGCTAGACAGGTTTAGCGCGCACTAAACACTACCCGATAGCGTACGCTACTTAAGCCTTAACGCACGCTACCTGATGATCAGAGTACAGAATATGAATTCAGACCCCCCACTGCCCAGTACGCTGAAATCGTTAGCGCACGCTACGAACTCCAAGTTAGCGTATGCTAACCACACAACGATAACGCACGCAAGGAAACTAGGAGTAGCGTGCACTACTCAGGCTGTAATATTCACATTTTTCTTCCCCTTGTATTTTTATTTTCGGTGTATTTCTCGATTGTAGCGACCCTCGTGTATCTTTCAGTGAAACTTTTCCGTCATCTATTGATTTGATTCTCGTAATTGTTGTGCGGAACCGCCGTTTCGGGGTTGCCGTGGATCCATTCTATGCTATGATGCGTTGTGAGGTGTTCCGTTTGATGTTTCGTTCGTATTCCGGTGTTGTAGACCGTTTATTTTCCGTACCTAGCGCACGCTAATTTTTCTGCATAGCGCACGCTAGAAGTCCCTTCGTAGCGCACGCTACGTTTGTATGGTAGCGCACGCTAGTGAGTTAGCCCTGGGAGTGGCAGTTCAACTCACAGCCCTCTGGACTATCGGATTAGCGCACGCTACCTTGTCTAGCGTACGCTAATGTCGGGAGACTAGCGCACGTTAAGTCTTTCAGTAGCGCGCGCTAGCGTGGGTGTCGATCTTGGACGATTTATCATCACCGGTCAGTGCCGATTAGCGCCGCGCTACGCGAGTCAGGTGAGTCCTGGACAGTTTGTCACTGGACTCGACTGATGTCCAGGTAGCGCACGTTATTGGTCGATAGCGCGCGCTACCCATAGGTTGTTAGCGCACGCTACATTTGGAGTAGCGCACGCTAACGGCCAGAAGTCTGGCCACTGGACTAGACGCTAACTGTTTGGCCTGTATTTTTTTTTATCCCGTTAGCGCACGCTAACCTTGAGGATTAGCGCGCGCTAACACTCCCTGGCTATATAAACCAAGGAGTTGACCGAGATAAACATAATTTCTAATTTCTTCCTCTCTCCGCGGCGAAGGCGATTCCGGGGCCATTTTCTTGGCGATTTCTCCCTCCAATCATCTCATCCCACATCTTTGTTGAGTTCTTGGAGTATTATAACAACATCAACGCGAATCTATCATCCCAATCCACGGTAAATCTCTTAGAACCCTACTTTTGGGCGATTTGGGGGTTTTGGGATTTCCTTCCGATCCGTTCCGTTTTGTTGGTGGATTCATGATGAATATGATTAATCTTGTTGGTATAATTAGTTTTCCTACGGATTCATGGTATATTTTCATGGCTTTGCGAAATCGAGAGGGTTGGTTGTGGTCCGCCCTCGTTGTTATTTTTATTCGATTATACATGAATCGTAGGCGGGTTTCCGGGTGTATTCCATTTCCATAATCGTTTAGAAGTGGTTGTGATTGTGCTATTCGAATCGTTAGGTTCATTTTCGTCGGTTTCTCGCGGTCGTGCTTGATTCTTCCGTTCCGTTCGTGTCGTCGTCTATTTAATCGAGGCAAGTATCCTTATGAACTTACGATCTTGACATAGTAGTTTTGTATGAGAAATTCTGTGTGTGTGTGTATGCTCACTACGGGTTAGATCCGAAGGGGTCTCGGTAGGGCTCCACAAAGCTGTGGAACCGCGAGCTTGCTTTTAACCACTGTGGGTTAGATCCGACGGGGTCTCGGCAGGGATCCACGAAGCTGTGGGTCCGCGGTTAATTGTGGTGCATTTTACAAATGTGATTTGATATTGGCATTTCCGGAAATGAGTGTTTTGGAACTATGATTTCTTGACTGCATGCATTACTATATGTGTATGATGTAAATTGTTCATTTGGTTACTTGTACTAGCGTAATTGCTAACCCCTTTGGGGACCCGTTTTGGGGAAATTCGTTTTATGAATTTCAGGTCAGGTTCATCGAGACGAGCGGGCGCTGGACCAGTACACGGATGATGGCCGTGCATGATGATTGTGCACGAGTGACGTCTTAGTGTCTTTTATCTTTTCATCTTTTGTGGTCTTTGAACTAATAGTAGTACTCGAGTACTTAAGAATTCTTGTTCGTCCGGATTGTATTGTTGCCTGTTATGTTTGTGTTGATTGATGATGTTATGTTTGACCGGTTGAACCGGGTGGATTATTCTGTTTTGCGTCTTTATGACGTGGTGTTATTTGATCTTTTCTGTGAGTCGTTGTGTATGATGCTGTTCAGCCTGGTGGGTCCCATATAGGGATTCACGGCGCTGTAATGTACCTCGAATATCTTGAGGGTGTTACAGAAAATGGTATCAGAGCACTAGGTTTATGGATACCTAGGCTTGTCGGTTTATTGGGTCTTGTGGTGTTTTGTTTTGCACATCATCGTCACGCTGCCATGATTCCAGTACTACCAGTGTCCGTAAGTTTTCCTTCCTCTGTTCATTATTTCCTTGTATCGTACCTTTGATTCTCGACTTGTGATTGTTCTTTTCTCGTACTTACCCTCGTATGGCTTTTGCTACTTATTTAACTCCAGTATGGATGCTGGAAGAGGTCGTGGTCGCGGTCGTGGTCGTGACGCGGCCGGGACGTGGGGCGATCGGTGGGGCGGCCACGTCGCGATCTTCGAGGCCGCGTCTGGCGACCGCCACGATCATGCTTCTTCTCGAGGCGCCGACCTTGGTATTGCGGCTGTTATGCAACAAATGGTGAACCAAATGGCGGCAATAGCTCAGGCAGTTCAGAACCCAGAACAGGCCCATGTTAATCGGGGCGGAGCAGACCGTTGGCTCCAAGATGTCATCAAGATGCATCCTCCTCAGTTTTCGGGAGCTTCAGACCTGATTGGCTGGGAAGGGTGGATCAAGGAGATATCTAAAGTCTTCACTGCTACCAACTGTCCCGAGGACCGTAAAGTCCCTATTGCTCAATACTTTCTCACAGGGGACGCTACGGACTGGTGGGATGCCGTTGGGCCCAAAGATCATGCTGCTTCGTGGGCTGAGTTTTAAGAATCGATGGAGACTGAATATTGCCCGTGGCCGGTCAGACAGGCTCGGGTACATGCCTTTTATGATGCTCAACCGCGGGATATCCCCGTATCTCAAGCTAATGCTGATTTTAACAAGGAGTTGGGTTATGTGAAGACCCAAGTTGTCGAGGAGAGCGACAAAATTTTCCATTTTTCCAGGCGGATGAAGTCGTCGATTCGGGACTATATGTCGGGGCTCGTATGTACTACCTTTAAGGATTATCAGAGTAGGGCCCTTGCTTACGATATGTTTGTGACGGCGAGTGAGGCGGCCCGCGAAAGTAAGAAGCAGAAGTCCACCGGGAATTTTTCGGGCCACAAAGGTGGGGGGCAGCAGAAATTTCAGTCTGCTAACTTTTCCGCTGGTGGTGGCCCAGCTCGATCTACTGGGTTTCCCCGTAGGGCTGCCAGTGCCCCTTCTCGAGAGGTGAAGTGCTTTAACTGTGGCCAGCAGGGCCACATCAGTCATATTTGTCCGAACCCTTTGCTGACGTGTAATCAGTGTGGCCACCGGTCACAAGGCGGCTTCTGTCCGAGAGGAGAAAATCCTTGGTGCCGGGCTTCCATTCCAGCGCCTAGGGAACCAAGTGTGAATCGAGATCGTTTGCTCCTAAATCTCCGTCGAGTGCTAGTCGGGGAGAGGTCGGGTCAGCCCTCTAAGGGGGAGCTTCCGGTGTCGGCTCGGCCCACCCGCGTGTCTATGAGATGCGGAGAGCCAATGACTTCGGCCCGGCTAGTGGCGGCAGTACCGTTTATATTCTCTCTCATCCTGTCAATGTGCTTTTCGATTAGGTGCTACGCATTCGTTCATATCTTTGGATTGTGTGCGCCGTTTGAGTCTCATTGTTTGATGCCTTGTGAACCCTTCATCGTTAAGCTCCTAGCGGTGATAGGATCGTTGGTGATCGGGAGGTTCGAGGCTGTGCATTCTATTTGTGAGAGGACTTGGCCCTCTAATCTTATTGTTGTGAGTATCGAGGGTGAGGATTTGATTCTTGGGGATGATTGGCTTGAGCGGCATGGTGCGATCATGAACTACCGCACGAGAATCATCACCATGTTAGCCGAGGACGGCACCGAGCACTCTTTCGTGGGGCGAAAGAGGGGAAACCAGAAATTCGTTATTAACGCCTTGAAGGCGATGAGACTCCTGCGTAAGGGGTGTACTGGCTATTGGTGCTACGCCTTGCAGGCAGAGAGTGGTGGAGTCGAGCTTTCGTCGATTCCAATCGTTAGCGAGTTTCCTGATGTATTTCCTGACGAGTTATCGGGATTGCCACCGGATCGTGAGGTCGAGTTTGCTATAGAGTTAGAGCCGGGCGCGGCTCCTATTTCGAAGGCGCCCTATCGCATGGCACCTTCAGAGATGTCCGAGTTGAAGAAGCAGTTGAGTGAGCTTCTTGATTCGGGGTATGTTCGACCGAGCGCCTCGCCTTGGGGCGCACCGGTCCTGTTTGTGCGGAAGAAGGATGGTTCACTACGTTTGTGTATCGACTATCGCGAACTAAACAAGGTGACTATCAA